>OU426879.1:47136045-48391523 GCA_911387805.1 Cantharis rustica | reverse complement strand
TTAAATTAAAAGCTTTTTTACAAATTGGCATAATAAATTACATAATACGGTAAAAGTTTGTTTATCTGTTTCATCTCTAAGGTTAGTTAATAAACTAATTTAAATTATAATTATATGAGTATGTGCTATTCCAATCAACAAAGAGGCAGCTTGATTAAACTCAAGTGATTATAAACCATGAATAGATTTCACATATCGATTAGTTTAGAAAATTAATCGATATTCGAGGTGTTTAACCAAACACCTAATTGTTCGCAATAAACTTCGTGCAATTTCCACGACTACTATACTACGGTTCGGTACTGAGATTCCAACCGTTACCACCGTAGAATAATTTTATTTTAAATTGGATTTCGTTAATTATAGCCAAAATTTACTTAAAATCAGAGATTCCTGTTCTTCTAGACCCACTGCTATTGAAACAGCTGTAGCACTGTAGGGAAGTTTTTTACCACTGGATTGGTTTCTGAGTTTTTCCTAAAAATATAGATTTCCGCTCTTCTAGAACTGAGACTTTGCCGTATAAGAAGAATAATTTAGATTATACTTTCATTATAAACTTAAAATTAAGTTTTAAAATTTGAAATTGGAAATTCTAATAAGGAAAATTAAATGATATCTTATCAATGATTTATTTATGACTAATAAATATCTACTAAGTAGTATATGCTTTTAACTTATTTTTATTATGAATTATCCATTCGCCTAAAAACACACCTGCAGAAATAATTAAACCAGCTAACCATATAGAAAACACCCCGTACAGGTGTTTTATACATAATTGAATTTCTGAATAATTTTTATCTTTGATATTATTTCTAAAATTATGTATAAACCCTAACAATTTTGCGTAAAGAATGCCGCTTTCTGAAATTCTATCTATAAAAGCATTTAAAACTGGTAAAAAATAATGACCCTTTTTCATAATAAATAAAAGTTCGAATCTTAAAATTCCAGAATTACTAGCTATGAAGTCAACATCTTTTATTATTTCATAGGGCATAAATTCAAGAACCATATTTTTTGGAGCGGGAATACTATAATTTTTGTAAAGCCTTAAATCGTTGATCGAAGAAGTAAAATTTGTTACGATTAGTGGTTCTAATTTGTTGACAAGTTTTGTAAAAATACTGTTATTGTAAATAAGTGAATTTTCTTTTAACAGTTCTATGTCGCTTGAATAAACAAACACGGATATTTTGGAATCGATTAGTTTTTCAATTGTGTCGATTGGTGGTCCACGTAATGGTTTTAATAAAATACTACTTAATTTGCTTTGAAATACATTATCTATTTGAATTACAAAAAATAGATATATTATCATAAGTATTCTTAAGCGAGTTGATTTGGGAGATGGTTTGATGGAAACCGACAAAACTAACGAAAATGTACTTAAAATACACCTTGAAAATTGTTTATACATTTTTAGTTCATTTAGGTGTCTTGCAATGAGATTCCAAGTTACTCCTGTCATAACAACGCAAAATATAATGAATAACAATAATTCTTTTCCAAATATAAAATATATTACTTTAAAATTTGAAATATTAACAGGACTAGGAACAATCCATGCCGAAATGTCATAGTACATTGTTTTGCTAAATTCATACTCTTCTAAGATATCTTCATATCGCAAAATTTGTGGAGCTATTAATATATCATCAGTGATGTTGTTTAAAAATTTTACATCGGTAAATTTGTTGAACAACAGATTTGCTTGCAATTGCTCACTAATTATTTTAATAAAATTTACGTACAGTGCGGAAATGGGTCGTGTAACCAATAATAATTTCATGTTATCGGTTAGGCCTTTTATAGGAATCTGAATTGTACATTTAGTATAATTTTGAGAATAACTCTTGAAAAGCCTTCTAATTTTATTAGAATTGCAATTTAAACAATGCTCGATATTAAACTTTCGACCGCATTGATTTTTTGATGCAAATGGTAACCATAAGTATACATCTGTGGAGCCTACCAAATTTTGATTTAATATTATCACAATGATGTTATCTATATGATATTGCCACAGCATTTTAAAAATGTACTGAAGTTTTTGTACAAAATGAATTATTATTACAAATCTTCTTCTTGGACTACATTTTGGATTCCACATCTGAGTTTTTACAAACGCATCAAAAGTGGCATTTAAATTTAAATCGTCTTGGACATACACAATATAATTTGTAGTAAAACTTGCACTTAAATTTTTTTGAAGTTGGTCTGTTGTTGTTATTATTAATGGACGCAGTAAAAGTTTTATAACATTTTCTCGTAGATCTGGATCAATGAGTATATAAATATCTGTGTTATCTGAAAAAAAATTATTGATTATTTTAGAAACACAGTTTCTAGATTTGGATATATTTTGACTTTGAAATTTATATGCATTTGCGAAAATTATTATAAAATAATATATTATTATTTTGATAATCATAGTATTACAGTGTTATATGTAAGATAAAATATTTAATAATAACTTACATATTGAACACAGTAATAACTGTTAATATTGTTACACGCTATTTATCTATTAAAGCATAGCCAAAAAGCTTTAATTTTTTGTTCCATATATGCAACTGAAAGCATTATTAAATTAACTCGTCCGTTATTCTTTTGCTTTAAGCTTTTTTTCCTTTTCTAAAAAAAATCTGTAAAATTTAGATTGTCTGCGATTGTTATTGAGGCAGCCAGAATCGATTTGAAACTATCATTGACAAAATATTAAAACTCAAGTTATATAATTCTCAATTTAAAAAAATTAAAAAAGAATGGTAGCTGTATAGAAACACAAGAACTGTTAATCGTTATGGTACAGGATCACTGTGTTTGACTATAGGTTACATTTTTTAATAATTATTAAAATATTGCTTTGCTTTAATGAAGTCGTCGATTAAATGAATTTTTAAAACTTTCAGACTAATAATTATCTCAACACATTGACACTTTAAGATTATATTATTTCCGTACTAGAAAATAGTGTTTTATCCAAATTTACAAATAAAAATAAAAGTTGTCATTTAAAAAAATTTACGATGACGTAAACATATTATTACGTTGTTGATAAATAAGTAATGGTATTATATTGAAAAGATACGATATAATGCAAGAGATGACGTTTCCGAACTTGATGAGATAAAAAATTATGAAAGTTATTCTAAATTTAAATAGGAAAACCCAAGTGATAATTTTGTGGTAATTACAGATCAATAATTTAAATTTTAATCGTGTATTTTGAACTTGGATAATCAGTCAAAACAAAGTTCAATTTATATTTCAAGTTAAAAGATAGCATATTCCAGCAAAATATGCTCGAGAAGGTTACCCAATGGAGTAGTATATATTAGATGGGCACTAAAATATGACTTTCCTAATGGAAAAATATTAAAAATTGTTTGTTTAATTACCTTATAGAGTTTTCGAATTTTAACATAACATGTACATGCATGTAATATTTGGTTCTTTAATTTGAATTACCGTCTTCTCAAATCAGAGTTCCAAACCAAAACAAAGCTGTGATCATCAAACAAACCTCGCACGTTGTGATCCCTCTCATAGTAACACTTACAAGTTCTTTTAAATCTGCATATGACTGTATGAATGTTAACGTCTTTACCTTGTTCACCTCATTTTAACATCTCACCTAACTTATATGTGCCAGTGGCGGAACGACTGACAGGATACCTGAAGGAATAATTAGTACACACAAATTAAATAAAACACAGAATTCGGTTCAACGATGAATATTTATTTGACCGAAAATAAAAAGGTAGTCCATTAACAATTTACCAGTAAAGTTAGTCACCTTGATATCATTTAATTCAATACACGTTTAATTTTAAATATGATTTAAATAACTGTTCGATAAGTAGCTCCCCTATTAACATCAGATATTGTTTATCCTTTTGTAACGACCAATTATAATCTTTGTAACATTTTGTATATACATTTCGATAACCAATTAAAATCTTTTATAGATCTAATACCCCTCGACACATCATCACACCTTAATGAATAAATTGGTACGCCCCCAATTAATTATGTAACATCCGTAATGTTAAATCGTCGTATTAAGTAAATCGTCATGTCTTAAATAATTATGTCATATTTTAAATAAATCGTCGGAAGCTTAAATAATTTTTAAGCGTAAATAATTCTGTAAAAAGAAATCTTTAACTAATACTAAACATGTTGAATAATTATTATTCGTATCTCATTGAGAGATATTTGAAATGATAAATCATCTTCAAATGCAGAGGGGACTATTTTTTTGATACTACCTTCTGGGAACAGGCATATTAAACCCTTGTACACACATATTAACAATATACAAATATATAGTAAGGAAATCACCAAGCCCAGATACTTAACCTAAGATGGCCACCCAGAAATGTACCACGTTTCCTTTAAATATACCTAAATATTTTATTACTGAGAACCGCCATTCTAGAATGCGCCACGCCCCTTTTAAATATACCCTGAAGCTAATATTATTCTAACACCTTATATATTTTTACATCAGAACATTATCAACCTTCCCATTACTAAACAACTTCCTTCACATTTACCAAAACGATCAAGCTCCTTAAAACCGACAATACCATTCTCCATCCCAAGTAACATTTTCAACCTGGTAAATCTCTTATAAACTCCTAGCAGTGAAATCTCATAGGTACCTGTCCCTGTCTAGAACCCTTTTTTGAATTAAACCAGGGGTCTGTGCCAGAGCATAATGGCACACATTTTGCACCCCTACTAGGGATGTCCAGGCAGGGGTCTACTAAGCACTTTTACCAGGTACACTGGCAGGGTCCCTGCCACGGGGTCTACCAGGGTCTCTGCCGCAGGGATCTACCAGGGAGATTTGCAAAATGTAAAAAAATAATAATTATATTGTTAACATTATAATTATTACATTATAAACTATGCCTCTAGAACAACGATCTGAAAGTTAACAATTACATTTTATTTAAATATCTAAAGAAAGTTTACCCATTTTTTTTTAACTTCCCGGGATTCGAACCTGCGATGGCATTTATTGAATGTTCTGTAACTTCACATCTTAACGATTTCGCTACGGAGGGTATATAATATATTTTATCTACTTCCGGTAAATAAATGCGTTCTTATCTCCATCAAATGGCGTGGATATGATCGCGGTTACTTACTGCATTGATTAATATTTGTAAAATTCCCAAGGGAGGTAATATTATCTGACGTTTATATATTGACATATGTAATACCGGCACTAACTACAATAACTACACGACAAGCACATAAACATGAATAAAATAAAATAAAATACTGTATTTCATATTTCTTTTTTGATTTCGTCGGCAATCGTTGTTCTACAAGCTTTGCCGCGGCTTCATCAACATCAAAAGTATCAACCATGTTAATGAAATTACACAATTTTTTTTGACAAATTACTCATTTGTTTTATTTTTCAATCACTAGATTTCTCATAACTTGTATAACTTTATTTGTTTCAATCGAGTTTTCATCAATATTTCTTGGAGTTAGGGCGCGCTAATTAATGCATCTGGTAGCGAGAACATTACCCTCGGCGGGGGGGGGGGGGGAGTGTAAAGGCTGGGGGGGGGACATTTTTGAGTTATTTTTTCGATATCTTGTCTCGTTTTCGAGATAAACAGCTTTTTATGTTTTCATTTGTTAAGTGTAAATTATTTTAATTATTATTTATTATTAAATGCTATTTAAACAAGGAAGTAGATAAAATAGTATATCAAACTTGTGAGATAACGATGCATTACCGGACTCATGATTCAAAAGCCCTCGGGCCTACGGCCCTCTGGCTTTTAAATCTTTCGCCGGTAATGCATCTCATATCTCCCGCGTAGATAATATACTATTACTTTATAATTTACTTAGACCTACTTGTATAGGTACTAGTATAAAGTATTATGTATAGAAAAATAATAATTTAATTTTGATTTGATAAAAGGTAGAAGAAGAAATGGAAAACCATAGTTTAAGAAATAAATTATATTATTGGTAAAATATTTAACTAAGTATAGTTGGCCGAAATAAAGCCTTAAAATAATAAAACCACAACTATAATATTTTTACATAAATGAATGATTTCTATTGGTCTACTAATAATATCAACAAACGTTTTCTATTTGTTGTTAAATTTGGCACGGGCCCTACTAAATAACCTGTAAATGATGTTACGGTTTGATTTTATTTTTAAGTAAAAATACAAAGGTTGTGAAAGATTTTCAAAAGGTGGCATCCTAATTTATTTTTGAATTCAAATTTAATAGAAATTATTATCATAATTGATAATTCGCACATTTTTAATTTTTAATTTTAACTTTGCGATTATGGAGAAAAGTTATAATTTGTAAGTTGAGTAATTATATTTGGACGACGTAGCTAATCAATTTTTTTGGTGAAAATTTCGTTATTTTCTCATCCAGATTTATTTGGGATTAGTATTGATTGCTACGATTTTTTGGATTTCTTTTTCTAAATTTTACGTTTACTTGAGAAGTTATCCAATCTTCATTTGAAGGATTAAATTCGTTCTTGGACCATTGCTTTGCTTACTTCACTAACAAACTCTCAAACAACATCTAGAGGTATGTTTGATAATTTTATTCCACATTTATTAAGTTGAATTTTTCTAGGGTGTTAATAGGGGTTCACCAGCTATTATTTCTTTATTTGGATTACTGATATCAACCGGTGTATCATATCGATCGTGGTGTTACTCCTTTTTTACTTCTTGGTTATCTGGTGTCGTATTTCTGGCTGCATGGTTATTGGGTAATCCACCTGTATAACAACACAACAGCCTCGATAATTCAGTCGAACATTGGTATCGCTATCGCTATCCTGATCTAACCATCAAGAGAGAAGACAACAGAAAGCTAAGATTTAGTTTGTTTGTGCCGTCATTTATTATTGTTAATTATCTTTTTTTGCGTGAAGAATTTTATTGGGCCGTTTTTTTGATTATAATTTTATATTTAAAACATCTAATCAACTCGAATAGAAACTGTAGAAATTATTACGGTATTTGTGCGCCAAGTATACGTATACGCGGTAACTATAACGCGAGTTTTGAGCAATTGTGAGCAATTGATAGCAATTGATAGTACTTACGTATGCATTTTTTTATATTAAAAAGGTAGCCCAATTTTGTGCAGTATTGTATATATTTTATTTTTTTTATTAAATCGGAAACAACAAACGTTATCTCTGTTACTCAGTCTCTTCTTGACCTGGTTACTTCTTTTTTTTTGCAACAGCCAGTATTTTTCGTAGTTTAACGTGGCTGTTGATTCGAATATACAAGGTGATTTCCTTTCTTTAAACTTCGTGGCGCCCAAAAATATCAACATATTCGGCTGATTCTTCGGAGCGTTACTTTAGCGATTTTTTTCCCTGCGTATTAATCCTCCCGATCTGAAGAAGAATCAGCTCATTCTCTTTTTTTTTGTATTTTTCTTTTATTTGCCTTTACGAGCTAGCCAAAGGCACACGACCCAACTACCGATAATATCACCAATAATAATTTATTATTTTTTTTCTTTAATCCTATCTACTTTTAACGGTAGCAATGAGTACCTGACAAATTTTTACCATGGGCATTTCACAGGGCCCTACAAAGAATCTATAAACTGATACCTGGCTAATACCTACATCGGGCATTTTACAGGCATCTACAAAGAATCTGTAAACAGATCCCTGGCTAATTTCTACTACGGGCATTTCACAGGGTTCCACAAAGAGTGTGTAAACAGGTACCTGGAAAATCCCTGTATTAACAGGCCTGGCATACTTAATTAATAGGCATTTGCCAGGGGTCTAACAAGGTCACAGGAAATTTCCACAGGGAAAATGTTACTTGGGATTTTATCCTAACACATTTTACGCATATACTTTTGTTACAAGATTCTTTCATAGTCCCACAATTCGAATAAACAGTTTTTTTGTTTTCATCAATTCATCAATCGTCGCGTAAAATTTACATTATATAAATCATCTTTCAAACTAATTAATTTAAATCTTTTGTGAACTGAAGATATAGTAATATTTAAAATAGTTTTAAACTCAAATCAACATTTACGCCTCTAGAGCCATTAAAGTTACTACGTATTAGTATTCTAATACTCCATCCTGTCATTAATGAATGTATTCAATGTGTCAAAATAATGTATGTAACTTACGTATTTTAAATTTGTTGATAACTAAATTATATTTTTGAAACAATTTTATATTCAATTATTGAATAACTTTTAAAACATTCGTTTACACTAAAATCAACTTTATGAAAAAAAAAATGAATGGCTGGGACTTTTTAGAGGAGGCCCAACAATTTCTTCCATCCCACACGGTTGAAAATCGAAATTCTCAACCTTTTATTTGGCGATGATACCCAAGGTGGAAAAACTAGCTCTTTTCTTTGCGGAAGTCAGGGATGAATCCGGCGTAGCCGCAACAAGTTTGCTCTCTCTCGTAACAAGAAAACGGTTCTACTATGGGAAGCGAACCCGAAAGGGACGTTCGCAACGACCGCCGCTCTAAACATTCACCCAGAAATTCTTAATGAAGACTTCTAATAATTGGAATCTTTAAAACGGTGCTTGTGCTCAAAATTGGATCAAAAATTCAAAAAATATTCGAAGCGAGCGTCGGCTACATCGATGAACGCAGGTGAAGATTATCAAAAAATTTTATTGACGTTGTACAACGAATGAAATGTAAAAGAACGAAAATAAGTAATAAGGTAAAAATACTTATGTTATTGCTGCTGTAGAGTGGTCGCTATTGCTCGATCTTTCGGGTGTTTAAGAAATCCAATAATGAAAAAAATTCAAAAAACACAATTTCCTTAAAATTGGCATAAATCCGCAAGAAGGAGCGGTGGTAATTCCAATAATTCTCACTACTCAAAAATCACCAATAACTAACCAAAATCAAAGCCAAAACTAACTTTTTTGCCAACAAAATCCGGCTCTCTTTTCTCTTTAATTCCTATGTCTCGCCATGCGCCTCAATCGTCTTGCGTGCAATACACTCTTGCATCATCAGAAACACAAATACGAGGTGTAGCCAAAGGAAATATAACAAAATTCAAAATTTTGTTACAACCTTCCTTCTTGATGGCTAAACCCGTGTTACCAAATCGTTCTATGTTAAAGTAAACAAAAATGAACTAAATTTAAAATTTCGCCCCCATTATATTTAAATAATTCAAATTATAATATTACATGCATATGAATAATTTCACTATTATTTAATCAAAATTACATAACAGTATTAATTAAAAATTGTGCTTTTGTTAACAAGGACGGAAATAATCCAATTAGCAATACCATAAATACTATATTATACAAATGCTCAATGGTTATAGCGACTTCAGAATTCGAGTCAATTTCCTTGTAAAAATCTTTAGGGACATTAGATAAAAGGAAGACATTAAAACAACTTTATAAAATTCTGCTATTAATATTATTAAAAATTTCTGAAAAATAGTGCTCTTATTGAATATCGATTACAAGATAAAGTTTGAGTAATCCACTGCTTTCTTCTATTATATTCCTCAATTTAAAATCTTTTACAAGTAATTAAGTGGTTAAATATTTTTCCATGGGAATGCAGGAATTTCGATCATAGTCATGTAGTCAGAATAATTAATATAATTATTTGTTGAATAATTATCGAATATTTTCCTCGTAGACTATAATTTAGATTTTATATTTTACTGCTGATAAATGATTCTAATGATGCATTTAAATGTGCTTCATTAAGTACGTAAAGTATAAAAAATTGTTTTATATAGAAGATTATAGTTCTGGTAAAGAGATGATTAGTTATTGTAATTATTAGAGGATTACTGGATTACAAAATAATAATTCAATTGAATCTGCTGAATCAACTACTATATAATATGATATTGTTTTTAAGAAATACCTTGTCAAAAATATTAGACGCACATGCTCGTGATTTTGATATTTCCGTTACTTGTTTCAAATTTATTGCATTTGCAACAATTACAAATATAGAGCATATCAGATACTATGAGTGCAATATGTTAAAAAATAACAGTTACTTTATTTAAAATATAAAACACTTTGATTTAAAACACCAAAGCACTTAAATACTTCTTCCAAGTCAAATAAGTATGAGAAAGTACATATATATATACATCGTTCAACGCATTTGATATAATTTTACAAATATAAAAGTAATTTTCTAATGTTTTGTTGCATAACTTGATAAAAGCTGTTTAAGTGCACAATTTTTTGTTTG
Organism: Cantharis rustica; assembly: GCA_911387805.1. NCBI lineage: Eukaryota > Metazoa > Arthropoda > Insecta > Coleoptera > Cantharidae > Cantharis > Cantharis rustica. The sequence continues at coordinate 48,381,239 of OU426879.1, read as the reverse complement.
ACTATATTATCCACATTAATAATTTGTGATATTCTCATTAATGCGACGTTAAACCGACGTTAAACCGATCATTTAAAGTTTTCATTTCTTTACAGCTAAAAAACTGTAACACTTTACTTTATTTGACTAAACTTTTTTTTTATTTGTAAAATTCAATAAAACAAAAAATGAGTTGATACAAATCAATCTAATCAAAAAATCTTTTTCAGCTTGGAATAACCCGATTGTTTGCTTTAAAAATATAATGGAAAGTTTCGAAGGCAGAAGAATATTCGTTTCTATATAATCCAAAGTTTAGTTTATTTTAAAGATGTAAAAGATGCGAATTATCAACCCCAAGTTAATTTTGTCGAATGTATTAACTGAGTCGTAGGTATATATTAACGTTTATTCATAAGATATTATTACAACAGTTAAGATATACATGTTTATAAATGTCTGAATTTTCTTAAATAGTGCCTTCAAGATTTTAATATCATGTTAAAAGTATTGTAAAAATGTCGATTGGAAATTTACCTAACTCTGAACTCTAACTTTGGAATTCAATTTTTTTTATTAATTTTAATTTATTACCATAATATATTTTCAATGCAATGCAAAACTTCATATATTATAAAGGTCGAATAGTATATAGCTAGGAGTGAATACTACTACAAAATAATCAATAGATAAGTGGTTTAAGTAGTGTAACTCGATATTAATCATATCAAATTTTTAGCATAAACTAAAAAATGCACAAAACACTTTTTCAAAAACTAAAATGTTTAAGTTATCACAATATATAAATACACTGTATTATCGCAAACGTTTTCACCATACTATGGCATCATCAGGCGATGAACAGAACATAATACAGTGTATTTATATATTGTGATAACTTAAACATTTTAGTTTTCGAAAAAGTGTTTTGTGCATTTTTTAGTTTATGCTAAAAATTTGATATGACTACTACAAAAAGTTAAAAAGCACAAAAATTAAAGTATAAGTTTAAGTATTTAATATTCAAAAAAATGTGTTCTTAGCTTTATTTTACAATTTTAAATTTACCTTCAAGTAAAAAAATTATTTCAAGTATGTACTTAAATTTATTATTATATTCAAACTTATAATTTATGATAGACTCCATTAACATTCATAGGTTTGTTAAGCACTAGATAATAATTTGAGAATTGCTATATTATATAATTATGTTCTTTATTATTGCCGTTAAAAACGGAAAAGCAATCTACAAAAAAAAGGTCAGGACCTCCTGAAAGAGAAATCTATTAACTCCTAGCATAGAGATAACTATGCCATAACCAATTTAGCAATCAGTGGAATATGTGGATACTTTATAAGAAGTCAAACATTCTGACCCCTTCATCATCATCATTAAAAGAATACAACCAAATTAAATTCATTACCCATGAGTGTTCATTTAATCCATAATCTGGTGAGTTACAATGATAACAACCTATCATTAAGAAGTCCATTTAAAATGTAAAACTTGATTATTTATGACTTCAACTGAAAGTCAACATTGGCGTCGCAAAATTTTTTATTTCAATTATTTATATCTTGATTTATACTGAGAATTTATGAAAGACTACAATTTCAAGTAAAAATACAATTAAAGAAATTGTTAGTCCACCTAACCACAGCGCAAATAGACCATATACATGTTCCATTTGTAAAACAAACACAGTACTTCTATCGTCGACATAATAACCAGAATTTTTAAATAATTCTTGAAATAACAACCCTCCTTCGGTAAATCTATCCACAATATCATTAAAAATAGGCATAAAATAGTGTCCCTTTTTCATGACAGCAGTAACTTCTATCTTGGAAAATCCCGTATTCTTTTCGATGAAATCAAGATATGGTACTTCATTAGGAAATAAACTCATCACAACATATTTTGGAACTGCTGTACTACAATTCTTATAATAAGCAACAGTTTTAACCAACTTTGTAAAATTATAATTTTTTTGTACCTCTCCTTTAGCAGCAATTTTTTTCGGAAGATCGGTCTTATAAATCTCTTCCGTTCTAAACCGCCTCCCTAAGTCTTCGTGGATAAGTATTCTTAAATTTGAAGTAATCAATTTTTGCATCGTATCCACGGGAGGTTCAAATATAGGAATTGAACGAATACTGCTTAATTTACTCTGAAATGCCAAGTCGACATGCATTATAAAAATTAAATAAATTATTAGCAGCATTCTCAGACGAAACGATGAAGGAAACTTTTTTATTCCAACAGAAAGCACTAACGAAAACGTGCTCAGAATACATTGAGAGAACTGTTTATATCTGTTGGGTATTTTTAAACGTTTTGCACTTAAATTCCAAACGATGCTTGTCATAAGAACGCTAAATATAATTAAACACCATGTCCATGCTTGAAATACTAGAAATATTACTTTCATATTTGTCACTTGCACAGGCCGAGGTACCACCCAAACATACAAATCATAAAATACTGTCCTACTTAATTCGAAATCTATTGTATAAGCATTTAATACTCTTAAAAAGTGAGTATCCAACAAGATCTCATTTGTTACATTATTTAGTTCTGCCTTATCTCTACTAGAATAGTAAACTAATCTTATTTTCAGTTCTTTAGCAACAAAATTAACCACGGTCATTAATACTGCAACTACAGGGTAAACTTCTGATACATATTTCAGATTGACTTCTTTAAGAAAACTAATAAATCCAATGGTGCATTGACTAAAATCTTTAAAAGGGTTCGACAAAGTTTTCTTCAGCACGTTGAAATTGCAATCAGAAAAATTATCCACAATAAATTTTTGCCCACACTTGTTTTTAGGTGCAAACGGATTCCAAATATATAAATTTGGAGAAATTTGCACAGTTTGATCCAGTACCACTAAAACTACATTTGTGATGTGATATTTCCAAAGAGTTTGAAAAACATTTTCGACTTTTTTAACAAAATCAGTTAAAATTATATATTTTGCTCGTGGACTGTTTGTTGGGTTCCATAATTTTGTTCGAACAAACTCGTTTATGGTAAAATTTAAATGTGAAGCATTTCTTATATAAATCAAATAGTTATTGTAACTGAAAATTTGAGTGGAGTTGTACAAATTTTCTGCTGTGTTTATTACTAATGGATTTGGTATATTCTTGATGAAGTTTGTACTCAGCTGTGATTCAAATACAAAATTTATGTCATTGCTTGTAAATAAATTATTTAGTAATCCAGATACACAAATTTCATTTTTAAGCTGTTCTTCCAGTTGCAATCCATACGTAAATTTTAAAATTGTTGCTATAAAATATATAAATATTATTTTAGCCATCGCTTTGTTATTAAACTAAGTTTGAAGTTTTAATATAGAATTGCATAGTTTTTAACATTATTTAACACTTGAACATTTAGCTTTGCACAACATCAACATTATATTTAATGCATTTATTGTAATGTCTAGATTATTGTTTGCCGATTAGAGTCACTAATGCTTTTTCGTTCATTTTTATACCCTTATAATATTGATTTGAAAGATTAAGTACATTAAAAAAATGTTATTTACCCAAAAAACGTTGGGTAAACATAAATAACTGCAAAACAAATACTTTAGATGTAGTATATATACATACATAATATATAAGTAGTACCATTACTAAAAAAATAGATGGATTCAAATAAACCTACAATTATTTTTTTATAACATTTTCTGAATTAAAATTAATATTACTAAATAGGTAAATAGATTATACGAGTAGATAGAAATATACGAATACACCCTATATATTAGTAAACATTTATGATAATATAGGCTGGTAATCGGCAAGTTTTCAAATAAAAATTTTTAAAAACTGAATTTCTAAACTTTTTTATATTTTTCACCTAGTTAAAAATTTTAATTTGTTGCTCATTTTTACGCAATCTTAATAAATAAATACTATGCATTGTATGTTCATTAATTAAAATTTATTTACAAGGAAAAAAACTTGGAATATTGGAAAAACCAATAATTAGAGATATTTTTTATTTTTTGATGATAATGGTGATATCGTTATGGTATATAAATACACGATGTCTTTGCAAAAGTAACTTTAAAGTTCATCTAGCTGCAGTGTTTAAGAGGAAGGTCTAAACATGATTTTCAAATACGTTTTTACGTTTTTGTACGCTTTTTTCGACATATTTTTTTGTATCCATCTCCTTCTTTTACATGAGTACTACAATAGGTTATCTCTTTCGTTAGTTTTACAGGCTCAGATTTCTCAGATTAGTAAAGACGTATGTTACTGTTAACGCTGTCAAGGTGGGGAAAGCAGGGCCGTCTTAAGATATACGACGCCCCTGTGCTACTAAAATTAATGCGCTTCTCTTGAAAAGAAAACACACCAATACAAAATAGAAAAAGTCAATTTATTACTATTCTCCTAAACGAAAACAAAATTTATACAAAAATAAAAAATTTATACAGGATCTTCCCGGATTTTTTAAAAAAATTATTGAATTAATTAAGGTTGAGCTATTACATAATTTAAGTAAATCTTCAAAATGACTACCCTCATTTTCAATACACAATCGTGATTGTTTTAAAAGATATACCTATTAATGAATAAAATAATTTTTCAATAAAATTAATTAATTTAATTTATATTCAAATATATTCAAATATATAAATACAAATACATTCGCATCTTAGAATTTTGCATTTTCATTATTTCCTGATATGAATTTGTAACATTTTCTTGCTTAATCAATTTTACAAATTACGAATTCAGTTATAAGAATTAATATTTCTATTAAAAAAGAAACGTTATTTATTTTCTACAATCATTTAAATAATCCTGATATCCTTTAACATAATACTTTAAATAATGTAATATTGGATTTAAATAATAAATTACTACAATCACTTTTTACTACGAAGTAATAACATCATAACGGGTTAACTATTTCAATATAAATATTCCCACCTAATATGGCCATCTGGTATTGGTTGCAGTGATTTCGTACGAAAATTTCTAATTAGCTCACAGCCAGAACTAACGAAAGAGATGCCAAATACAGAAAGTTCAATGTAGAAACAGATAGCAATAGAAAAGTAACGCGTAGATATGTTGTACAAGTGCGTACAAGTTTAGATATTGTCTTGGTATCTATACTATACAAAATCACTAGGTATTACAAATTTTTGGGATAAAAAGCACTTATTATTTCATTTCATTTCACAGCTAACTTATTATTTCATAATTATATGTAAGTATTGCAATGACCCGAGCTATACAAATCTTATTAAAATTTGCTCAATTCATAAATCAATCTTATAACTGGGCATCCATTTTTTGTAGCAAGAGACTCTTCATTATTCCAAAAATTGTTTGTAAATTGTAAATTAAAATTTTAATAGCTCACTTTTGTTACTTTTGATATTGTCTTGCATGTGGTATTGGAGCGCGTATGTTAAACCAGCCGGCCTCAGTATTTGCTGCTATGCACCTTTTGCATCGACTAAAATTTTACTTTCTTCCAATTTCCAACTTTTTCTGCACTAGACTTTATTTAAAATAATCAAAACAAAAATAATTTAAACCAACTTAATTTATTTATTAAAAACAATTATAATTTTAATTATTGCGGGATGGTGCTTTAACCGCCTGGCACCAAGGCCAGACCCCGTCTCTCTTTATTGACCTACTCGCCGCTCTCTCTCCAGTCTTCTCCCACCTTTTATTTACACAGCAATTTTTACAAGCCATCCCATACAGTGTGTTTACAAATAAACAAAATTGAACCTTAAAAATTATTTACAAAACAAATCAATTAATGGCCTTTTTTTTGTTTCGAAACACGACAGTATACTATATTTTATTAAAAAATGTTATAAAAAATGAATGTAACAAATAACTATATTTTTTAGGTTAATAATTAAATTAAAACGTCAAATTTTTAATTAAAATATTTTACTACCAACAACAACAACAAAAAATCCTTAATACCAAATATTTTAAAAAAAGAATTAAATTTTATATAACTAATTATAAAAGTCGGCGTAAAAAATTACGTTTATCATGCGGCATTAAACTGTTTTCCGAGTAATCGTAAATACAGGACACGGTTAATCCGCCTCAACATCGGCCTGTAAAAAAACTCGTACTCGGAAAAATTCAGTTTCCGGCCTAATAATAAAAATAACTATTGTGACAAGCTCCATTGTCGAATTTTTAATATTCAACAGCCGCATTTTTGAAGGTAGAACATTTTGAAAGTTAGAAATAGCAGTAATTTAATGTAAAACAAAACACACATTTACTTAAACACATTAAAAAAGAAAAAGTGTAGTAGTCTGAAAAGACAAATTAAATTGTTGGGCACAGTATAAACATTAAAGTGCGTTTTGAAATTTCGTTCTATCAAGTTGAAGCAGGTTTTTAAAAAGTGACGTTGGTTAGAGTATAATCTTCTTAATTCAAAAAAAAAGAAATGTCCGGTTAACAACGGTTACTGGTAGCTCTGCTGGATAGGGGGAGAGCGAGTCGCAGGTTTTTTTATATATTAGAAAAGAAATTAAGAATATTTTAGGTTGCCTAAAAATTTATAAAATATTGGCGCCACTGACTTTATTAAGCAACCTATTATTAAAACTGTAAAAATAATTTATGTATCAAGAAAACCCAAAGTCAGACAGGTTTCAAATTATATTGAACAAAAAGTTAATAAATTCGTATCTACAGCAATCGACGATAGAACAAGAAAATTTATAATAATTTAAAACGTATACTCCGCGCGCCGAATAGCTATTTGCCTGCAGGTTTCCAATTAATTTCTACTACTTTTACTGTATTACAAATTTAAAATATATTGTTGAAAATATAAAAATAATTGAATCGTTTCGGATGATTGTTGACATTTGACTTCGTTGGCGCAACATAAAATTTTTATTATACGACCTGGTATGTTTCTCTTTTCTTTCTTGTTTATCTGAAAGGCGGGCAAGAATTTCTAATTGTCGTTTGACTCTTTGTGATATTGACATTCAACAAGGCGATCTAACAGTTTTCAGACAGGAAGGCTCCTCAAAAGCAACTTGCAATTCGACTTCCAAGTTCATAAATCAATTTCAAAAAAATTGTTGAATCTTCCAGCGAAACAAATAACCAAAATGAAGAACAAAGAAGAACCTATTCAAAAAATTAACAATAACTTCCTGGTCAACTATCACAATTCAGTTAAAGTATCACCTGTTGTTCGGTTCTTAACTCTATCAATTATGGTTTAAAAGTGAAATATGTGGTTAAATCGTGTACGCATATTTTCCGCGTTTCCTATCAAAATTCGAAAAGGGGAATTTGTTTCTAATAAACTTCAATATGCAGGGCCGCACCAAACTGAATGTTACAAGAGCAAATAATATGGATAGGTTAATACGTACAGCTTCGATCGAAAATAGTAAAGCAGCGCATCTAACGAGTAGATTTGAGTAAGGTGACAAAGTATGATACAATAAATTTAATTTTGTATTTATTTATATGAACAAAATGAATGCAGACAATAAAGAGAAGTTGGTTAAAAAAATAAAATGTAAAAATATCAAATAAAAAAATTTCTCACAATTAGATTTTTATTTCAAATTTATTCTTAACAACTCCCATCAAAAGATGGCGTTGAAACCAGCTTTACCTAAAAATTCATTGAAAGTGCCACGAGCTGTACGTATTAACTTATTTACAGTATTTTGGTTAAAGAGATTATTTCGCAGCTAGGACAATATCAACCCGGCCACAACCTAGGACACAGCCGGCCAAAGGACATCCTCATCCGCCTGTCAGCCGAAGTGTAAGTAATTCTAATCTCTTTGCTTGTTTGTTTTAGGTTCCCACCAAGCACCGGGTTCATCAAACACCCGCCAACAAACCAATCAAAGACGCCTGGAATTACACCAAATCGCTCGCCTCGCCCCATTGATACCAAGGGACCAAGTTTATCAAATACTTGGGACCCCAAACCACGGACCGCAGACACACATCGCACCACTGCTCTTCTGGCCACATAACCACGCCCCCAGGAAAGTTCTTCGAAACACCTAAGATCCCGCAAATCACGGAAAATTATTCCCATGGACCAAAAACCCAGCCCGATCAAGCTAGCGTTTTAAATGAGGAATGACACCTCAGTAAATCCCAACGCCCGCCACCCACATCGGATGAAGGAGATATACGGATCACCGTGGCAACTCCATATCGCCAAGAAGTTTATCGTTCATCGGTTAGAGAGAAGTGCTAAACGAGGCGAGCGAAAATCGTTCGATTCAGTTCTAGTTTTGCGGTTTGATCCTGATCGATTAAGTTCTGTGAATAAATTTTGAAAAGTGAGATATTTGGAGCGTAGGTTTCTTCGTTACAGCGAAGATAACGTAATAATTTACGATATCAGGTAGATATGCCTGAAAATAAAATTTTAAGCCAAGATTTCGATATTACAAATCAAAATTATTTACCGAAGTTGGAAGAATTATTTTGTGTGAATTATCACAACACACTGGATTTTTTGTGTGGAATACGAAAAGGGGAAATTTTAACAATTGGGAAGATAATAAATTTTCTACCAGTAGCCAACGGGTATTCAACCAAGAAACCATACGTTTTGGCTACCTTTTCTAATTGAACCAACAAGAACATCCAAGACCAGTGGCGTTTCAGCAGGTATTTGAGAAAAACCATAATAATAAAAATTCAAAGTGTGCATTTATTTTTATTGAACATTTTATTTGTACAAACTTATTAGAGACACATTTAACACATAGAGACAAATAAAATTGGATGCTAGTTAATATGCTTGACAATAGTAAATGTGCATCAAAATTTACAGGTTTACACGATACGCCCATATTTGAAACTGCAGTAGTATTTAGTTTGCTTTAAAAAGAGCATTATTTTTTTTTATTCGACAAGAGAGTTGTCATAGGAACTCGCTCCTGAAGTCTCATTGCTCTACCGAGAGAGAAAAAGCTAGCCGAGGTAAAACTTGTAAGATAGAAAAGGGTTCTGTCTTTAATAAAGGAGAATACCGCTACAATATACACACAGGATAATTTGATTTAACAAAAAATCACAGTTTCTTCGATGAACAAAAAGCTCGTACTAACAAATTCTCAATACATATTTTTTTCATTTTATAAAATATTACTAGTTCACCCAAAAATACAACGACTGACATAATTAGAGCAGCCAACCACAAAGCAAAAAGACTGTATAGGTGATTTAGACCTAAAGACAATTTAGAATACTCATTATCTCTCTTGTTTCCCAAACTATGGAGTAAACTAGAAATTTTCATATGTAGAATACCATTTTCAGTGATTCTCTCAATAAATTTATTCAAAACTGGTAGAAAATAATGGCCTTTCTTCATAGTAACTAAAATTTCAAATCTAAATAATCCAGTATTGGTTACAATAAAGTTAATTTGCTTTAGTATTTTGCTCGGAAGAAATTTTAGTGCCATATCTCTTGGAGATGGAATGCTGAAATTCTTATAACGTATCATCGTGTTTATTATGCCGCAATAATTTCCACTGGGTATTGGTTCTATCTTAGTAAGAATTTGTTCTAAAATGCTTTTATTGAAAATTACTTCATTTTTCAACAATTGAATATGGGTATGAGTAGAACACAACCTCAGTTTAGAATCTATTAGTTTCTCAATGGTGTCGATTTGTGGTTCGTACACATTTTTTAAAAGACTGCTTCTTAATTTACTTTCAAATACCTTATCAAAATGCATGATAAAAAGTAGATAAAATATTATAAGGATTCTTAAATAACTGGATTTGGGAGACAACTTTATAGGAACTGATACTATTAACGAGAATGTACTTAAAATGCATATTGAAAGTTTTGTAAATGGACCACCTTCATTCAAACGTTTTGCAATTAAATTCAAAATTACACCTGTTATAATAATGCAAAATATCATTAAAAACCTTACATTTCTTTCGAATACCGAAAACATTAATCTAGAATATGAAATTTTTTTAGACCTAGGAACAAGCCACGCTGGTACATCATAATAGATTGTATTACTCGACTCATACTCGATAAAGTTTTTCATATCTCTCATAAACTGTATAGCTATTAAAATATCGTCAGTGTTATTATTTAAAAAAGAATTATCACTTTTTAATTGATTAAATACTACAGTTGCGTGCAATTGCTTGCCAATAAATTTAATAAAATTGATTAACATTATATCAGTGGGTAAACGATTTCCTAAATATGTAAGACCATTCAAAATAACAGACTGAGTATAACAACGAATTATGCAATTACTAAAATTTTGAGATTGAGTGTTAAAAATTTTTTTTATGTTTTTATAACTATCGTTTGACAATGTAGTCTGATCGATAATAAATCTTTGTCCGCATTGATTTTTAGATGCAAACGGTAGCCAAAAATAAATGTTTGGGTCAATTTCCAAATTTTGGTTTAACACTATCAAAATGACATTTTTTATGTGATATTGCCATAAGATTTTAAAAATGTACTTGGTTTCTTGCACGAATTGAGTTATTATGATGTATTTTTTTCTTGGGCCATTTTTTGGATTCCATATCTGACTATTAACAAATTCATTGAATGTTCCAATTAAACTTATATCATCTTGAACGTATATAATATAATTATCACTAAAACTCTCACTTGATTTATTTATACTGTCTCTTGTAGTTATTAATAATGGGTTGGATAAAGTATTTATAAAGTTTTCTCTTAATTGTTGATCAACTATTACGTGAATATCAGTATTACATACAAAAAACGTTTTGCTTATCTTAGAAATCCAGTTTTGTAAATCAGAAACATTTTTAAATTGAAATTCGCTTTCAGAAATTCTGATTATTATTATAACATAATAATAATATATTAATAGTTTGCAAATCATAGCATAATATGTATGATGAATAACAATTTAAACAATTTTATAATATTCGTTCATTTTATTATGCCTAACTGCAGTTTTATTTTTTTAAATTTTATGTATACTTGGAAAATGTAAACGCGAATTAGCTATCAGGATTATACTACATCCAATGTATAACATCTACTAGTTTTATCCATAATAGTGTATTATATTATCTAAATATATTATATTACTGAAACCCATCAATTACTGATTCAAATTAAAGTATTATTTACTAACATTACCTAGTATGTAATAAATCAAAATATTGAAAGAGTAAATACAATAATTACTTATAAAAAATATTATGAAATGGAAGTTTATTATTTTATTTAGTTCTACATTATACATAAGTTCAAGTTGTCATTGTAATTATTTCCGTGGTAACATAGTAGCTGTGTGTGATATGATTCGCGTTATGTGTTAGGAAACCACAATAGCCAATCAACCAACGTTTTCGTTCTTGCCTTTAATAATATATTCAAAAAAGTCCAGTTTACAAACCGTTCAAATCTACGGTGAATGCACTTTACCACCTTGTAAAAGAAATTGAAAAATCTCTTGCAGCAAAAGAAATCGTGGTCGGAATATTTATAGATATAGAAGGTGCCTTTGATAACACCTCATTTAAATTTATAATCCACAATAACATGGTTAGAGTCAATGCTGAAAAGCCAAACAGTAATTGCTTCCTTAAGAGAAGAAGAAATCTCGATGGCTACAGCAAGAGAATGCCCACAAGGTGGGGTGTTATCACCCCTCTTGTGGTTTATTGTGGTGGAAGACATACTAAAAAAAATAACTGATAATGGATTCTGCGTATTGGAATATTCAGATGACATTGTCATCATAATCAAGGGCGAACAGGAAGGTATAATATCAAGCCTAATCCAAACTGCATTAAATAAAATATGAGAATGGTGTGAACTTACAATAAATCCTTTAAAAACTACCATAGTTCCATTTATTAAGCGTAGAAAGCAAAAGCTTACACCATCAAGGTTTATCGATACCTTTTTCCAGAGAGGTAAAGTATTTAGGGGGTAACTCTGGATGTTAAACTCGCCTAGAAACCTCATTTGGATAAAACTCTCTTTAGAGAACTTGGCAACAGAGCCTTCTCTGGGCTCGTCGTAAACTTTTAGGAAAGACATGGAGGACTAAAACCAAAAATTATCTATTGGTCATATACATCGATAATAAGTTTTATTGTCGCATACGCAACCAGAAACCAATAAAATCATCACACAAAGCAAATTGCAGAAACTTCAAAAGCTTGGGACCTGCCACCTCTTCTCTAAAAATCCTGTTGGTTATTATTAAGTTAAATATACTGTGGTGTTTCAAAAGGATTTGCACCCAACCGGTACATTTTTAAGCAAATTTTATTTTAATAGTTGTAATTTTGTAAGATTGTGAAATTAGACAGGTGGGGGTAAATCGAGGAAGATACAAAACTTTTTACCGATAGCAGCCGCCGGAGCTTGTCGTGCGATTTTGGCTCGAGGCAATTATTGAGATTTTTTGATATCAGTTAAATTTGTGAGTTATATTCTGATATTAAATAAAGTGAGTTTAAGCAAACGCATTATTGCGTTTTTTTTTTTTTGAATTATTTTGATATTTTAGAGTTTGGATATTTTTTTGTGAGGGGCTACTGAATAGAAGTAGATTGATTGATTTGGATGATTCATAGGAAGAAAGAATTATTAGTTTTGATTTGAATAATAAAGGTAAATTTGGAAAATAAAATTAAATTTAAAGGAAAGAGTGTGCAATTGAAAAGCCGACGTTTTGGATAAGACAAATCAAACTTTGTTCCCTTTTAAATAAAATTAAAATTTATTTTACATTTACGTTACATTTAGATTTGAATTTGTTTGATTATTTTTAGAAATGCATTTGTTATTTGAATTTGTATCATTAATTATTTTTTTTGAAGTACGAATTATTTTTGAAGAAGAATTTTTTTGATAAGAACCCAACCCGAGATAAGATTATCTCATCTCCCGCGAAGAGGAGGTTAGTCGCGATACTTTGAAGTGCAAGTGAAAACCAAGTTTTTTGGATATGCAATTTTTTGGACTGCAATACATTACATACTACTAAAATATACCACAATAAATACTTAAAAATTTCATGTTTTAAGTTATTTTTCTATTTATAATTAAATTGTCTAACCCTGTAGAAGAGTGTTTCATTTATTATTTAAAAATTTTTAGGTATGTACCAAATCACAATTCTATCTTCTATCAATGATAAAAATTGGAATTTTTAACGTTTAATTTTAGAAAACTCAATTTCACATTCGTACACCTCTACCTTGATACAGCTAAGTGCTCTCAAGATATCGCAATATAATAAATTATACATCTGCATTATTGGACAATTCAAAAAATTAATAGAATTTTTTAAAGTACAATAATTTATTCAAGATTAATATTACATTTGGATTCTATTTTTTTTTTTTTTAATTAGCAATTCTACGAAAACCGCACTGTTGAAATAATTAAGCAAGTTAACCATATAGCAAAAACGCCATACCCAATGGGGTTTGAGAATAACCGCTTCCCTTACTTACCATTGTTTCTAAAATTATGTATTAAACCAGAGAGTTTTACATAAAGAATACCACTTTCTACAACCCTGTCTACAAATGCATTCAACAGTGGTAAAAAATAATGACCCTTTTTGATAGAATATAAAAGTTTATATCTTAAAATTCCAGAATCCTTTGCAATAAAATCGATATCAAAGTTTTAATTGCAAAAGAAAAGGAAGAGGGGAGGAGGGGGTATTTTTAAACAAATAGTATATTTTTGTGGGAATTTACTAGAGGGTAGGGATATAATTAATATAAAAGAGAAATAATGTAAGTGGATGAAGGATAAGTTAGAAGGGGGGAGGGATTATTTATTAAAAATTTTTAGTAGAAGTGAGTTATTTAAATCAGATTGACTATTTAGTAATGAAAATGAATATTTTAATTTATTAATTTCCACAGCTTCCAAAAATTCCAGGTTTTCTACTTTTTTGTTCAATGTGTAAAATTTCGTATCCCCCTTGTTTATAGTTTGTGTCTAGTAGGTGTATCACAAAAGTCGATTTTCCATCTGCAAGTCTGTGGGATCGGGTATGTTCATCAAATCGGGTTTTGAAAGATCTACCGGTATGACCAATGTATTTTAGAGAACATTCACAAGTGAGCTCATAAACCCCTGATTTAGTTAACATGTCTAATTTTAATTTCGCGCGTTATTAATAAATTTGTTAAGTTTATTGTCCGTTTTAAAAGCGATGTAACTTTTAAAAGTAATTATGACATTAAAGTTTGCGTTAGTTTTTTTTAAATTATTCCGATATATTGACTTCGATAGAATTTTTGGTTTAATTTGGCATAATAAGTTAACAATAAGGGTGACTTGGTATCCATTAAAGATCGCGATATATTTAATTCTGTCTAATTCTTTTTTAAAATTTACTTTACTTAGGGGAATTCTAATTTAGCGATTAAGAAGAGCGCAAAAAGAAGGAATTTATGCGGAAAAAGATGCGCAGAGCTATTGTGTATAATTGTATCAGCTTCCGTGGGTTTATGAAAAATATCAAAAGAGTGTTTATTTTTGTCTTTAATTATTGTGAGCTTCAAGTAATTGAATCTATTGTTTACTTCTATTTTTTTAGTAAATTTAATATTATTATGTTTGTTAATAATAATGTCAATACTACTCAATTTACTTATAAATGCAGTATTAATTAATATTATAAAATATAGATACGATACCATAAGTATCCTTAAACTACTTGATTAGGTAACTAAGTTGATAGAAACTGAAAAAACTAATGAAAATGTACTTAATATGCATTTTGAGAATTGTTTACAGAATTCATGTTCATTTAAATGTTTAGCAATTAAACTCCAAATTTGTGCTATCATCAAAACGCAAAATAAAATTAATATATACAATTCTATCTCAAATACAAAAAATTTTACTTTAAAATTTGAAAATTTAATTGACCGAGGAACCAGCCACGATGATATATTGTAGTAAATAGTTTTACTAGGATCATACTCGTCTATAGTTTCCAAGTCACGTGATATTTGTGCAGTTATAAAAATATCACCAGCAGTATTATTTAAAAATCTTCATAACTAAAGTCATCTATCACTAAAGTTACATGCAATTTTGCACTGATTATTTCAAGGAAGCTGGTGAATAGTGCGTCTGTTGGTGAGCCACTTAATATGTATTTTACATAATCTGATTCGTCAAAATCAAGAAACTGAATTATACATTTAGAAAAGTTTTGGGAATGATTATTTAAAATCTTGACAATTTGTTTAGTATCACAACATTTAAAATGATCAATCATAAATTTTTGCCCACATTCATTTTTTGATTCAAATAGCAACCAGAAGTATATGTTTGGATAATGTTCTAGATTTTGATTTAACATTATTATGATAACTATATTTATTATCAAATATCGGGAATTTGAATTTTTTGGAAATTTAGAAATTTGGAAATTTGGATTTGTCCAAATTCCCGATATTTGATAATAAATATAGTTTATGGATGAGAAATTATTAATGGATTATTATGATAACATTTTGGATGTGAATTTGCCACATCATTTTAAAAATAGTGTTTACTTCTTGCACAAAATGAGTTTCGTTCTTGGACTATTTCTTGGGTTCCAGATGGGACTGTTGACAAATTCATCGAAATTTATATTTTTATTAATATCATCTGGAACGTACACGATGTAATTAATAATGAAGCTCTCATGCGAACTATACAATACTATACAATCGTTCAGTTGTTGTTATTAACAATGAGTGCGGTAAAGTATTTATAAAATTTTATTGCAGATGTGGATCAATTATTAGATGAATCAAGTGCGAAAAGTATTATGGAATGATAAAATAATATTATTTTTCTAATTATGTTTCAAAAAGTGTCACTTTTTAACACTTAAAAGTGTGCGAGAAAGAAAGAAAAAGTCCTAATCTACTTTATTTATAATATACATTAACGGTTACGTTAGAACAATTATTAAAAGTGTTAACTGCCCCAGATCAGTTTTCGACGTGGACACTCCAAAATTAACATCACTGCCACCTAAAATTTTAATAGCAACTTGTAGTTTGTTTGGGAGACGGAGACGGTCGTCAGCTAGAGCGGTTAAGTGCGTTGCTACTAATGTTGAATGCCTGGTTCGACTCCGGGCTCAGTAAAACTTTATTCTGACCGTCTCCCCTCGGAAGGCAATGGCAAACCACCGAGGTGTAATCTGCTGGTACATTCTCTCTGAAGATGAAGTGTATACACTTCCCGCGGTTCGGACCCTGCGTTAAGCAGTAGGTCCCCTATGTGTGTGATAACACTTCAAACGCACAACACAGACATAGGAGAGAGGTCGCCAACGTCCGGAGAACCGGGCATGGCACATGAAGAAGAAGAAGTTTGTTTTGCACAGAGTGCTCAAGGTACCCCTCTTGCACCATGTTTTAAATTGCAGGTACGCCTTATTATATTTTATAATATAAAATGGATTTGGATTTGAATTTGGATTTCTGTGGAATTAGAGCTTCAACCGCCAACGCCGTAGATTCCTCAACATCCGAACACTCCGACATATTTGACATATTTGCTAGTATTCTAAAAACACAAATTGTATAACCGTAAAAAACACCTGGTCACTTACCTGTTCACGTTGTAATGGCTACTATCTATGACCTACTTACTGTCTATAATGGGCTACCAACCGCAAAATACAAAAATTTTAAAGTATAAACGCCTACTATCTTTTTTCTTGAGAAATGAGAAATGTTATTGGTTCTTTTTGAAACATAATTAGAAAAAATATTGTTCGATACTCGTGGAAAACTACCTTTTCTATTCTCGGCTTTGGTTTACGATCTCGGTCTTCGGCCTCGATCGTCAACCTCCTCCTTGAATGGAAAAATTTTAGTTTTCCTAACTTGTATCGAAAATATCTATTTTACTATCATGGTGCTTATAGTACATACATAATAAGTAGCTTGTGAAATTAAATAATTTTTTATAATTTCTCCATTTTTATGGCAATTAATAGCTATTTATTTTATGCTTTTTATACTAAAACTCTTTTAAAAGCATTTAGACAGCTTTGTCACATGCAATGTACTTATTAAAGCACTTATTAACAAAATCAAGTTAATAAAAAGACACCGAAATCTTTTTTCTAGAACTCTGTTAAATCTTTGATTTCTACGATTTTTTTGTGCTTTTTATGTTTATTTTGGATGATCTAAGTTTCGTAGAAAACAAATTTGTTCGTTTTAACAGTAGGGAATTGATGTCAAAGTTTGAATATTGTGTAAGTTTCAGTTATCGCCAAGTTATTAGCAAAATCATTTGGAAAAAAAGGCATTATTATGTTCCCTACTTTTCTTTACACTTAGAATTTCTGTGTAAAATTAATATCAGTGGATAGACTTATGATTAAGTTTCAAGAACTTATACTTCTATGTTTCAGATTCAGCTATTGCAAAATCTTGAATAAGAAATAAACAAATACTTTTAATTACTTTTCCATAAGAAATATTCTAAGAAACTAAGCTCTATACAGCTTTGTCGACTGACATTGATTTAATACAGAGAAAAGAACATTCCCATATCCACCACCAATGATTTTGTTAACAACTTTGCCACGATTGAAAAACTCTAACAATTAAACTAGGACTTATTGAAACTCAAGCAAAGTTATATTTATTTACATTGAATTCACACTAATATTGAAAAACATAAGATACATGATTCACCTCTCCCTTCCAAAAATAGATTGTGCAGTTGTAGTTTTATGTGAAAGTTGCACATTATGATAAATGATAAAGAATGCTATCGAATTGACAAGATAGTAAAATCAATTCACGATTCATATTATATTTACATCGATTTGGTTGATTTTTTTCAGAGTTGCCTTACTAATGTCCGATTTTTTTTTGTCCGATCTTTTTTTTAATATTTCTTTTAAATCTTAAAATTTGAAATAAAAAATTTCCATCTTTAAACAAAACTAAGAGTTCAGTAAACATTTTAAAATAATCAAATCTAACAAAATGTTAAAAAAACAAAATTTTTAACTGTTAAGTACAGAATACATACTACAAAGAAAACATAATATTTAAAAAACACTAAAATGACAATAATTCACATTTAACAGGGTTGAACTTAGAATATTAGAATAAACAAGAAAATAGAATTCTGAAAAAATTTACGCTATAGAAGTAATAAAAATTACTTAATGCCCGTATTCACAAACAAATGTATAAGAAATAAAAAACTTTGTTACATAATACAAAAATACTTAAAAAATTTAAAACTTTTTTAAGTTATTTTCTATTTAAATATTTTAAAGTACAATACAAATTCGGGACATATAAATTTGATGGAAATAAGAACAATTGCAAAAGAAATATCACACATAACTGCTTTGATTTTTTCAAATTGTGTGGTGTTTAAATAGTGAATTTATTTTTAAATCACTTATACGATCTGAATGAGCAATTATACAAAAGAAATCTTTGCTATAATTTGCCATATAATTCGGTAAAGACTCACCAAAAGTTTGTAACTTGCCCGAAATCTATATACAATAAGAAACGCTTACGAGAGTTCAAACGAATCTCTATTGATTTCTATCAAATTTACACAAAAATTTGAAATAAATGAAACATCTCTACAGCTACTCTCCTGCTTCTTTAGATATAGGTTTTGCGAATAACTACTCAAAGGTAGATCTTTAAACGTTAAGGATAGAAATTCATTGATGCTCAACCAAAGCTCAAATTACCGGGCACGGGTTTATAGAATTTGGGAAGGAGGCAATTTTCAAATGGTTGGTAAAACTTACCAATACTTGGTACACACTTACACTGTGGGAATTTTTCAATCTTTGGAATTATTTTTAAAAATAAGTTGCAGTTCTGTTCATGAAAAATGTCCATTGGGTTATATAATTGAAATTTTTTATTTACGGTTGATGTACATTTTAATTCTATTTTTATTAAAAATTAACAATTCTCCGAAAAACACACATGTAGAAATAATTAAACATGTTAACCACACAACAAAAATACCATACAAGTGCTTAACACCTAATTTAGTTTCAGAATAACCGATAACCTTGTCACTATTTCTATAATTATGTATTAAACCTGAAAATTTTGCATACAAAATACCACTTTCTGTAATCATGTCTACATATGTATTCAACAATGGTAAAAAGTAATGACCTTGTTTTAATACAAATAAAAGTTCAAATCTTAAAATTCCGGAACCCTCTATAATAAAGTCAATATCTTTTATTATTTCATATGGCATAAATTCTAGAATCAGATTTATTGGAACAGGCATGCTAAAATTTTTATACAGCTTCACATTATTGACCATATCTGTAAAATTGTCAGTATACTCAATTTCCTCTAATTTATTCACAAGTTCTTTAAAAATACTGCTATTGTAAAAAATGATTTCTTCGTTAAATTGATATATGTAGTCAACATCAGCACACAAGCTTAATTTGGAGTTTACAAGTTTTTCCATTGTGTCGATTGGTGGTCCATACAAGGGCTTCATGAGAATGCTACTCAGTTTACTTAGAAATGCGGTATCAATTAATATTATAAAAAATAAGTAAAATATCATAAGTATTCTTAAACGACTTGATTTTGGAGTCAGGTTGATAGCAACTGCAAAAACTAACGAAACTGTAGTAAATATGCACCGTGAAAACTGTTTATAAGTTGCACGATCATTGAATTCTTTAGTCATTAAATTCCAAACTACTGCTGTCATCAGAACACAGAATAAAATGGAGATATAAGATTCTTTTTCAAATACAAAAAATATTACTCTAAAGTTTGAGATTTCAAGTGGCTTAGGAACAAGCCATGATGATATATCATAGTAAATGGACTTACTTTGATCATCATCTCTGTAGGTTTCCAAATCTCTTGATATGTCCGGTGCTATTAAAATATCACCAGTAGTGTTATTCAAAAACTCGTTATAATAAGATTTGTCGAATAATAAAGTTACCTGCAATTTTTCGCTAAGTATGTTAAGGAATCTGATGAATAATGCCCTAGCAGGGGATCCGCTTAATAAATATTTTAATTCATCAGATTCATCATATCTAGAAACCCGAATTAAGCATTTGGTAAAGTTTTGAGGTTGACTCTTTAAAATCTTGTTAATTTTTTTTAAATTACAACAGTTATAATGATCAATGATAAATTTTTGACCACATTGATTTTTTGATGCAAATGGTAACCAGAAGTAGATGTTTGAGCAACGTACTGGATCTTGATTTAATACTATTAAGATAACATTATGAATATAATATTGCCATAGCATATTAAAAATGCTTTTTACTTCTTTCACAAAATGCGTTATTATTATATATTTTCTTCTTGGACTATTTCTTTGGTTCCAAATCTGACTGTTAACAAATTTATAGAAAATTGCGTATATATTAATATCGTCTCGTCCATACATAACGTAATTTGTACTAAAACCCTCAGTTGAATTATATAATCTGTCTGTCGTTGTTATTAACAATGGATACTGTAAAGTATTTATAAAATTTGCTTGCAGGTGTGGATCAACTAGAATACGAATATCAAAGTTAGCTACAAAAAATTTCTTAGATATTCTAGAAACACAGTTCTCAGACATTGAAAACTTTGGCAGTTCAATTTTATATGAAAATGCGAAGTACATCATAAAAAAATGATAAATTGATATTTTAACAATCATGGTAACTATACATATAATAGAGTGAAAGATTAACT
The DNA here is from genome assembly GCA_911387805.1 of Cantharis rustica. Taxonomy (NCBI): domain Eukaryota; kingdom Metazoa; phylum Arthropoda; class Insecta; order Coleoptera; family Cantharidae; genus Cantharis; species Cantharis rustica. The sequence continues at coordinate 48,360,474 of OU426879.1, read as the reverse complement.
ACAAGTAGAATACAAGATAACTTTCATACATTTTAGAGATTGCAATAGCTTTTTATGAAACACTTTAAAAGCATTTCATACATAGCTTTATTACACGCAAGGTATTTATTAAAGCACTTACAATCTTAATATTATTAGCATTTATTCCAATAGTGGTTTATAAGACATTTCAACACCAGATTATTTTTATGCTTTCTGAGAGGCTTTTTCGTAATTTTCTAAGAAAGGTAACAACAAATGAGAACGAAGAAGAAAAGAGTTTATTTAATACTTTAACAAGTTAATATAGAATATATTTTTTATTCTTGTCATTTTTTTTAATGGTTCGTACCACCTATATTGTCGTGTTTCGAAACCATAATTTATTTATTTTGTAAAATAATTTTAAAGTTTGGATTTTGTTTATTTATTTATGACTGAGGCTACGGCCTTGACGTCGAATAGCCAAGCGGATAAAACACCATACCCGCAATTCTAATTGAAATTAAAATTGATTGAAAATAAATTAAGTTAATTTGAATTGTTGTTTCTTTTTTTAATTTAATAAATAAAGCGAAGTGAAAACAAAATAATAAAAGTGAAGAATTTGTGAAATTTTAGTCGATGCAAAATTGCATAGCAACAAATTTGTTAGGCCAGCTGCGGGATACCATGTGCGCTTCAAGACCACATTAAAAGTAACAAAAGTGAGCATTTTTAATTTAACTTACAATTTTTAAGCAATTAAAGGAGTCTCATTGTTAAAATTAATGGATGAAACCCAGCTAAATGTGTAATTTTTGGAATTAAGCAAATTTAGAAGATTTGTATAGCTGGGGTCATCTCAATATATTACAATTTAGCTTTTCTTAAGTTTGAATTTAATAGCATAACTTTTCAATCATTTTAATAATTTTTCCAGATTTCCCTGATAAGATTCCAAAAATCGAAACATAAAGTTATAACATATTATGTAGCAAGCTATATCACTCATTTAAATAGTTTTTAAACAATATTATGTAAGTTATGAATAAAATTTTATTTCAATTTCATGTAACATGTAAAAATTAATTTTTTAAAAAAATATTTTAATTTTATGATATTGTTTATTTTTGAAGCTGCAACCCAGGAGCTGAGCTATCTTGTTTCTTTGTGTATTAGTTTTAAGATTTTGTTGTTTTTTATTGTTTTTTTTGTATCATTAGTTTTTAGGGTAGTAAGTAAGTTTATATTTTTAAACATTTTTTATGGTGATCAAATTAAATAATAAATTTAAATATTCCTTTTGGTTAGTGAAAATATTGCAACCACCTCAGAGTAGTTTTATTGCATCCGGAGCAAGCCTGGCAATTGTGTCTTTTTTTATAGTTAGGTAACAAATTTGTTGTTGCTAAATTAATGGAAAGTTTGACTAAACATCTACATTAAAGTAATATTAAGAACTAATTCTACAAGCAAATTTAAGATAGCATTAAAATTTAAGCACATCTTCAATTGCAATGCTTAAATTTTAGTTGCTTTTAATTTTTTTATGAAATCAGCTCTTAAAGTTATTCTCAAAATTTATTTATTAGCAAACTAAGAATACATAATAGTAATATCAATCACCCTTATTAACAAAAGGAAATGTGCTTGTTGGATAATTAATATTTAATTTCTTGAATTAAAATTTTTTTTTCTTGTCGATTAATATCTTCGTATTACTATCCCACAAGAGTCAAGAATCTCTAGAGAAAAAGTTGAAAAATTATAATGATCTTTTACTGTTTTACCACGGTTTTCTTACTCAAATTGCCAAGGTGACTTTGAGCTAGAATATCTCGCATGTCGCATCCCACACTAAAGCTCTTTTCTTCTGTCAAAATACCAAGATTATCCCATCTGGTCTTTTGCCAACATCACCTGAAATCTCCACGGCATAATAATTAAAAAATTACATAATATGTAACTATGACTTATAACTAAGACACAAATCTGAATGTACTTCACCTGTTCTTCAAATATTACAAGATTATTATTGTTCAATGTTGTCTTTCATAAGCGACAAACTGAAACGGAAATTTTGCTTTATTAACTCTACGTTAAGTCTTGTATTCAAGAATATTTGCAAATAAAAATGTATTTCCTTTAAAGTTATCTGCAATGATAACCTGAGAATATTTCTGTTTCTGATACGGAGTTTGTTTTTGAAAGTTGTAATTATTATTGAAGTACATCGATGCTTCTACCAAAGAAAATAAGAGGTCTTAAGCTGTGAAGAGTAAGAAATAATGCACTCCTAACAAATCATCAACCGAATCTTTTTGTATTAAAATTAAAGTCGGTAATAACTTGCTTGGAATTCTTCTAATAAAAATTTAGAGTAGATAGATAAATAAATGCAAAACTTCGTCGTTATCTGTTACTAGCGTCAAATCGAAGAATTTCTTGTCTGATATGGTCAGAATCAGTAACACTCCATCTGCCAAAATACTTTAATTTATCCTGCAATTAAGGTGGCTTGAGAAGTGACAGAACGGATGTCACTCGTTTACTAAGAAACACTAACAAGAAAAAAACGTTATTTTTAAACTTGTGTTTATAAGAAATTATAAATTGCTAATTTATGAACTTCCACTTTCTAATGTAATTCCGCAGTGATCCACAGTGAAGCAGTGATCCTTTCAAAAAAAGGTTGATGCACCATAAGTGCTCCAAGCTTGCTCTTAAATGCGGGAGATGAGACGGTCGTATCTCAGGCTGGGTTCTTGTTGAATTAAATCGCTTTTTTTTCAAATAAACAAATCGCACTTCTAAAAATAAAGTTGATTCAACATAAAATAAAATTTTTTCTAATCCAAAAAAATTAAATAAATTCAAATTTAAATAAATGTAAAATTTTAACTTTCTTCAAAAGGATCGAAGTTTTGATTTTAACCTTATTCAAATCACCCGCTTATCAACAGCACCATTCGTTCCTACGAATGCATTTTAAATTTTCCAATTTTCAATACAATTTATACCTAATTTATAACTTGTAATTATTCTTTTTCTATATCAGCGAAACCATTCAATCAACTACTGCTCGGTAGCAACTCATTAAAAATATCCAAAATAATTTCAAACTTCAAAAATAATTGCGCCTTAATGCAATCGCATAAAAATCACTTTATTCAATCGAAAACTACTCACAATTTCAAAAAATAAATTTTACAAAGTCAAAATTAACGAGCGAAAAGTCGCACCGCTTACTCTTGCGGCAACCCGTGGCGAAAAGCCTCTCTTTGTAAATTTTTATACCTTGTCGAGGTTTGAACCTTCGACTTCATTATAGCAGTCCTTATGTTTTAGTGCGTTACCTATCGTCCGCACCTCTCTAATTTTACAATCTTACAACGTAAAATTATTAAAATAAAAATTTTTAGCAAAATGTATAGAGTGGGTGCGAATAATTTGGAAACACCAAAATATTGCCGTGTTACGAAATGTTTTGACAGCCCCTGTAGTTATTTTGTAAATTTGTTTGAAGGTTTGTTATAATTTTGATTTAAAATTTGTATGAGTTCATTAAAAATATTTTGAAGGTTGACAAATAATAAAGAACGAGAAGGGCTTTTTGCGAAAAACGATCTACATAGTGGACATTTAATTTATGTAAGCCCTGTAAATTTAATTTGATATGTTTATAATTTTTTAGTTTATAAGTGATTATTTTAAATAAACAGTGTTTGAGTGAGATTTATGATTGAATTTATATGATTTTAAAAAAGAAAATAAAAATAATCAAAATTTGTAGTTGAATAATTTTAAAGAAAAGATGATTGCAATGGAATTGGATAATAATTAAAAAAATTATGTAAGTGGTTAAAAATTTAACGTTACCATTTTATATTTTATTTCAAAAAAAATTAAAAATTTAACGAATTATTTTGGAATTAGAAAGTAATTTAGAAAAATAATTTGAGTTAGAAATTTTCATCTCAATATAGACACCTATACATCCTGACCACACAGGATGTTAATAAAAAATTAAATTTTATGATAAAATTGAAATTATTTATTACGTTTGATGTACATCTTATTTCATTTTTATTAAAAATTAACAATTCTAATAAAAATATAGATATTGAAATCATTAAACCAATTAAGCATACAGCGAAAACACCGTACAAGTGATTGGTACCTAATTTCTTTTTAGAATAAGTGTTATCCTTGTCACTATTTCTAAAATTATGTATTAAACCTGAAAATTTTACATCTAAAAGACCACTTTCTGTAATTCTGTCTACAAATGTATTCAATAGTGGTAAGAAATAATGACCTTGGTCTAGAGAAAATATAAGTTCATATCGTAAAATTCCAGATCTTTCTATAATGAAGTCAACATCTTTTGTTATTTCATATGGCATAAATTCTCGAACCAGATTTACTGGAACAGGCACACTAAAATTTTTATACAGCTTCACCTTTTTGACCATACCAGTAAAATTTCCGTAATATTGTAATTCTTCTAATTTATTCACAAGATCTTGAACATTACTGCTATTATAAAAATCTAGTTCTTTTTGTAACTGACGTATATCGAACCCGTCAACATACAATTTTAATTTGGAATTTAGAAGTTTTTCCATTGTGTCGATTGGTGGTCCATACAATGGGTTTAGTAAAATGCTACTCAGTTTACTTAGAAATGCGGTATCAATTAAAATTATAAAAAATTAATAAAATATCATAAGCATTCTTAAACGACTTGATTTTGGGGCCAGGTTGATGGCAATTGCAAAAGCTAATGAAACTGTACTGAATATGCACCATGAAAACTGTTTATACGTTTCGCGCTCATTTAATTGTCTAGCTATTAAATTTCAAACTACTCCCGTTATCAATATGCAAACAAAAATTGTTATATAAGTTTCTGTTTTAAATACAATAAATATTACTTTAAAATGTGAAATTTCAATGGGCCGGGGAACAACCCATGATGATATATCGTAATAAATAGTTTTACTAAGGTAAAAATAATCGGAACTTCCTACGTCTCGCGATGTTTGCGATGCTATTAAAATATCATCGCTAGTATCATTAAAGAACTCATCATAACTAACGTTATAGAATAATAAAGTTGCCTGCAATTTTCCAGGCTTCCATCTGTCCAGTTTATTCTACTTTGCCTCGTTTGTGTTATTTCAGTTCGTTTGTAAGACGAATATTAATTAGATTATTAAGATCCAGTAAGGATTAATCAAAATTAAAGTATACACTTTCCCCAATTACGTTTTTAAAATATAAATGAAGAAAGTGTCTACTTCAATTTTAAACATTAATTAGTGTTAATTGTTCCGGAGTAACTTAATTTTAATTTGTAAAACAAACAATTCTGATTCTTAAATTCGCAAATAAATTTAATAGCTTTCCAAAGTTTGTATGCTCTAAAAAATATTAATTTAGTTTAACTACAATTCATGGTAATTAGTTATAAAAAATCGTTGCCTGATCTAAGAATTTTTCTTTAGAAAGATAGAATAGTTAATCATCTATAAAAGTGAACGTTTATTTTTTTGAAATTAAATAGTTATTGTAGTTTTAAAGTTTTTTACTATGTTCAAATAGAACAAAGTTTTTAGCTACTTAATTTTTATATTTATTGGTGTAGTCGAGAATTTATCGCTCTTACTCCCACACTGCTCTCTTTTCTTTAAAGATTAGGTTGTTTTATTAGCAGCAAAAATTAAATTTTATAAACAAAACTTATGAGTAGAGCAGGGAATTGTATGGAATTGCATGTTTTTATTGAAGCTATGCCCAAGGATAATTCTTTGAAATCTATCCGAATTGTACAAAAAGGAATCCAAAAGCCGAATTTTATAGTGCATATAAATGCATATTTCACACGTTACTGCATATTTTTGGAAATTAGCAATATAATGGCATATATGTACAATTAACAATACATATTCGGCATATTTGCAAAATGTGGGTCAAAATTATTTAAAAAGCGCTGTTTGAGCAATTACTATCTAATATGTGCATGAATCAAATCTGACTAGGCACAGAAAACCGCAATTTTGCATATTAAAGGCGCGAGAGTTTTATCTTACGCTACAAGTCAAATTACCAATACCATTAGGTAGTTCAAACTTCAGCAGTTGCAGTCGTTTATTCGTATGTGTTTTGTGAAAGTTGTTTTTTTACCATTTGTATTAGTTATTTATCATCTTCACCTTAAAATGCCTAAAATAAAAAATTCAAAAAGTGCATTACTACATGCCTGGATAGCAGGAAATTCCACATTACCAACAAACGGATCAATCGTATATTGTCAAGCGTGTAATAAAAAGGTAAGGATACTCTTTTTATAACTTCTGACATATTCCTGAATTTTGAATTTCTTACACAGATACCTTGCGAGAAAAAATTTCAATTAGACCAACATCTCGCTACCGATATGCACAAAAAAAATTCAGAAAGGTCTAGCAACAGTAATGCAAGGCAAGCTTTTATTAATGCTATGCCAGCTGAAAATTTAGACGACGAAAATTTTAAGAAAGATTTAAGTCGAGCCTTGATTTGTGCTAATATACCTCTACATAAGCTAGAAAACCAAACTTTTGCTAAATTTTTGGAAAAATACACGAAACGCAGCATTCCGGTGTCTTCTACATTGAGAAAATCGTGTGTTGATAAAATTTATACAGATGTGATAAACTCTATTAAAGAAGAATTAAAAGATTCTTGTTTGTGGATATCTGTTGACGAAACTACTAATGCTAAGGGGGAATATGTCGCTCACTTAATAGTAGGAAAAATTGATTCCGACTGTAAGCCATACTTGCTGCGTTCATCTGTACTAGAAAAAACAAATTCTTCAACAATATGTCAATTTATTAATGAAGGACTGCAGTTTTTATTTCTACCTGCTCCTGTAAAATACGAAAAAATTTTATTACTAGTAACTGATGGAGCAGCATACATGGTAAAAACGGGGCGAAGTTTAATGCCTTTCTTTCCAAACTTGATTCATTGTACTTGCCTAGCTCACGGTATGAACCTCGTAGCAGAAGTTGTTCGCTTTTCTTTTCCTTTGGCAAATAAATTAATAAATAATGGCAAAAAGGTGTTCCTCAAAGCACCTGTTAGGATTGCAGTTTTCAAAGACATGTATCCGGAATTACCATTACCACCCGAACCAGTAATTACTCGTTGGGGAACCTGGTTAGAAGCGTGCCATTATTACGCAAATAATTATGAAAATTTTAATAATGTTGTTAATTCGTTAGATATTGATTCAGTAGCTATACGTGAATGTAAGGAACTTTTTACATCGACTGTTCAGGCAGAACTCCAAATTATAGAAACTCATTTTGTGTTTCTAGCAAACTCCATTACATATTTAGAAACGAGAGGTTTACTTTTGACGCAAATATTTTCACATATTTCGTATATTGAGGAAAAATTAAAAGAAGTTCCCATTGTAATAGGAGAAAAAGTACAGAAAAAATTTAATGATGTGATAAACAAAAATCCTGGTTATTTAAAATTAAAAACGATAGGTTCAGTTATAGCAGGAAATTTACAAAGTATAGATTTGGTAGAAGATAATTTTAAAAATCTTATTAATAAATATAAATATGCGCCGATGACATCTTGTGATGTTGAACGATCTTTTTCTGCATATAAAACAGTATTGTCTGACAAACGACATTCTTTTTTAACGGAAAATTTAGAAAAATATTTAGTTGTGTACTGCAATGCTTCAAATATTGATGAATAAATTGTCGTATGTAATAAAATGAATGTGCATATTTCATAGTTTTATTAAGCATATATCCTTATTTTTAACCTGCATATATGCCGCATATATCTTCTGTTTTTAGTGCATATAATTCCCTGCTCTACTTATGAGTAACTATCAACAAATTTAACTTGATTAATTTAAGTGGTGAGGGTTTTCTTCTATTCCAAATTTTTGCCTAAATTAAAATTCAATCGGTATAGTTTTGCTGAGGCTTTAAGGAGTACTATTTCTATTGTTTGAGCTTTAACTGTTGCGAAGTCGTTCACAAATTCTTTAGAGAGTGATGATTTCGAGTAAAATATTAGAAAAAATTAAAGAGAATACACAATCGATCTAAGTTTCATAAAACAATTAAAAAAAAAACAACAATACCAATACCCAAAAAACAACACCCAAAGCGGTGTAGTGATTATCAACTGATTAGTTTAATGTCTCACGTGGTGAAAGCATTTCTGCGTATAATACATGCACGCATTAGACGTAAGTGCGAAGAAGACTTGGATGAGTCTCAGTTCGATTTTAGAAATTTCTTCCTATAACAACTATCAGAGTATGCAGATGATACAGTCATTCTTGCAGATTCCATCGAAGACCTTCAACTATTACTGGATAGGATTAGCGAAGCAGGAGAAGGACTAGGTCTCAAAATTAATATTGCGAAAACAAAATTACTAATAGTCAGCCGCAAAGATCACTCAGGCGCTATACTAAAATTAAATAACCAACAAATCGAGCGCGTAGATAAGTTTAGGTATCTGGGAAGCATGGTAACAGATGAACTGGATCCAGACGTGGAGATAAAAACTTAAATAGAGATGTCCCAAACATCTTTCAATGGGATGCGTTTTCTTCTCTGTGATGATAACTTGAACCTTAAGCTGAGAGAGAGAATGACAAAATGCTACACATGGTCTGTGCTGCTGTATGGGGTGGAAGCATGGACGTTGAAAATTTCGACTATGAACCGTCTCGAGGCGTTTGAAATGTGGCTTCACAGAAGAATGCTTTGAATAAGATGGGTGGACCATGTGACAAACGAGGAGGTTTTGCGGAGGGCCGGAGTTGAAAAACAGCTGCTGACCGACATAAAGTGCCAAAAAATCGCCTATTTAGGTCATATTTTGAGAGGTGACAAATATGAACTCTTACGGCGTATACTAATGGGCAAGATCAAAGGTCGACGAGTAGTGAGAAAGAAGAAGAAGTCGTGGCTTTAAAATATTCGAGATTGGACTGGCATGCGAGGTGTCGAATAACTGTTTCGCACAGCGGAGAATAGAGAAGCGTTTGCCATAGTGATTGCCAACGTCAGGGAGACCAGACAAGGCACATAAAAGAAGAATAAAAAACAAATTTGCTAGTTTTAACACCATTGAATTGATGTCAAAGGTTTGAGCATCGTATGAGCCTGAAGAAGGCTCCATTTTTGATATTTGTGCCTCAGCTAATATCAAGTCATTAGAAAAAGTATTTCAGAAAGAGACATTCGCATGTTATTTACTTTTCTTACCACTTGGAATTTCTGTGTGAAATTGTAACATTTTATTACATAATGTTTTCCGCAACCTCAAATTGTCGGCCGCGCCGTACGCCCATGGTATGGTTCGCGCAAAAGAGCAACGCAACCTAGCAACGAAGCCAGGGAGACTTCATTTTGAATCGTCAAGTAAGACGGTGGCATTTTTTGAGTGCTCTAGAAGTCGGTCGAGATTATAATAATCTAGATAATTGCGAATTGCGCAAGAGTTTAGTTATGTGGGATTTTAATTTAAGACGTAAAGAAAAAGTGATCAGTCATACAACGTCAACGTCGACTTAAGTTGTCATTTAAATGAACGCGTGTTCAACGATTGAAAACAACGATAAGATCGTGTTTGATTATCTTGTTTTTTTTTATTCCGCATGTACGACCTACTGTATTCGTGATAGTGCTAAGTGCTTCGAGATTGGTAAACAAAGTGATTCCTGTTCAACTCTTTGATTTCATCGTCCTTCAATCGTGCAGTTCAGCAAGCTACTGGTTTTTCAAAGCAGCGCAGGAGAAACGATATGTCAGCATTATTGTTTTCAGATTGGAAGCACGGAGAGTTTTCGTGGTGTAACCGCTGTCACAATAGATCTTGTGAACGTACCTGAGTGCTTGGATAAGTCCATCATAACATTGCTAATTCCTTCCTGTGTTTGGTTTCATTGAGAACGCTGTTGGTTCCGAATTGTTGTTTGACGTGGCCGTAGGTTAGAGTATAGCTGCCGAGTCATATTTTGTGTATCGGAAATTGCTGCGATAACGTTTTACAATAGCAGATTATATTTAACTTATATTCTCATTATACGTTCTCAATTACCGCTGTTTTTTATTTTGAAAAAGTGGAAGCAAAATTCTTTCTTTTCAGAATCTGCGCTCTATGCCTTCGGAATTAATATAGTTGGTTTTCTATCTGGGTTTCATCACACTATTACTGGAGAAGACCTGTTCCAGGTGTGGTGAGGAGTTTATTAGCGATAAAAAATATTCTCGTTACAAAATTCCAGAACTGAGTTTTTCTTTTTGTATCAGCTGCAGCTGTTTCAAAGTTTGCTAAATTTATTTTTAAACAATAGTTATATTTTATTCTCATTGTTTAAGCAATATTTGTTGCAAAGTGATAAAGAAGTTTAGTATTCTTTAGTGTTAGTATAAAATTTGATTTTTCTCATTACTGTTGAAAGGCGATTACACCCCTAAAACTGTTTATTAGCAACTAGAAAAATAGTTGTTTCTTCTTTAATGATACTTGACAACCTATCTAAAATTTATCTAAATCGGCGAGGTACTCCGGGGATCTCTTCCTTGTTAAAAAGTCGCCCATAAAAGAAATAAGTCAAATCTATTTACCATGTTCACCCGACTATAACGTCTATTATTTTTTTTTTATAAAGCAATTAACTATTTCAAAAAAGTTAAATCTTACTACGGATACTTTTAATCTACTTAAGTATTAAGAATATATTTCTTTTATTATCTGATATGAAAATCTGTTACCATTTACTCCGGCTAGAGCAGTCAATGAACAAAAACCAAGAAAGGGAGGGATGAAGAATAAATAAAATACAAATTAAAATCCAATAACAGAACAATAATAATATATTGAATTAAAAATACCTACATTAATTAATTAAACATAGTGTGTACCAACAAACCAATTACAAACCTTAAAAATGTTGTGATTACTTCATTTTTTCGAATATCATGGGTTTCATCTATGAAATCCAAGTGTTCTTTGCTATTACAATTTTTGTATTCTTCTTACTAATTTTAACCCTTACTGTCAATTTTGTTACACAACTCCACAAACTGTATTGGTTTTACACATTAAATTATACTTAACTGAGATATATCTTCCATCAAGTTAATAATCTTAGATTCTCCAAAAATTACTATAAATAATCTTCAGTAGCAGATAAGTAGGTTTACTGAAACCTATTATTGCGTAACCAAAGAAATTACAAAGCTGAAAAATAAAAAGAGTGAAAATACACTTCTATCATTAATCCAATTTTTATATATTAAAATTAAGTTGAAGTCGATGATTTCTGTTAGTAACCTTCTTGGAATTAATTATATTACAATAATAAACGGAGAGACTTATTGTAGCTCAAACAATGCTCTATCGATTTCTAACGTATTGTAACAAAAATTAAAACGTTTATTTAATTTCTAAAGGGCTAATACAAATATTTACAGATACAGTTTATAACAATAAAACAATTACTACACTAAGATTAACACTAAACTAAATTACACTACAATTTATTTAACACTTGGTATATCGTTTATCACTTCACTTTATTTATGTTAACACTTGTAACTTCAAACTTAAACTGAATTCGTCACAGGAAAGCATCTGTATTTATACTTATATGCTACCTTCCAGAAACCTCCATGTTATTCCTATACATTCTAGAGTGTAAGTTTAGAAATATTTGAACGACTAATGCTGTCATCGTGCATGACTCATCACACATGACTCATCATATATTATGACTTATCATGTTTGATTCGTCATACATTACGTCATACATTAGTCATCAAATATAATTAAACGTTCTTTCGTAACAGTATTTACACACAAATTTTGAATAGAAGATACATAATACAGAGACCGTTGTCAGCTAAAGCGGTTAAGTGCAGTGCTGCTATTGCTGGATGCCTGGTTCGACTTCGGGCTCAGTAAAACTTTATTCTGACCGTCTTCCCTTGGAAGGCAATAGCAAACTACCAAAGTGTAATTTGCCTTGTACATCCTCTCTGGAGATGAAGTGTATACACTTTCTGTGAGTGAGGAGTGACAGGACGGATCCTGTTACATATCCACAGCCTTCTACCTAGAGTTACCATATACGTTGAGTAGATCATCAAGCGATAGAAATAGAATTTTACTGTGACTCAAATAAAGTTCAAATTGCATCCATATATTTAAATTTAAGAGAGTAGGAAAGATTGATGGAGTTTACGGCAGTGGGAAAAGAGTTGTTTTGAAAGATAATAGTTTTACGTTTTTGACCGTCTAGCCATCATACAATGTGAGAAACACATTGTGTGATGGCTAGACGGTCGATAAAGCAGGCAATGTGTCTACCACTCTAAAGCGCTCTTTACACTATGCGATTTATCATAGGATTTTCCTTACGACTTTCATTAGGATTTCTCTTACGAGTTTTGCCTTTAGGCGTTATGCTGGTTTTTGGTTTACACCATGTGTTTGCTTACGATTAAGGATGAATACGGGTAAAGGCAAAACTCGTGAGAGAAATCCTAATGAATCCTAGTCATTTCGACACCAGATTATTTTTCCAAAAATTTACTCTAATCGATATTTCCTGATCATATAAAATTTTTTAGAAATATCAAAATATGCATAAACGCTTTTTAGAACTAAAATGTTTTAAGTTAACACAATATAAATACAAACGTTTTCACCACAGTATGGCATCATCGGGCGATGAACTACAAAGAAAACGAGAAAATTCCGTATTTATCGTCCAAACTGCAAGAGAAAAGGGGGATCGTAGAAGGAGGATATTTTTGAAAAAATTGTATATTTTAGTGTGAATTTACTAGAGGTTATAATATAATAGGATATTAATTAATTTAAAAAAAATAATGTAAGTGAAGGTAGGGTAAGTTAGAAAAAGAGGGGTATTATTTATTGAGAATGTTCAGTAAAGGTTGAGTTATTTAAATTAGATTGACTATTTAGTAGTGAAGGTAAATAGGTATTTTAATTTATTAATTTCCATAGCTTCCAAAAATTCCAGTTTTTTACATTTTTGTTCAATGTGTAAAATTTCGTACTCTCCCCTTCCTTCCCCCTGTTTATAGTTTGTGTCTAGTAGGTGTTTCGCGAAAGTTGATTTTCCATCTGTAAGTCTGTGAAATTTCTGGGTTCATCATATCGTGTTTTGAAAGATCTACCGGTATGACCAATGTATTTTTGAGAGCATTTACTCCTGAGCTCATAAGCCCCTAATTTAGTTAAAATGTCTGATTTTGATTTCGCGTTATTAATAAATTTGTTAAGTTTATTGTCCGTTTTAAAAGCTAATGTTGTAATTTGTACTTTTTAAATATTCAACAATTTTGATTAACTTGTTTCCGAAAAAAGTGATGACATTAAAGTTTGCGTTAGTCTTTTTAAAAATATTCGGATATATTGAGTTCGATAGAATTTTTTATTTAATTTGTCATAATAAGTTATCAATTCGAGTGACTTGGTATCTATTAGAGATCGCGATATATTTAATTCTATTTAAATCTTTTTTAAAATTTACTTTACTTAGGAGAATTCTAATTAAGCTATTCAAATAAGGACGAAAAGAAGCAATTTTATGTGTAAAAGGATGCGCAGAATTATTATGAATTACTGAAGCTGCTTCCGCAGGTTCATAAAAAATATCAAAAGAGTGCTTATTATTGTCTTGAATTATTGTGAGATCTAAGTAATTGATTCTATTGTTCACTACTATTTCTTTAGTAAATTTAATATTATTGAGTTGTTTTGTAAATTAAGTTAAAATGTTAATCTAATTGTATGAGAGCATTTATGCCAGTATTTATACCAATAAATTATATGTTTTTTTGAAATCTGAGCAAAGAATTTTTGTTTCGAAAGGATCCACAAAAATATCGGCTAGTCATCAAGATAAAAGGTTTCCCATAGGTATACCATCTTTTTGAAGATAAAAATTTTCTTTAAATTTAAAATAATTTTGTTTAAGGCAATTGTGTAAGGCGATTAAAATTTCTTGAGTAACTACCGGGTTAGTTTTATTCTTTTCTAATAATTCTCAGATTATGTTAACGGTATCTTTAATGGGTTACGCTTGGAAAAAGATTAGTGACGTCAAATGATACTAGTTTATAGGAATTATTAATAATTCTATTATTTAATTTATTAACTAAATCTAATCAATTTTTTACTGTATATTTAGGTTCAAATTTTGTATAAAATTTAATAGTGTCAATTAATTTTGAATTTAAATTTTTGCACGTTGCATTAATATAACTTTTCTTTATAACATTAATATAACGTTTTTCTTTCTAGTTCATCGCCCGATGATGCCATAGTATGGTAAAAACGTTTGCGATAAATATACTGTAATGTATAGGGGGTCTTCTAATATTTTGTTAAATGTTTCTTTCCGAATAAATTGCAACCACCCTTTACTTACAATAGCGCATGAGACTCCTTCTATCTTATCTTTGCTATATTACCATAAAGTCTTACAAATCAATCTCACTGTTCAATTAAACCACGGCATTAAAAAAAAATTAATTTATTTTACACTTTTAAAAGAAAACAACTTATCAAAAATATTGCTTAAACTAACTAAATCCAAAATCAAACATTCTCTTTACTCGCTATCTTGGCTCTTACTGGCAACCTTAATTTCTAACAGAAACTTTTAATTCAAAAACAAATTCATAAATATTAAAAAAATTTCACATTGCAAACCCCTAAATTCTAAACAAATACACGACAATACATACGGTGTATTTATATTGGGTTAATTATTTTATTATTGTAGTTTTTGTGGTTTTATTGTGATTTATTGTTGTTGTGACGCCTGTTTTCTCCATATGTCTGCTTTGATGTATTTACGAAAATAAATTTGATTTTAAAGCTCACATTCATACACTGTGGAGTGACTATAGAGTGGGGGATTTAGTTCCAACCATTCTATACTTTACATTATGTGTTGCATATTTTTTAACTATTATTAGATACATTTATATAATTTAGAGAAAAAAAAGAATTAAATATTTTAAAATTTGTTTAGTTATGTTACAGCATTTAAAAATTTTCTAACAATGTGGCATGTTTCTAAAATTACTGCCTTTTGTATTTCCGGGAATACTTTTGAAGAGAGATCTAAATGGGACAGATGGGTTTTAAATATTGAAGATACTATACCAGTAGCCGATATTACTATTGGTATTATAAAAATTTTTGTTAGACCCCATACACTCATCATTTCCATCGCTAGTGCCTCGTATCTGCGAATTTTTTCTTTTTCTGTATTTAACACATTTTTTGACAAAGGCACAGCAACGTCAATGATGATCGCATTTCGGTCTCGTTGATTGATCAAAACAATGTCAGGTCTATTATGACTAACTTCCCTGTCTGTTAGTATTAACCTGTCCCAGTATAAAAGAAAAGATTCATTTTCAAGAACAGGTTCAGGAATATAGTCATAATAGGGTTTAAAATTGTCTAACAAACCAACTTTTTTTGCAAGTTGTTGGTGCAATATTTTGCATACTTGATTATGTCTTCGGAGGTAGTCAGTAGGAGCCAAGTACGAGCAACCAGCTATCACGTGTTCTATTGTTTCGTTGGGGACGTTACATTTCCGACAATGATCTTCAACCTCCAGGTTTATGATGTGCTTTTTATAATTATTGGTTGCAATAACTCTGTCTTGAATAGCACACATAAATCCTTCGGTTTCTAGATATAATAATCCTCTCTTAAGCCATTCTACTGACAAATCCTTATCAATTCCATTGGAATCTAAGATTGTCGGATGCTTACCATGAAGCACTTTATTTTTCCAATTTATATCTAAATCTTTTTTTTGTTCACAGTTAAGATTTCTATTTTTTAAATTTAGACCGCTAAAATGATTGTCAGAATTAATGATTTCATAACTTAAGGGAGTGTTTAACGAGTAAAAATAGTCACGTAATAATTTTGTTATAGATTTACACAATTTGATTTATTATTATTATTATTATTATTTTTTATTTTAAAGCTCACATTCATACACTGTGGAGTGACTATAGAGTGGGGGATTTAGTTCCAACCATTCTATACTTTACATTATGTGTTGCATATTTTTTAACTATTATTAGATACATTTATTATAATTTAGAGAAAAAAAAAAATTAAATATTTTAAAATTTGTTTAGTTATGTTACAGCATTTAAAAATTTTCTAACAATGTGGCATGTTTCTAAAATTACTGCCTTTTGCATTTCCGGGAATACTTTTGAAGAGAGATCTAAATGGGACAGATGGATTTTAAATTTTGAAGATACTATACCAGTAGCCGATATTACTATTGGTATTATAAAAATTTTTGTTAAACCCCATACACTCATCATTTCCATCGCTAGTGCCTCGTATCTGCGAATTTTTTCTTTTTCTGTAGTTAACACATTTTTTGACAAAGGCACAGCAACGTCAATGATGATCGCATTTCGGTCTCGTTGATTGATCAAAACAATGTCAGGTCTATTATGACTAACTTCCCTGTCTGTTAGTATTAACCTGTCCCAGTATAAAAGAAAAGATTCATTTTCAAGAACAGGTTCAGGAATATAGTCATAATAGGGTTTAAAATTGTCTAACAAAGCAACTTTTTTTGCAAGTTGTTGGTGCAATATTTTGCATACTTGATTATGTCTTCGGAGGTAGTCAGTAGGAGCCAAGTACGAGCAACCAGCTATCACGTGTTCTATTGTTTCGTTGGGGACGTTACATTTCCGACAATGATCTTCAACCTCCAGGTTCATGATGTGCTTTTTATAATTATTGGTTGCAATAACTCCGTCTTGAATAGCACACATAAATCCTTCGGTTTCTAGATATAATAATCCTCTCTTAAGCCATTCTACTGACAAATCCTTATCAATTCCATTGGAATCTAAGATTGTCGGAAGCTTACCATGAAGCACTTTATTTTTCCAATTTATATCTAAATCTTTTTTTTGTTCACAGTTAAGATTTCTATTTTTTAAATTTAGACCGCTAAAATGATTGTCAGAATTAATGATTTCATAACTTAAGGGAGTGTTTAACGAGTAAAAATAGTCACGTAATAATTTTGTTATAGATTTACACAAATTAAATAAATTTATAAGACCTCGTCCTCCATTCTTTCTTTTGATGTACAGTCTTTCAACTGCTGATCTTGGGTGTAAATATCTATATTTATATAACATTTTTCTGGTTAAAGTATCCATGGCATTAAGATCGGTATTCGACCATTTTAAAACTCCAAAAGAATATGATAAGACTGGAGCCGCCCACGAGTTTATAGCTGATATCATATTTCGAGAGTTTAATTTTGACTTGAGTAAAATTTTTAGTTTTTTTATATATTTTTGTTTAAATTCGTTTTTTAGAAATGTTTGATTTAGAACAAAATTTTGCTGCATTCCTAAATATTTATAAAATTTATTTGGTAGCAATTGAGGAATTTCGTTCAGAATATCTGTATTTGCGATAGGAATACCCGATATTATGTTGATTTTTGCACATTTGTCTAAACCAAATTCCATGCAGATATCACGACTGAATAATTTTGTACTTTCTATTAAATTTTGAAGTTGATCTTCTGTCCTGGAGTATAATTTTAAGTCGTCCATGTAAAGCAAATGCGTTATGGTACAATTTTTTCGAAAGTTAAGCCTAAATCCTGATGTAGAATCATTCAATAATGTCGAAAGTGGATTTATAGCTAAACAAAACCAAAGTGCACTCAGGGAATCTCCTTGAAAAATTCCACGGTTGATTTTAATTGATTCTAGTATTTTTCCGTTATTCATGATATTGGTATTCCACCTCGACATCATTGAAGATAATAATCTTACAATTTTAGGATTAATTTTGTAAATTATTAGTATATCGATAAGCCAATCGTGAGGAACAGAGTCATAAGCCTTTTTGTAATCAATATAGCACATGTGCAAATTTCTTTTGTTGTCCTTTGCTAGCTTTGTGATTACTGTGTCAACGATTAGCAATTCTCGACATCCTTGTGAACCTTTAACACACCCTTTTTGTTCCATACACATAACGTCATTTGTCTTGCAGTGATTTTCAATTTTGGAGGCCAAAATAGATGTAAAAATTTTGTAAATAGTTGGTAAGCAGGTAATGGGTCTATAATTTTGTGGTTCTAAAGGGTTTCCATTTTTGTATAGCATATATGTAATACCCGTACATAAGAAATCCGGAATAACTGAAGGATCATTCAATGCTTCGTTATACCAAAAGAGTAAATGTAATTGTACCGATTTAAATCTTTTTAACCAAAAATTTTGAATTCCGTCCAATCCCGGCGATTTCCAATTAGAAGAAAATTTTATAGCATTAGTGATTTCTTCTAATGTTATAAGCTCATTTTCACACCATTCTAACGAGGTTGAATCATCCTTCAGTTTTTTTATCCAAGATGCTTGTTTATTATATTTACTTTTTTGGCTCCAAAGATTTGTCCAAAAGTGTAGCATATTATCTTGCTGCGGGAAATTTTGAGTTTTAGGGGTAGGTTCTAAATATCTAAAAAATTTATTTGAATTTTCTAAGTAGATTTTATTCTCAAATTTCCTTTGGGTGCAGCTAGTATATCGCTTTAGCCTATGCGCAGTAACTTTTAATTTTTGTTTTAAATAATCTAAATTGTCATTTAATTGAGTTTCAAATCTTGTATCTTGCCTGTTTAATTTATATTTACTGAAAATTTGGTTGAGTTTTCTAGGTGCGACATTGTTAAAACTACTTTTAAATGCTGTAAGAATTCCAATGTCTTTTCTTAAATTATTCACTTTTTTGATAAGGCGAGTTTTCCAAATAGGTTCCTTAACTTTTTTATTTATAGGAATGTCAGTTATTAATGTCTGACCATTTTTTTCCGTGATTACTGCTGCAGCACAGTACAATGCCAAATGAATATAATAAATTGACGTATGGTTTTCTAAAAGCACACTAATTATTTTGTCTAAAATATCGAAAATACCTTTAATTTTATAGTAACTCGAAAATTGTAGATTGGGAATTTTGGGTCTAGTTAAAGGGTCTGTGCCATCAAATAGTTCAATTTTTGATAAAAAATCTGCCTCTATATTTTTATAAATTTCATCTGAATGAATTATTTCAGTTTTGTCCAAATTTTCAATTGGAACTATTTCATTTTCACTTTCAATTTGTATTTCTAGTTCGTCTTCAAAGTGTTCACGTTGGTAGATTGTATTTCCAACCCTTCTGCAAATTTCATCCATCTCGTTTTTACTCAAATATTGTTTTTTTATTATCACGCTTCTTCTATCCACGACATTTTGTTCTGATAGATCTAAATTTGGAAATTTTTCTATCATTGCCATATGAAATTTTTTTCTCCATCCTGGCAATGGGCTTTCGTTACATGTATTTGTTTCAAAGAACGTTCGCATTACTTCAATGTTCATTGCTTTAGTCCATTTAATGCGTCGTCGAATCCTTCCCGCAGCGGTCCTCTCATTGTGGATCATTGATCCAGAAGACAAGCTGTTTGTAATGATTTCATTTGGTTCAATCTGATTCGTTGTTCTTTCTATTAAAGGTTCTAGTGTTAGTGGCAATGTGGAACCTTCCAACACTTGCTCATTATCCCGGTTTCTAATGCGCGTCGGAATATTTGCGCTAACGTTTACACTTGCGCTTCTTTCCATATTATTTATTCAGAATATCCATTTAACCAAAACTTTCTATTGATTATGGTTAAAATAAGAAATTTTAATATAAAAATTTATTTAGCGTCAAGATTGACTTTGACAATATTATTATTATTATTATTAACTTAAAACATTTTTGTTCAAAAAGTGTTTGTACATTTTTAGGTTTTTCTAAAAAATTTGATATGATTAATATCGAGTTACACTACCTAAATCACTTATCTATTGATTATTTCATAAAAACTTAGATTTTGATAAATGGTTTATAATTTTAAAATATAATTAAAATGGAATTTGGATAATAATTAAAAAAAGAGGTCTCGTGCTAATAAAAATGATTAAGTTGGCGAATTAAGTTTTACGATGATGAATCGTCCTGGGATGAATTGTCCTAGAATCGGTTATTTTAGACTACATTATTAACTTTAACAAAAAAAAACGTTATTTTAAACTATAGTGCTTATAAGAAATTTTAAATTGCTAATAGATAGGTTTGCAAAAAAAATTTGTCCATTAGGTAATAAAATTGAAATTATTTTTTATTACGGTTGATGTACATATTAATTCTACTTTTATTAAAAACTAACAATTTACAACAAAATCCAGATGTTGAAATGATTACACCAATTAGCCATATAGCAAAAACACCATACAAATGTTTAACACCTAATTTTGTTCCAAAATAACTGATATCCTTTGTTACTTACTCTTTAAGAAACTTATTGCCGGCGTTGCTCAGTCGTTGATAAAAAATTAACAAAGAGAATTTCGGGGGGGTTGTAAATTGCTTATTGTTTTAGGAATTCCTCAAGAAAAAAAACACAATAAAATTCAAGTTTATAATAGGTAAATTAAAATTCATTATATAAAAAATTAAAGTCTTTGGTTCAATAACCTAATAATATTACACACACAAAAAAATATACCTAAATCTAACAAATTGCTTACCAGCTAGTTATTTACACAAAAAACATAAATGGTAGTAAACATCTATTGCAGCCGTTGACCCAAGTAGAAACTACCACAATAATGCAGGTTGCACTAAGATTGACACTCGTACATTTATGAATGACACCAAGATAATATTTAGTTTTTTTTGTAGTCACCCCGGATCGGTATTAAATTGGATAACACAAAATTGTTTTTAGACACTTTATATGAAGATAATTTATGCCAATAATGTTCAATATTGTTTTTGCAATGCACTTTGCAATTTTTTAAGACACAAATGTTTTTAATTGTAATCACCCCGGATCGGTATTAAATTGGATAACACAAAATTATTTACAGTCACTGATAAGTTAAGATAATTTATATCAATAATGTTTAATATTGTTTTTGCAATGCACTTTGCAATTTTTTAAGGCACAAATGTTTTTAATTGTAATCACCCGGGATCGATATTAAATTGGATAACACAAAATTATTTTTAGTCACTGTTAAGTTAAGATAATTTATTTAAATGATTTTTGTTTGCAAAAAAGACTTGTCCGAAAATCGATAAGAAGAGATAAAAAGGTAAAGTTGTTTCGAACGGTAGTGATTTTTGAAAAAAAAAGCCCCGGCTCCTCTCGATCATTCCTTATATAACAATTTTCTCCTTCCATCAAATGTTACCCAGGGCCGTGAGAAAAGAAAATTGTAAGAATCTCAAAAAAATAAATCTATTAACACAAGAGTAAATGGTATTTAAGCAAAATACTAGAAAATTATTATTGACTTCGAGATTATTAGGAACGGAAATTCACACGATCTGTAAGCTAAACAAAAATATTGGAACGAAATTTACGAGATATTTTTATAAACATAGAAGGTACCTTAAGCTAATTGATCACAAAATAAGTTACAAAATAATATTTTCCCACGGACCACTAGAAAATCGCGTTATAACAAAGAATTTGATTTTGAAAAATTTTTATTAATTATTGAGAATCTTTTTCGTGCAAAAGGATGTACGAGGTTGATACAACAACGTAACACTCCCCGCAAAGCACCAATAAAAAAATAAAAAGAAATTTGCACATGAAAAAATAAGAAATGAGAAGACATATAAACTACACGAAGATGTCCGGGTACAATACAATAAAATTAGGTTTTATTTGAGAATAAGTAAAAGAATTCACGGGTATGCGAGCCATCAAAAAAATAAAAATTCTACGAGGAACAAGAATTTTCCGGCTTACCAAGTGAAATAGAGAGAACTAAGTTCTTTATCACAAAGAAAATTTTTACACAGAAAACTTGAGCTAAAAAATACGATAGAAAAAATTTAAAATTGAATTATAACCAAATAGTTGAACCAAACTCGAAAAGTAGTTAATTGGTTCACTTTCGGCTATCATAAGTTGGGCACCACCTAATTTTTATCCTAATGATTTTGAGCAAAAAATTGGAAAACCCTTAAATCATAAACTAAGTAGAACACAATAATCCAAAATTGGATGAAGGACGACACATTGGTTTTCACGGAGGGAATGTATATTAGATGACGGCCACTATTCTGAATTTAAATATATTCAATAGGCTTACACGGAGGAATAAACTATATGTTAATCTACACAGTAGTTTTTACCAACTCATCAGGATGAAAAAATGCTTTTCGAGAACTAAGAAATCATTGATCCGCGTCACAATGCCTTCTGGAAAAGTACAGGAATACACATCAAATCATTACGAATGAGTTAGAATTCAAAACGTAGATTTTTGAAGAAAGAATCATATTTACAATTTAAAATTAACTTAAAAATAAATTTTATTCCTAATCTCAATTGAAATTCACAATAAACATTCGACAGGGCTCCGTTTAATCGATCAAATTTATCAATACAGTAGAAGACAATGCAGATATTATAATGGACAACAAGATTGAAGAGGAATAAATAAAAAATCAAATATACATAAGGTATTTCAGCGTATACTTTCTGAAAAACACGAAGAAAGACGATGATCAATTCAAATTATACTAATCACACCTTGTAATATAAAAAATACAATGATTTCGTGGAATTTTAATTACTTAAAACTATGTGTTAACTTATATAGCTATAAGGAAATATACTAATTCATTATTCTGAGTTTGTCACATTTCGAATTGTGTGTCCAGAAGACAAGACTGTCACTCTTAAAATCAGATAAAAGATATTAATTCTTTGATAATAATAAAAATTATTCAGGTAATTTTAACAGAAATTTGGTTTTTTTTTTTAATAGATACCTAACGAGAGAAAATTAAAATTGTAACGGGCGTTCACCCTCAAATTTTAAAGTTGGACCCATTCAAGTTCATCGAACTATGTTTACCAAAGATATTGTAAAAATAAAAAAACTTAAATTATGCGTTTTTTTTCACAGACAAGTGAAAAAATAATATTTACTGAATAGGGCATTACTCGAATTTTTAAAGTTGACCTACTTATATGGCTTACTGATCTAGAAACGGCATTTCGGTAGTCATAAATTAGACTTAACTGTAAATATACTATAAACCCTTAACAAAAGATATAGTGAAAATAGTTTCAGACAGGGCGGTATCGAGGAATATTTTATTCTAAATATGAGCCTTGATTATTGATTTATAAAAAAAATTTTCAACATTAGATCGAAAATGTTAATTAAACAGGAGATCAATGGAGAAGAAGATAATTTGTAAGAATTGGAGGAATTGTGAACAAAAAATTAAAATAATGGGATTATAATTAATTGATAGACGCAGTTTAAGGCCATACCCGGGGCCGTGAGAAAAGAAAATGTTAGATACGGGATAAAAAAAGATATCAAGTTACCTGAGGTTAGTTCACAAAACTTTGTAACTGACTTCATTAAACTTTTACTTTGCAAACCGTCGACTGTCTACAAAGGAAAAATTCAACATTTAGCCATCAACTCGGAAAAGCATAAGAAACTCGAAGTAATTTGATTTAAGTCAAAAAAAAATACAGTTAAAAATTTGAATAGAAACGGAAAACAGAAAGAAAAAATAAGTTTAAATTTCAATTTCATCATTCTCAGGGTCGCTATTATCACCTTTATATAATTTTAGATCCTTCACGTGCCACCGTCCTATATTTTGATTGTTTGAATTTATTAATTCGTAAGTTAATTGCCCAATTTTCTTGATTACTGTACATAAGATGTATTTAGGTGCTAGTTTTGCAGCGAAATTTCGGGTTTTATCTGAAAGTACCATATTGCGTTTCCACACTTTCTGATTTACTTCAAAAGTTAAGGGACGTTTGCGTAAGTCGTAACGTTTTTTACTGTTATCGTAAGAAGTTTTAAGATTACGACGAACTCTGTTATATAAATCTGGAATGGCCTGGTGGTCTTCATCAGTTAATATTTTTTGTTCAATATTAATAACGTCATTATCATTCGGGGCGGTACCAAAAAAATCTCCGGAAATAGGGATAAAACGTTTAAAGACGAGATAGGATGGGGTGAACTTAGTCACATCATGTTTCGCAGTTCGAATGGCCTGTGCGATTTTATGGATATTTTCGTCCCAACGATTGTGCTCTGATTTTATATATGATGATATAGCTGTTACCAATACACGATTAACTCGTTCAGTCGGATTAACTTGAGGATGATATTTGGCATTAAACCAAATTTTCTGTACACCATATGAATCAGTAAGTGCTTTGAATTCTTTAGATATAAATTGCACACCGTTGTCACATAATATTATTTGCGGAATTCCAAAAATTAGAAAAACTTGATTTTCTATAAATTTTACCACGCCAGCTGCAGTGGCCTTCGCCATGGGGTGTACTAAAACAAATTTGGAAAACCAATCCGTGACGACCAATAAATGTTGATTTCCTCGTTTTGATCGAGGTAATGGCCCTAAAAGATCAACGGACAGAAGTTGAAAAGGGAACGAAATGTTTTTATATTGACCCATGAGACCTGGTCGAGCTAAGTTTGTACTCTTCTGCGCTCCGCAAATAAGACAATTATCAACATAATTTTTAATGTCGCGATACATTTTAGGCCAATAATATAATTCACTTATACGAGACATTGTTTTTGCAATTCCAAAATGTGCGGAGGTTGGTTCATCATGACACCGTTTTAAAATTTCTACTCGATTTGCAGTGGGAACGACCAATTTCCAATCTGGAATATTCGATTTTACTGGAAGAGAGTTAGAGATATATTTGTACAAACGATCATCTTGTATTTTAAAGTAGGGGTAATTGTCGGGTTCTCTTCGAACGTGGTCAACCATTTGGCTATACCATTCATCTGGGATTAAATTTTCGATATGAAGAGAAGCGACATCCCGAGATAAAATATCAGGGACGATATTTAATTTGCCCGGACGATGACGAACTTGGAAGGTATGTTGAGCAAGTGAAAGAGCCCAACGAGATAAACGCCCACTAGGGTTCTGAATTCGATGCAAAAATTGCAATGCGGCACAGTCGGTAATAACAACAAATTCAGTCCCCTCTATATAACCTCGAAATTTATTTATCGCAAACATGACCGCTATTAATTCACGCTCTGTGGCCGAATATTTTTGCTCTGCGGAAGTTAAAGCGCGACTAGCATAGGCAACGGGATGCTCTAATCCACCTTGATCTTGAAAAAGAATTGCTCCAACTCCTACCAAACTAGCATCGGTCTGAATATAAAATTGTTTACTAAAATCGGGACTTATTAATATAGGAGCGCAAGTAATAAGTTTTTTAATTTCACAAAAGGCCAGTTCGGCTTCGGGACTCCATTGAATGATTTGACCTTTTTTCTTATTCTTAATTAATGCCGTAATCGGTGACGATACAGAAGACAAATTAGGAAGAAAGATACGATAGTAACTAATGAGTCCGATTAACCGTTTTACTTCAGTGGTAGTTCGCGGAGTTTTAAATTTATTAATGGCCGATACTTTCTCTGGGTCAGGACGTAGACCGAATTCGTCCACAATAAATCCTAAAAATGTAAGAGACTTACAACAAAATTCGCATTTATCGAAATTGACCTTGAAACCTGCTGCACCTAAGCGTTCATAAATTGTAGTTAGAGTGGCAATATGTTCCTCAAAAGTAGAAGAGGCAATGATAATGTCGTCAAGGTACACGAATGCTTCCTCCTTGTGTAAAACGGAACCTAACGTGCGTTCCATAGCGCGTTGTAAACATTGAGGTGAATTTGACAAACCAAATGGCATTCTCTTAAATTCAAAAAGCCCTCTCCCCGGAACGCAAAAAGCTGTCTTAGGTCGAGATGACGGTTCTAAAGGGATTTGCCAAAACGCTTTTCGTAAGTCGATAGATGAGAGAAACTTGGCATTGCGTAATCGATTTAAGATACTGTCAGTACGCGGAATGGGGTAACTGTCCTTAATCGTGAGGGCGTTCAACCGTCTTCCGTCAAAACAAGTACGTACTTCACCGTTTTTCTTTTTAATTAAGAGCAGAGGGCTACACCACGAAGAAAATGATTCCTGAATAACGTCATCTTTAAGCATTTGATCAATTTCGGCATGCATTTTTGATTGCATACAGGGACTTAGAGGATATTGTTTTTGTTTAAAAGGTAGCGCGGTTCCTGTATCGATAAAATGTGAAACAGTCTTAACGTAACCTAGTTCTCCAGTAGCCAAAGATTTAAATTTCCCCATTATGATATTTAATTCCTCTTGTTGAGCAGGATTTAAGTTAGTTGATTTTGCAACATTTTCAAGGAAAGAAATCTCGTTTTGAACTTGAGATTCGAAAGTAAAATTATCAAAATGTAATGATAATTGAAATATTTTACAAAAGTCTGCACCAAGTAGAAAACCATAAGATAATTGGGGTACTATAAGAAAATTTACTACTTTTTCTAACCCGTGTAATCGAATCCGTAATGGTAATGTACCCGACACTTTACTTGTACCACCGTTGGCAACTTTGATTTCATTAATCGAAGATGGTTGAATTTTAGTCACTGTTTGTTTACTTAATAAATTAAAACCGTTTTTGCCAATTAGCGAAGACATTGCGCCAGTGTCCAATAACGCGGTTACTTTAATATTTCCGATATTTAGTTCTAGATGAGGTCTATTATCACAAGGTTTTTTTACCATGACCGGTGATACGTCACTTAAAGGTTCATGAAAAATCCGCACTTGATTCAGCCATTTTTTCCAGTCTTTAGAATCGTGAAATTGTCTAAGTATTTTTCTTTCGCGGCACTTTGAAGATATTAATTTTGAAGCGGCAGTATCTCTTCGGTAGGACGATTTTGTAGGGTCAAGTTGCTGACGTCCGGGATTGAAGCAACTTGCATTTCGTTTCCCACACGATTATTCCGCACAAAATTTGTTGAACACATTGGACAGTTTGTTTTAGTCACATTTTGGAGGCCACACCCGAAACAAAATTTTCTTTTATATTTTGTACAATTGTTGTAACTGTGTCCTAGATTTTGGCAATTCCAACATTTGTAATTATTACTTGGAACGTGGATTAATTCATTAGACACTTTTTCTTGAACGTTGGAAACATTTTGGTGTTGTACGGTAGAAATATTTTTAGCCGGTCTCTGCTGACGAAATGAGACAAAATTTGAGTTATTATTCTTAAATGCTGGGGTTGGTTTATTATTGGCCGACACATTATGATTAATGAAGGTACGTTGTTGAGGTACAAAAGGGGTTTTATACCGTTCATGTAATTGCTGCAACTCTTGTACTTTTTTACATCGCTCTCTTAATAGAGTCAAATTAGGGTAATCATCTAATGCTATATGTGAAGCAAAGAATGGATTCAAATTTCTTAGAATTTGATTAATTATGTCTCTTTCCGAAACATTCACATCGATACGTCGATACATGAACTCTATATCCATAATAAAGGAAGAGATATCTTCATTTACACCTTGCTTTCGATTTCGCAATTGTTGCGTCATTTGATATTCAAAATCGCTTGGTAAAAATTCTTTTTTTAATTTTAAAACTAATTCATCCCAAGTAAAAATTGTTTTCTTAATGGCTCTAAGCCATTTAGATGCTTCGTTCGAAAAGAGATCGTGAGCTGAGGTAAACAATTCTTCGGAAGTGACACCACGGGATTCTCGCAAGTCGTCCACTTTATCTAAAAAATCCAAAATATTTTGCGGATCGTTATGTCCACCAAAGTTTATATTCCATTTGTAAATCGCTGGAAGTTTTTTAGCAGCTCCTTGGTATATAATTGGATCGTTATTATTTAAGTTAATATTATTTTGAACTTTTACATCTACTTGTTTAACAGGAATTTCATCTAATGCACCTATCATTACTGCTAACTCCGCTTCTAACATGGTGATGAGAAACAACAAATCTTCTTGGTTTGTATATTGACGTAATAAACTCAAACGATTTTCAACATGTTTGATTTGTGAAGATACTTCTGTTCGTTTATTATCGGAAATTTCATTGAGGTTGTCTTCAATTAATTGTGCAATTCCATGTAATGATACATTTAATTGTTCTTCACTTGTTTTCCAATCTATATTTGTTAAAGATTGTTCAATAGAGGCATCTTTTAATACTTTTCGAAGTTGCGCTACTTTTTGTAATTTTGAACTTTTTGGAATTTGGCCTCTACTTGTGAGTTCAAAAACCAGCTGTTCTTCAGTTAAATAGATAATTTCCATATTCCCAAATTGTCAAAAACCGAAACAAAATTTAATTATATTTTTAACACAATTATTATAGATTAATTCGCACTATCAATGTTTAAATTTATTGTTTAGTTTGTCTTTTATTAATTCACAAAAATATTTTACACGACGTTACGTTACGTAGTAAATGTTTAATAAACGAAAATATATGAATTATTTACCGAAATTGATTTAAATAACGCATTACTTTGAACTTGGATCAACTTACAAAAATTAATAAAGAGAGACATTTAAAAAAAAAAACACCTAAATAAATTAACTCTAAATATACGAACTGTCTTAAGTTATTCCTAAAACACATCAAGCTTTTACAAATTCTTGCCCCACGTTGGGCGCCAATTGTTACTTACTCTTTAAGAAACTTATTGCCGGCGTTGCTCAGTCGTTGATAAAAAATTAACAAAGAGAATTTCGGGGGGGTTGTAAATTGCTTATTGTTTTAGGAATTCCTCAAGAAAAAAAACACAATAAAATTCAAGTTTATAATAGGTAAATTAAAATTCATTATATAAAAAATTAAAGTCTTTGGTTCAATAACCTAATAATATTACACACACAAAAAAATATACCTAAATCTAACAAATTGCTTACCAGCTAGTTATTTACACAAAAAACATAAATGGTAGTAAACATCTATTGCAGCCGTTGACCCAAGTAGAAACTACCACAATAATGCAGGTTGCACTAAGATTGACACTCGTACATTTATGAATGACACCAAGATAATATTTAGTTTTTTTTGTAGTCACCCCGGATCGGTATTAAATTGGATAACACAAAATTGTTTTTAGACACTTTATATGAAGATAATTTATGCCAATAATGTTCAATATTGTTTTTGCAATGCACTTTGCAATTTTTTAAGACACAAATGTTTTTAATTGTAATCACCCCGGATCGGTATTAAATTGGATAACACAAAATTATTTACAGTCACTGATAAGTTAAGATAATTTATATCAATAATGTTTAATATTGTTTTTGCAATGCACTTTGCAATTTTTTAAGGCACAAATGTTTTTAATTGTAATCACCCGGGATCGATATTAAATTGGATAACACAAAATTATTTTTAGTCACTGTTAAGTTAAGATAATTTATTTAAATGATTTTTGTTTGCAAAAAAGACTTGTCCGAAAATCGATAAGAAGAGATAAAAAGGTAAAGTTGTTTCGAACGGTAGTGATTTTTGAAAAAAAAAGCCCCGGCTCCTCTCGATCATTCCTTATATAACAATTTTCTCCTTCCATCAAATGTTACCCAGGGCCGTGAGAAAAGAAAATTGTAAGAATCTCAAAAAAATAAATCTATTAACACAAGAGTAAATGGTATTTAAGCAAAATACTAGAAAATTATTATTGACTTCGAGATTATTAGGAACGGAAATTCACACGATCTGTAAGCTAAACAAAAATATTGGAACGAAATTTACGAGATATTTTTATAAACATAGAAGGTACCTTAAGCTAATTGATCACAAAATAAGTTACAAAATAATATTTTCCCACGGACCACTAGAAAATCGCGTTATAACAAAGAATTTGATTTTGAAAAATTTTTATTAATTATTGAGAATCTTTTTCGTGCAAAAGGATGTACGAGGTTGATACAACAACGTAACACCTTGTCACTATTTCTATAATTATGTACAAAAGCTGAAAACTTTACACACAAAATACCACTTTCCGTGATCCTGTCTACGAATGTATTCAATAGTCCTAAGAAATAATGACCCTGTCTAAGAGTATATAAAATTTCAAATCTTGAAATTCCAGAACGCTCTATAATAAAGTCAATATCTTTTGTTATTTCATATGGCATAAATTCCAGAATCAGATTTACTGGAACGGGCATGCTAAAATTTTTATACAGCTTCACATTATTAACCGTATCAGTAAATCCAATCTTTCTAATTTATTCACAAGTTTTTTAAAAATACTGCTGTTATAAAAATCTAGTTCATTGTTTAACATAATTATATCGAAAAGACTAGCACGTAAGTTTAATTTGGAATTTACAAGTTTTTCCATTGTGTCGATTGGTGGTTCATACACTGGGTTTAACAGAATGCTGCTCAGTTTACTTAGAAATGTGGTATCAATTAATATTGTAAAAAATAGATATAATATAATAAGCATTCTTAAACGACTTAAGTTTGGGACCACATTGATAGCAACTGTAAAAGTTAATGAAACTGTACTGAATATGCACCGTGAAAATTGTTTACACGTTTCAGTCTCATTTAATTGTTTAGTGATTTTTTTTTAAATACAATAAATATTACTTTAAAATGTGAAATTTTATTTGACCGAGGGGCAACCCATGAACCTATATCGTAATATATGCTTTTACTAAGATCATCATTTTAGTAGCCCTCTAAGTCTCGCGCTATTAACGGTATTAATAAAATATCACTCGTACTATCATTTAAAAACTCGGCGGAAAAAGCTGTCAAAATGACAGAAGTGCACACGCGTTGATAGTGCTCCGTACAAATTTATAAATTTAAGGTATTTATACGCAATTTCCTATCGGCCAGATTAACCGCCCTAAAACTTAACACCAAGCTACCCTATATAGAGCCCACCTCTTACAGGTGGCTACTCCTAGTGTAGGTAGCTGTCTTTATTTCTTCAAAAGAAGCTGACATAGCTTTGGTATCCAAGTGACATCTAGCAATTGTCAACAACACTACTGATTATTTACAACAACAAGAAAATTGAAAAATATGATAAATCACAAAAACTCAGCAGATACAAACAAAACAGAAAATGTCACCTTCGCTGACAAAATAAAATTATCGCTACAACCTACAATACCCAATCATAGTAGTTGAAAACATCCAAGTACAGATACGACGTTTAATAACTCCAGCAAAACGACTAGTTCTCTCCAACGTATGCCCATCCATACCACATAGTATTATTATAGAAGCACTACACACCAACAACATAAATCCCTATCACCAATAAATTTTCTAAGAGCAGGACTACAAGATTCTGAGTATTCACACATACTAAGCTTCAGGCGCCAAGTCTACGTTCAGGATTGCGAAGATAGTCAAATTCCAACATCTTTCCTCATCAAATTTGACAATACAGAATACCGAATATTTATAGCAAGTGACACACAAACATGCACAAAATGCAAAAAACCTGGGCACCTGGCACAGAATTGCCAACTTAGCAATACAATAATTGAAATTAACTTAGTCGCTGAAACAGAAACTACTCCACAAAATACAGAAGCAAGAAATCAATCACAAATGACAAATCTGAATCAATTAAACTCCAACATCGAAACAACGAATCAAGATGCTAAGCAGAACGAAACAGCTGCCACATAACGCTCTCGAGAAAACCTTTCACCCTCACCAACAATGGAAAAACAAACTACTGAAATCCCTATATCACAAATATTAAATCCCAATCAAGATAAAAATATAAGCCCTGCAAAACCACCGAAAAAGAGAATGAAAAAACCAAAAACAGTAAAATCCGCAGTGGTTAGCGACTCACCAACTTGTAGCCAAAATAAAGATGAACAATTTGAAACAATTAAAAAACACCTTGAAATTGAAAATAAAACCTATCCATTAACTTATGAAAAGTTTAGAGAATTTCTGGACAAAGCAAAAGGCAGTAAAGACATCAAGAGAATATCAACTCTATACTTAAACGATCCAAATCAAATTGTCCATATGCTACAAGAATTATATCCAATATTAACTCATCGTTCTACAAAAATTCAATTTACAAAAATAACAAACGCTTTAGAAGATCTGCTATCCGAAGATTCGGACCAAAGCTAAAATGAGCCATACTAAGAAATCAAGTAACACCGTAGCATTCTTACAATGGAACTGCAATGGACTAATAAATAATCATTATAAACTACACCAACTCATATCCAAATTTAACCCAAAATCAATAGCAATATAAGAAACGCATCTATTACAAGCAAAACACTTCAACATAAAACAATACGAACAAGTAAGATATGATCATACTGAAGGCTTAAAAGCATTTGGGGGGGTTGTAATATATGTTAAAAGTAACTGTTTTATACAAAAAATACCACTAAACACGCACATTCAAGCAGTAGCCTGTCAAGCAATAATTGAAAACCAAGTCACTACCCTATGCAACATATATGTGCCGCCACATCAACTACTGAAGCATCAAGAAATCGCGGATATAACAGACCAGCTCAGCAAACCGTACATAATATTCGGCGACTTTAATGCACATAGTCCAATATGGGACAATGACACATCCAATCAACGAGGTAAAGCAATAGAAAAATTTCTTCAAAATACCACCGAAAGCATTCTATTAAACGACAATTCTTATACGCATCTAGCAATTGGCTCACAAACCTTATCAGCAATATACTTAACAATATGTAGCCAAAGCCTAGCCACCAAATTGAATTGGAAGGTGCACGATGACCTATGCAACAGTGATCACTATCCAATTACAGTAGATTTTCACCAATCAAACGCTACCTATAGTAATGCTACAGTTAGATGGCAAATCAATAAAGCAAATTGAGAACAATACTCAGAGACTGTAGAACAGCCACTCAAACATAATGACGATATCCCTATAAACATCGCAAACTTATACAACATAATAAACGAAGCTTGCAAAAATTCTATCTTACAATCCACAACCTGCACTAACAAGAAACGCAAAGTTCCATGGTGGACAGATAATATAAACCTGTTATTACGCGCAAGAAAGCTAGCTCTCAAAACATATCGAAAAAGCAAGACAATGGAAAACTTAATAAACTACAAAAAAGCAAGAGCAAAAGCAAGACTAACCATCAAAACACAAAAAAAAAGTGTCTTGGCATCAATTTTTATCTACAATAAAAACATCAACTCCAATAGTCCAACTTTGGAAAAACATTAGAAAAATTAAAGGAACCCCATCATCACTCAACATACCAGCACTGCAAATAGATACATTTACTAGTAACTGACCCAGAAGACATTGCCAATGCAATGGGAGCATTTTTCGAAAAAGTTTCAAGTGACGAACAGCACCGAAAAGATTTCCTAGATCATAAATACAAAAGTGAAACAATAAAAATAAATTTTAGTTCTGAGAGCCTAGAACCCTACAACTGCCAAATCACACAGAGAGAGATGAAACATGCCATCTACACAAGCCGATGTTCATCTCCAGGATTTGATAACATTCACGTGGAAATGATACAGAACCTTCCAGCAAGTGGTAAAAACTATCTCCTTGCAATATTTAATAAGATTTGGAACCAGCAAATATATCCCGAAGAATGGAAAGAATCAATTATAATACCAATCTTAAAACAGTCAAAAGAAAAACTTCAGCCAACATTTTATCGACCAATATCGATGACCAGTCACATTGGAAAAATATTAGAGAGAATCATACTCCGTAGACTAGAATGGTACATTGAATCCAACTGTTTGCTTGACTTAGAACAATGTGGGTTTAGAAAGCGCAGATCCACGCTTGACCATCTAGTACGTCTGGACACAGAAATCAAAAACTCTTTAATCTGTAACGAAAATACATACGCAATATTCTTTGATATAGAAAAAGCATTTGATACGGTATGGCAATATAAAGTATTACGAACTTTACATCAGTGGGGACTACGAGGAAACCTACCGAAGTTTGTTGCATCATTTCTAAAAAATAAAACTTTTCGAGTCCGCACAAACAATAAAATATCAAAAAAATTCAATCAAGTCAATGGTATACCACAAGGATCCGTCCTCAGCTGCCTGTTGTTTAATATTGCAATTAACGATATAGGCACACACATATCTAGACCAATAAAGAAATGCTTATTTGTTGATGATCTTGCTATTTACCTAAAAACAAGTAACAAAAAATTCGCAAAAGCCACTCTACAAAATTGTCTAAATTCTCTACAAGACTGGAGCAGCCAAAATGGATTCAAATTCTCTGCCCATAAAACAAAACTAGTTATCTTCAGAAAGAAAAAAAGCACACAAATTAATCTAACGCTTAAATTAAATAATGCCATCATCCAAAGAACGGAAACCGCCAAATTTTTAGGATTAACATTCGATGAAAATCTAACATGGAAATCACATATACAAAACCTTAAAACAAAGTGCATCAAAGCAACAAACCTTTTAAAAGTAATGAACAATATACAAAATGGAGCTGACAGAAAATCTATAACAAATTTATTTAATACAATAGTAAGACCGATTCTGGACTACGGAAGCTTGATATATGGCAGTGCTAAAACCAACTTAATAAAAAAATTAAATCTGATTCTCAATTTGGGGACTCGATTAGCAAGCGGAGCATATAGAACGAGCCCGATAGATAGCATACTATGCGAAGCTGGAGTACTGCCACTAAAGAAGAGGAGAGAAGAAATAATGTTAAAATACGCCTCTAAAGTAAGCACTGACCTGAAAAATCCAGCTCATAAACTATCCCTTTATCCACTATACACAAATCTCTATAACAAATATCCCAAATTTCCTAAAACCATATCCCTATTGGCCCAACAAATTGCTTCTGATAATAACAGTGACCTAACAAAAACTATAAAAACTTCTAATTTCATTAAAGCTCCGTGGAACAATTTTGAGCTATCGTTTGACAAAACCCTCTACAAACTAAAAAAAAGAAGAAACCTCTAACATAATATACTACAATAAACACTTTCTGGAACTAAAAAATAAATATAACCAATGTGAATTCTACTATACCGATGGATCAATCACCAAAAACTCATGCGCATCAAAACCGCTGCAGCGGTAATAACGCCCAACAGAATACATAAATTTAAATTAAACACTATCAACTCGAACTACACTGCAGAAGCAATAGCGATACTTGAAGCAGTAAAAATTATAAACAAAAATAAACCAACGAAGGTAGTAATAGCTACTGATTCACGCTCAACTTTAACATCGCTAGAGCATGCCAATGATACTGCCATACCAATCATTCAAATCATATTTAACGAAGCTAGAAAGGCAAGCGAAGACAATAATATAAAAATTACTTTCATGTGGATCCCAGGCCACTGCGATATTTCAGGAAACACTTTAGCAGACCACTCAGCAAAAGAAGCTCACAATTCAGGAACCAACAACAACCTAATTAACCATAAAGATATAGAAAAATATCATAAAGTATTACAATATCAAGAAATTGAAAACCAGTGGAAACGAAAACAAGACAACAAACTTCGAGATATAAAGGATTAAATTATTTAATTAATCTATTAAATCATTTTGTATCGTCTTAGATATTTCTTAAAAAAAAACGATTGTAGTTTTTAATTACTACTAACCTTTCAATATAGGTTTTTTATTTGAGTTTGTTTAGTTTTCCGGTTTAGAATTTTTCAAAATAAGTTTATTTATTTATTTTGGCTTCAAGTAGGTATAATTTTTGTTTTTACAAAACTCAAATAAATCAAAATTCTCAAAAATCTCAAAACCAATTCTCAAAAATCTCAAAACCAAAATTTTTACCTGTGGTTTTGGCCATGGTCGTGGATAAAACGTTGAATTACATTCGGGAATTAATAAGCCTATAATCCTCTAGAAAAAATGTGACTCTAGGCTGCGCCTGGAGTGCTCATTTTTTTGGTAGGTTAGAGGCTTCTTAATCCCGTTATATAATTAATAACTATAACACGTTAAAAAATTTTAAATTATAAAATAAAACAAAATATTTCTATATTCGTACTCGTAGGAACCAAAAACATGAAAGCTGTACTAAATTACTCACGACAACAAAATCCTACGAGAACTGGATAATCGAAGTTGCAATTGGTTATTAAACTTAAAATTAAATACTAAAAACACATAATACAATAATACACAAAACTTTAATTTAGGTTAAATTCTTAAACATACACAACGATCTCAGTCTATCTCTCTTTCGTGCCTTCAACACGGATACCAACTCAAAATTTCTAAACTTAAAATCTTTGTACAGAGTACTTACAAATTTACAGATTAATAATTCACAATAATAAAAACAAAACTTCAACATAATTTTACAAATAAATAATTTTAACGTTTTTAGCGTTTTAAAACACAACAATATGTATTGTCGTGTTACCAAATATTTGGACCCACCCTGTACTCTTTTAGTAAAATTTTGTAAACTGTGATTTTAATTTGGTGGTTTTGAAAGAGTGCAAGGTGGGGAAACAAGAGAGGAAGAGAGAGGCTTTTTAGCCGAATACGCCGACTAAGCTGGTCGTTGATTTTTGGCTTTGCGAAGTTATTGAGATTTTTTTTTTGATTTGAGTTTGTGAGTGATATATTTGAATTTTTTTGATTTAAATAAAGTGATTTTATGCATTTACATTACGGCGTATGTTTTTTGATATTTTTAAATTGGAATTAATTATTAGATATTTTTTGAAAATTCGCTACCGACCGGTGGTAAGGCGATTAAATTTGGTTGATAAAATTAGAAAGAGAATAAGCTTGAAATTATAAATTTGTAAAATTAAAAAATTTTAAATTATATTTGAAGAAACGAATGTGCGAGATATTGATAACTCGTCGATTTGGATAAGCGAGAATCAAAACTACGATCCCTTGAGGAAATATTTAAAACATTACATTTAATTTGGATTTTAATTATTAATAATTTTTGGACAATTAATTTGTTTTTGGATAAAAAGTTTTTTTTTATTTTGTTTTTGAAGACGCTAGAACCCTTCGACCCTTAAAAAATTCCTAACTGCTCACGCACACCAGGGTTAACCCGCGATGCTATAAAGAGACTAGATTTTCTACGGAGATTCTACAGCAGTATATAAATTCTAATAAAAGGGATAACTTTCGCTGAAAGCTGAATAATAAATATTAAATGTTATTAATGTTCAAATGACTTGTTTAATTAAAAACTTTTTTTTCTAACATACTTATTTATATATTATTTTATCATACGAAGTCTGAGAAAGTATTGTAATCGTGCAGAAAAAAAAACTTGAGATTTTGATGAATTCAGACATTTTGGGGTCCCAGAAGCGGAAAATCGTCATTTCCAAAAAATGTCTGTATGTATGTATGTGTGTATGTGTGTATGGATGTATGGATGTATGGATGTATGGATGTATGGATGTATGGATGTATGTATGTATGTGGTTAAATTTTGTGTGCGCTCTACCTCAAAAAGTAATAGAAATTTATTAACAAAATTTTGTATTTAGTACATAAATATTGAGACTTAGAGCTGATTAGATTTTGGTTAAAATCGGTATACAGAAACGCAAAAAAAATAAATAATATAAAAAAAAATAATAAAAAAAAATTTTGCAAATATTTGTTTCTTATTTTTAAAATTTTAACTTTTTAATATATTCTCCTCCAAAATAATATTTTTTTAAAATTCTTTTAAATTTATTATTATTTAAAAGTATGATGAAGTTATGGGCATGGCCACATCCAATTTTTTTTTTAAACAATTGGATAGGTAATCTAATTAAAACCAAAAAGATTTATTCAGAACATCATTTATGCACGAAAAATATACATTTTGATTCTATTTTTATTAAATATTAACAATTTGCCAAAAAATACAGATGTTGAGATAAATAAACAAGTAAGCCATAGTACAAGAATGCCATACAAATGTTTTACACCCATACGCCTTCGAGATTAACCGTCATCCTTGTCACTATTTCTAAAATTGTGTATTAAACCTGTAAATTTTACATACAGAATACTTCCTTCTGTAATTCTATCTACAAACGTATTCAACAGTGGTAAAAAGTATTGACTATTTCTTATGATTATAAAAAGTTAAAATCTTAAAATTCCAGATTGTTATGCAATAAAGTCAATATCTTTTGTTATTTCATATGGCATAAATTTCCGAACTCGATTGATCGGAGCTGGAGTGCTAAAATTTTTATATAATGATACATTATTGATCATATCAGTAAAATTGTAATCGGTAATTGGTTCTAATTTATCAACAAGTTTTTTAAAAATGCTGCTATTATAAATAAAAGGTTCATCGTTTAACTGATCTATATATTCAGGATAAGCACACAGACTTAATTTGGATTCGGCAAGTTTTTCAATTGTATCGATTGGTGGTCAATATAAGGGTTTTAACAAACTACTACCCAATTTACTTTGAAATACATAACCAATCTGCATTACAAAAAATAAATATATTATCATTACCATTCTTAAACAACTGGATCTTGGAGATGGCTTGATACCTACTGAAAAAGCTAATGAAAATGTACTTAACATACACCTTAAATTTTTTTTATACATTTTACGATCATTGAACTGTTTTGCAATTAAATTCCAAATTACTCCTGTTGTTAAAATGCAAATAATAATTGACATATATATTTCTTTCTCAAATACAAAAAATATTAGTTTAAAATTTGAAATTTCAATAGGCCGAGGAACAAGCCATGATGCGATATCGTGGTAAAAGGACTTGCTAGAATCGTACTCTTCTATAGTTTCTAATCCTCAGGATATTTCCGGTGCTATTAATATGGCACCCGAAGTACTATTTAAAAAATCCTTGTAAGTGTGTTCGTCATACAATAACGTAAATTTTAGCTTTTCACGAATAATTTTAAGGAAACTGACGAATAGCGCGTCAATAGGCGAACCGCTCAATATAGATTTTTCATCATCGGAATTATCAAAACTGTAATATCGAATTATGCATTTGGAAAAGTTTTGAGATTGGCTCTTTGAAACTTTACTAATTCTTTTACAGCTACAATAATTAAAATGATCAATGAAAAATTTTTGACCACATTGATTTTTTGATGCAAATGGTAACCAAAAGTAGATATTTGGGTAACTTTCCAGATCTTCATTTAACACCATTGAGATTACATTTTCGATATAATATTGCCATAGCATTTCAAAAATTGGTGTTACTTCTTGCACGAAATGGGTTATTATTAGATACTATGTCCCCTTGGACTATTTCTTTGGTTCCAAATCTGACTGTTGATAAATTCATCAAAAGTTGCATTTATATTAACATCATCCTAAACGTACACGATGTAATTTCTACTAAAACTCTCAATAGAAGTATATAATTTGTCTGTAGTTGTTAAATTTATATGCAATGACGAAAAGTGGTATAGAATAATAAATTAATATTGTTGCAATCATGATGGCGATATAATGTTATGTGGAATACAAAATTAATTAATTTTCTCTATCAAACGTTCTTTTATGTGAATAAATGGAAACTGTAATGCCTTTTATATTAAATACATTAAAAACATTTAGTCGTCTTACACGCAATAAATTTGTGAAACCACTTATGAATATAAAAAATCATTAGCTTCAATAATAGTCTAGGTTATTTCGAAACCAGGATTTTTTCCGATCAGCATGCTAAATCTTATAGTTTTTCAAAAATGTATTTTAATTTTGCATGCTTTTTAAAGTTTCTCTAATCGATTTTCATATTAATATTTAATTTAATATGTGATTAGTAATAAAAATATTTTCTTTGATCAAGAAAATAAAGTGTGTTCCAGTGATTGGTGCGGTTTCGTATTAATGAAACAATCGATCATCCAATAAACGTCTTTCGCAATAGTTGCAGTTTGATCCCTTAAAAGTTTTATTGACATTCCATGTCTCGAAATAAACTGCTGTACAAAGGAATCCGCTGTGCAGATTACCCTTAAAACTGGAGTTACTTAATTATTCCAATGTAATAGACAATGGTCTAAGCATGTTCACGAAGATTAATTCCAACAGACTCCGCTTTAAGATAAACGGGTCATTTAGAGGATGGTCTCTTAAATGTATTGTTTAATTAAACAATTTTAAAAAAGTTAAAAGATTTTTCTGATTGTTACAATCATTTATTTGCCATTAATATAGTACATTTTTAAGTTATCTTTAAAGCTACCAATTCACATAAAAATGCAACTGCCGCAATAATTAACCCAGCTAACCACATTGCAAAAATTCCATACAGGTGTTTGATGCATAATTTAGTTTCAGAATAATTTTTTTCTTTTCCACTATTTACAAAATTTTGTAATAATGCAGATAATTTCACAAATAAAATACCACTTTCTGTTATTCTCTCTACATATGCATTTAAAATGGGTATAAAATAATGACCGTTTTTCATTGAAAGTAAAATTTCGAATCTGAGCATTCCAGATTGACTAGTAATAAAGTCAACATCTTTTATTATTTCATAAGGCATAAACTTCGAAATCAAATTTACCGAGGCGGGAACACAGAAATTCTTATAAAGCTTTACGTTATTTACCACATCAGTATAATTGTCTGATGTTATTGGTTCTAATTTTCTGGTAAGTTTTTTAAAAACACTGTTATTAAACAAGTATGCAGATTTCTTCCACTGTTCTATATGTATTTGATGAGCATAAATTTTTAAATTAGAATCTATAAGTTTTTCAATGGTATCAATTGGTTGTTCACGTAACGGTTTTAATAGAATACTACTCAATTTACTTTGAAATACATTATCTATCAGCATTACAAACATTAAATATAATATCATAAGTATTCTTAAACGATTTGATTTGGGCAAAGGTTTGATGGAAACCGAAAACACTAATGAAACCGTATTCAAAATACACTTGAAAATTGCCTATATATTTCTTTTTCGTTTAAGTGTCTGGCAATTAAATTCCAAGTTATTCCTGACATAAAGACACAAAATATAATTGACAACCATGATTCTTTTCCAAAAACCCAAAATATGACTTTAAAATTTGCAATTTCATCCGGCCGAGGGACAAGCCACGATGATATATCGTAGTAAATAGTATTACTATACTCATGCTGTGCCGAAGTTTCCATGCTACGTGAAATGGCTGGATACATTAAAATATCGTGAGTGATATTGTTTAAATCGTTAGATATATTTAATTTTTGGAATAATAGATTTATATGCAGTTCATCACTAATTATTGTAATAAAATTGATTAATAACGCATCAAGCGGTGACCTGCTCAATACTTCTTTTATCTCACCCAAAGTATGATGAATATAAAACCGAATAGTACATTTGGTAAAGTTTTTAAGTTGATGCTTGAAAACAGTGTTAACCTTTTTATAATTACAACCTAAATAATGGTCAATAATAAATTTTTGACCACATTGATTTTTTGATGCAAATGGTAGCCAAAAGTATAAATTTCGACAACATTCCAGACTTTCATTTAAAGACGTCACGATTACATTATGGATATGATACTGCCAAAGAATTTTGAAAATGTTTTCTGTCTCCTTCATAAATTGAATTATTATTATGTACTTTCTTCTTGGACTATATTTTGGATTCCACAACTGACTTTTTACAAATAAATCTAAAGTCGCATTTAAATCTATGTTGTCTTTAACATACAGTAAATAATTCGTAGGAAAACTAACACTTGCATTGCATAATTTGTCTGTTGTTGTTACCAACAATGGGTGTGGTAAGATATTTATAAAATCTTCTTGTAGATATTTATCAAACAATACATGAATACCAGTGTTAGCTTCAAAAAATTTCTTAGATAACTTAGATACACAGCTTTGAGATGTTGAAAAATTTTGGAATTGAAATTTATATGCTACTATGGAAAACACTGTATAGTGATATATTATCATTGTTTTAGAAATCATGATTAACAGCTATCTGGAATACAAGATTAAATAAAAATATATTATTCATTGTGTTTTATAAATTAAAATTGTAATAAGTTTTATAAAATATTAAACAATATAAAAGCATTTTACTTTCTTACACGCCATGTAACTATTAATTATTATTATTATTAATGTATTAAAGCACAAAGTTACTCAATAGCACGAATAATAATACACCTAATCATGCATAATTACTGTGCAAGTAGATAATAGGATTTTATACAGAGTTTCCCCGTGATCGTGAAAAACCTTTGAGTTGGTGATAAAAAACACTTTTCTAAAACAAATTTTTAAATAAAATTTTTGTCCAAGTTCAAACCCTTGCAGGGTACCTCCCTTTAAAAGAATTTTTTGAATTGCTGATTGAACATAGCTTCAGTAATATTGATTTTTTAGGCTTAATGGATTAGAACATTTTAAAAGATCATTTGGTTCTAATGATTAAAAACTAAAACCTATCTAAAAACTAAGTTATAACCTCTTATCGTCTAGAATCAACGGATTTTGAGTTATAAATTAACAGCTGTATTCATAAAAAGTTACAAAAGGTTTATTAAGGTATTATAAGCAAAATGTCAAAAAACATTATTCATAAACGTTCAATAGCGCTAAAACACTGTTATAAGACCGTTATAAGACTGATATAAGAGGTTTATAACCTAAAACAACCAATCAGCTACAACCCATAATCTATAACAGTGTTACAACTAAAACATTCCTGAGCGACACTTTAAGAAATTTTTATGAGGTGTAAATATATTACTGTGATAAATCTCGTAGAGAATCTACAATCACTTATTTTGCCTCGGGTTAGCCCTGGATTGCGGACACTTTGGATAATTTTAGAGCGAAGGGTTCTAACGTATCCAAAATAAAAAATAAAAAATTTTAATTCAAAAAAAATAAAGCTTTTCCAAAAATAATGAGTAATTCAAATACAAATTAATTATAATGTAAAATTTTAATTTCCTGAAAAGAGATCGAAATTTTGATTTTCCAAATCGTCGGCTTATCTCTTCCGCACATTCCTTCCTACGAATTTAATTTTAATTATCTAATTTCAAATATAATTCAAATGGAAGTTTTTACGTGCTAATTTTCCTACAAATCAATCAAACCAAATCAATTCACTACCACTCGGTAGCAACTTATCAAAATTATCCAAATTATCCAAAATATCAAAAAATACACAATAATGCAGATGCATCAAATTCACTTTATTTAAATCAAAAACTATTACTCACAACTTCAAATCAATTAAACCGAAAAAATCTCAATAATCCCACAGAGCCAAAAATCAACGACGACGGTCATCTTGGCAAAAAGCCTTCTATTTCCTCTCCTTCGCCCCCACCTCGCTAATTTTGCAATCTTAAGTATTATCCACAACCACAAAATTAACCGTAGAATTAGTAATTAGAATTAAACGTAGAAGTTTGCTGCATTTAAAACCTATGCGGTTGTTCACAACCTCGAAATTATTACTTAACGCAGAACCTTACGAGGTCCAAGCTTTTTCACGTAAATTAGTCAAGTCGCTACTACGCATGCTTCAAAATCATTCAAGTATCATTTGTAATTTCTAACCTAAAACCTGTTAACTTTTGTGACCTGAATTGCATTTAATATTAAAAGTACAACGCTATGGTATTAACCTGTACCCGATTTAAATATAAAGATAGGTTATCTAGCAATAACAGCAATTTACCAGACTGAAATATTAAGTTCCAAACATTGACACTAGATGGAGTCACACTAATTTGCGTATTAATTTAAGCATTGTGAATGCTACCAAAACATTAATTTATGTTCAAATTTCAAGTATTAATTTATGTACTAATTCTACGGTTAATTTGGAGGTGGTGGATGAGGCTTTACCATTTAAACTTTATAAAATAAAATTTGCTATCAAAATTTACCGGGTGGCTGCAAATCACTTTGAAACACGACAATATATTGCTATGTTCTCTATGTTAATTTTTTTATAATTATTGCGCAATGCAAATTTCTTTATTTTTATAATCATATAAGTGCGACTAACTTTTGTTTTTATTCTTATCAGCTACTTTCACTTCAGCAAAACAACTTTTGTGTTCTCAAATTTACCTTTATTATTTTCATATTTCATTTCTCCTTTTCGTTGATCACCAATTTTTCGTCCACTAATATCGCTATCTCCTCTTTCCCCCAAAACAAAATTTCCCTGCTTGAAGAGCCGGGCTGCACCAGTGGTGGCGCGCAAAAATAATATTCAAATTTAATTATGCCCTACAAATTCGTATTGCCTACAAAAATCACAGCAATATAATAAAAAAATATCTATTAATTATTATTAATATTAAAGTACAATGGCAAATTAATATAAACGAGTTTCCTGGCAACAACAAATTATTACTATAAATAAATAAATAATTAAATAGGTATCAGTATTATATTTTATTATTATAATTAATTATTTATTACTTTTGTATAATATACAGAAAAATTTAAAAAGAAATTCAATATTTACTTTAGATTATTTACAAATTTTATAATTTAATAAATATTTTGAAGAAGTAAGTTAGTTCAATAATTTAAATATGTTTAAAGTGTTATTCCATTTACATAACATTGATTTGATTAATTAACAGGTTATCCTAAAAAAGTTTAGAAATTCATATTAAAAGTTAATAATCTCGAAATAATACTGTAGAGAAAGTTAAATTGAGACAAATATATCAATTCTAAAGCTACGAAAACTAGCATGGCTTTTTGGCAGTATCGT
This sequence comes from Cantharis rustica, assembly GCA_911387805.1. NCBI lineage: Eukaryota > Metazoa > Arthropoda > Insecta > Coleoptera > Cantharidae > Cantharis > Cantharis rustica. Next base: position 48,315,632 of record OU426879.1, on the reverse strand, counting down.
AGGACAATAGGAATATTATGGGGGTTTCTTCCTTAGCTAGCTATATGTTGCCTACGTTATGATATAGTGCTCTATCGTTTGGTAGTCCAAAGCTAAACAAGCTCGAACAATTGTTCGTCGGAAATTGTTTGCCGAACAATTATTCACCAGACAATTGTTCGCATATGACTTTTATTCGTCGAACAATTATTTGCCGGATCATTATTTGCCTAGGACAATTATTTGCTATATAATTATTCGTCTGATTTTTCGATTAGAGATAATTTACCTTGTCAAATGTACCATATACCAAAAACTGTTTGAAAAAAATATTACAATAGACACAACTTAAAACTTTGCTGCAGGTAAAACGTTTATTATATTATTTATTATATATTGTCGTGTTTCGAAATGCTATAAAACCACAATTTCATTTATTTTGTAAATAATTTTTAAAAATTCAATTTTATTATTAATTATTTTTAACTGTACAAAAAAATGTTAGTTGGGTGTTAGATGTTAATAAAGGTAGGAGAAGTAAGACTAGTGGGAGTAGGTGGATGCAAAAACTTGAATAGGACACTTATGCCCGTTTTCACCAACAAATTCCTAACGTTAAGAGTTTCTTAACTTGAGATAAGAAACTCTTATGTCAAATTTGGTTTTCACCAAGCGCTAAGAATTCCTTAGTGGTATTAAGAAATCCCTAACCTTAGGGATCCGATTTACCGACCCCTAAACTGTTAGGTATTCCTTAGCGGTTGTATTATACTATTTATAGGTTATAAATTAGTGTTTGTGCTTGTTGATTTTGAATAGTCGTGCATTATTCTACACTCTTCTCTAGCCATGGATGCTATTCGACTTTTTGATAGAATAGAAAGATATGATGATTCATCAGATGATGAAGTTGTACACTTCAGAACCATTAAAAAGCGGGCAAATTATTTTGATAGTTTCAATGAAGTGGAATTTGCCGCAAGATTTATTATTATAAATTTTATTATAACAATTTATGGTTTATTTATTTAACATGGTCGTTACTTGTTATATTTTTGAAGAGTGCAGTTGCCATCACTTGAGGATTCACATTGTTATCTTATGTATGTACACCACATATTAACGGTTTATATAATCCTTTACAGTACCTGCTTCATAATTAACAAAATTAACTACATAATAATCATACACAACCGTAATGCCGCCATTAAATATAACCTACAAATTCAAATATGACATTTATGACCCTCATTAGTTCATTTGTCCTCCTTAAAGAATACCTAGCAAGGGAACTGCTGGTTAAGAAACTCTTATGTTGGTGAAATGCAAATTTCACTTTATGGAATACCTAGCGTTAAGAATTCTTTACTAAGGAATTCTTAAATAAATGTTGGTGAAAACGGGCATTAGGCTCAGGCTTTGACGTCGAATGGTCAAGCGAATGAAACACTATACTCGCAATTCTAATTGAAATTAAAATTGATTGAAAATAAGTTGATTTGATGTTTGTTTTTATTTGAATTGTACAGTATTGCAGAACTATTAATTTTTTCAAACTTTTCGTTAAAATTTTATCTCATTGAGTTGTTTCTCAATCATTGTATCTCATTTTACTACCACTGATTTCTAGAAAAATTTAGAAATTGATCGAAAAAACTTCTAATCAAAATTTTTAATTATAGTTTTTATATTTTAATATGTAAATTATTAACTTGTGAAATATCTAAATTCAATAGTCTATAATTGAACAAGTTAACTAAACAATAATATTTTTATAAGCTTTCAGGGAAGTTTATCGCTATCGTCGTATTATTTATAGTATATTGGGCAATTTAATCAAAAGCAATAAATAATACTTCAGAAATAATATAATTACCATTTACATAGTAGGTACAATTTTAACTTATTTTTATTAAAAATTACAACTTCCCATAAAAATACAACTGTCGATATAATTAATCCAGCTAACCATATAGCAAAAACACCATATAGATGTTTTATACATAATTGTTTTTCAGAATAATTTTTACCTTTATCAGTTTTCTTCAAAGTATATAATAATGCCGAGAATTTTGCATATAAAATACCGCTCTCTTTAATTCTGTCTATAAAAGTATTCAAAACTGGTAAAAAGTAATGACCTTTTCTTACGGAAAGCATGAGTTCAAATCTTAAAATTCCAGACTCACCCTCAATAAAATCAACGTCCTTTGTTATTTCATAGGGCATAAATTCTAAAACAGAATTTTTTGGGGAGGGAATGCTGAAATTCTTATAAACCTTTATTTTATATGCCAAATCAGTATAATTTGAGAAATTTATTGGTTCTAATTTATTCACAAGTTTTTTAAAAGCGCTGCTATTATAAAACATTGATTCTTCTTTCAATTTTTCTATATAAATTGGATGAGTGCACAAACTTAATTTGGAATCCAAAAGTTTTTCAATTGTATCAATTGGCTGTCCACGTAATGGCTTTAGTATAATAGTACTCAATTCACTTTGAAAGGCATTATCTATCTGCATAATAAAAATTAGATATAATATCATGAGTATTCTTAAGCGACTAGATTTAGGGGACGGTTTGATAGCAACTGAAAAAATTAATGAAAAGGTATTTAACATACACCTTGAAAATTGTCTATACATTTTTTGTTCATTTAACTGTTTTGCAATTAAATTCCAAGTTACTCCAGTTATAACGACACAAAATATAATTGACATCCAAGATTCTTTTTCAAACACCTCACATATTAGTTTGAAATTAGGAATTTCAACAGGTCGAGGAACAAGCCACGATGATATGTCGGAGTACATTGTATTACTATAATCATATTCTTCCAATGTTTCCAAATCACGTGAAAAGTGTGGAGCTATTAAAATATCATCAGTAACATTATTTAAAACATCACCAAAATAAAATTTTTTGAAGATTAAAGGGGTTTGCAATTTATGAGTAACTATTTGAATAAAATTGCTTAATATTGCATCAAAAGGTGACATGCTCAATAGCTGTTTTATATCATCAGAAATACTACTAAGACTATAAAAGTGAATTGTACATTTGGTGAAATTTTTAGGTTGACTCTTGAAAAGACTCTTAATGTTTTTATGACCACAACCTAAATAATGCTCGATTATAAATTTTTGACCACATTGATTTTTAGATGAAAATGGTAACCAATAATATATACTTGGGGGGCTTTCCAGATTTCTATTTAAAATCACCACCAAAACGTTTTCTATGTGATATTGCCATAACATTTTAAAAATGCCTGTTACTTCTTTCACAAAATGTATTATTATTAGATATCTGCTTCTTGGACTGAGTTTTGGCTTCCACATTTGACTTTGTACAAATGAACCAAAAGTTGTATTTAAATTTTCTTCGTCTTCAACGTATACTAAATAACTCATAGTAAAGCTATAATTTGAATTATTTAATCTGTCTGTTGTTGTTACCAATAATGAGTGTGGTAGGATATTTATAAAATTTTCTTGTAGGTGTGAATTGATTATGATATGCACATAAGCGTTATGTTCAAAAAAATTCTTAGATATCTTAGACACACACATTTTAGATCTTGAAAAATTCTGGACTTGAAATTTGTACCCCATTGTAAAAATCATAAAATATTGATATATTATTATAATTTTAACAATCATGATGTAATAATGTCTATGATACAACATTAAATAAATTTATATTTTTTTATATATGAATAAATTATGATTGTAATAACTTTTATGTTATTAAACACAATAAAAACATTTAGCGTTTTTACACGCGATATATCTATTAATTACATATTATTAAGGTATTAAAGAACTAATCAGAAGTTATAAAAAAGTCTCCTTAGAAAACTAAATTATATAACAAATTTGACAATAACATCTAAATTTTATTTAATAAAATAATCAATTATTGTTTTTTTATGGTTTTTTAAATATTATTTTTCTAAGTCTACCGACAAAAAGCAGGGTACAAAAGTTTTGAAAAAATTAATAAGAAACAAAAAATTGGTTTACATTTTTAAAAATTATCACTGCACTGGGGTTTATACATTAGTTGTAATGGTATTTTTGTAGAAAATTCCCACACACTTAGTCTTGCTCCAAAATAAATCTTCTTCAAAAATAAATTATCCAAATTTAATTATATGCAATGTAATGTAAAATTTTATTGAACTTGTACTTTTAATTTTATGCTTATCCAAAACGTCGGCTTATCAATATCGACATTCGTTCGATCAAATACAATTTTAAAATTTTCTAATTTTAAATGTTCCACGTCCAATTTTTATCTTCCACTTGTAACGAAAATTAAAACGTTTATTTATTTCTAAAGGGCTAATACAAATATTTACAGATACGATTAATAACAATTACTAAACTAATATTAACACTAACACTAATTACACTACAATTTATTTACACTATAATTTATATTTAACACTAGGTCTATATTTATTTAAACACTCGGTATAACGTTATCACTTCACTGTATTTATGTTCACTTGATTTAGGTTAACAGTCGCGCGTTCAAACTAGAATTGATTGTGACAGGAAATCGCGCTGCATTTATACTTAAATGCAGCCTTCCAGAATATTCCATAACCATCCAGGAATTTCCAGGTGCTTCCACGCATTTTCTAGAGCGTACATTCATCTATATTTGAATGACTAATGCCGTTATCATATATGACTCATCACACATGACGTCATACATTAGTCATCAAATATAATTAGACGTTCTATCGTAACACTGCCCCCTCCTTAAATCTGTTCTGTCCCAGAACAGCGGAAACTTGACATCTATAGAAGGGATCGTGGCGGTAGCGGCAATTGTTACCATTTCTGCATACTCCTTGGCGGTAGAAATAACAGTCGACGCTCTTCTGCTTCTTTGGTGTACTGCTTGGATTGTAACTGCAGACCAATATTTGAACTTCCGTTCCTTGGAACACGACCTCTAGCATGTTAGGGGCAGTCCTCCAGTCTAATTGGTCTAAACCGCAGCCAAGCTTGGGCACCGCCAGCTTCTTGATGTCACGGCTTATCATATCTCTGCGAAGCTCCAACAAAGTCTTCCATAGGTCCTTATAGGTGGGTTTTTGATGAGAAAACCTCTTGGTTACCAAATAGTAAATTGATCTTTGTTGGTCACGTAGCTTCAGGGTTTTACCGACAGCAAGTTCCTGTGATTGAAGCTCATCCAAACGTTCAAACTTCTTTTTAAACACAACGGCAATCCCGCGGGACATGCGAAGATCTTGTGCCACGCAGTGCGCGAGAGAGTAGTCCTTTGGTACGTCAAAAAGATCTTGTTGCACTTCAGTTGTAACTCCAAATCTTGCTTTGGCGGTACCTTTGTAGGTAGACATAAATTTCTCAAAGTTTGATTCTTTGGAATGGCTTCCAGAGCTGTTGGTTATTGTTCTTATTTTGGCATCTTCTTCTGAATCGCTGTTGTTATCACCAGCATACGGGGCTAACCGGTTGACGTGAACCACCTTTGGCTTGCCTCTGGGTGGTCTTCGAATTCGATATATGACATCGTTGATTTTGGTAACTATTTCGTATGGGCCTTCCCACTGTCTTTGCAGTTTTGGTGACAATCCACGCTTTCTTTGTGGATTATGGAGCCACACCAAATCACCAGGCTGAAAGCCACCTTCTTTTGCCTTCACGTCATATTGGGTTTTCATCCGATCGCTGGCCAACTGGATATTCTTCCGAACGGCATCATGAATGTCGTGCATCTTTTTCTTCAATTTTTCAACATAATCGTCCCCAGCAACTTCTTCTCCAGGTTTGCTCCCAAACTAAAGATCGCATGGCAAGCGTACTTCACGTCCAAACATTACACAAGCTGGTGTTTGTCCAGTGGTTTCGTAAACGGATGACCGGTAACTCATCAGGAACAGATGTAAATATTGGTCCCAGTCCCGTTGATGTTCTGAGACTACCTTAGCGAGGTACCTTCCCATTGTTCGGTTCATTCGTTCGACCATGCCATCTGATTGAGGATGAAGAGGTGTTGTTCTGGTCTTCTTAATACCCAGCATGCGACACACATTCTGAAATAACGCTGACTCGAAGTTTCGACCTTGATCGGAGTGTAGCTCTAGAGGGACTCCAAATCGGCAAAAGAGCTTTTTCACCAGTGCATCCGCGACAGTAACAGCCTCTTGGTTAGGTATTGCATAGGCTTCAGTCCATTTAGTGAAATAATCCATCGCCACCAAAATGTACTTGTTCCCGGCGTCGGTTTCAGGGTATGGACCCGCGATGTCGATTGCCACTCTCTCAAATGGACTTCCCACATTATACTGTCTCATCGGTGCTTTGCGCCTTCCCAATGGTCCGTTTTTCGATGCACATAGAGTGCACTTGCGGCACCACTCCTTGACGTCTTCTTTGCAGTTCACCCAGTAGAACCTTTCCCTAACTTTTCCTAGGGTCTTCTTTATGCCGAAGTGTCCTCCCGAAGTTCCATCATGCAAATGCTGCAACACTTCCGACACTCGGCTTCTCGGCACTACCAGCTGAAGTTTACACTCAGTGCCACTGTCGTTCTCCAAGGATCGCTTCAGAAGGCCATCTTTTAATTTTAAGGAGTCCCATTGGGCCCAATACGCTTTGACGTCACTATTCAGGGCGCTTACTTCTTCCCAAGGCGGCCGTTGTCCTTCGACTTTCCAGTCCAAAATAAATTTTAGGTCCGGGTCGTTTTCTTGCTCCCGAAGTAACTGTTCAGGTTGCCAATTATCATCGGTTACAGTAGTTCTTCGGAGAAAGTTGACTTTTTCTTCCAGCCGCGAGCAATGATTGCAGTTTCCTGGACGTGGTCGCCTGGACAAGGCGTCTGCATTGCGATGACTTGTTCTTGCACGATGTTCGGTGTCGAAGTCATATTCCTGCAATCGCTCGATCCACCTTGCCACTTGTCCTTCTGGATTTTTGAACTGTAGAAGCCATTTTAACGCGGCATGGTCCGTCCTTAGCTGAAATTTCCGTCCGTACAAATACTTGTAAAAGTGTTCGGCGGACTTAACAACGGCTAACAGCTCTCTCCTGGTTACGCAATAGTTTCTTTCAGGTTTTGACAAAACTTTGCTGAAGTAACCGATAACCTTTTCTTGTCCATTTTGAATTTGGGAAAGGACGCCTCCTATGGCCAAGTTGCTTGCATCGGTGTCCAATATGAATTTTCCGTCTGCTTGGGGATAGCTCAAAATGGGCGCGCTGACTAACGATTGCTTCAGCTGTTTAAAAGCTTTGTTACAGTCTTCAGTCCAGGTGTAACTGCGTCCATTTTTGGTCAACTTGGTCAATGGCTTTGCAATATTAGCAAATCCAGGTACAAAACGTCGGTAATACGTACACAACTCCAGAAAACTGCGGAGCTGATGTTGGTTTTTTGGGATTGGCCATTCTTCTACTGCCTTGATTTTGTCTGGGTCAGCCGTTACACCGTTTCTGGATACAACATGTCCAAGATATTTTACTTCTGTCCGAAAAATGTGGCATTTCTTTGGGCTCAACTTCAGATTAGCCCCTTTCAATCGTTGGAACACTTCTTCCAAATTTCTCAAGTGTTCCTCAAACGATTTTCCAACCACAATTATGTCATCCAAATATACAAGACACGTTTTCCATGACAATCCTCTCAAGATTGTTTCCATCAAACGCTCGAAGGTGGCCGGAGCATTACACAATCCAAAGGGCATTACGGTGAATTGCCATAATCCATTTCCGATAGTAAACGCAGTTTTCTCGCGGTCACTGGGTTCCAAATCCACTTGCCAATATCCACTCTTCAAATCCAAAGTAGAAAACCATTTTGAACCGGAGAGGGTATCCAAGGTGTCGTCAATTCGGGGGAGAGGGTAGCTGTTCTTTTTTGTCACGGCGTTCAGCTGTCTATAGTCAACGCAAAATCGTGTAGACCCGTCCTTCTTCTTTACTAAGACGACTGGAGACGCCCATGGACTACGTGATGGTTCGATCACCCCCTGCTTTTCCATATCTTCAATGATCTTTTCGGCTTCTTCACGTTTAGCCAATGGAAGCCGTCTCGGGTGTTATGTCTTATGGGTTGGGCACTTCCAACATTGATTTTGTGTTTTACTACCTGAGTTCGTCCTTTAGAAATTTCATCCAAGGCAAACACGTTGTGGTACTTCTGGATTAACTTCTTCACTTCGTTTACTTCGCCTTGATTGAGATTCTTGCACGAAGAAGTCAGCATGTTTACTAATTGTTGGGGACATTTATTTTTAGGACTATCTTCGGTATTTCCTAAACACCTCGCAATGTGAGATAACACGGTACATTATCCCACCATCGTATTTTTCTTCAAGGGTACCGAATTAGGGTTGGTGTTAAGAATTCTTACCGGGACTGTCTCCATAACTTTTACTAGAGCTTTACCAACCAATAAACCTTTGCCGAGCGCTCCATCATTGGTTGGTTCGATAACACGGATATAGCCCTTCCGGAGATTTCCATCCAGGCTTCCCATCACGATGCGCTCTGTTCTTCCAGGTAAGATAACATCTTCGGTCAACAGAACTCGTACCGCTGCGTCTTCTGACGAATGGAATGGAATTTCTTCACCATCAACTCCAAGTACATCATTTTTCGTATCCAAATGGAACCCATATTTTCTTATAACGTCCATTCCCAGGATAACGTCGTCAGTGATGTCAGCCACGATTACTTGATGGTTAAATGCCTTGCTTCCTATTTCCATGTCCACAGAAATCTTTCCATGCGTAGGAATTTCTTCGCCCGTTGCTGTTCGAAGACGCATCGCTATCGGTGATGTTTTTCCACATTCCCGCACTACGTCGGGCCTTACAATTGTTTTTGTTGCCCCCGTATCAATCAGTAGCTGGAAGACTTTTTTATTTATTTTACCGTCGATATAAATACTGTTTATCGCATCAGTCGGTGATGCAGCACAGATGGTAATCTCCGGGGCACTATCGGTAGAGGTCGGCGTTTGCCCCTTCTGGCCGACCCATTCTAGTTTTTCGAATTAACTTCCATTTTTTTTAGAGTTTCCGAATTGTCTCTTAAAAGTTGAAGTATTTCCGTCTCCATTTTAGCACTTTGCGACCGGGTAACCGGCATACACTCGCGAATACAAACTAGTTAATCACTACTGTCTTTTAGCCCTTTACGCGTTAAACCCCACACCTGACACCAATGTAACGAAAATTAGAACGTTTATTTATTTCTAAAGGGCTAATACAAATATTTACAGATACGATTAATAACAATTACGAAACTAATATTAACACTAACACTAATTACACTACAATTTATTTACACTATAATTTATATTTAACACTAGATCTATATTTATTTAAACACTCGGTATAACGTTATCACTTCACTGTATTTATGTTCACTTGATTTAGGTTAACAGTCGCGCGTTCAAACTGGAATTGATTGTGACAGGAAATCGCGCTGCATTTATACTTAAATGCAGCCTTCCAGAATATTCCATAACCATCCAGGAATTTCCAGGTGCTTCCACGCATTTTCTAGAGCGTACATTCATCTATATTTGAATGACTAATGCCGTTATCATATATGACTCATCACACATGACGTCATACATTAGTCATCAAATATAATTAGACGTTCTATCGTAACACACTATTCTCTTTCTAAATCAATTAAAACCAATCAATCTTCTACCCTCACGAAACGTGAGAAACTATTAAAATATCATTAGTAATATTGTTTACAACATTAATAGAAGTGCTTTCGTGGAACACAAGAGTAACTTGCAATGTTTCAATAATTATTTTAATGAAATTTATTAATAAGGCATCAGTAGGTGAGCTCTTTATGGCGTATTTTATATCATCGGATTCGGCAAAAATATAAAACCGAATGGTACATTTTGTAAAATTTTGAGATTTACTATTTAAAACTTTCCTAATTATTTTTGTATAACAGCAATCTAAACAATGATCAATAATAAATTTTTGACCGTATTGATTTTTTGATGCAAATGGGAGCCAGTAGTATATCGTACTATTTAAGATCTTCCCAAGATTTTCATTTAGTACCATTACAATAACGTTTTTTATATGGTATAGCCATAACATTTTAAAAATACTCTGTATTTCTTTTGCAAAATGGATTATTATTAGGTATCTTCTTCTTGGACTATGTTTTGAGTTCCACATCGGACTCTTTACAAATGCATGAAAAGTTGAAATAAAATTTATATCGTCTTGGACATGCACGATATAATTCATAGTAAAGATTGAACTTGAATTATATAATCTGTCTGTTGTTGTTACCAACAATGGATGCGGTAAGATATTTATAAAACTTTCTAGTAAATGTTGATCAGCCAGTACATGAATATCAGTGTCGCCTTCAAAAAAATTCTTGGTTATCTTATAAACGCAGTTCTGGAATACGAAAAGATTTTCTCAAAGATTTCTCTCAACAAAATTGTTCAACACAGGTAAGAAGTAATTGCCTTTCTTCATAGCAACTAAAGATTCAAATCTGAGCAATCCAGATTCTTTGACTATAAAGTTTAGATGCTTTGTTACTTTCTTCGGAAAAAACTTTAACGCCATATATTTTGGAATTGCTACGCTACCATTTCGATACAGAATGACATGACTTACAAAATTTGTAAAACTTGAAAAGCCAACTAATTCTACTTTTTTAACAATCCTCTTAAAAATACTTGTATTATAAAATTTGTCTTGTTGCAACTGTTGGAAAACCCATGCAGGAGTCAGTATTTTCAATTTAAAATCTAGTAATTTGCTCATGGTGTCAATTGCTGATTCATATGATGGCATTAAAAGTCACTGCTCAACTTACTTTGAAATGCATTATCGATGTGCATTATAAAAAACAGATATAGCAACATAAAAATCCTTTAAAGACTGGATTTGGGATATTGTTTCAGGGCAACCGAAAATATCAACGAAAATGTACTCAAGATGCATCTAGAAAATTGTTTAAATATTTCGTATTCTGCTAAGCGCTTTGCAAATAAATTCTACATAAGACTCGTGATTACAACACAAAATATTATTGATATCCATAGGTTTGCCTTAAACACCAGAAATATTATTTTTAAATTCATAATTTGATCAGGCTCTGGAACAAGCCAAGAAAATATATCATAATAAATAGTATGGCTGAAATCATACTCAACGAAGGATTCCATATCTCTTGCTACTTGTACAGCAAACAAAATATCATTTGTATCATTATTTAACACTTCTTTATTTTGATAATAATCATATAATACACGTGCGTGCAACTTTTCACCAATTATTTTAAAAGCGTTGGTTAACATTGCAGCTGCAGGAAAAACCTTCATTGCGTTTTTGAGATTAGAACTATTTACAAAACTATAAAGATGCATTGTACAAGTAGAGAAGTTTTCAAACCGAAGTTTAAAGGATCTACTGATAGCTTTATAATCAAAACCCAAAAAATGATCAATCATAAAATTTTTCCCGCACTTATTTTTAGATGAGAATGGTAACCATGCATACAAGTTTGGAGTACTTTGAAGATTTTGATTTAATACTACCAAAACCACGCTTCTTATGTGATATTTCCATACAAATTCAAAAACAAACTTTACATCTTTTACCGAATGTATTATCAGCACATATTTTCCTCTTGGACTATTTTTTGAGTGCCACATTTTACTTGTAACAAATTCCTTTATTGTTATTTTTAAATTTTCGTCGTTTTGAACATATCGTGGGCATACAGGCAAAAGTGACCAAGTCGAAAAATAGAATTTCGAGATAAATCAAATTGAATGTTTCGCATTTTGCGAAAAATCAGCTTTATATTATTTTTAATTAATTTTTTCGAATAATAAAACATGTTCAATCCGTTATTAGAACATAGACATTTTTTTCATACCTGTGCCTTACATTTTTACGGTACTTAGTCATTTTAACTCATTTCCACAATTTTTTGACTTAGTTACTTTTACCTGTATGCTCACGATATATAACATAATTATAACTCCAGCTCTGCATGGAATTTGAAAGTTCATCTTTTGATGTTATTATTACTGGATTTAGAATTGAATTTAGTAAATTTGTTTTTAGACGTTCGCCAGTTATTATGTGAATATCGATATTACTAGTAAAAAATGTTTTTAACAGTTTAGAAACACAAATTTGAGAATTAAAAGCTCTCTTTAACTGAAAACCATATAAAATTGATAAAATTATTATTACACGATAAACAAAAATATTTCGAGCCATTGCTGTTGAATCAAAAATTTTTTTATTATAATAAAAACACTTACACGCAGGAAATAATAGTGTTAGGTTATAAAAATGTAACTTTGCATCGATAAAACAAATAACATACATTTTCTTTTACATTAACAAATATAATGGATACAATTAAATACAACTTATTGGTAAGTAATAATTATGATAATAGATATGTATGTAGGCACACTAGCAACTAAAAGTAAATCGCAAAACATATTTTTTTATAGTATCAAAATATATTTTTTGTTTGGGTACTTTGCAATTTATTAAAATATAATTACGCAATATTTTTGCATCACACTTTGCCATGCTTTAAAGTGTGTTTCGGATTATTATCTAGTTGAAAATTTATTTAAGTTATGACAAAAAAATATACAAATTAATATCAGAAAACCCTACAACTAATTATGTAAAATATCTGTTTTGAATTTTTTTTTTTTCATATTATATTAGGTTGCAGAAGATGTGGAAACAGTTATACGTAACGAATTTAATATAAGTTTTATTTTTTAATGATTAAGCTGATGCACAATTTCCCAAGTTATTTTTAGTCACTAATGATTTTATAAAAATTAAAAAATACTAGAATATTATAAATTATATAACTTTTTAATTAAAACAGAGCTTTACCTGAATTTAATAAACACACTTAGGTAATAGATTGAGTGCTCGCAAAACATGTATTAAAATAGAAATTAATACTACATTAAAATGTTAATTAAATACTTCTAGTTACTTACTTCTTAATTATACTTCTAAATTAACTACTTGTTAATTTAAATATTATATCAAAAATTGATATAGTAATTTTTCATAAATTGAAATTAAATTTAATAATTTTATTTTGTGTCAATTATCTTCTTATTTATTAAACAACTGTAAGTTAAATTTTTAACTATTTTTTTTTTGTTTTTAAGCTATTTAAACATCTAAATAGCAATCTAAAAACTCTAACGAATAAATAATTATTATCTTAAATTATTTCCTAAAGATAAGTTCTCAATTTCAATATACATATTATTTAAATTTGAGTAATGTTACATTTGCATGAATATTTCTTACAATTCTTTATCAAAACCGGAGTTGTGAATTTACTAAAAAGCGATTGTATTTCAAATGTATATTATTTGTGAAACTTGGTGAATTTTTATTTTAAAAAGTGCTTAGTACCTCTTTTGTTGATTGTAAAATACAGATATAGATCATGCTGATAAAAAAACATAAATTCAAGAACAAAAATAAAAAGTGAAATACTTAAGCCAGCTAACCATAGAATAATGAGACCGTATAAATGTTCCATCCGTAAGACAATCGAAAGATTATCGTTCTCGTCATCAAAATCATTAAAAAAATTAGGTAATTTAAACAGAAAACCACCTTCAATAATTCTATTAAGCAGGGAATTAAATATTGGTAGGAAATAATGCCCGTTCTTCATAGTAACTAGAACTTCAAATTGAATAATTTCAGTTTCTTTTTCTATAAAATTAACATGTTTTACTTCATTAGGAAAAAGGGTGAGAAACATATATTTTGCAACACAAGTACTAAAGCTTTTGTAATGCGTAATATTTCTAATTAATTCAGAATAATTATAAGAAGTTAAGACCTCCACTTTTTGATTAAGCTTTTCAGAAAGACCGCTATTGTAAGTTTCTTCTAATTTAAACTTTTCCAGCAGCTCTTCAGAAAGAAGAATTTTTAATTTTGAATCTGCTAATTTTTGCATAGTATCAATGGAAGGTTCGTACCAAGGTATTAAAAGAATACCACTTAATTTACTTTGAAACGCAGTGTCGATATGTATAATAAACACTAAGTACAAAGCCACAAGCATTCTGAGACAAATTGATCTTGGCAAAACTTTTATTGGAACTGCAAAAACTAACGAGAATACGCTTAAAATGCACGGAGAAATCTGTTTATACATTTTGTCCTCGCTTATTTGCTGGGAGTTTAAGTTCCAAAGAATACCTGTAGTAATAATGGAGAAGAAAATTAAACACCACGTCCATTTTTGAAATACAAAAAAAATTACTTTTAAGTTTGGAATTGGAGCTGACTTATGAACAATCCAGGTATCTTTATCATAATAAATAGTATGACTCAAATCGTAGTCTGCAGATTGATTATTATTTGGTCTATAAACTAAGGCATCGAGTAAAATTTCATTAGTTACATTTTTTAGTTCTTCCTTATTTCGATTACTGTAATAAACGATTCTTGTTTTCAGTATTTTTCCAATCAAATCAACCACATTCATTACAATAGCTATAGCGGGAGATGCTTCTAAAACATATTTCAAGTTTAGCAGCTTCATATTATGACTTATGAGTCCAATGGTACATTTGCTAAAATCTTCAAAGCGTTTTTCTAATGCTCTTTTTGCTTTTTGGTAATTGCAATCAAGAAAATGGTTTACGATAAAATTTTTTCCGCACTCGCTCTTTTTTGAAAATGGAAGCCAGATGTACAGTTTAGGAAAAATTTGTAAATTTTGATTTAACACTATCAAAATAACACTCCTTATATGATACTTCCATAAATACTCAAAAATGTGGCTTGGCTCTCCAATAAAATACGTCAGCAGTATATATTTAGCTCTTGGACTTTCTTGCGGATTCCATAATTTACTACTTGTAAATTTCTTAAAAGTTAAATTTAGTTTTGATGTATCATTCACATAGATTATATAGTTGTTATAACTAAAAGTTTTTGTCAAGTTGGAATAGTTATCTGTTGCAATTATGAATGGATTGGCAACATTTTTAATAAAATGAGTGCTGAGATTTGATTCAAATAGAAAATTTATATCATCGTTGGTGTAAAAAAACGTTTGTATGGATTTAAATACACATGATTCCGATTTCGAATGTTCATCCAATCGAAATCCGCACACAATTTTTGTATTTATTACTACTATAATACAATAATATACAAACATATTTGTGATTAACGCCATCGCATTGAAAAGAACTTACATATATGTTTTAATTCTAAGTTACAAGTTTACTATATAACAAAATAATTTGTTTTAAATAGAATAATTTACTGTGATAGAAAATGTTAACAAAAAAAGTAATTAGTATGCACGCTATGTGCACGATAATTTTTATCCATATCCAACATCAAGAAGATTTAACATATTACCTAAAAAAATTTAACTTTTCATGTTTATAAAATAGATAACCAAGTAAGTTTATAACTATATTTATATCCTTATGTAGTAAATACAAAATATACCTGACGTCCGATATATATGTGAAACTTTACTTCGATTCTTGTGATTGACTAAGTACGCATTAAAATTTCAATAGATCTTAAAATGATATTAAAAACAGAAATCTAAATAATAAAAAAATAGACAAATTATTATGCCCACTTCTAAGTTAGTATGTACTAGGTACCTATTATTAACAAGTGCGCAAATTAACAAGAGTAGAACCAAGGTGAAACGCAACTATAAATGCCCCACGTTGAGCGCATCATAAATGATGTCAATTGCATCAGTTATTAAAGATGCAATAAATCTTTCATAATTTTAGATTGTTTTAAATTAAAATAAAAAATGAAATATCAAGGGTTCTGTCTTAATTAAATTATACTCGTAATTTCATTTCGATGTAAGAAAATGGGAACTCATCGTGGCAATCTAATTTTTTTTTTATTATATAAATTTTAATACTGATAATTATAATTATAAAATTATTAAGTTCTAATTATTCTGTATTGTTATTATTACTAGATTATATAAATTTTTGCTCAAATGTAGATAAGCTATTATAATTATTATTAGATTCGTGCAGTTAAACGTTCTTAAAATTTTTTTAAGTTGAAATTTGTATGAAAAATTTACTTTGATATTTTGCCAATCATTGTACGATCTTTCTTTATCATAGGTAGCATTAATAATACTAATATCTAATTAATGACATTATAAATAAAGACCTAAAAAAATTTTGTATAAAACACAGTAAAAGCGTTTAATGTATGTACGTACACGCAATGCACATATTAAGGTAGTAATATATTATGTACTACTATTAAATTTTATAATAAAATCAATAAATAATACGTATTTCCTATCAACCGAAATAATAGTATATTACTGGCGGAGCCTCGAAAATTATCCGTTACTGAGCGCGCAGCTATATTAAAAAGCTTGCTCTCGCTCGCTTTTTAATATAGTGCGCCCAGTAACGGATAATGTTTCGAGTCGTGGTGAGTATACTTTTTTATCGGAAAACATAAAAATTAGCTATTATACTAAAAATAAAAAAAATTGTATAATATAATATTATGATGCTTTAAATCTTCTGTTATAAAAAAAAAATTAATGCAACGCCTATGTCATATTGGAAGTAATCTCGTTTGTCCGATCAATAATTCGCGTTCGGCTGTTTACCGAAAGTACACGCATTTTTCAGCACTCCTGCTAAAATTGTTAAATATCATTAATTAATAGTTTGTTCAACAATATTTTATCTTTATTACCGTTAGAGTTTGTTTTATATTAGTTATTCATATTCATTCGCGTTGATTTTTTAGTTTAATTTTACTTTAATTTATTTCATTTTTCATTTTGATGTGTGTCGAATTTTATTGCTTCACTTTTGATTTTTAGCAATATTAATATAAAAAATCTCATGAAACGAAAGAGGTGCATAAGCACCATGAGTGACATAGATATGAGACAGGAATTATCCGATGCTAGAGAACAATCTAAAATAAAACGACGGGAAAAAACACAAAAAATATTCCAAATGCTATGGAAATTGAAAATAAACTTCAAGATAGTTCATCTGAAATTGATGATGACTTTAGCTGTCTCAAACCAAGACAATATGTTTAGCAACCAATTCAGAAACAAATATCCCCAACTGTAACAAATAATAAATTCATATCGTTACAAACTACATCACCCGATATAATTGAAACTAGCCCAGTTGAGTCGGGCACTGAAGAAGTAATAGAAAATGTCTCAATAGCACGAACAAAAAAATCTATCTCGAAGCCTTCTCCCATATTTATCAGCAATGATATACACGATCATGGCAATTTGTTCAAAAGCCTAAAAAATCACCTCCACAAAAGGTATCATATTAGATATTTCAAAAACTTCACAAGAGTATACGTATACGATAAAGACGAATGGGTACTCATAAAAGCACTCCTCGACAAAAAGAGTGCTCAATTCTATACATACACCCCGCGTGATGAAAAACCGCATGCGTTTATACTGAGAGGATTGGATCAAAAACCTACTAACGAAGAATTGATGGATAAACTTAAAAACTCTACCAATTTAGATATAAAAAAGACCTACAAGCTAGCAAAAACAAGTCGTCCATTATACATGGTAGTTACGGACGACTTTCTGACTGAAAAAATATTAAGTACTATGGTAAAATATCTCTTTCACGTGAAAGTATTCTGGGAGAGACATCAAAACTCAAAAAAAATTATGCAATGTCACAGATGCTAGGCATGGTGCCATGCAACCCAAAACTGCAGACATCCACCAAAATTTCTAAAGTGCGGTCAAGGACATCTAACAAGCGACTGCAAAATAACGCTGAAAACCCCTGCCGTATGTGCCAACTGTAAAGGTAATCACCCGGCAAACAATACAAAATGTCCTATATATATTGTCGTGAAACAAAATATTTCGACCCACCCTGTGCTAAATTGTAAAAATTTGTGAATTTAATTTTTGAATGTTTAAATTGGAAAAGTACAGAGTGGGGAGAAAAGATAAAGATACGAGGCTTTTTGGCCAACTATGGCCGACAGCGGATGCAAGACTTTGTATGCCCGCTGAGTTTTGATATTTTTTGGAGAATTGTGAGTAATGTTTTATTTTTGATTGATTAAATAAATGATTTTGATGCGAATGCTTTGTTGCGTGTTTTTGGATAAAATATTTTTGGTATCTGGAAATGATTTGGATTAATTTTGATAAGTTGCTACCGAGCGGTAGAAGATTGATTGGTTTTAATTGATTTAGAAAGAGAATAGTGGAGGATAATAATTGGACGTGGAATATTTAAAATTGGAAAAGTCTAAAATTATATTTGTGCGAACGAATGGTGCAGTTGATAAGCCGTCGATTTGGATAAAGGCAAATCAAGCTTCATTCCCATCGAATAAAAGTGAAATTTTACATTACGGAAAATTTAAATTAAATTGGATTGAAAATTTATTATTGGAGTATTTATTTTTTTTTGACAAGAAGAAATTTTTTTTATTTTGGTACAAAATTACCACAGCAGCTTTTGGCTGTAGAAAACGAAAGAACCCTTCGACCGCTTGAAAATTACCAACTGCTTCCGCACACCAGGGTTGCCTGAGAAAAAAATAGGTGTGAGGGTATTTTCTACGAAAATACCATCTCAATATAAATAAAATAAAACAAATTAACGAATCTAAAGAACGACCAGACGTCCGAGTAGGTTATGTGCATAACCGAAATGGGTTTCCGGCACTTAAATCAACCCGTGATTACATCTCGGCTCCACTGCCTCAAACCAACCCATGGAACTCTGGAAGAATCCCACCAAGTCAACAACTGACAAGCCATCGCCGATCAAGCCAGCAAACGCCAACACCAAATATCAATCAAAACTCTGCTGGGGACTTTGCTAACCCGATAAATGTTACCCAAGAACTAAATGCAAACACAAATATGAGAGAGATGTTTAGAGCCCTAAATGACTATAATAAGTTATTAAATGGCTGCACGACAAAATTACAAAAATTTCAAGCAACCCTAGAATTTTTAATAAGATTGAATCATACGATATCTAAATTAAAAATTAATTTGTGGAACGCGAACGGCATCAACAAAATCTCGAAAACACAAAATTATGTTAAGTCAAATAAAATCGATATTCTTTTGGTAAACAAAACAAAGTTAAATGTTAATAAAGTTATAAAATTTCCAGGATACTCTGTTCTTTGCAGAGACCGCGATGACGGCACCTCTGCCGGTGGCGTTGCAGTAATAATTAAAAACGAAATACCCCACGTACGGATAGACATTTAAAATTGCAGCATGGAAGCCTTGGGAATCAAATTGCAGGACAAAACAATAATAATTGTAGCATATAATAGACCGCAAAATATTTTTAATGACAATGACTTAGACCAACTCTTCGGACTTGGTAACAAAATTTTAATATCAGGCGATCTCAATTCAAAACATACGTACTGGAACTGTAACATACCCAACACTAACGGCAACACATTACTGCGATACTGCACTGACAAAAACCTAGATATTCACTACTCTGACGAACCGACGCACCATCCTATAAGCAACATGACACCAAGTACGATTGACATTTTGCTGACCAAAAACCTAAACAACGTGACGAAACCGCTTTCGCTGCCAAGACTAAGTTCAGATCACAACGTGGTACAATTTCATTTCGGAAACTTTGCAAGCAATACCAACACAAAGACGATAACCAGCTACAAAAACACCAACTAGCATAAATTTAGATACGACCTTGACCAACACATTAAAATTAATTCAAATATTAACTCAATCGAAACATTAGAAATTGAGACGAAAAGCTTGACACGTTGCATTACCGACGCTAAAAATCAAAATTCAAAGACAATCAAAATTAACTCCAACAAAGAAAACCTGCCAGATGACATTTTAAATTTAATCACTGACCGAAATCACTTTAAAAGACTGGCAGCAAACGGCAGACATTAACAATAAGAACATTATGCTCCAAATGACGAGAGAAATACAAGACAAGATCAGAACATTCAAAAACAAAAACTGGACGGACCTGCTTTCGACATTAAAACCACAAGACAACTTTATTTGGCGACTGACAAATAAACTTAAAAAAACATACAAACCCATTCCGGCTTTAAATTCGGACAACAATGTTACCGCTATGATAGACGCTGAAAAAGCTGAAACACTAGCGATAATTTTTCAAAAAGTACACAATACCGACACGACGGACACCAAAGAACAAACAAAGATACGAAATGACGTCAAAACTTTTTTAAATCGACAATACACTTTAACTACCGAACAATTCAGCAAAATTATGACCAGCCCCAACAAAATTAAGACTTTAATAAAATTACTACCAAACCGTAAAGCCCCAGGACCTGACAAGATTGAAAACCTAATTTTAAAAAACCTTGCGAACAAAGCCATAGTGCAGGTAAATTATATAATAAACGCAATTATTAAACTACAGCATTTGTCGACCGACTGGAAACTAGGACTTGTGATACCAATACACAAACCAAATAAAGACGCCACTCAACCGACTAGTTACAGACCGATCAGCCTGCTAAACACACTTTCGAAACCAACAGAAAAAATTATACTCAACCGACTGCAACAAGAAGAAGACGAACTAAAAATTACAAATAAAAACCAATTTGGATTTACGAAAGGACATAATACGACATTACAAATAACAAGAATAACCAATGACATTTTAACTAACTTTAACAAAGACAAAGTAACAGTCATGGCACTATTTGATATAGAAAAAGCTTTTGACAAAGTTTGGATTGACGGACTGACTTACAAATTAATAAACTACAAATTTTCGGTACACCTAATTAAATTAATGCATTCATACCTTACCTCACGTGCCATGACTATAAAAATTAAAAACGCAACGTCGACAACAAAAAATATACATGCAGGGGTTCCCCCAAGGTTCCGTGCTCGGACCTAAACTGTTTTTCTTTTCATCAACGATATACTGACATTTACTAAGACGAGCATGGTCCTGTACGCAGACGATACGGCGATATATGCTCATTCGTTCTACGCTCAGGTCGCAAACAAACAAATACAGATACATGTAGACAAACTCAAACCATACTTTAGACGGTGGAAAATTAAATTAAATTCAGAAAAGACAGAGACAATCATTTTTACGAGAAAACGAACGAACCATAAAATTTTTCAACCTCTAACAGTGGAAGGACATAAAATTAAAACAAAAAAGAACGTTAAATATTTAGGCATTAACATGAACATTAGACTTAATTTTCGGCAACACTTACAGAACAGAAAACAAATTGTATACGGACAAATGCATAAGATTTACCCACTCATGAAAGGACAAACGATGACTGACAAAAATAAACTATTACTATACAAAACTTTACTACGACCCGTACTTACTTACGCCTCAGGAGCTTGGTGCAATATTTCGAAAACAGCCGTCAAACCTCTACAGGTATTTTAAAACAAAAATTTAAGACTGATAACTGGACTGAACCGCTACACACGCATTACGACGCTTCATGAACTGACTGACATGGAATACTTTCAAGATTACGTAAACAGACTATCTACTAAATTTTATGACACGCAAATACCCAAAAGTGAACTTACTAAAGACTTGACAAAAATTCGACACAACAATGCACCTTTTAAAATCAAACACAAACTGACATATCAAAATTTACCACTATTTGAACAGACATCGACGATCGACAATGACGGCAACGAAGACGATGACAACGATACTTAACCTGCAGCGCCACCGCGATGAAGTATAACTATTCCAAATTCTTGTGTGTGTGTATATATAATGTAAATAGTGTTTTTAACCATTTAGTAATAAGTTTTATCTAAATTCAAAATTCTAAAAAAAAATAATACAAAAAGCAGGTTTTTTAAATATTCCTGCAATAAGTAAGAGAGCAATTTTCACCCAAATAATAAAGTATGATAAGGAAGTTGCAGGTTGGCTGGGATTTGCAGTTCTCTTGCATGTTCTGTTTTCTTAGTCTTGAGAATGGACCTATAAAGGCGTCCGAAACGTCGACAAACTGAGATAGCGTTTGATTTGCAAATCCCAGCCAACCTGCAACTTCCTTACCATATTCCTGCAATATTTCCAAAATTAAAAAATTACATAATGAAAACGACAAATAAACAAAACGCCATTCTTCTTCATTACCTAAAACTGCTTTTGGCACTAAATATTTAGACAAAGAGAGTTGCGCGTTAGGCAGGGTCTCTCAACATCTCGCTCTTCGTTAAATTTTAAAATATAATGTTTGTTTTTAAAATAAATTGTATTGTTAATTTATAAATAAATATTGTTCTGATTCTGATTCTGTCTAATCAATAAAGTCAGGATAGGTTTGGCACGATTAGTAATTGGATGGGTGACCGCTTTGTAAATATTTTACTTAAAAATTTTTTTTTTATACAACCCTTCTTAGTCACACGAAGTGCGTTACATTAAGTTTACGAAAATTTTATTATGTGTTAATATTTCACGTTTAAAAATTTATAAAAAGTAAAATTTAAATGTTCACGAAATTTCATTTCAAAATTAATTTTTACATGTTACATGAAATTGAAATAAAATTTAATTCATAACTTACATAGTATTGTTTAAAAATTATTATCACATGTTAATTATAGCTGTATTCTTTTTACCTATTTTATTTCCGTCTCAGTTGCACAACTGAGATAAAGTGAGCTGAGACGAACTGAAATTAACTGAGTCAAAGTGAGAAAAAGATAAGCTAAAAAGACCAACAAAAATTTACTAGTAAGTGAATTTTAAATTTAATTATTTTGAAGTTTGGTAGTACTAACCAAATTGTTTTTTTATTGTATAATGTCAACATAAACTTCAAAAAGACGAATTGAAAATTTAAGGTGCAGTAGATTTTAAATAATTCCAATAAGTGACAAGTTTAATTTAAATCAACCAATGCGGGCCATTTTTCCATTTGTCTCTGTTGTAACATTTCAAAACAGCATGATCAGTTTGGGTATGGAAGGGGATAATTTTGTCACGTAAAACTCAGTTTGGCACGGCACAGTACTTATGTCAAAACGGTAAAAAAACACTCTTTCAACTGAGTAACTGAGTATCTCAGTACAATCTCAGTTAAAATACGTAAAAAGAATACAGCTAATATTAACCATATTAAAACAATTTATTATATTACATCAACCCTTGGTGGTGCAATGCATTAATTGATTGAATCATAATAACATCATTTGGTGATCGCAAGTTCGAACCTCACGTCGGACAAAACTTTTTTTAATGGCATTTTATAATACAAATGATATGAAATACAGAAGTGACAGAAGCAACCAGTAATGAAAACACATTACCAGTCAATTTTACATTACCAGTAGATTTGTTATGTGACTAGGAATGCCTTGCTTTGTTACCCGAGAAGGCATTTGGAAAGCATCGCTTTGTCTATGTTTTCCGATAAATGTCATTAATATATTTATACCAATCACAAATTTTTAATACTCCCTTAGATTAAAATTTTAAAGGATTAAAAGAATATTTTTCAGTTAATTGCAATTTTTAGGTACTCACTGGCTTAAATTTAATCTTTATGCAGTATCTGGTTCCTGAAAAAAAAATTACCTTTTACTTACCAAAATGCCACTGTTATAACAAAACGAAAACTTTAGTATACAGATTAACAGAAGAATAACTATTGCATTTCCTGTTTCTGGCTTGATTTACACCGAGAAATATGTCGGTCTATTGTAGCAGTTTTTTTTTATTTTTACTTTAAAGTAATTTATACAAGATTAGACTTTAAAAATAATTTATTAATCTTCATTTTAGCAGTACCACCTCTGCAAATTTTAAATTAATGTATAAAATACACTACTAAATTTTTTAAAAGCGCACTTTAAAATATCAATTACTAAAATTTGGCCAAAGTACTGATGTTGCAGAATTTTCCAACAACCAAATTGTTGAATTAATACCTACGTATATGTCTAATTATGCTAGTTTTCTACAGGGGGTTAATTTTATAGTGGGTTTATCCTAGGGTTTCATACTGTAAAACCGCGATAGTTAGTAGTGTTAAATTTATTAGCGCGCCGAAACTTTAGGCGCCAAGACAGATAAAATTTTAAGAACTTCTGTTTGGATACCAGGACTTTCAACCAGGCGTAGGCGATCAATTTTTCAGAACCCAGAGAAATTATTAATGAGGTGGTGGGTTTTATAGTTTTCTCCAGAGCCCATAAGTCAATATTGAACATTAAATCACAGATATGTCTCCAGCTTCTGAATCTGCCTGTGTAGATTTTATACTCTCTCTTAATTAATTAAAATATTGACCAAATAAATAATTACCTTTAGAAATGTTCCAAGTGTAAAACTGTACTTGATACTTCACCCGACTATACTAAAGTTTAGCAATAGATCCTTAAATAATTTCGGAACGGCACAAATAAAAAGAAAAACCTTTTTAAATACCAAAACGTAAATCGTTTATTATTTATTTATTATTTATTTTATTACTATTTAACAAGTCAGTATAATTACCAAAATCTACAGGTTTTACTTTATTAATAATCATTTTGTACATGCTCCTATTGTAAATTGTTTCATCGTACATTTGTTCAAAATGTAATGGGTGAACACAAAGGCTTAATTCTCAATTTATCAGCTTTTCTATTGTATTAATTTTGGGTTCATATAACGGTTTCAAAAGAATACTACTCAATTGACTCTGAAATGCATTATCAATATGGACCACAACAAAATAAGTATAAGATCATAAGCACTCTCAAATAACTTGATTTTGGTACCGATTTAATACCAACTGAAAATATTAACGAAAATGTGCTTAACAAACATCTTGAAAATACATAAAATATTTCGCGATTTTTTAACCGCTTCGCAATTAAATTCCAAACTACACTTGCCATAAGAACGTAAAATATAACTAAAAGCCATAATTTCTTTTCAAACACCATAAATATTAACTTAAAATTTGAAATTTCGCTAGGACGAGGAACAATCCAGGATAATATATCATAATAAACGGTGTTACTAAAATCGTATATCAAAAATTTACCCATATATCGCCCAACTTGCCCAAACATGAAAATACTCTGATCTGTGATATTGTTTATGCTTTCTAAATCACTAAAGGAGTGTTAAACTACATTTTCTTGCATTTGCATGCCAATAATATTCATAAAACTTATTAACATAGCGCTAATGGGATCGGTGTTTAATAAGCTTTTGATAAAATGGTAAAAGTTATTAACATGTGATAATATTTATATTAAAATTGATTTTTACATGTTAGATGAAATTGAAAATAATTAAAATCCATAACTTACATGTTTTACTTAAAAAAAATAGTTTTTGCACAATTTTATGTAAGTTATGGATTTTAATTATTTTCAATTTCATCTAACATGTAAAAATCAATTTTAATATAATAAGCTTTTGTTAATTTCAGTCCAATTTTGAACAAATTCAGAAAGTTTAATCGTGCATTTACTAAAATCTTCAACATTATTATTGAAAACTTTTCTGATTTTGTTAAGACAACAATCTAAAAATTTATTGATAACAAATTTTTGTCCACATTGATTTTTTGAGGCAAATGGTAACCAAGTATATATTGTCATGCCCCGGTCTATGCAAATTTTATAAATTTTGTTTTTGCAAAAATTAATTAATTAACAACTGGGCATCCATTTTTGTATTGTAGCAAGAAACTCGTCGAATTAAAAATTTGTAAATTATAAATTTAATGCTCACTTTTTGTCTTTTGTTGTTTTGCATCTGGTATTGGAACGCGTATGTTATACCAGCTGGCTTAAGTACGCCTGGTTAACTAAATTTGTTGCGACGTATTTTCGCACATTAACCAAGATTATCATCAATTCTTTACTTTTTATTTTTGTTGTCTGGCACTTCACTTTATTTAAAATAAAAACAAACATCAACTCAAATTAACTTATTTATTTTTTTTTAAAAACCAATTTTAATTATATCGGAGATGGCGTTTCATCCGCCAGGCACCACGGCCTTCGCTTAATTTTTCTTGCATCGACTCGCTGATCGTACTCCCACTCTTACTTCCCCTACCTTTATTTACATCAAATTTACAAACTATGTTAATACAATGTACAATGTTTTAAATGAATAATAACAAAATTGAATTTTAAAAATTATTTACAAAATAAATCAATTAATGGTTTTTTATGCATTTCGAAACACGACAATATGTTCGGAGCTGTTCGGAGCTTAAGATTAATTTTTAAAATTATTAAAAATATACATATACATCTTCACTTTGCCGTCGCTATTACGCCTACAAATTGTTTCACCGACAAAAATTTAGTATTTAATTTTTTAATGTCCTAAAATTTAATCGAAGTTATAAATTTATGCGACTTATGTTTTATGTGTTTTATTTATGTAACTTTCAAATTCTGGGTATGCCAAGAATTTTTTTTTAATTTTTTTGTTTTTTGATTGAAGCGACTCAGAGATCCACTAACTAACTAAATCTGTCATTTTTGAGAGCAGTTTATACACGTTTATAATCATACACAGTTTATAATAATAAAATACGGTATGGTACTACTCTGCCAACTTTTATTCATTATTGAAATATGGAATCACCTTCTGATGTAGTTGTTCAACTATCTAATCTATTTTCGATATTCAGAAACGTACAATTCGTCTCGTGTGTAAAATATCTGCGTTGAGTTTATGTCGTGCAATTTTTAAACTAAAGAAAATGCTTACAATGAACAAACACAAAGAGAAAGCTGCTAAGGTAGGCGAATATAATATGACCAAGTTGGTAATAAAGCCACCTGCCTATTTTCTACAAATTAAAGTGCAGATATTGCTAATAATATTATCAGTTGAAAAAATATATTAAATAATTACAATTTATACCTCAAGTACCGACAATTTGATGAATGACTTCGTGTGAGAACGTGTTGTTTGTTTTTCAAGTTTTCGATCTAATTTTACTGTTGTTAATTAATTGTTGTCACTTATTTGTTGTTGTGCTAATTAATTAAATTATGTAATTGTCAAATAAGGTAGGATGTGGAGGACATATATTGCTATGTTTTTTTGGTGACGACTTTACTCGCCCGAGACCATGATTTTAGCTCTCTAAAATATTGCAATAGGGTCGGCAAATCACTGTGGGTGAACACAACAATCATCCAAATTATTTTTATTTTAAATTTTTCGAATCGACAATTATCCAATTCAAGATAATTCGTATTTCGCTTTAATACAATATTCAAAACTGGAAACACAAATTTTATACGATACCGGTATCGCTGTCCGGCTTATCATCAACAATTTGTTCCTTGAACAAAATTTTAATATTATAAAATTTACAATTTCTTCACCATGTACTCCACTTCCAATTTCGATTTTTAAACTTTATCCATTACCAGTTTTAATTACGTAATTAATTTTTATCTTCAAAAAAATCCGTTTAAACTTTCCTCTGGATTTGAATATATCCAACTACAAATCTTTCTATAAATCCCAATAAAAATACTCTTCATTCAAAAATCACTTATATTTCAAAAAAACTACAAACTTATCAAATTTTATTCGGACATGAATTTTACACGTCAATCATGTCGACCATTTTTTGACAAAAGGCATTGTATCAAAGTGATCGGTCCCCACCTAGCAAAATTCCACCATGTTACAACTTAACAATTAATAAAATAATTTTACAAAAATGTATAGGGTGGGTCCGAATCAGTTTGAAACACAGCAATATATTATAGTTTGATAGTATTTTTTGTATAGGTTAGAACGAAAACCCAGGAAATGTTTTCAACAGCGTGATGTTGGTAATATAGCCATTGGTTGGCTACATTACTAAAAATTACAAAAAGATGTGTAAGAAGATCTGTTCACAATTACTGTAAAAAAAATAACGTTGCTAATCATTTTTCAAATGCGAAGGAGTTGGCAAGAAGATATTGGCTAACTGATTTTCTGAAAAGAAATGTAGAAATACGAAATAGAGGAGCCCAAAGCACGAAGAACTATTTGTTTGTTCTGATTGTCAAATGTAACTAAGTATTTTCTTCTATCGTGTTTATATTACGCATGATAAATCGTTTTTAAAAAAAATCTAGTTTTAATTAAATATTTACAGTATGTTTCGGCCTCCATGTCCTAAACAGTTATATGCGCATTTTCGATAATATCAAAGATTTCCTCAGCTGGCAAATAATACTTTTCAAGTTGAGAACCTGTTGATATTAGCGTTTTCAATCCTCCAATTTTCAACACATCACATCTTTTTAATCTACGGTATTGTAATGGCGTTTTCTGTTGGGCAATCTGCATTATTAGCTTATCGTACTTATTCTTTGTGATCACATTATAATGGTTTTATTTCCTTTCTAAGTTTAGTAATTTTTGGAGGAAACATACTTTCCATTTATTTCCTGAATTGTTTGATTGCATTTCGTCACTCATTGCAAATTAATTACGTTCTGTACAGTAAAAAGCAGAGTATGATATTTAAATTTTTACGATAGACTGTTTTGATTTAATTTTTACAATTAACAACTGTAATCATTTATTTTTAACGGTTAGTGTAAGTTACTCCTCACCACGATTTGAGCTTTTTTAGCTTGATCTACAAACTGCAATTCTCTACTTGGTTACGTCTCAACTATAGTTGAGTGTGATATAGTAGTATTGTATTATATTATGTACTTATAAGTTAAATTCTACTTGAGTGTATCAACCGTAAAATTGCCAACTTAAAAATTAAACAAAATCAGTAATTTTCAAATTTCAAAAAAAATAAAAATTTTTAATACTTCTTTATTAATGCTATCTATACTATAATCTAGTATGCTATTAATAGTAATGTAGTAATACTAGAATACTAATTTACTAGTGTCCTAACAGCAAACAGCTAATTCTAATTTTAACTAACGTTATTTCAGTTAAAACTAGAATTTACTTACTTACATCGAGTTTTAACTGATTTTGGGCATTAACAGTAACATATATAAGATATTATAAATGAATTTATTGCAAGTATTATTGAAACAAATAGTTTTATATCAACAAAAGAGTAACAAATACAAAATTCATATTAGATAGATATTGTTTACATTTTTTAATTTATTAATTATTTAATCAGATGCTTGTACACCTTTTTTATTTTTTTTATGAAATATTACAATTTCACCTAAAAATACAACTGTTGAAATAATTAGGCCACCGAACCATACAGCAAAAAGACCATATAAGTGTTTCATAGATAACCGGGTTTCAGAATAACTATTATACCTACCGTTGCTTTCCAATTTTAGTAACTGAGAAAAATTTGCAAACTGTATACCACTTTCACTAATTCGATTAATAAATTTATTCAGAATTGGTAAAAAATAATGACCTTCTTTCATGAGAAATAATAAATCAAATCTAAAAAATAGTGAACCGCTTACAATAAAAATAATATCCCTTATTACTTCGTTTGAAGTAAATTTTGAAACCATATTTATTGGAGAAGCCAAGCTAAAATTTTTATAAATTTGCATTTTATTTAACACGCCAGTATAATTACTAGGATCTATAGGTTTTATTTTATTAATAATCGTTCTATACATGCTACTATTGTAAATTGTTTCATCGTGCATTTGTTGAAAATGAAACGGGTGAACACAAAGGCTTAATTCTGAATTTATCAGTTTTTCTATTGTATTAATTTTGGGTTCATATAAAGGTTTCAAAAGAATACTACTCAATTGACTCTGAAATGCATTATCAATATGGACTACAAAAAATAAGTATAAGATCATAAGCACTCTCAAATAACTTGATTTTGGTACCGATGTAATACCAACTGAAAATACCAACGAAAATGTGCTTAACATACATCTGGAAAATACTTCAAATATTTCGCGTTTTTTTAACCACTTCGCAATTAAATTCCAAACTACACTTGTCATAACAACGTAAAGTATAACTAAAAGCCATAATTTCTTTTCAAACACCATAAATATTAACTTAAAATTTGAAATTTCGCTGGGCCGAGGAACAACCCAGGATAATATATCATAATAAAACGTGTCACTAAAGTCGTATATCGAAAATGCTTCCATATATCGCCCAACTTGTCCAAACATTATAATACTATGATCTGTGACATTGTTTATGTTTTCTAAATCATTAAATGAGTTCAAAACTACATTTGCATGCATTTGCATGGCAATTATATTTATACAATTTACTAACATAGCGCCAATGGGATCAAAGTTTAATATGCTTTTGTTAATTTCAGTCAAATTTTTAACAAATCCAGAAAGCTTAATGGTGCATTTACTAAAATCTTCAGCATGATTATTGAAAACTTTTCTGATTTTGTTAACACTACAATCTAAATATTCATCGATAACAAATTTTTGTCCACATTGATTTTTTGAAGCAAATGGTAACCAAGTATATATGTTCGGAGCTGCATCCAGATTTTTATTCAACACAACCAAAATAACATTTTTTATATGATATTTCCACAACATTTTAAAAATATTTCGTACTGCTTGCGCAAAATGGGTTATTATTATATATTTTCTTCTTGGACTAATTTTGGGGTACCACATTGGACTATTAACAAATTCGTTAAACGTATTGTTTAAATTTCTATCATCTTCAACATACAGGATATAATCATTGTTACTAAAATCGCCACTTACGCTATAAAGATTATCTGATGTTGTTATTATTATTGGGTTTGATAGCCTATCTATAAAATTTGCTCTCAATTTTGGATTAACTATTAGATGAATATCAGTCTTAGTCTTTAAATGATTTTTTGATATATTGGCTATGCAGTTATAGGATTCAGAAATTTTGTTCTCTAGATGAAATTCGAATCCATTTATTACACCCATTATTATAACAAGACAAATAAATATGTTGGTAATCATTATTAAGTATAATCTAAATAGCACTTATTATAAATATTAAACAATTCTAAATGAATACGTTTACAAGTGAGGATTCAGAGCCTTTTTATATCAAGTACGGTAAAAAGCATTCGACATTGTTACACGTGATATAGGTATTAAAAGGTTTGCTTTCATAGTTTTAAACAAAATCATTAAAATAATATTTATTCACCGTTAAGAGATAAAGTAAATTTTATTATTGCTTTATTGAATGTCATTAACAAAGTATTTACATACACAAATTTTTTTGCATTACAGTAAATGGCATACGTATTGCTATGATTTTTTTGTAAAAAAATTTACCATCTTCACTTTTCTCTACCACGGCGTAGCTCTAAGTGAAAATATTCAAAACAAAATTTCTAAATTCAAAATTGTTAAATTTCGCCATGTTTAGGACTCTTTAATTTAACTTATCAAATGCAATGTCTTATCTTCTAATGCATACGTCGCTTTTTAAAAGTAATCTTACTTTTCGAATTTAAATTTTATTTGCTTATCAAAATAAAAATTTGTTTGCTCTAAAAATAAATCAATTTTAATCAAATTAAAATAATCTTCTGCTCACAATACCAAAAAAATCTTCACGGTCAAAGCAATTCCAATCAATATTCAAATATTATAAATGACACTTTCAAATTTATTTCACAAAAATTATATTCAAAAACTATCGGAGCCAAAATACGCACAACTGACTCGTGCAGCCATTAAATTGGTAAAAATCTTTACTCTCCTCAGTTTTCTGCTAACCTTAACTTTACAAAAATTAATATAATACAACCTCTAAATACAAAAATTACAAAAAGTATCAGGGGCGGTAAAAAATTGCTTTGTAACACGACAATATACTGTATTTTCAAGACTTGTACTAGAAGCTTCTTCTTTGTGTTTGTTTATTGTAAGCATTTCCATTAGTTTAAAAATTGCACCTGATAATAGATTAGATAGTTGAACAACTACATCAGAGGACGATTTCATATTTCAATAACGAAGTAGTACAGAGTATAGTAATATACTACTATATTGTCATGTTTTTTTTACATACTAATTAAATAATTTAAGTATTTAGTTGTACATTTTTGGGTTGATGTTAAAGCCAATCAAGGGATAAAGATTTTGATACTAACAGAAATGAAAACAATCTGCAAACGTAGAGCGAAATTAAGAAATCAAAATCATTTACCTAGCATTAATAATTTAAATTAATTTAGTATAAAGATTAAAGGTAAAGATGTTTTAAAATAATCTTCAAATAAGAAGAAAGTAAAAATTAATGATGATCAAAGACATTTATGATAATTGGATAAGGTTTAAAACACGTCGAAGTGAGAATAATAAAAAAGCAAGTTTAATACATTTTCTACGCAGTCGTTTTTGAAATGTTGCGAAATTTTATTAAATTTAATTTGGCAAGAGTGAATTTTTGTGTGGGGGAAGAAAGATAAAAAGAAATCAAAGAGATAAAAAGCGAGGAGGTACAAAAAATTTTGTGTTGAGATAGAGTGAAGTTTTAAAATGAAATAAAATAGTTACGATTGAAAATTTTGAATTTGGATTGGTTGAGATGTTGAAATAATTTAAGACTTGAGAACTCAAAGATTTCTGGATATCGAGATGTATATTTGAAACAAAAATTTGGACATGAAGATTATAAAAATAACCACACTGGCGAATATTGGAAAAGGTTGGAAGTCCGGACGTATCAATTGGCACAAATATAAAATGTATTATTGAAAGTTGCACAAATATAAATTGTGATTCATTAATTGGTCAAATGTATGACAAATTTGAAATAATAAATTAAAATATTTAAAAATTAAAATTTATTTTTCGATTGGGAATAGATTGTTTCATTTAAGTTATCAAAGATAAGAGTCTCGTGTTATGAATGTCACGTATCACCTGGAAGAGTCAAAGTTTTTTTTTTAAAAAAGAGCAGTTATGAAAATTATGCAAGGGGTACGTCACAATATATACCATAGTATACTATTGCCCGTTTTCACCAACAAATTCCTAACCTTAAGAGTTTCTTAACTTGAGATAAGAGAAAACTTGAGAATTCTTAACTTGAGATAAGAAACTCTTATGTCAAATTTGGTTTTCACCAAGCGCTAAGAATTCCTTAGTGGTATTAAGAAATCCCTAACCTTAGGGATCCGATTTACCGATCCCTAAAGTGTGTTAGGTATTCCTTAGCGGTTGTATTATACTATTTATAGGTTATAAATTAGTGTTTGTGCATGTTGATTTTGAATAGCCGTGCATTATTCTACACTCTTCTCTAGCCATGGATGCTATTCGACTTTTTGATAGATTAGAAAGATATGATGATTCATCAGATGATGAATTGATCAGATCAGATGATGAGAATCAGATGATGAGAAGTTGTACACTTCATCACTTCACTTCAGAAAATAGAGCTGAAGAAAATTATAACGGTGCACACATTCATACCAGAAATACAGTTGAAAGACAATATGGTGTGTGGAAACGAAGATTTCCTGTATTAGCTATAGGTATACATTTGAAATTGCAAACAGCTATATCGGTTGTGATAGCTTGTGCTGGATTGCACAATATTTGCATTGAGGCGAAGGAAGCACTTCCACCAAATCACTTGATCGAGAATGGTCAAGTGACTGCAGAAATTCAAAATAATGCAAGATATGGTGGAACGCGAGACATTATTGTAAATAATTATTTTAATCAACCATAACTTCTGTGTGTTTTTATAGTTTATTAATTACATATTTGTCAAGTTTATTTTTATTTTATATTAAGAAATAATAAATGTAATATTAACAATTTATGGTTTATTTATTTAACATGGTCGTTACTTGTTATATTTTTGAAGAGTGCAGTTGCCATCACTTCAGGATTCATATTGTTATCTTATGTATGTACACCACATATTAACGGTTTATATAATCCTTTACAGTACCTGCTTCATAATTAACAAAATTAACTACATAATAATCATACACAACCGTAATGCCGCCATTAAATATAACCTACAAATTCAAATATGACATTTATGACCCTCATTAGTTCATTTGTCCTCCTTAAAGAATACCTAGCAAGGGAACTGCTGGTTAAGAAACTCTTATGTTGGTGAAATGCAAATTTCACTTTATGGAATACCTAGCGTTAAGAATTCTTTACTAAGGAATTCTTAAATAAATGTTGGTGAAAACGGGCATATGTGTAAGAGAATGTCGTCAGGGTTGGCCATCCTTTTTACTTTTGCCCATAACTTCCGTGTAAAAAAGAATTTTGTTGATTTAAGCACATGATCAGAAAGATCTAGGAATAAAGCTACTTTCGAGGCAATCGCAAATTGATTGGATAAAAAATAGAGAACTTATGCAAAAATTTAAAAAAAAATGTTGTCAAGGTTGGCCCAATGCTGTCTAGGTTGGCCCACCGTTGAGAATTGCTAAATTCATGCAAGAAAATTGACTGGATGAAATAATAAACCAAATTTATTTTATTTTTATTCGATTGAGTGAAACTTTACAATATAATATCGCAGAGAACTGATTTACATGACACATAATTCCGAATTACCGTTTTGGCAAATAAAATAGCTCCTTGCCATTTTGACACATTTCAAATGCACATTTTTCTTGCATTTAATGCATGCAATAGAGTTGTTGCGATTCAGGCGACGAAGCATTTGCTTCCAAGCAGATGATGCATTTACCAACGTGGTTTTTTCGCAACGGTCTAACCTTGACAACAAGTTCCATCACCACATCGCGTCACACTACATCCAAACAGGTAGCGAAATTGAATGTTTCCCTTGAATAATTTTTAAAGACTATTCACATAACACATTTTAGATGCTTATCTTAACGAATTAATGTTTTTCCTCCAAGTTTTCATGCTCTATTTGCAGCTGGTAGAAAACTTTTTTTGTCTTAGTTCAGTGAATGAGTGCACATCACGTTTCAACATTACACTCCAAAATCAGTAATGGCACAAAAAGTTCGTTGTCATTGAGGGATGTTTTGCCACACTCGCATATAGGTGGTTTCAGTGATCTACACTGAAAAATCGCAGTGGGCTGACCTAGACGACGGGCCAACCTTGACAACATTCCCCTATATCATAAGTGACTTCACGAATTTAAAAATTTCCTAATGAAATTATGGAAGTTTTTAACGTAAATTACAAATATTTAAGATAAAATTTTAAAATTATTCAAAAATACATATAAAATCAGCCAAAAAACTATAAAAGTGTATTCAATGAGCATTTCTATAAGATTTATTATGTCTTATTTTGTGCGTATTTTATGATTATAAACTGTGTGTAACGTTGTTATTTGCTAATTATTAATAAACACTTAATATTTGTTAAAGTTAATTTATTCATTACGATTATACAACGTACTGACTTTGACAGTTGTTGTCTTGTTCGTTGTGGTGGTGATCGTTACACTGTGTATGATTATAAACGTTTATAAACTGCTCTCAAAAATGGCAGATTTAGTTAGTTAGTGGATCTCTGAGTCACTTCAATCAAAAAACAAGAAATTTTAAAAAATCCTTGGCATACCCAGAATTTCAAAGTTACATAAATAAAACACATAAAACATAAGTCGCATAAATTTACAACTTAGATTAAATTTTAGGACATTAAAAAATTAAATACTAAATTTTCGTCGACGAAACAAGTGAAGACGGCAAAGTAACTAAATATCCTACACTGTTCATGATATTACTGTACATAGAAGATCCCTATAAGAATTGTTTAAACCAAGATTGTTCCAAAATCAAATAGATTTAGAATCCTGCTCAAACAGTAAATTTTTCTGTCCTTTACTTTGTGAAAAGCTTTTTTGACGATTTAAAACGCAACCCAGTATAATTATTTTATGTAGTTTTGGAATAAAATATAAATATTTTGTTAAAAGTTATAATTATGCTATATAATAATTTGAAAGTTAAAAATAAACAAATATTAAATAATACAATTGAAATTAGTTTTAATTTTTTATTACCCAGAATAAGTGCTTTATAAAAAGCATAAATGCTTATTTATTTATTTTTAAGTACAGATATGTAAAAATAGTACATTTTTTTACATTATATTACTAAATTAATATTGTGTAATAAAAAATAATTAATAAAATGGTGAAGGTTATTAACATGTAATAATATTTTTTTAATAAAATTAATTTTTACATGTTAGATGAAATTGAAAAATAATTTAATTCATAACTTACATAAAATTGTTTAAAAACTATTTAAATGAATGATATAGCTTGCGACACCCTGTTATAACTAATGTTTCGATTTTCGGAATCTCATCAGGCAAACCTGGAAAAATTATTGAAATGATTGATGATGCTATAAAAAGATTTCCAATACCGCAACAGATGCTGATTCGGCAAAGCGTTTTATTGCATTCTGTAACTATTATAGAAGGTTTATTCGAAATTTTGCTGAAATTGCGAAACCAATTAATAAATTAGCTAGGAAAAATACTATATTTATGTGGAGTAGCGAATGCCAAGTGTCCTTTGATAAACTAAAAAATTCACTATTAAGTCCAGAAATTTTGCAGTACCCAGATTTTACAAAACAATTTATATTGACCACTGACGCATCAAAAGAGGCCTGTGGAGCCGTATTGGCGCAAAACTTTGATGGAAAACAGTTACCCATAGCGTATGCATCAAGGTCGTTTACGAAAGGAGAAGCCAACAAATCCACTATTGAAAAAGAGCTTGCTGCCATACATTGGGGTATAAAATATTTTAAACCATACTTATTTGGTACAAAATTTGTGGTGAAAACCGATCATAGGGCGTTAGTATATCTTTTTGCATTAAAAGACCCATCATCTAAGTTAGCCCGAATGCGTCTAGATTTAGAAGAATATGATTTTCATATAGAATATATTAAAGGAAAAGATAATGTCGGAGCAGATGCATTATCTAGGATAAATATTGATGATCTAAAAGAAATAGTAAACAAAAATAGTAAGGTTCTTGTAGTCACAAAAGCAATGTCACGAAGATATCCTCAAGTAAACGAAAAGAACGATTCAAACAATAAAGAAATAATCTCAATGGTACATGAAGCTTCAGATGCTGCTGATATAATAAGTTTGCCAGTTTTAAAATTTGTAATTAAGCCCACTTATCTTAGGATAATGATGGGAAAACGTGGTAAACTAGGGTTTCACAAAGAATGGCAGATTACTAATGATAATTTTTCTTTAGAGAAAATATTGTCTAGGCTGGAATTAGAGGCCGGTAATTTGGGATTCAATAATGTGAAACTGAATATGAATGATCCTATATTTAAATAGTGCACCGTTAATAAGTTTAAGGAATTAGGATCGAATAAGCTTAAGAAATTAAGAATTATACTGTTTAGGGATCCCAAAATGATAATAGATGACAGCGAAAAAATGAAATTGATTGAAATGTACCACGATCATCCGCTTATGGGAGGTCACTGCGGTCAAAAGAGGTTATTGAAAAAATTAAGAGTAAATTATAGATGGAAAGGTATGTCTCGTGACGTAGCCAGTTTTGTGAAAAAATGTAGAAAATGTCAGTTGAACAAGAACAAAGTAATACATAGGGAACAAATGGTTATTACACCAACACCACAAAAAGCACTTGATATTACTTGTATAGATACAATCGGTCCATTTTTAAAAACGTCAAATGGATATACTTATGCAGTTACAATTCAATGCGAGTTAACGAAATATGTAATTGTTATACCGGTTCCAAATAAAGATGCAAATACTATAGCAAGAGCAATTATGGATAACTTTATTTTAATTTACGGTCCTATGAAAGAAATTCGTACGGATATGGGTACGGAATATAAAAATCAGGTTTTAGATAAATTATTACAACTCATGAACATTGAGCATAAAATTTCAACTGCATATCATAGTCAAACTATTGGGAGATGTGAAAGAAATCATCGAGTTCTAAACGAATATATAAGAATGTATGTTAATAATAATCAAACTAATTGGGATGATTGGATTAAATATTATAGTTTTTGTTATAACACTACGCCAAGTGCATATCATAATTATACGCCTTTTGAGCTAGTTTTTGGTAAGAAAAATTAATTACCGTATTCAGTAATAGGAACGACAGTTGACTCGGTATATAATATAGATGCTTATTATGCGGAAGTTAAATATCGTCTACAATTAGCTAATAGCCGTGTTAATGCTTATTTGCAAAAAGTAAAAGAAAAACGTAAAACAGAATTTGATAAGAAGGCCAATACTTTAAATGTGAAGTCGGGGGATTTAGTATTACTTAGTAATGAAGCGAGAACGAAATTTGATCCTTGGTATAAAGGACCATTTACGGTAATTAGTTGTAATGGTGTGAATTGTACTATAAAGAATCAGAAAGGACATTCAGTGATAGTGCGTAAAAATCGGTTAAAACTGTTTAAACAGTAAAAACAATGAGATGTGGTATTAAATAATTATGTAATTTTTGTGTAATTAATGTAAAATACAGATAATATTATATATTGGTTTAAATAAATAATTAGTAGATAGTATATTATTGTAATAACATTTATGATATTTTTAATTTTCGGGAATGTCTTTCACAAGTGTACATAGTGAAAGCCATTCTTGCAAAAAGGTAGATGTAGTATAAACATAAATATTAAGTAATCAATAACTTAATTTATTATTGTAATAGTGTTCTAGATTTTAAGTAGTATAGGTTATTGCTGAGTTGTGTCTGGGTATATGTAGGTTAGTATGTAAATTACAAATAAGGTTTCATAGAGTAAGCAATTTGTATTTATAATATATATTGATAAGTCGTAATAGTAGTAACAGTAGTATTAGTCTTGTTACTGAGAGATAACAAGATCATGTATGATGTGTTTCAATAAAGATTTGAAGTTAAGAGATGTTCAGTTATTACACCAGCGAAATAGCTTTCTCCGAGTCGTTCCATCTATTGGCACTGGCTGCCGCTTCGAACTGTTTATGGTAAGTGGACCAGGGTACCTTTCCATCAAACGTTGGTGGTTTTACTTTTATAGTGGCAAGCTTGACTTCATTGTCCGATTTTACCACCGCCGTTAGGTTTCTTACAGTAGTTGTTGTTTCTTCGTCCGGGCAGATCCTTCCATTTATTATTGTCTCGAGAAGTTGTATTCTTTCGGCAGTTTTTTTATTTTCTTCTTCCAATTTCTTAACGTTCTCTTCCATTTCTTGTTTGAGAGTCTTGGAATTATTTAACAATTTTTCTTCAAGTTTTTCTTCCAAATCTTTTAACTTGTCTCCTAAGATTTCTCTAATTTCTTGGGAATTTTCTTCCATTTTCCTAGAATTCTCTTCCATTTTTTCTTCTAGAGTTTTCGAATTAACTTCCATTTTTTTAAGAGTTTTCGAATTTTCGGCCATTTTTGCTTCTAGGGTCTTGGAATTTTCTTCCATTTTCATGAAATTATCTCTTAAAAATTGTAGCATATCCGTTTCCATTTTAGCACTTTGCGACCGGGTAACCGGCATTCACTCGCGAATACAAACTATAACTAGTTAATCACTACTGTCTTTTAGCCCTTTACGCGTTAAACCCCACACCCGACACCAATGTAACGAAAATTAAAAACGTTTATTTATTTCTAAAGGGCAAATACAAATATTTACAGATACGATTAATAACAATTACTAAACTAATATTAACACTAACACTAATTACACTACAATTTATTTACACTATAATTTATATTTAACACTAGGTCTATATTTATTTAAACACTCGGTATAACGTTATCACTTCACTGTATTTATGTTCACTGTTCATTTATGTACGTTCGAACTGGAATTAATTCGTGACAGGAAATCGCGCTGCATTTATACTTAAATGCAGCCTTTCAGAATATTCCATAACCATCCAGGAATTTCCAGGCGCTTCCACGTATTTTCTAGATCGTACATTCATCTATATTTGAATGACTAATGCCGTTATCATATATGACTCATCACACATGACGTCATACATTAGTCATCAAATATAATTAGTCGTTCTTTCGTAACAATATCTTAGTTAACGATAAGAATTTATATATGAGTTAAACATAGTTAAGCTGAAATTTTTATGTGAGCATATTCTATGAACCTTCTACTTAGATTACTAGAAAAAAAAACTTCCGCCACTTTCCGCCCGTCCTTTAAAAACCATTATGCCTAGTTTAAACGTGTAAACGTGCTCAATAGTGCTTAGTATTAGTAAAACCGTTTACGTGGTTTTATTCAACATAATGACAAGTAACAAATACGTAAAACGATTACTTCTTACTTGTCACTATGCTGAATAGTACTAAACGACAAGTACTAATGACAAGTACTATGCTTGTGTAGACTAGGCATTAGATATGATGAGGTTCGCAAGGAAAAAACTGTTAATATTTTGAAAGTTTTGGTATTAGCACTAGATTTTGTTTGTTCACAAGTTGTAGTGTTGAATCACATCTATTCACTGCAGAACTATATGTCAGTTTGTATAGTTGGTACCCAATGACGCCCACTCTCCATACAATTTTTGACACATGGAGCTTTAGTAATTGAACATGGTTTACTTCCAATTGGGCAGTTATCGGAGGAAGCAGCAGAGGCACACAATAAATATGTTCGTCTATACCGGCATAATTTTGCGCGATAATTTTAGCGAAGAGAGTGCAATGAAGACGTGATAAATCAATTGCTTTTGACATATGATGTTTACCTAAGTTGCAGTAGAATGAAAATTGCCAAGAATCGAAAACTTTTTTCTAACAAAGCCTTCGAGTTTTTAAAACAGGACGAGGGAACTTCCACGAATTCATGTGAACAAGAAGATGAAGTTGATGACGAGAATAGCGAATCTGAATTTTAACAATATAATATATTTTTAAATTATTACTTTTTATTATTTTATTTATATTTTTTATATTATATTTTCTGAATTAAAGTTATTTTGATTTCAACCCTTCGAAAATAACCCCAATACATCAATAATAATTTTTTTATTATTTTTCTATGAATTTGTAGGTTAAATTCTCGATATATCGAAAGTTTCATTACTTTATTATGTTATTTTAATTTGCACCCCCAGAAAACCACCCTATTTATCAATGTAATTTTTTTACTATTTTTTTCTGAAATTCATAGCATATTTTGAACTCATTTTGTGTGTTTTTAGTGTGGCCAGTTTTTAGTGTCAAATACCCCTATGTGCGCCATGCCAATATTATTATTTGTAAATGTTATTCTTATAAAATCAAAAAAAATCATTCATCTGCATCCAACGCCATTTTTATTAAACTTTCAGC
Source organism: Cantharis rustica (assembly GCA_911387805.1). Lineage (NCBI taxonomy): Eukaryota > Metazoa > Arthropoda > Insecta > Coleoptera > Cantharidae > Cantharis > Cantharis rustica. The sequence goes on along the minus strand of OU426879.1, from coordinate 48,274,254 downwards.
AAAGAGATTATCGCTTTTATCAGAATTTATTATATCTGATGAAATTATAAAATATTATTAATATTAAATTAACTTTTCAATTTCAACTTCAATTTAAAAACTTTTTAATTTAAAATATTTTACAAGTTTAAAAACTTGTATAAAAATATGTAAGTTAACAATTATCTGAACAATATCTGAAATGGTAGCTAAATGTCTTATTAACGAATCAAGTTGCAAAACAAAAAATTAATCTATGACTTTCATGAACTTACTAATCCTAGTGATAATATCCTCCGCTCTTAGTAATAATCATCAGTCATGATTCATTTATCTTCACTATCAGATCATGTACTAATGTTTAAGATATACGAATTTATAATTATAATTTTAAGAAATTATAATTTCTCTTCAAAAAGCTTGGGCAATCTACCGATATATATCTTACTGTAGTTAAATCAAAAACATACTTTAAAACGAAGTGTATTACAAATGTATAATTCTGTAATAGAGTTAAAAATTGTTAAAAAAGCAAAAATATCTATTAACATAGTGCCATGGTTCCAGATGAAGAAATTAAACAGTGCCATGATACCTGAAGAAGGAAATATAACAAGCAGTAAATTACACAATTTTTTTATTTAACATAATTAAAACACGTACAATATTGTTTCAAAATTTACAAACGATATGAAATTTTAAAATACGATAAAACGATTCCTTATAAAAAAACTAGGATAAATATAAATAAATTTATTTAAGATGAATGTAAGTTTTTATTTCGCTTTTATGAAATACTATTATTTCACCTAATAAAATAACTGTTGACATAATTAGACCAACCAAAAATATAGCCAAAAGACCATATAAGTGTTTTATAGATATCTGCATTTCTGAATGACGATTATACAGACCGTTGTTTTTCAATTTGAACAAATGAGAAAATTTTACAAACAAATAGTATATTACACTACTAGGGCCGAAAGTTGAATTTTCGGCCCTGCGCGTCATGATGTTGATGTTGATACAACACAACTAAAATTACATTTTTTATATGATATTTCCACAACATTTTAAAAACATGCTGTACTTCTTCAACAAAATGAGTTATTATTATATATTTTCTTCTTGGACTAATTTTGGGGTACCACATTGGATTATTACCAAATTCGTCAAACGTTTTGTTTAAATTTCTTTCATCTTCAACATACAGGATATAATCATTGTTACTAAAATCGCCACTGACGCTATAAAAACTATCTGATATTATTATTATTGGGTTTAATAGGCTATCTATAAAATTTGCTCTTAATTGTGGATTAACTACTACATGAATGTCAGTGTTAGTCTTCAAATAATCTTTTGATAATTTGGATATGCAGTTGTACGATTTTGAATCTCTTTCTAGATGAAATTCGAATCCATTTATTACATCCATTATTATAAAAAAGTAAATAAATATTTTGGCAATCATTGCATAATCTATGTAATATAACATTAGACAATTCTAAATGAATATAATTACTGCTTACTGAAAGCTATTTTATATCGAGCACATTAAAAGTATTTAACAATATTACACGCCAAGTATCTATTAAAATATTTACTTAATTTTTTATAATAAAAGTAGTTAATTTATTTACTATCAAGAGATAATGTAAGTCACTAATACTTTTTGGTTATATTATAGGCTTCTACTAATGACCAATTTTAGTAAAATTTTAAAGGAATAGAAGGATCTATTTCATAACTTGAAGTTTTATTTACACAAAAATAAACAAAATATATTTTTGAATTAAGATGATATTATTTTATTGTATATGAAAATATACTTCAATGAATATACTTCTTACCATATTGGTATGCATACTATGAACGGAATAAAATATAAGACTTCCAAACAAAAATTGAAATGGAGAGGTTGGAGATTTTTTAAACCGAAGAAAGAATATAATTAAAAACAATAAGTTTGTTGTAGCAGTAAACCAAAAAATATTTAACAATTATTTTTAATTTTTGATTCATAAAAAGTTTTACACTCGGTTTAGGATAAGTTCAAATTTCAATTTTATTCATTAAAATTATTTATTTACCCTTCTTATCTGTAATAATGTATTTGTATCAATAAATAGGTTTTTCTTTGGTTTCTACATTTTCCCACGTTTTTATGTTTGTTCTACTTTAATTTATAGAAAACGAAAAGCTCGCCCAAAAATACCAAAAATGCAATTATTAAAGAAGTGAACCAAATGATAAAAACTCCGTACAAATGTCGAAGAATTACTATTGTATCAGATTTAGAATTTTTGCTATCTTGCGTACTGTGGGTGGTATTAGCTAAAATCATGTATGGAAACCCACTTTCTGTTAGTCGATTAATCAATCCATCAAGTATCGGTAAAAAGAAATGTCCCTTTCTCATGATAATTAAAGCCACTAATCCAGTTAAGCCGGTCTGTTCTTCAATGTAATTTACGAACTTCATTTCTTTTTTAAATGTTTGAGTCAGAATAAATTTACCAATGGGTGTACTGCAATTTCGATCAAAAGCTACTTTTCTTATAAATTCTTTTATATTTAAAACATCTTCGTCATAAACCTTTTCTATAACTTTTATAAATATAGTACTGTTGCTGTAAGTAATCTCTTCTCTCAATGATGTAGTTAAAATTTTGTGGGAAAAAAGACACAGATCAGAATCAACCAACTTTTGCATTGTATCAATTGCTGGTTCATAACTTGGCTTCAGTAGGCTACTTATTAATTTTCCTTGAAATGCGTTATCGATGTGAAGAGTAAAAAATAAGTAGATAATCACTAACAAACGCAAAATACTTGATTTTGGTGGATAAGTAATAGATACAGAAAAAATTAAAGAATACGTTTTTAATAGACAGGCTGCGTATCTTTTGTATATAACTAACTCATAGGTCCGTTTACTAATAATGTACCAAACTATGCTGGTTGCAAAAACGATAACTGCAAGCGCAAACCAAACTTCTCTTCTAAAAATTGAAGAAATTACGTTCAAATTTATAACCTGATTTGGACGAGGCACAACCCAAAGTACTATATCGTGGTAAATTAATTTACTTGTATCGTACTTATTGTAAACCTCAAGTGATCTTGTAATTTCAGAAGATATCACTATATCCTTGGTCACATTGTCGTATATTTCTTTTTCGATATTTTTAACGAGATCAAATTGCACATGAGCTTTCAATAAATTGCTCATTAATAACAAAACGTTAGCCAGCATTCCATTTAAAGGAGCAATGTGCATTTGATATCTAGAACCAAAAATATCATAAAGACTTACAATTCGAATGGTGCAATTGTATAAACTCCTGGTATCTTCTAAAAATGCCACTTTTATATCTTCGTAATTGCAATTAGAAAAACGTTGGATAAAGAAGTTTCTTCCACAATCATTTTTTTTATTAAATGGCAACCAAATATAAGAAATTAAAGAATCTTCGTCTTCTAAGTTTAGAACAAGTAACAAAACATTCACAATTTTATACTTCCAAAAGGATCGAAAAACTTCTTCAACTTTTGGTATGGAAGAAGTCACTATTACATATTTACCTCTTGGACTATGCATTGGATTCCATGCTGGACTGTGAACAAAGGTTTGCAAAGTAAGATACAAATCTTCAAAATTCTTTGTATAAATAATATAATTATTACAATCGTAACTTGCGTTAAAATTTTGTAAATGGTCGCTCGTTGTTATCATGACCGGATTGGTAATATTTTTCAATAATTTTACTTCCTGATCTGGATTAATTATAAAATGTAACGTACTGTAAAGTGGAAATAATTTTAGAATTATTTTATTAACGCAATTTTCAGCTTTTGTTAACGTATTGCCAAAAGTAATATCATATGACATTGTTGCAGTTGGCAATATAAAATTAAAATTAAATAAGCAATATATTAATAACATTATTTATGCGTTTCGACTAATTGCAAAACCCAAGTACCCACACTTAAGTAATCACTTTGTCTTATATAAATGTCGACAAAACTAAAATTAGTTTGAAAGAAGTGCTAAGTAAATATATTAAGTTACATTTAAGTTACTTTTCTATATAAAAATTCAATTAGCGTTAAAATAAAAATAAGAGCAACTTTATTTTAAGTAGGTAAGTAAATGTTTAAAAAAATGTTTACGAAAGTACAGAATAAAACTCTTAATCGACCCGCCAAAAAAAGTAAGTAATTAATAGTTGAATGAAGTCATGAGTCATTTTTAAAACTGATATAAAAAATTAGTTAATCCATAGAAGAAAATCTAGGACAATAGAAAAACCTCTGAAAATTAAGATGAGTAAAATTATTTGAAACGATAGAAGATACTTTTCTAAGAAAAATTTTTAATTCTGCTTTCAAATGACCATGGCACCGAAAATATCGATATTTTACTTTTAATACATCAGTGATTTTTTGAAAAGCATTTTGTTTTTCTGCAAACTAAATTTTAACAGTGTATCCTCTAGAATTCACGGATTTCGAGTAGTTAGAGTTATCGACTACGTGTGTAAATTTACCCGATTCTCGTTCATGAAAAATGGAAGAGACTAATTTCCTTTCTTTGAGAGAATAAAAATCTACTTAGTATTGCGTAATTTTTAAATTTCCTCAGTTGCCCGCTATGGAAAACCAAGATACACCAATTTTTAAAACCCTTAGACCTACCTGGCTCTCCATCATAATACAGATACCTCCATACCATTTTCTCAACACAGATAAATATTGTCATTATTTCTGCCTGGAATATAATGGCGATGGTCCCAAGTTAATGCCAAAAGCATCACCCGTTGACTTGTCCGCCAATTCCTTTCTTCCCTCCCTCCCGCCCCCGCTTTCCAAATTATTCAATCGCCTTAGAGGTTTTTGTGAACCAGATCTGGAATCTCAGAGATAGCATTATGACATAGTCCAAACCCATAATTGTCGGTGAAGACTTCAACCTAAAGGTAACGATGAGGGAATCTCCTGCAAATAATGCCAGAGAAACCAGGAACCTGTACCAGGTCTCTGCCAGCGACCTGTAATTGCCTTGTCACAAGCTTGCGACAGTTCAATTAGGCCCACATTATTGCCTGTAATCACCCTGTGACAGGTACCTGACAAGCCTTGCCAATTACCTGCCAGGGAACTGTTACAGGTCTCTGGCAAGGTCCCTGCCAAGTTCCCTGTAACAGTTCCCTGCAAGGTACTAGGCAAGACTTGCTAGGTACCTGTCACAGGGTGATTACAGGCAAAAATGTGGGCCTAATTGATTTGTCACAAGCTTGTGGCATGGCTGTTACAGGTCCCTCGCAGTTGTAGCTACCTATTAAATTTTAAGTGCCAAGGAAGCGGCAGGTATTTCACAGGTCGAAAATGTTGCTTGGGGCGTGCGCATTGAAGCTTGAAACCATGCTTGTAAACCATCGTGCACAAAACCCGTATGAAACCAACCATGCACAGTAGCCATCATGCTAGGTACCATGAAATCATCAGCAAAACAAGCATCGTGTGAGGCTAGCTTTAATGTTCGCTGTCAGTTGGGGTCGACATTCGAACGAGTTCTATGGCTTTGAGTTCCAGCGTTGACCTGTTCTGTCATTCTATAGTGATATTTTTAAAATTGTTATATGTTTTGACTAACTCAACCACGACACTTCATGCACCCATGTTAAAACGTTTATCTAAAATACTTGTAAATTTTTGATTTTTAAATTCGATTTTTTTAAAAACTAATACATAATATATTGGGAAAAAATTGTTGAGAAATGCGGTCAAATAAAACAATTCGATTGTCCGACGTTTCGGGATCTTTAGTGTCCCATTTTCAAGGCTATATTATACAAAAACAAAATAAAATTAAAATACAGATCACGTTAAAATTAAAGAGAAAAATTATACAAAAACAAAAATATAAAAGAAAAATTAAGGATAATTAACAATGACAAAATAAAATGAGGGAATAAAGAGGAAAAATAATAATTATATAAAAAAAAATTGAAAAAAATTTGAAAAAATTTTTAAAAAATTAAAAATTTCAAAAGAAAGTAAAAGAAAATATTGAAAAATTTTTTTATTAAAAAAGGGAATACTAACCTAAGAGGAGCAAAATGGAGGTTAGATTTTTTATTTAGTTAGTTTAGGTAGTTAGTTAGTTTTATTTGACCGCATTTCTCTACAATTTTTTCCCAATATATATTTATGGAAAGTCAACAATTATCACACTATTTTCTATTACATAATCCAACAAAATTTTATTTTAATATGCTTGGAAAAGTGTTCTCTTTCATATAGTGTAGTTGAAATTTAGAAAATCGTGATGAGGGTTATCTGACAGTCCCCGCAATGTTAATTAAATTTAATATTATTTATTATTATTAATTAGCGCTACATTCTTAAGAATATGGCTGTCCGTAGATTTTCAAAATCCTTTTATTGAGGTGGATTAATAAGATGGATTTACATGTTTACTTACATACATTTCATTATAGGTCTTGTTGAGTTCTTGGGTTGTTAACCACTATTCTCCATGCTGTACGGTCCATCACTAATTGTTTCCATCCTCTCACGCCCATCTTCTCCAAATCTCCCGTCACTCCGTCCCACCATCTTGCTCTTGGTCTGCTTCTAATACGATCTTTATTTGCTTTCCACATCACTATTGCTTTTATCGTTTCCTCGTTGTCAGCTTTCATGACATGTCCCAGCCATCTCAGTCTCTGGGCTTAAATGAACTTTACTATGTCTTCTCTGTCCATCATTTCTCGTAGTTCTGCGTTTGTTTTTTATCTGTATTCACCATTGTCCAGTCTTGTGGGGCCTGCTATCATTCTAAGCACCTTTTTTTTTAAATTTTCAATTCCTCTTCTTCTCTTTTAGTGATGCAGATCACCTCAGCCGCATATGTTAGCACTGGTCTAATCAGCGATTTGTACAGTTTTATTTTAGTTTTCTTCTTTATTTGCTTATCTCTTAGTATACTTCTGTTTGCGTAGTACGCTCTGATGCCTGCCTGAATCTTTTGTCTTATTTCTGATCTTCTCTCGTTCCTTCTATTTATCAGGACTCCCAGGTAGTTAAAATTTTCTACCTGTTCAAATATGCAGTTACGATGGTTATTTCGCTATTATTATTATCTCTTCTAGAGCACTTCATATATTTTGTTTTGTTCTCATTAATATTCAGGCGCATCTTATATGCTTCCTCTTTTATGGCTCTCAATGTTTCTGTCATGCCTCTTTTTGTTCTGGAAACTATGGCAACATCATCCGCGTACGCCAGTATCTGGTTCTCTCTGGTCACTATTGTTCCTATACAGTTGGTAGCCCGAATGATCCTCTCTAAGACAAGGTTGAACAATGTCGCCGACAAGGCATCGGCCTGTCTCACTTCATTGCTAATCTCAAAGCTATTGGTTTTTCCTTGGGGAATCTTTATCGTAGTTGTCGTAGCTTTTAAGGTCATCGTGATCAATCTTCTCAATCTTCAATACTTTCCGATTATTCCTTCCGTGTAAATCCTAAGGCGGTTGTGTATAACTGTGAACAGTATTTTATATGACGTATTCACAAGGGTTATTCCTCGGTAGTTGTGGCATTCTTAAGCGTTTCCTTTTTTTTTAATTGACACAATTACGCCTTCTTTCCATCCTTGTAGCATGTCTTCTCTTCGCCAGATCTCTTTTATCAATTCACAGATTTCCTTATGTACTTTTTCTTCTCGGTTCTTTATCATTTCAGCCATTATCTCATCGTTACATGGGGCTTTTCAATCTACAGTTTCAGTTGGTGTATTGCTTGCATGATTTCTTCTTCTGTCGGCTCCGTCAATTCTTCGTCGTGGAGTATGTCTGTTTCTTGTTCTATTTCCTCTTCTTGGTTTGTGTACAACAGTTTGCGGAAGTTATCTTCCAATCTTCCTTCTTCATTTCTAATTCCTCTATTTATTTTCCGTGTTTTATCTTGCTATCTTTGATTAGTTTATAAAATTTTCTTGTATTGTTGTTGCTGTTCGTTTCTTTTTCTCTCATTCTTGCTTCCATCCACTCGTTCTTCTTCTGTCTGCACAGTTTATTCATTTCTCTTCGATTCTTTCTATATTGTTCTAAGTCGTTCAGTTCTTTTGTTGCTAGCCATGTAATTCTTGTTTCTCTTTTTTCTTTGTTTGCCTGTTCACATTCTTTATCGAACCATGTTTTCCATCTTCTCTTTTTTTTATATCTTATTGTTTGGGTTGCACCCGTTTTTAAACTCTGTGCTATATTGTTCCATGTGGTGTTTATATCGTTCCTTTTCTTTTTATTTTTAATTTCTGTTTCCACTATTACCTCATACTGCTTTTTGTATTCTTCCTTTTTAAATTTTTCCGTTGTCAACCATTTTCTTGCTTCATGCTTTGTATTTTCAATCATTATTTTTATTTTAACTTTTGTGACCACCCGTAAGTGGTTGGAGTCCGCATTGGCTCCTCTATATGATCTTACGTCTCTTATAGAAGTGGCTTTTTTCTTTGTTACCAGAACATGATTGATTTGGTTCTCTTCATTATTGTTGCATCCAGGCCACATTCATGTTACCTTATGCAATCTTTTGTGTTGAATGTTACCCATAATAATTATTGTGTCATGTTTCTGTATCCCATCACACAACATTTCCAAATCACTCTAGAATTGTTCCTTCTTCTCATCTGAGCTGTCTTCTGTCGGTGCGTAGGCATTTATTACTGATAAGTTGTTCAGTTTCAATCTGAGTCTCAAATACGATGGTCTTCTCCTCATCGGTTTAAAATGTAGTATTTCCTTCATATATTTTTTCGTTACAATGAAACTCGTGCCGTTTCTTCTCTGCTTTTTCTCTCCAGAATATAAAAACACAAAGTCATCTCCTCTTATTTTGTCTTCGTCCATCCATCTTGTTTCCTGTATTGCAGCCAGCCCTATCCTACACCTCATCAATTCATTTTTAACTTTTCTCATTTTTCCGGATTTCAACAATGTCCTCACATTCTACGTTGCCACTATAATTGTATTGTTTCCTCTATCATGTCTTTTCCTTTTCGGTCTGTGTTTTTGTTTATCCGCCTGATCCATCTCTATATTCTGTGTTCTGCGCCTTGTTCATATATCTTCCTCGGTCATTCTTATTGAAGCATCCGTCTGAAAAGACCGCCCTCCACTCTCTTCAGTTTTTTGGCTCTCGGTTTCGATCGTTCTGCGGTTTCAGTGTGTTGTTCTTCTTATCTCATGTATACACTATATTATTTTTAATCATTTTCTAGTAACAGACTCTAACTCTCTCTCCGTCTTTCTCTTTCATTTCATTCTTTGTCAAGGCCCATATCTTGTTTTGTATCTTTTTTTCATTGTTGGACAAGTCGCTGTCAATACGTGTGCTAGTACCTTTCAGTTTATTCTTGTTTTCTATTATTATTTTTTTTTGTGCCTGGCTCGCTAGTTTTGCCACAATTACTTGTTTTTCTATCTTTCTTCCCACTTTGAAGGCATCCACCACTTCTAAATTTATTTGCATTTTTCTGTTCAGGAATTCTTCTTTCGTTGTTAAATTTTTTATGATGATGTTTTCTCTTCTTTTTTCTTTTTCAAATCTTTCCAGTTGTTCTTCCAAGTGCGCTATTTTTTTCTCCTGTGCATCCGCTTTAGCTGTGAAACTTTCCATCATCTGTTCCATTTCCTGTATCTTTGCATTCCAATTTGCTTCCATGTTATTCAATTTTTCCTTTACCACCATATTCACCTTGTTACCATCCACCACTATTCTTGTTAAAACCTCTATCATCTCTTTTAGCTCATCCATGTTATTAATCTCTTTTTTTTCCTTCTCTACTTTATTTGGCGATTTCTGTGTTTTTTTGCTTCTCCTGAAAGTTTCTTCTTCCTCGTTTGTGTTAATGTCTTCTCTACCTCTTTTGAGGAATGCCTTCACAGATAGTGTGCTGTTTGATCTTGCTCTATTAAATCTGATGTTATTTATTCGTACGTGACACTTGCACGTATGCAACCCAAATTGCTTGCGGTAAACTATTAATTATTTTCACAATTCCTGTAATATTATTTTCACAACTTCTGTAATTTATTATCTGCAGCGTCAGTACGAGAACCCGGTTCAACCCCTCAGAGGTACTCGCACTACTAATTAGCTCTCCTTACACCTTTGCAGGTGTTCTAACCTTAATTATTCGCTGTTTTGTCTTCAACTACTTCTTCTTGCTCACGCTCGCAGTCACCACAAACTTTTTCCGGTTGTATTTGCCCCTCACTACTCTTTATTCACTTTGCCTTTAAATATAACTAACCAATTTCTCTAATTTATCACAAATAAACAGCTTCGAAAACATATACACCGTGCAGGACCGTACTCCGGAGTAATAATATTATTTTATTCGGAGCTAATGTACTTCCATTTACTTATCAACGTTAAAGTTTACTTTTTATAAACATAATTTATTGTTTTTTTACCTCCTTTAGTTGTTTTGTTTTGTGTTACGAAAACTAATAACTTCTCGTACTTAAACTGAAATTAATATTAATATTAATATAATCCAACATAATTAAGGTAAGAACGGTAGACACATTCCCTGCTTTTTTTCATTTTCTTTAAATGGAACGAAGTTTCGATTCTTAGCCTTATCCAAAACGTCGGCTTATCTATCGCACCATTTGTTTCTACGAATGTAATAAATTTTAAACTTTCCAATTTTAAATAATTCTAATTAAATTTTTAATTTCAATTGCTTTTCTTCTAATTTATCAACCAAATTAATAACACTACCGCTCTGTAGCAACTCATCAAAAAAATAGTCCAAATCAATTCCAAATATCAAAATAATACTTCCAAAAAAGGCACAATAATGCATACGCATAAAAATCACTTTATTATATTAATTTTAAAAATCTACTCACAACTTCAAATAAAAAAAAATCAAAATATTTTACAGAACCAAAAATCACCGATCAGCTTGGTCGGCGTATTTGGCTAAAAAGCCTCGTATTTCCGTCGATTCTCCCCTACCTTTCTCAATTTCACAATCTTACAACTTAAAATTATTAAAATAAAATTTTCTTACAAATGCACAGGGTGGGTGCGAATCTCTTTGAAACACGACAATATATTAAATAAAACGCACAGTTCAACTGAAAGTTGTCTATTTCTTTAATAATATATTATGTACAAAGTCTACTCTTTATAAATAAAAGATATTATTGAACAAAAGTCTACCAAGACCAAGCATATAGATGTGGATCTTTTTGTCCCAATGTTCTAATACGTTTTTGTATAATTGAAGCTATAATATAATCAATTATGCGTCGGATTTGATTTTCATGACTTCAATAGATTAAAAATTATCTACATAGACTTGATCTTGAACAAGAAATAGTTTATCGACGTTAAATCACACGATCTAGGGCAGCCAATAGACTGCAGAATTACGCAAAATTATTTGATCAAAAAATTTTGGTCGCTATAAATTATTGTTTTAAGATCTGCTGAAATAAGTTAAAAATTAAAATTCAAGATATGGAGTTGGAGAATTTCAGACTGAAATACTAATATTTGTATGGATTTAGATTATTTTGATTTTATTTAAAATCTTGATTTTTATTAATATGTTAATGCCAGTAAATCAAGGTTCTCCTGAAATTAATAGTACTACATGAGCTTAGCCGAGGTAAGAAGTGAATTTTTACAACCAAATCTTGAACAGTTATATAAATACAAATTAATATATTTAAAATAAAATGTGTTTCTCTTGGTATAGATGTAGTAACATATGCCATTTATGAAAGTTAAAAATCTTGCACCCATCGTGCATAAAAGTTTAAAAACTAAAAATCCAACATAATTAAGGTAAGAACGGTAGACACATTGCTAGACTAGAAGGCTAGACGGTCGAAAAAGCAGGCAATGTGTCTACCGTTCTTACCTTAAATATGCCATTTAGTTTTATAAAAACATACAAAATAAAATATGTTTAACACCGGATAAAACATGTAATTTGATCAAATTACTGCAAAATAATTTTTAAGTTTTCAATGCTGTAGTTACTAGATCTTATAAACACAATTTGGATCAATTTAATATATTTACGAAAAATTTAATATTCATCACATATTCTCAGTAGGTATATCACTCGCAATAGTGCAATTAAAAATATTCAAATACTTTCACCTTCATAGGTTTGGTATATTTTACATTTGTAAAAATTTCCAATTGCACTAGTTATTTTTTTATTTATTTGATAATAATATTTGCAACATTTCAACTACGAATAATATAAATGCCAACGTCAAACCAATCAACCATATCATAAAAACACTATATAAATGCTCGATGGTTAAAACCGTTTCAGAATTTGAATTACTTTCCTTATACGGAGGTTTCGATGACTTCGAGAGAAGAAACTCATGAAGACCACTTTCTAAAATCCAACTGTTAATTTTGTTAAAAATTTGTAAAAAGTAGTGGCCCTTTTTCAAACCGATGAAAATATTTAGTTTTAGTAATCCACTACCTTCTTCTATAAAATTAACCAAATTAATTTCATTAGGAAATAATTTCGTCGCTATATATTTTTCCATCGGGGTGCTAGAATTTCTATCGTAAGCTACTCTTCTTATACATTCAGCGTAGTTTAAAGTGTGGATCACTACTAATTTTTTAAGAATATTTTTAATTATCACATTATTATTGTTATTTTCAGCGGTCATAATATTTTCTACTACATATTTGTTTGTATATACTGTTAAATTTGAATTTAGTAATTTTTGCATTGTATCTATGCGGGGCTCATATGAAGGTTTTACAAGAGTGCTACTCAATTTACTAAGAAATGCATTATCAATATGAATAATTAAAAACAAATGTAAAATCATAAACATTCTTAAAAGGTTGGTTTTAGGTGGATAGTTTAGTGCAACCGAAAATAACAGCGAAAATGTACTTAACATACATCTAAAGAAGTGTTTATAGATACTTCGTTCTTTTATATGTTGTACTGCAATCAAATTCCAAACGATGCTTATTACAATAAAGCAGATCAGAATTGAGTACCATACTTCTTTTTCAAATACAGAATATATCACCTCTAAATTTGTAATTTCACCTGGACGTGGAACAAGCCAAACTAATGTATCGTAATACAAACTATCGCTGATGTCATAATTTTCAATATTTACATCTGTTACAGGTGCGATCAAAATATCGTTGGTAGTCTTGTTGACAACTTCTATCCGATTTTTTTCTACAATGTAAACCAGTTGTGTTTGTAATACTTCTTTCAATAAATTAAGAGTATTCAATAATATTTTGATTATGGGGCAGGTTCTTATATTAAAAAATGGGTCCGTATAGTTAATAGAAGCATGCACTTCGATTGTACATTCATTTAAAGATTTTAAATTAATATTATCTGAAAAAGCCGACGTTATCTTGCGATAGTTGCAATTATGATAACATTCAATGTTAAAGCTTTTCCCACATTTATTTCTTGGCTTAAACGGAAACCAAACGCACAATTGTGGAATAATGCTGGCGTTTTGATGCAGGATAATTACAATAATACTTCTGATATTATATTTTGCCAAAAATTCAAAAGGTAAATGTATTCCCACTTCAAAATGAGTAATAATTAAATATCTTCCAAGTGGACTTCGATTTGGATGCCATAGGTTGCTCTCCATAAATAAATCCATAGTTGCGTTTAAACTGGCTTCATCACGCAAGTAAAATATGTAATTGTTATAGAAATTTATTGTTTTGTCAAATAAATTATCAGTTGTGGAAATTAATAATGGACTACAAATGTTTCGTATGAATTCAACTTTTAAACTTGGATCGAATAATATTTGTATGGTGGTATTTGATGGAAATACTTCTTCAATAATTTTAGAAACACAAACGTCTGATTTTGTAATCTCTACTATGTTCATCAAATTTATTGAATTTGAAGAGACTACCAGTATAAGATATATTATCACGAATAATGTTAACATCTTACAAGTTTTTTTTAAATAGCTAATGTTAGCCAGCAAGTACGGTTTTGAAATATAAAATTTTATGTTTCAAGATACTTTGAATGACGAATGACCAACATTAAAATAAAGTATGTATTAATTACTTCGTTTCATAACTTTCAATTTACCTAAGTGCACAAATTAGTTCAAGTGGTTGATTCTATTATTTATTCAAAATTTCGATTTCATTATAGCTGGGTACTTTGTATGTAGTTAAGTAGTGTTGCACAAAGTTAACTCGTTAGATTTAACAAAAGCCCTAATATGGTCACATGCAGGTGGATGCTATGATGCTTCAATAAGCACTAAAAGATTTTATCTCTGGTGTTTCCTCTGAATACTTAAACTTTCAATAAAAGTTTTACAATACGTCAGGATCCACATAGCCCCACTACTAATATACAATAGAATTTCTTTTTAACGTGACAACGTCTTATAAATCTATATAGCGACTGCACGCACCAAAAAACATGACTCATTGTCACGTTCCGCCTGAGCCATGCGTGCAAGCGAGAGCGCGGAACAAGCGATAGAGAGGCACGATCGATTTACCTCACACATGTCATAACAATGTGTCTAAAATGACAAGGCGGGCTTTTTAAAAACAGCAATTCAAAAAATTTCATTTATTTGTCCAATTTCGTCATTTCAAATTAACAATTTATTGACATTGATTTGATTTCAGTTTATTTCTATAACTAATTATTCGTGATTCTATTTAAACAAATTAATTAAATTAATTTTCCAAAAACTATAAATAATATTTGAAAATTAATGGTTTTAAAAATTTTTAAAATAAAAAAAGTTTTAAAAATATTTATGTTTTAATGACATGTTAACGCAGTGCAAAGGAATATATTATTATGTCAAGCAGTTTTGGCGGGCTTTTCAAAAGCATCGGTTTCATGAATTCGATTTATTTGTCCAATTTCATCATTTTAAATTAACACTCGGTTTACGGACGACAATTTTACGTCATAAGAAAGCATAATTCAATTCAATTCATAAAAGTATGCAATTTTTCATCAATG
This sequence comes from Cantharis rustica, assembly GCA_911387805.1. Lineage (NCBI taxonomy): Eukaryota > Metazoa > Arthropoda > Insecta > Coleoptera > Cantharidae > Cantharis > Cantharis rustica. The sequence continues at coordinate 48,259,200 of OU426879.1, read as the reverse complement.
TTTTCTTATGACGTTAGCACGTAAAATTATCATCCCTAAACCGACTTTACGGAAAACCCGAGTGCCAAGTGTTTTTTTTATTCATTTCAATTGAATGCACTTGAGCTGCAATGTTTTCATTTGATTACAGAATCTAGGAACCAGGTACATATAAAATTAACGAAAAGTCGACCATTTATTGCATATTTTGATTACTGCTACATAAATATGAGAAAATATTATTTAAACATTACGTTAAATATAACAAATTACCAATTAAAATAAGTAATACAATAAATACCTACTATAAATAATAAACAAATATTAAACTTAGACTTAGACTATTTCTATAGAGTTACACTTCTAAACTCACGTTTAAGTGTTGAATACTTGTCAAAAATCGTCAAGAAATACAAAAAGTTCCAAGTCAAAATCTACAGTTTTCTGTACATTTCAATTACATAGGTGATAGGTGAGAGAGACGGGTGGAAAAAATTATATGTACGAGGTCGGGAAACAAATTTATAACTATAGCATAGTTGTTGCCCAACTTACTAAATGTTAGCATGCGATCGTGCTCAAATTTTTAATTTTTCTTACAAATGAGAATGACCAAAATATGAAAAAACTATGATTGTTGTTGTTGAACGATTTCTTCCTGTTACGTCAAAGAACCCACATACGAACGTCAACAACTATAAAGAGTTAATTAAAAGTCTGTCTAGTCTATTACAAGAAATAACGAAAAAATACAATTTCAACTAAAAAAACAAATATAGCACTGGTTAGTCCACTTACCCAAAGAGCGAAAAGAACGTATAAATGTTCCATTCGTAAAACAACCGCAACATTATCAGTATCTAATATAGTATTCAAATTATTAGTCATATAAAACAATTCTTTAAACAAAAATCCTTCTTCTATGAATCTATCAATAAATCTATTATAAATAGACAAAAAATAGTGTCCTTTTTTTATTACAGCCATAACTTCAATTCTGAAAAAAACTGTACCCTTTTCTATAAAAGTTAAATATTTTATTTCATGTGGAAAAAAGTGCAGAGCGATATCGTTTGGACTTGAAGTACTGTAATTTTTATAACGAGTCATATTTTTAATCAATTCTGTAAAATTATAATTCTCCTGTACCTCCCTTCTAGCAGCGATTGTTTTCAAAATATCAGTTTTATAAATATCTTCAGTTCTAAACCTTCTGCCCACGTCTGGATGGACAAGTATTCTTAAATTTGAATCGCTCAATTTTTGCATGGTGTCAATGGAAGGTTCATATATAGGTATTGAACGAAAACTGTTCAATTTACTCTGAAAAGCAAGGTCAATGTGCATTATAAAAATTAAATACAATATTATTATTAATATTAAGCGAAATGAGGAAGGCACGTTTTTGATTCCAACTGAAAACACCAATGAAAATGTGCTTAGAATACACTGAGACAGCTCCTTATACTTGTTATACTCATTTAATCGATTTGCAGTTAGGTTCCAAACCAAACTTGTGATAAAAATGCATAATAAAATTAAACACCACGTCTATGCTTGAAATACTAGAAATATTACTTTCAAATTTGTTATTAGAACCGGTCGAGGAACAACCCAAGTATACAAATCATAAAATACAGTTTTACTTAAGTCATAACCTATTGTATAATTATTATTTGTTCTTAAAACGTAGATATCTAACAAAATCTCGGTTCTGACATTATTTACTTCAGTTTTTTCCCTGTTAGTGTAGTAAACCAGCCTTGCTCCCATTCGATTAGCAACCATATTAATAGCTGTCATTGATATCGCTACTACAGGGTAAACTTCTGCAGTATATTTCAGAGTAAGGTTTTTAAGATAACTTATGAATCCAATAGTGCATTGACTGAAATCTTCAATACGACTTGTCAAAGATTTTTTCAACTTATCGAAATTGCAAGCAGAAAAATGCTCCAATGTAAAATTTTTTCCACAATGATTTTTAGGAGAAAACGGGTTTCGAATATATAAATCAGGAGAAATGTTAATATTTTGATTTAGTACTATTAAAATTACACCACTGATATGATATTGCCACAGAATTTGAAAAATTTGCTTGACCTCTCCCACAAAACTGGTTACTATAATATATTTACCTCCTGGACTATTTGTTGGATTCCATAAATCGGTTTTAACCAAATCGTTCATAATGAGATTTAAATTTGAAGCATTTCTTACGTGGATTAGATAATTATGATAAGTAAACGTTCTGGTGGAGCTGCATAAGTTTTCTACTGTGGATAATACTAATGGATTTGAAATACTCCTCATGAAGTTTGTATTAAGATGCGATTCAAACACAAAATTGATATCCTTATTATACCAAAAGAATTTTTGCATTAACCCAGTTACACATATTTCTTCGGTAGATCGTTCTTCCATCTTAAATCCATACACGGGAACTAAAATTCTTATTGTAAAATATATTAGCGTTTTTTTAGACATATCTCTTCTTGTTCACGAGTTGAATTATTAAATTAAGTAGATGCCTATGAAAATTTATTGTACAATTGCAGCTAATAAAAGTTTTAATGATTATCTGATAATTTTTTTCATGATAATTATATAATATTATTATACAATTATTATAGAAAAATTATGAAGTGTATAATGTAAATACGAAGGTAGTATAAATTATATAGCACATGCAACTTTTAACTAAAAATACACTAACTTTGCATCATATTAAATTCATTTTAATGTTTATTATTTATGGAGAGTATACAATATTGATGTATTTATAATTCTTTTAGAGATACTAATGGTTTTTCAATTATGATAAAACTTAAATATCGATTTAAAAAAATATTTATACTTTAAAATAATTTGTTCCACTTATGAAGTTGAAGTTGATCTTCAACGACTACCAAACAAATATTTAAGATCTATTAGGTAGTAGGTATCTAATATAGTGACGTGTAATTCACCCTGGTTGTATTTTGTTTACTTTTTTCAAATTAAATTTGTTTTTCAAATTTATTAAAATCAAATCCCATTTTAATTTCAAATCAAAAATTTCTTCAAGGGATCGAAGTTTTGGTTTTACCGTTATCCAAATCGCCTGCTTATCTATCTGGCCACACGCTCGCAGTTACAAATAATTTTACTTTCCAATTTTAAACACAAATCGAATGTCTTACTCGAAATACTCGTTCTGCAAATCAATCAACCAGATCGAAACTATTATCGCTCAGCAGCCACTCAATAAAAATTTATCCAAACTCCAAAGTTCAAAATTATATCATCCAAAAAAAAGGCGCAATAATGCATTCGCATCCAATCATTTATTTACTCACAATTTTAGAAAAATCATAAATCTCAAAATATCTTGCAATACCAAAAACTAGCGACCAGCTTGGTCGGCCATCTTGGCTAAAAAGCCACGATAAAACTTTACTTCTACCAACATTAATTTCCAAAGTTTTACTTCCCAAAATTTAAATTCAAATATTTCTTAAACTTAATATCAAAATTAATGACAAATCAACAGGGTAGGCACAACTTTGGTTCGAAACATGACATTATATTGCCCTCTTATTTTTTTTCAAAATTTGAAAATTTACAAATTGAAAATTTTTAAAACAAAATAAACTGATGTCTTGTTACGAATCAATAAAGTCAAAATGAAATCTACCAAATATCAGAATATCTACAATATTTACAACAAAAACAAACAATAAACAAATAAATCAAAATCAAATTATCAAAATATCCAAATTATTTACAAACAAATTGTTGAAGTAATATTCCTCAAATCATAGGAAATCAAATCATAATCAAATCAAATTTTCACGTTAAATAAACAAATTCAATAAAATTTTTATAAATAAACAAATCATTAAATTTTTAATAATACCAAATTTTCCGAATTTTTCTTTTTTGCTTCCTTCTCCGGTATTTCCACAGCACGAATCTCTTCCTTGGTAACAACATGTCCGGCTTCACTCTTGTCCACCCCCTACTTTTCCAAGTCTTCAAACTTCTCTCCGATCCATTTTTGTATGTCCTCTTTGATCTTGTTGAAATCTTCTTTTTGGTTGGTTCGTCAATTTTTGTATTTTCTTTTATTTCAACATTTTCATTTTTGTTTGTTTTAAATCCAAGTTTTTCATTTTTCCAGCCAAGTTCCGTTTTTCCTGCTGTAACCGTCAACCTTTGAACTTTTAATCTCCAAATTTTTCCTTTTATTTTCTTAATTTCGTTTCCGTTCTCAATGCAGCGTTTTAAATTTTTTTTTATTTTTACTAAATTTTGTGGAGCAAACAATCTAACAATTCCAAACTTTTCTTCCTTAACCATTACTTTATTAAGTTTTAAATTTTTAACCCTATTTCTCCTTTTCAAAACCTTTTTATCATTTTTTCCTTTTTTTCTTGTAATTTTTTCTTTATCAAATGTATTCTCCATATTATCAATTTTGTAATTTATTTTGTCACACTTCGCGTCTGTATCATTTATATCTTTTTTTACATTTGCCTCAATTTTTTCTATTATTCTGTCCATATTTGCCTCCATTTTTTCTATTCTTCTGTCCATATTTGCCTCCATTTTTTCTATTCTTCTGTCCATATTTCTGTAGATATTTGCCTCCATTTTTTCTATTGCTTTAAGGACATCGTCCCAATTTGACTGTATTTGCGCCATAGTACGGTTTGTCAAAAGTTTTTCTAATATTTTTTGTTCTTATCTCAGGGTCTATAAGTAAGTTCAAATATTAAATTTCGAGCCCCACGTTAAGGGATGCCAGTTGACGTGTAATTCTCCCTGGTTGTTTTTTATTTCTTTATTAATTAATTCAAATTTTGTTTTTTAAATTTTTCCAATTAAATATTCGTTAAATTTTCAATTTCAATAAAATTATAAAAATGGCAACGCAAACTCACCCGATACCCATATCGCAGTCCGGCTTATCAATTGCACACTCTCTCCTACGAATGCAATTTTAATTTCCAATACAAAATAATCCAAGTTAAAATTTTAATTTGTAATTATTCTTCTTCCAAATCAGCAAAATCAATCAATTTGTTACCGCTCAGTAGCCACTCATAAATATCCAAACCAACTTCAAATATCAAAAATACGCCTCCAAAAAACAACGCAATAACGCAATCGCATCAAATCACTTTATTCAATCAAAAATAATTACTCACAATTTCAAAAATACACCAAAAAACTCAGCGTAACAAAATCAAATTTCAGCGGGCATGCAAAACTCGCACCCGCTGTCCACCATGGTCGGCACCAAAAGCCACGATAAAACCTCACTTCTACCAACTTTAATTTCCAAAGTTTTACCTCCCAAAATTTAAATTCAAATATTTCTTAAACTTAATATCAAAATTAATGACAAATCAACAGGGTAGGCACAACTTTGGTTCGAAACATGACAATAGGTATCTATTAGGTAACAGAATCTTTTATAATAATTATTGAAACAACTTATTTAGAATTCTAAAATATTTACCAAATAGTATTTTTGTGTATTTGCAAAACGAAGTTAATTTCCCTACACTTCAACAGCTAAGCTCTGACGGTGAGCGAAAGTCGTAATTTGTTCAGGAAAATCTGTTATATTTAAAATCCAGCATATAAAACGACCTAAACATTAAAAATTATATCGGAATAAATGAATATTTCAGTTTATCTTAAAAAAACGAAACAGAAAGTATGCAATTGAATCAAATTCATTATCCATGCCTGCTCTAAAAATCCATTTGACTATTGCTAAAATATAAAAGAAACTAGCGACAGTTTGATACCTGGTATCTTTACTGTGCGTACAGTTAATTTAGACATTGAATATTACGGAATTCTCTAGAGTAAGAGTTGGTAATAGAACTTGGATACTAAAGTTATTGAAATTAATAAACAATACAAAATTGTGTTTTCTACAAAATTTTATATTTTACAGGAAGTCTCATATTTTATTTAAATTGGCATTTTATTTTTAAACAAACCTATTTTCTGATTAATTTAATTAAACAATATTAAAAAATTAAACTTCACAGAATTCTTGTATGCTGCATAATCATGCGGTACAACTATTTGAACTCTACTAAACGTTGTTAATAAAACTTCATTAGAGTTCACAGTTTTTAATCAAACTCTCGTTTTTAAATAAAAAACATTTGTTGTGCTATTTGGCATAATATATCTAATAATAGTTACTATAATCAATTTATACGCGGATTGTAATGTAAGTTTTATAGTTTGTTACATAAAATGCACCATTAGTATCGCATGTTATACTTAATAATACATACGTGATTAATAAAATTTATCATAATCTGAAAGAAACTTACCATAAAATATTGTTTTATATAAAGTACATTTTACAATAGTAACTAAACCGAATTAAGTATAGACTTTATTCACAGTTAGTAAATACGTTATTGTGACGTCAAACCAATAGAATTTCGTTATAATATTAGTGAAATTATCAACAGACCCCAGCAGAAGCGTCCTAAAACCTTTTAACGCCATGGACTATAGGAATATTAGTTTCAGGTAACAATGTGAATGTTTTTAGTAGGTAAAATTAATTTTGTTCTCTCTTATGCAAAAATCACCTTATATAAACTTGGGACCACGAGAAATGGAGCTCACGTCATAACCATCTGAGTGAAGTATCGACAATTCTTTTTTTAAATTAATAATTAGTAACATAGGTGCAACAAAGACAACCCGAAATAAGTTTGTCATAAGTAGAGCAGGGAATTATATGCACTAAAAACAGAAGATATATGCGGCATATATGCAGGTTAAAAATAAGGATATATGCTTAATAAAACTATGAAATATGCACATTCATTTTATTACATACGACAATTTATTCATCAATATTTGAAGCATTGCAGTACACAACTAAATATTTTTCTAAATTTTCCGTTAAAAAAGAATGTCGTTTGTCAGACAATACTGTTTTATATGCAGAAAAAGATCGTTCAACATCACAAGATGTCATCGGCGCATATTTATATTTATTAATAAGATTTTTAAAATTATCTTCTACCAAATCTATACTTTGTAAATTTCCTGCTATAACTGAACCTATCGTTTTTAATTTTAAATAACCAGGATTTTTGTTTATCACATCATTAAATTTTTTCTGTACTTTTTCTCCTATTACAATGGGAACTTCTTTTAATTTTTCCTCAATATACGAAATATGTGAAAATATTTGCGTCAAAAGTAAACCTCTCGTTTCTAAATATGTAATGGAGTTTGCTAGAAACACAAAATGAGTTTCTATAATTTGGAGTTCTGCCTGAACAGTCGATGTAAAAAGTTCCTTACATTCACGTATAGCTACTGAATCAATATCTAACGAATTAACAACATTATTAAAATTTTCATAATTATTTGCGTAATAATGGCACGCTTCTAACCAGGTTCCCCAACGAGTAATTACTGGTTCGGGTGGTAATGGTAATTCCGGATACATGTCTTTGAAAACTGCAATCCTAACAGGTGCTTTGAGGAACACCTTTTTGCCATTATTTATTAATTTATTTGCCAAAGGAAAAGAAAAGCGAACAACTTCTGCTACGAGGTTCATACCGTGAGCTAGGCAAGTACAATGAATCAAGTTTGGAAAGAAAGGCATTAAACTTCGCCCCGTTTTTACCATGTATGCTGCTCCATCAGTTACTAGTAATAAAATTTTTTCGTATTTTACAGGAGCAGGTAGAAATAAAAACTGCAGTCCTTCATTAATAAATTGACATATTGTTGAAGAATTTGTTTTTTCTAGTACAGATGAACGCAGCAAGTATGGCTTACAGTCGGAATCAATTTTTCCTACTATTAAGTGAGCGACATATTCCCCCTTAGCATTAGTAGTTTCGTCAACAGATATCCACAAACAAGAATCTTTTAATTCTTCTTTAATAGAGTTTATCACATCTGTATAAATTTTATCAACACACGATTTTCTCAATGTAGAAGACACCGGAATGCTGCGTTTCGTGTATTTTTCCAAAAATTTAGCAAAAGTTTGGTTTTCTAGCTTATGTAGAGGTATATTAGCACAAATCAAGGCTCGACTTAAATCTTTCTTAAAATTTTCGTCGTCTAAATTTTCAGCTGGCATAGCATTAATAAAAGCTTGCCTTGCATTACTGTTGCTAGACCTTTCTGAATTTTTTTTGTGCATATCGGTAGCGAGATGTTGGTCTAATTGAAATTTTTTCTCGCAAGGTATCTGTGTAAGAAATTCAAAATTCAGGAATATGTCAGAAGTTATAAAAAGAGTATCCTTACCTTTTTATTACACGCTTGACAATATACGATTGATCCGTTTGTTGGTAATGTGGAATTTCCTGCTATCCAGGCATGTAGTAATGCACTTTTTGAATTTTTTATTTTAGGCATTTTAAGGTGAAGATGATAAATAACTAATACAAATGGTAAAAAAACAACTTTCACAAAACACATACGAATAAACGACTGCAACTGCTGAAGTTTGAACTACCTAATGGTATTGGTAATTTGACTTGTAGCGTAAGATAAAACTCTCGCGCCTTTAATATGCAAAATTGCGGTTTTCTGTGCCTAGTCAGATTTGATTCATGCACATATTAGATAGTAATTGCTCAAACAGCGCTTTTTAAATAATTTTGACCCACATTTTGCAAATATGCCGAATATGTATTGTTAATTGTACATATATGCCATTATATTGCTAATTTCCAAAAATATGCAGTAACGTGTGAAATATGCATTTATATGCACTATAAAATTCGGCTTTTGGATTCCTTTTTGTACAATTCGGATAGATTTCAAAGAATTATCCTTGGGCATAGCTTCAATAAAAACATGCAATTCCATACAATTCCCTGCTCTAGTCATAAGTGTGTGAATGTAAAAATACGGTTCGTCGAAAATAATAATGATACCTAATGTACATATGCGTTAGAACAAGATAGCTACATTAGCTCTTAGCGTGGATAATAATTATTATGAAAGTAGTTTCTATTGTGATTGTCTGTCAAGTTTGCTTATAATTTAAGGTTATATCAGTGGCGGCTCGTGGTTTAGAAAATAGGTGAAGAGCTGTTCAAGATTTTGAAGGGCGATGTGGGTAAAAATAATACTTTGTTTCGACAGATTTTATAATGAATAAGTGGTTTAATAAAATTATACTTCTTTGCCTTTGTTAAATAGCTATTATTACAACTAGGGTAATATAAATACAGTCGAGTCGCGAAATAGTGGATTAAATATGGCAAAAACCTTTCACTTTTTCGGGGTTGTTCACTATTTTGATATTGACAAAATTTACAATAAAATCACATTTTGAAAATGAAAGCTTTGATTTATTGAAAGTATAAGAAACCATCTCATTCTCGTCTTTCTTTTCTGGATCAAAATCAATCTGAATTTCATTCCCTGTATAATATTCGATATCCTTGTTCCATCTTGTTCCAATACTTTTTCTTGCATTACATCAGTATATTATATAAAAATTTTTAACATACAGTATCTCATAATAAAATCCGGATGCTTCTAGGCTAGCAATGTAAATTGTACTTTTTGAAAACTCTTTTAATATGTAAAAATCGCTTTTACAAAAATATTTTTCAGACATTTTTTGTAGATAATTTCATTATTTTTATATTTGTTCATACACATTTTTTTACTTTGTCGCAACGTTTTTGATTGATATAGCTTTTTAATAAAATTAAAAATTCACAATGAAATTCTTATGGTATTTTCAGGGGATTCTCTTTGGATTTTTACCGAGACTGCTTTAAGTCACTCTCAGTCAAAGACGATGCGACAAAGTAAAAAAATGTATATACAAACAAAAATGAAGAGAATGAAATTATCTACAAAAAATGTCTTAAAAATATATTTGTAAAAGCGATTTTTACATACAAAAAGAGTTTTTAAAAAGTACAATTTACATTGCTGGCATAGGAGCGTCCAGATTTCATTATGGAGTCACTGTATAAAAATTGCGTTCTATGCTAACTTTACTAATAAAATAAAGTATAAATATGATACCTAATGTAAAGTCTTAGTCTTGGGGGGGGAAGTCTCTATAATTGTGTCATTCAAACTGCACGATTTCGTACGCAGTTCGCTGTATCGGGGTTACCGCTGTTTGTTATATACGAGTTCCATATACACTCAATGTTAAAATTTTTGTGTTCACTATTTCCGGTAGTTCACTATATACTGTATTCACTATTTCGCAACTCGACTGTAGTATATTTCCCGAGGTTGGCTAGACAACCAAGGGAAATGTATTCATATTTCCCGTGTTGTAATCAATAGTTTTCTTCTGATTGAAAAATATATTATTAAATATATCAATATTACATCAATAATTAGTCAACTAACATAGCGCTCGGCTGTAATGAAGCATTTTCCACCTCGGCACGTAATATACTATTACTCATAGCTATCGCCATATTACAACTCAATAATCCACTTCCATCTTCAATAAAATTATTAAATTAAATTAACCTGGTTTGGATATAATTTGATTGTCATATATTTTTCTAAAGAAGTACTGTAATTTTTATCGTAAGCCACTTTACGAATATATTCTGATTTATCTGCAGTATCTACAATCACCATCCTCTTAAATATTTTATTAAATGCACTGTTATTCTGCATATTTCCTTCTCTCAAATTTTCTATTGTATATTTATTAGAAAAGAAGGGAACTGTCAGAATTTCCTCATCACGAATTTCAAAATTTTAACTGCGCTATAGGAAAGAGGACACTTTTCTATGCATATTAGAACAAAAATTTTTAAGGATTATGCAAAAGTTTTCGAAAAAAATCGATTTTAAAAATGTAAAATTTACATGTATTTTAGATGCACCTTTTAACACGGCTGCATGATTAGCCGATTTTGTGTAAGGCAAAAATATTTAAAAATATCCCTGAAAAATGACAGAACTCGCCAAGGGTGGAACTCGAAGCCATAAAACTCGTTCGGGTGTCGACCGCGACTGATATCAAACATTAAGAGTATATCAAAGCACTCGTACCGTCAACAAAATGAAGAGCAGGGAAATCAACGTGAGACCGATCGTCACGCATCGGGGTATATCATATTACATCTCCGTGCCTTTCGTGATTTTAAAATGCTGTTTTTTCGGAAACTAATGCATACCCCTTGGAAATTTTTGTTGCATTATACACAGAAAATTGTCCTCTTTCCTATAGTGCAGTTGAAATTTTGAAATTCGTGATGAGGAAATTCTGACAGTAACCGAATACTGTTTAGTTTGCTTAGAAATGCATTATCGACGTGCATAATAAAAAATAAATACAAAACCATAAGTATTCTCAAAAGGCTCGATATAGGTGTGGCTTTTCCAGTGAAATAGAAAATACTAAGGACAATGTGCTGAATATACAAGCAGAAAATTGTTTATAGAGACTTATTTCGTGTAAATGTTTTGCAATTAAGTGCCACACGATGCTTGTTGTAACAACACAAAATAAAATTGAAATCCATACTTCCTTACGAAAAACGGAATAAATTACTTTTAAATTAGTTATTTTACCAAGTCGATGAACAAGCCCTCGTATCGTGATGTAACCTACGGGGTTTTGTTGGTTATTTATTTTTAATTTTTCATGTTCTAAGCCGGGGTTTTGAGATGCTCCAACGTTAGATCAAAGTGCTAACTTAAATCGAGTTCCTGAGAAATAGAGAAATATTTATTTTTATAAAGCCGCCACCATCCCTTATTCTCAATGCTAATGAACTTTTCTTCTCGTTATCACTTAAAAAAAATGTTATATTTATTTTTGGTAGCTACTGGAGATTCCTTTCACCAATCCTCCTCTTTCTGGAAACGTGAACCGACGGCTAACGATAAATTTAAATATTGTTTGCGTCGTTCGAAAGAAATAAGAATATCAAAAAAAAAACTCCCAATGTTAAACTTACAGTGAATATTTATTTAAACTTAATAATAAAAAAAAATAACTGCACGAAAATACTTAAAACAAATTATGTTTACATGAAATCCTAATTTTAATGCATTAACCAAAATAAAAAAAAAATTATTTCAAATAAACACGCATTAGTTCCAAAATGCCAAAAAAATATAAGATGTCACGTTATTGACAACTTCCCCAAAAGAAAAAAAAATAATTATATAGCTTACAAAATAGCCAAAAACAACAGAGAAAAAAAAGTAAAGAATTTTCAAAGTCCTTACCATTTAAACACAAACACTTATATAAAGAAATCAACACGTCTCAAATTTGTCATTTAAAACGTAAACCGAATTCAATTAGTTAAAGTGATAACTAAAATAATTAATTTAAATTCACACTGAAGTTAAATATTCAAATCGCGAAGTTACACAAAAGAAAATTACTAAAATTTTTATCAACTCAAGTTAAAAATGAAACAGGAGTTCCCTTAAATGGGTCAAAACCTGCTCTCTGTCTACTTTTGTGTGTGTGCCTTTTTTTATATTGATTCTTCTCCCTAATTTTTGTTTAAAGGTCTCCCCCCTTGACAAATCATACCCTGTGTAAGGCAGCGACGTCAAACTAATTAAAGAGGTTATTTACCTTATTTTTCAAAAATACACACGTGCATTAATATTTCCAAAGGATGAAAACTTTGGCTCTCAGTTTTTCTTAACAGTTTAAGAAAATACGCTCATCCACGTGTAAATTTTGTAAATGTATTCGATTAGATCATTTCACTAAAAACGGAAAAAATTTCGGAACTAATTTGTTTACTTTCCAAAAATGATGATATCATTTTTGCAACTTATTTCCTACTTTAAAATTTCCGAGTGCAAATTAGCTAATAATAACATATTAATAATTAAGGTATAATAATAATGACTTAATTAATATTAACTTAATATTTTTACAATATTTAAAATATTTTTACTTACTAAAACTACGAACAACCAAAAAAATTTTAGTTTTAAATTTCTTGGGTTGTTACAGTGAAATACAGCATCACTAATGTCATAATTTTCGATATCTCTTGTTATCACTGGCGAAATCATAATATCGTCGGAAATATTGTATACATCTTTCTTATCTTGGCGAATAACGTATACCATTTGTACGTGTAGAATTTGCTTCAATAAGTTAAAAGTGGTTTTTAGACTTACAGTTAAAGGAGATACTTGTAAGATAAAAATAGAATCGGTTATATCGATACCTTGAAGGATTTGAAGGGTGCAGCCAGTAAGGGATGTCTGGGTGTCCAGAAATTTTATTTGAAAATTTGGGTAGGTACAATTTTTGTAACATTCAATGTTAAATATTTTTCCACATTTATTTTTTGGTTGAAACGGAAACCAGAAGCACAATTTCGGAAAAATTGTGTTATTCTGGTTTAGAACCAATAGAATAACATTTTTGATTTTATATTTCCATAAAAATTTATAAACGAGTTTTGCTTCTGTCGCAAATGGAGTGAATATCAAATATTTACCTCTTGGACTGTTACGTGGATGCCATACTGTGCTGTTAATGAATAAATCCAAAAAGGAAATTAAACTTGTTTCTTTTTGCAAATAAATAATATAATTGTTTTAAAAATGTATTGTTTTTAAAAAATCGGTTGTTGTTATTATCTTAGGATTCTGAATATATTTTAAGAACTCCACTTTGAAGCTGGAATCAACCAACAAATGTATGACAGTATTCAGAGGAAACACTTCTTGAATAATATTAGGTATACACTTGTTAGCTTCTTGTAATTGCTCTGATTTAAAACTTGATGAATTGATCATAATTAGCGGAATAAACATAAAATACTTGACAATCATTTCTTTCACGTTTACAAAGAAACTCAATCTTAATCAACTTGGCGTTTAAAAGTGTATATAATAATGTGTTAATAAAGCAACATTTTTAAAAGCATATTTGTTTAAGAGCATTTAATAACTTTGTACACGTAATGGTCACATTAAAACCAAAGAAAAATCCATTTTAACAACTTTGTTGTATAATTTTGGCTAACTTTAAAGGGTATTTAGTAGTATAATGAGAAAATTTTGTTTAGCACTCAAATAAATTGAAAATTAATTACATAACCCAACAAAAAAACATAAGAAACTGATTTTGAATATTTTTGATGTACCTACTAATTACAAAACACCTGGATTTTTGCTTAGCAGCTTTAGTGATTCAGACTAATTAATTTTAGTTCTGATAAAATTTTAGAAAAATGAGATTGCCACATTATAGCCGACTTGTATTGGAATCTTTAGACTGTTCTAGTAAACTCCATACTAAAAATTTAGACGAGATTTAAGAAATTAAAAAGTTTTTAATAGAACAAGTGAATTTAACATTAATAACATTTAATAGTTATTCAGCTTTCAACGAAGGTTGTCGTTTAACTTTAACCTCTTAACCTAGAACAATACCCTTTGCTGAAAACTCATTAGTAAATATTAAAAGTTATTAATATTAAATAAGATTAAATAATAAAAATTTGTTCATAAAAACTTCTTTTATTAAACTTTTCAATTTATTATATTTCACAAGTTAATAATTTACAGGATATTATTAGAACATTTTTAAGTGACAATGTTTGCTAACATGCAGTTGAAACAAATAGTAATAAAGATAAAGTAAATAAGATAATTTAATTGACAAAAATAAATAAATTAATATTAAATAAGTAATAAAATGATTATAATGCTGAGACGAAACGATAAATTAAATAAAAAATGTAAGAAAAAAATGAAAGAAAAAAATGAAAATGAACTAGAACAATCGTTCATCGCTTGATGATGCCATAGTATGGTGAAAACGTTTGCGATAATGTTACGGATTGTAAATGTTTTGAAGAGCGCAGTCGTAGCGATTAAAATGTGCATTACATTCTACACCTAATGATATTGTTAACGGGTATCGTTATTATTATTGAGCAAATAGAGTAGAGTTACGATTTTTACATTTTTATTCTTTACACCTACGATTACGCCTACGATTACAAAACCTACAATTTAGAGAGAAAGATTATGAAACACATAAGAGAAAAGGCAAGAGCAGAGAGAGAAAATGGCAAAACAGTAAAGGTGGGCTACATGAAACTGATGGTGGATGGAAGGGAAATGAGGTGGAATGCGGAATCAGGTGAACTAACAGAAACGGAAACCTTAAGAGCGGATCTGAGACCAGAAAAATCAAAAAACTAAGAAATCCACATACAAAAAGAGCAATAAAGACAAACTGGCAAGAAAACGGACTGACGAGACAGAATGGCGGAATACAAGATGATACAGGCGTGAAGCAAAATCAATGGAAGAAGATTGAAAAACTATACGTAGGTACATGGAACGTAAGAGGAACAAACGAGGTGGGAAGTGTGGAGAGATTGGTGACAGAGATGAAAAGGTACAAGATCGGGGTTTTGGCACTGCAGGAAACGAAACAACCAGATAACGATGTGATGGAGGTGGAAGGTGTACTATTTTTTAAGAGCGGGGGAACAAGCAGGATGTTAGGAACCGGCTTTATGATACAAAATGGCATGAGACATAGAATACTGAAATTTGAGGGGATATCAGAACGACTGTGCACGCTGAGATTAAAAGGAAAGAAGAGAAATATTACAATGATAAACTTTCACGCCCCTACAGAAGAGAAAGAAGAAGCCGTTAAAAGTATATTCTATGAATCCCTAGACGAACTTTACAGAAAGGCACCAAAATATGATATAAAAATATTACTAGGGGACGCCAATGCAAAAATTGGAAGAGAAGACATGTACAAGCCCATCATAGGAAAATATAGCAAACACGAACAGACAAATGAGAACGGACAATATCTGATAAATTTTGCAGCTGAAAGGAAAATGGTAATCTGTAGTACCATGTTTCAACAAAAAGATATCTACAAAGGAACATGGACAACACCAGATGGGAAAATAATTAACCAAATAGATCACTTCCTGATAGACGAACAACACAAATCCAGCATACATAACATTAGAAGCATGCGGGGTGCCGATATCAACTCGGATCATTACTTAGTCAGAGCAAAATGCCAAATAGCAAACACCGAGAAAACTACAAAAATACGGAAAAGAACCCCTAGATATAACAGCACAGAAATGTTTAACAGCGAGGAGAAAAAAAAGAGATACGAATCGGAAGTAAGTTTTCAACTGGGGAAGATAAAGAGATGCCAAAGAGTGGATGAGGAGTGGGAGGAAATAGAGAAGATGATAAAAGCAATAGTCAAAGAAAACACTACGAAAACGAAGGAAAGCAACGGAAAGAGATGGTTCGACGAAGAATGCCAACATCTGATGCAGCTTAAGACGAAGAAAAGAATCGAAATGTTGAGTAACAATACGGAACATAACAGAAAAGCTTACACCCAAATAAGAAGGCAAATGAAATGGATGACAAGAAGAAAAAGAAGAGAGAGCCAAGAAAAAGACATGCTACGGCTTGAAACACAATACAAAAATAAAGAAATCAGAAACTTCTATCAAGAGATAAAGAGAATGAAACCTGGAAGCTCAAGAAAAAACCCTGTACTCAAAGATAAAAATAGAATGCTACTAACTGAACCCGAAAACATAATAGAACGATGGAAAGAATATTTCAGCGAAGTATTGGGAAATGAGACCGACGATAATGAAAAGTATGAGAACAGAATACCAGAGGAAATAGAAGTGACTGAAGAATGTACAGCTGTACCCACCATACAAGAAGTAGCAGAAACAATAACACGACTGAAAAATAACAAAGCACCAGGAGAGAACGAAATAACCGTGGAAATGATCAAACACGGAGGAGCGGATCTTGTGGTCAGACTACACGAGCTAATTGTGAAAGTATGGAATACTGAAAGCATGCCAAACAGATGGAACAGCGCAATAATATGTCCTATTTATAAGAAAGGAGAAAAAATAACATGCGAAAATTATAGAGGAATTGCTTTAGTAGACACCGTATACAAAGTTATAACCAAGATTATAAAGGAACGTATAGAAATCACCACAGAGAAAATTATAGGAGAATACCAAGCGGGTTTACTACGGACCAGATTTTTGCAATGAAAGAAATACAATACACATGTAATGATTACAAAATACCACTACATGCCCTGTTTATAGATTTCAAACAGGCCTATGACAGAATGAACAGAAGCGCACTATACGAAGCAATGAGAGAGATCGATATCCCGGAAAAACTTGTCAGACTAACAAAAGTGACACTAACGAAAACCAACAACAGGGTGTATGCAAATAACCACTACTCTACCTATTTCCAAGTCACGAATGGATTAAGACAGGGGGATCCTCTATCGGCCCTTTTATTTAACATAGCATTGGAGGTAATAATAAGAAAAAGCAAAGTCTCGCGATCTGAAATGATATATAATAAGCCAAACCAGCTATTAGCGTACGCCGATGATATTACCGTACTGACGAGAACAAAGGGTGAACTTGTAAGGGCGACGAAAAATATAATTAGAGAAGCATGAAAGATAGGACTAGAAGTGAAACAGGGGAAGACAAAGTATATGAAACTGGAAAACAGCAAGGAGGGAAAAGGAGTGGAAGATTTCTTAGAGGTGAAAATGGATGAAGGAGAAAACATGCTTTTTGAGAGGGTAACGACTTTTACATATCTTGGAGTTCAACTGACGGACAAATGTGAAGAAAGTACGGAAATCAAAGCAAGACTGACAAGAGCATCGAAAAGCATAGCAGCGATGAGACACTTTTTAGCGGCAAAGAACGTATCCAGAAACGCCAAGTTACGTATATATAGGACGGTCATCAGACCAACGGTACTGTATGGTTCCGAGATATGGACCCTGAACGTCTCTGATCAGAAAAAGTTGGAGATTTGGGAACGAGGAATCCTTAGAAAAGTTTTCGGAGGTGTAAACACGGAACTGGGGTGGAGAAGAAGAACCAACTGTGAGTTGGAAGAACTGTATGGGGAGCCCAACATAACAGCGGTGGTGAGGGCGAATAGAATAAGATGGATGGGACACGTTGAGAGAATGAGGAACGAGAGGATGCCAAAAATGGTCCTAAAGAGACAACCAATAGGAACACGAAGAGTGGGGAGACCAAAGTCCAGGTGGAAGGAGGCAGTGAGAAGCGACCTGAAGAGACTGAAAGTGAATGGATGGGAGGAAAAGGCAAGAGACAGGGGAGAATGGAGAAAAGTCGTCAACGCAGCCCTGGGCCTACAAGGCCTGTAGCGCTTACTTATATATATATATATATATATATACAATTTATCCCGAAGACACAACAATATACATACGGTGTGTTTATATTGTGTTAACTTAAATATTTTAGTTCTAAAATGTGTTTGTGCATTTTTTGGTTAATACTAAAAATTTGATGTGATTAAATCTTCTTCATTTATTTTTCTTCTGAAAATATAGATGAACAGAATGCACTTCTGATCAAAAAATTTTCTCCTAATTATTACAACCATTAATTATTTCTAGATAGTCAAGAGATATACATTTACATTACATTTTTTTTATTTTTATAAAAAATTAATAATTCACCTAGAAACGCAAATATTGAAATAATTAAACCAATTATCCATATAGTAAAAACACCATACAAATGTTTTACATTTAATTGCGTTTCAGTATAATTAATATCCTTGTCACTGTTTCTAAAATTTTGTATTAAACCTGAAAATTTTACAAGCAAAATGCCACTTTCTATAACTCTGTCTGCAAATGTATCCAATACTGGTAAAAAATAATGGCCTTCTTTTGTAGCAACAAAAATTTCAAATCTTAAAATTCCACAATCGTTGGTAATAAAGTCGACATCTTTCGTTATTTCATAGGGTATCAAATCCAGAACCATATTCATCGGTACTGGAATGCTGGAATTTTTATGTAGCTTTACATTATAGATCCAACTAGTATAATTTTTCAAGTCGGTTGGTTTTAATCTATTGACAAGCTTTTTAAAAATACTGTTGTTGTAAATGTTTGTATCTGCTTTTAACTGTTCAACATGAAAAATTTCAGCATACATGCTTAATTTGGAATCTATAAGTTTCTCGATTGTATCGATTGGTGGTCCATATAACGGTTTTAATAAAATACTACTCAATTTACTTTGAAATGTAGTATCAATTAATATTATAAAAAATAGATACAATATCATAAACAATCTTAAACGACCTGATCTTGGAGAAAGGTTAAGACTAACTGAAAAAACTAACGAATATGTGCTTAAGATACATCTACAAAATTGTTTAAATATTTTGTGCTCATTTAAGGGTCTTGCGATTAAACTCCAAATTACCCCTGCCATATCAACGCAAAATATAATGGACATCCACGATTCTTTTTCGAATACAGAAAATATTAGTTTAAAATTTGAAATTTCAATAGGCCGAGGAACAAGCCAAGACGATATATCATAGTAAATTGATTTGCTTGAATCATACTTTTCAAAACTCTCCAAATTTCGCCATACTTTCGGAACTATTAATATATCGTTAGTAGTATTGCTTATTAAATCGTCATAACCAAAATCGCTGAACAATAAAGGTATTTGCAATTGCTTTCCAATTATTTTAATAAAATTGATAAAGAGCGCAAAAATAGGTGCACTGCTTACTATGTTTTTTACATCATCGGATTTAGCAAAACTATAGTATCGAATTGCGCATTTAGTGAAGTTTTGGGATTGACTCTTGAAAATTTGCATAAATTTTTTACAACTGCAATATGTACAATAATTAATTATAAACTTTTGACCACATTGATTTTTTGATGCAAATGGTAACCAATAGTAGATGTTAAGAGAACCTTTTAGATTTTGATTTAATGCCATCACAATCACATTTTTTATATGAAATTGCCAGAGCATTTTAAAAATAGCTTTTACTTCTTGCACAAAATGAATTATTATTAGGTATCTCTTTCTAGGACTACTTTTTGAATTCCAAATCTGGCTGTTTGTAAATTGGACAAAAGTAGCATTTAAATTATTAACGTCTCTGACATATACGATATAATTGGTATCAAAACTCCAACTTGAGTTATATAATTTGTTTGTTGTTGTCACCAACAATGGACGCTGTAGAATATTTAAAAATTTTGCTTGCAAATGCTGGTCAAGTAGAACATGAATATCGGTATCATCTATGAACATTTTTTTGGATATTTTAGAAATGCAGTTTTTAGAAATTGACAAATTTTGCAAGTCAAACTTAAACGCAAACGTTAAAAGTATTGTAGAATATGTAATTAATATTACTACAATCATGGTATACAATATCTACTGTTTGTGTGGAATACAAAATTAAGTGATTCTCTAGGATTGAGAAATATTTTTTTAAATACATGAAGATTGTAATACCTTTTACATTAGACATGTGTTTAGTGCTTATTAAAGCACTCTAAAACCTAAAACACAGGCCGACAAAAAAAATTTGGTTGTGCGATCAAGATAGTTTTAAATATTTAATTTCTAAAAATTATTAAATACCAAAGTTCTGATTTAATCTGTAAAATTTTCTAGTGATATTTACTGCAGGAATTCAACTTTATACTATTCTGCAGTTTTCTATGACTGCTATACCAAAAAACTAACAATATGATGATAGCAATAATAGATAATATTTTTGCTACGCAACCAAAGAAAATTAAGAAAGTGATCAAAAACCGTTTTTTAGTTCCTTTCATACAAGATAGCAGTAAAAGCTCAGCTACTATTAATTCAAATTTTCAAATTGTTAATCAGAATCTCAAATTATATTACATTTAGCCAATAGAAAACAAGTAATTTGAAATTACATTGCACCTAATGTACTTTCCAATGTACCAATGTACAATAACACTTGGTTACAAATTTAAAGAACGTTAAATTTGATCAACGTTGGTGAAACGACATTTAGTTTAACAAGGTGTCTTGACGGAGCGTTAATTTGATCAGCGTCGAAACAAATTTAACGAAGGTTGCTGAACCGGCCATTAGTATTGTAATACTAATATATTGTAATGATAATTTACAGAAATTTTTTTATCACACACTTGTTTTTACTCGGGCAACCCTGGTGTGCGGGAGCAGTTGGGAATTTTCAAAAATCGAGAGTTCCTAGTTTCCAAATCAATCGTAAAAAAAACAAATTTTCAATCCAAATAATAAATAGTATTCCAAAAATTAATTAATCACATTCAAATTCAAATTTAATAATTTAATGTAAACTATTATTGGGCTCGTACTTTCGATTTTACGCTTATCCAAATCACCCCCTTATCAATAGCACCATTCGTTCTTGCGAATGCAATAATTTTACACTTTTCAATTTAAAACAATTGAAGTCCAATTTTTAACTTGCAATTATTGCTTTTCCGAATCAGCGAAACCAATCAATCCACTACCGCTGGGTAGTGAACCATCAAAATAATCCAAATTAACTCTAAATCTCAAAAATAATACTTCCAAAATAGCGCAATAATGCATTCGCATAAAATTATTTTATTCAATCTAATAAATCCAAAATTTACTCACAATTCTCAAAAATATCAAAACTCAGCGGGCATACAAAATTTCGCACCCGCTGTCGGTCATAGTTGGCCAAAAAAGCCCTTATCTCTATCCTTTCTCTCCACTCTGCACTTTTACCAATTCAAACGTTTAAAAATGAAATTAACAAATATTTACAATTTAGCACAGGGTGGGTCGAAATATTTTGTTTCACGACAATATTTTTGATGTGTAACATCTTTCCGTCGCTTATGGAGGTAATTTCGTGAAATGCGTAACAGGAAAACAGAAAAGCGCGCACTATTTAATTTGACTAAGGAGCGCCAAAATTATTTTATCGGAATACATAGACATCATTTGTATTATAAAATGCCATTAAAAAAACTTTGTCCGACGTGAGGTTTGAACTCGCGATCACCGAATAATGTAATTATGTTGCAAGCACATAACGCAATACGTTGTGAGGGTTCATCTAATAAGATTGTTTTAATTATCTGTTATATTATATGTTACAGATTGGGGTTACGGTTACTGGTAATGTAATGCCGTTCCACCTATTTCGCGATTTTAAATGATTTATAATTATTAATTATTTCAAATAAAAATGTTGCTTACTACCAAGGTGTTATGTCAGATGTTACACTTCATATACGAGTACTGTATGGTTAGTTTTTTTTTTGATAAATATAGGTATTATATAAAAATAGATACTTTACTTATTAACAAATTCAGAATTAAATAAAAAATACGATAATTAAATCTAACATGGATATTTAAATGATTTATGCAGTTACTAAGCTTTACAGTAATAATTAAGTATTCAACAAAGAGAATATTATGATTTATATAAATTATTTGTAACAACATTTTTACTCTAAAGATATAGTGGGTTTATGTAATAAATGACATAATACTATTTTACTAAAAATTTCAGAAATTTAATTTTAAAAACAATTTATTAAACAATATAATAGAAAATTAACCTAAAAAATTAATTTTTAAGTCGATAGTGTGGTAGTTAGTAGTATGTAATTTTAAATAATTCCATAGAAAGTTAATATGTATTCTTTATTTAACAGTTAAAATTTATTATTTTAACATTTTGTTTAGTTTGTTTATATAATTTATGAAACAATTAAAAATAGTTATTATATTATCACATAAGATAATATTATATATGTAAGAGTATAATGTGGTTATTAAAAACCGAAACTTTCAGCTATGGTAGAAGTATATTCTTTAGTCAAAATAATAAAATAGGCAGTCCTTACTCTTAACATCAATATTGTTCATCACGAATTAACCCCTTAGACCGGTTTATGTCATTCACGCAAGATTTTAATATAAAATCACTCGCCTAGTAAATAAACTAATATAACATATTCTGCTGTTTTCATATTTATTCCTACTGTAATGATTTTCCCAAATTGAATAAAGTTAACCTGAAGGACAATATTACTGAAGAAGCAAAAAATTATTTATTTAATTTTATAAAACATTATTTCACCAAGAAATATAACCGTCGAAATAATTAGAGCAATCAGTCGGATACCAAAAACACCATATAGTAAGTGTTTTAGATTTATTGGCATATTAGAATAGTCATTAGCTTTTTTCTTGTTTCTAAAATTACGCAGAAAATTCGAAACTTTCTTATGAAGTATACCGTTTTCGATAACTCTGTCAGTAAATGCATTCAAAATTGGTAAAAAATAATGACCCTTTTTCATACTAATGCAAATTTCATATCTAGATAATCCAGTATTGCTTACAATAAACTTAATATCTGATGTTAATTCAGGCGGCAGAAATTTTAAAGTCAAATCTTTCGGAACTGGAATACTAAAATTTTAATTATCGTATCAGCCTAATTACTACTTCAGTAAAATTGTCATAACGTATCGGTTCCAATTTATTAAGAATTTTTTCAAAAATGCTTCTATTAAAATTGACTTCTTCTTTCAAAATTTCGATATGAGCTTGCGTAGTATGTATTTTTAATTTTGAATCAATTAGTTTTTCAATTGTGTCGATTTGTGGCTCATATACATTTCTTAAAAGAGTGGTTTTTAATTTACTTTCAAATGTAGTATCAATGTGTATTACAAAGTAAAGATATAATAACATAAGTACCCTTAAACGATTTGATTTTGGAGATCGCTTTATCGCTACTGAAACTACTAACGAGAATGTAGCTGAAATACTTCTCGAAAATTGTTTAAATGACGTATCTTCATTAAAATACTTTGAAACAAAATTCAAAATTATGGCTGTCATAATAACGTAAAATATTATTAATAATCATAATTTCAATTCAAAAACCTTAAATATTATTTTAAAATTAGAAGTTTTGCTAGATCGAGGAACAACCCACGATGGCACATCGTAATAAAATGAACGACTTGAATCAAACTCCTTAAAGGTTTTCCTATCTCGTATCTCTTGAATAGCTATTAAAATATCATCAGTGATATTATTCAAAACATTTTTATCTCTTAATTTGCTACATACTACAGATGCTTGCAATTGCTTTCCAAGTAATTTAATAAAATTCATGAACATAATATCAGGAGGCAAACGATTTACTAAATTTGCAGCAGCATTTCTATCAGTATAACACCGAATTATACATTTGCTGAAATTTTGAAATTGATTATTTAAAGTTTGCCTGATTGTTTTATAACTAAAATTTGATATGTGATCTATGAAAAATCTCTGTCCACATTGATTTTTGGAAGCAAATGGAAGCCAAATGTACATATTGGAAGCAACTGCAAAATTTTGATTATTTACTAATAAAATTACATTTCTAATATGATATTGCCACAACATTTTAAAAATACTGTGTACTTCTTGTACATATTGAATTATTATTATGTATCTACATCTTGGACTGTTTTTTGAGTTCCATAACTGACTATTAACAAATTCATCAAAAGTTGCATTAAAACTTTTATCATCTTGCACATATAGAATATAATTGTCACTATAGCGCTCACTTGACTTATGCAATTTATCTGCCATAGTTATAAATAATGGATTCGATAATAGCTATTATTACAACTAGGGTAATATGAATAGTATATTTCCCGAGGTTGCCTAGTTACATCTCGAGGGCAAAGCCCGAGAGATGTATAGACAACCAAGGGAAATGTATTCATATTTCCCGTGTTGTAATCAATAGTTTTCTTGTGATTGAAAAATATATTATTAAATATATCAATATTTCATCAATAATAAAATTTGAGATTTTGAATTTGCAATAACTCGAAAACGGCGCTAGATATCGAAAAACTGAGCAAAAAATTTACCCCCCTTTGCTCGTTCTCAACCCCCCTAGCAATTTGTCGAAGGAAGCCTTATGCAAAATTCTAGATCAATAGCGCGCAGAATGCGCGCACAATAATTTAGAAAAAGTTAGGTTGGTTTTTAAAATATAAAAATAAGTAGGCACATTTTTTATTTTAAACGTCACTTAAATGTCACTTTTTAACAGGGATGGCTTTAGTATTTTGTTTTGTATGTTTGATTGTCCAATCACCGTGCGCAAAGTATACTTTAAAATGACGTTTCATATTTCCCTAGGGAAAATATGATATGACGTTTCATATTTCCCTTGGGAAATATTAGTGTGTTATGACATATTGTAACTAAGGCGATATTTCAATCAGAAGAAAAAGTATTTTTCTTCTGATTGAAACAATATAGAGCAATATCGCCTTAGTTACAATATGTCATAACACACTAATATTTCCCAAGGGAAATATGAAACGTCATCTCATATTGTCCCTAGGGAAATATGAAACGTCATTTTAAAGTATAATTTGCGCACGGTGATTGGACAATCAAACATGCAAAACAAAATACTAAAGCCATCCCTGTTAAAAAGTGACATTTAAGTGACATTTAAAATAAAAAATGTGCCTACTTATTTTTATATTTTAAAAACCAACCTAACTTTTTCTGAATTATTTTGCACGCATTCTTCGCGCTATTGATCTAGAATTTTGCATAAGGCTTCCTTCGACAAATTGCTAGGGGGGTTGAGAACGAGCAAAGGGGGGTAAATTTTTTGCTCAGTTTTTCGATATCTAGCGCCGTTTTCGAGTTATTGCAAATTCAAAATCTCAAATTTAATTATTGATGTAATATTGATATATTTAATAATATATTTTTCAATCAGAAGAAAACTATTGATTACAACACGGGAAATATGAATACATTTCCCTTGGTTGTCTATACATCTCTCGGGCTTTGCCCTCGAGATGTAACTAGTCAACCTCGGGAAATATACTATTCATATTACCCTAGTTGTAATAATAGCTATATAAAATTTGCCTTTAATTGTAGATCAACTATCACATGAATATCTCTATTATGTTAAAAAAAATTTTAGTTATCTTGGAAACGTAGTTTTGTGTCACAGAAGCATTTTCTAAATCAAATTTCATGTGGAATTCACATTTAGATATACTAATTATTATTGCATAGCAATATATTAAAAGTTTGGCAATCATGAAAAAAATTTTCTTGATATCGAAAACTTCAAGTACTATTTTATAAGTAAAAATTTATATTAAAAATATTATTGAATTGCGATATCCCTAATATATTATTACTATTAATTTATCAAAATGTAATATGTACTTAAAGCCACCAAATATTGTTTCAAGTTAAAGCTTTTACTAATAATATATTATCAAAATACTGAATTACATTACGTATATAAAAATTTTCACCAAGTAGTATTCAGATATTTATAAAAAATTAGCCTTTTTATACAAGTGGATTTGTTATTGTGACTATTTCCATGGTTACAAAAAAACTTTTGATAATAATATAACTTTCCGACAATAAATTCGGGATCCATAGTTCATTTACTAGCAAACTATATCATTAATTTAATATTTTAATAATTTTTTTTTAAACTTCGAAATAAAAATTCTTTATTGTTTCCGGCAATGACAATTTTTCTTTACACGCTGGAAAAATAACCAGCTTCTTTTTTGTGCAGCAAGCTCTAATTGATGTTACAACTAACTGACTTTTGCGAAAGCGAGAGCAAGGTTCCAAAGCCAATTCTAGGCAAATTAATCTCCAATAGTATTTATAACTCTAATACTAGAGATCAAAAAAATATATTCATTTTTGGGTTGAGAATACAAAACTTTAAATCCAAACTTTATATTTTAATCACCCTATGAAATCTCGCAAAATTTTATGGTTGTTTAGACATGAACAGAATCTTTAATGATATTGATGATTAATTTACTCGAAATTTTGCTCTTATATTAAACAGTTTACAAAACATACTTCACGTTTAATTATTTAATTTAGACAAAGTCAATTAACACTGCAGTTGTTATTTTATGGCTTCACTGATGTAACTGTACTGGAACATCGTTAATTCACGAAGTTCCTCCTGTTCAGGATTTGTCGTGATTGCTCAACTTATGTATGTAAATACAAGTAAATACAAGCTTTTTGTAAATACAAGTGTAACATAAATTTCAATACTTTTAGGTGTCAATCTACAGGCATTATTTATATTTATTACTAAGAACTTTTAGGATTTTTATTTTAGATTTTAGAAAATCTGAAAAGTGGCCCAAATATATCTACAACAGTGCTGAACAACATACTAAAATTCAAAAGACTGTGATAGAAATAAGAATGTTAATCGCATGTCAAAGTTTACCAAAACTCAACAGAAGCTGTGTATTACAAAATTTTCCATTTAATTTCTTCACAATTTAAATTCTTAACTTAGTTGTTTAAATTTCATTCTGTCCAAAACCTTCAATAACGAATCTTTGTATCTTCTGAAAAAAATACCTGAACTGGTATATAAATAATCTACTTTTTAAATTACGTTTTGAATTTATTGAAAACAATATTTCCTAAACAAATAAAATTTGTGAAAGTTAGTGGTGAAGTTTGGTTTAGTAAAAAGTCTTACCTAATTATGATAACAAAGTATTACTTTGTTTTAAATTTCTACATTAGACAACGCTGCACTTTGTTTAGCTAATTACGTAAAAAATTTCAATTACACTATAATTAAAATTAAATTAAACTGGAATAATACAGAACATCAAAATCTGTTCAATTAAAACATATGCTGTTTACCATTTAAGATGTAACTTAAATCTATAGTAGTTTAAATATATATGATTTTTTTTATAATTCAAAATTTTTAACATACTTTTAGTAATTCATTTATTTATTTATATGCTAAAATATACCTTTTATAACATTTCGAATAACAGATAAATTGTAATAAGAGATTTGCTAATGACCCATTAATTAGTGTTTCTTCTAAAATACTTGATAAGGGGTTATCGTATGCCAACACAAATAAAATAAAAAGATGAACGTTTCTGGAATCAGGTCTTAATTGGCAATGAAAGCAAGTTAAGTTAAAATTTAATTCCAATTATGGAATACGAATATGATATCTGATAAGTAAAAGTTTGTGAACGCCCAGTAGCATTGCCACAAATTAAGTGAAGAGTAGACCCCCTACCATGGAATAATTACTCAATTTAATGCTCAATAAAAATACAAGTTAACTATTAATTACCAATTTAATTTTAACTTAAATTAAAAGCTCCTTTACAAATTAATATAATAAATTACATAATATGGTAAAAGTTTGATTATCTGTATCATCACTAAAATTATTTACCTGTGGCGCTAATAGATAGGATGGATAGACTTTAAATATCGATTAGTTTAGAAAATTAATCGATATTCGAGGTGTTTAAACAAACATCTAATTGTTCGCAGTGAACTTCGTTCAATTTACATGACTACTACACTATGGTTGGGTACTGCGATTCAAACCGTTAACACCGTGGAATAATTTTATGTTGAATTGGTTTTCGTTAATTACAGCCAGAATTTTCTTAAAATCAGAGATTCCTGTTCTTCTAGAGCCACTATGTTATTGAGACAGCTGTAGCACTGTATGGAAGTTTTTTTACCAGTGGATTGGTTTCTGAGTTTTACTTAAAAATAGAGATTTCCGCTCTTCTAGAGCTGAGACTTTGTCGTATAAGAGGGAAAATTTGCAATTGGATGTTCCAATAAGGAAAAATAAGTGATATCTTAATAATGATTTATTTGTGTCTAATAAATATCTACTAGGTATATGTTTTTGACTTATTCTTGTTATGAATTATCCATTCGCCTAAAAATGCAACTGTAGAAATAATTAAACCAGCTAACCATATAGCAAACACACCGTACAGGTGTTTTATACATAATTGAATTTCTGAATAATTTTTGTCTTTGATATTATTTCTAAAATTATGTATAAACTCTGACGATTTTGCGTAAAGAATACCGCTTTCTGAAATTCTGTCTATAAGAGCATTTAAAACTGGTAAAAAATAATGACCTTTTTTCATAATAAATAAAAGTTCAAATCTTAAAATTCCAGAATTACTAGCTATGAAATCAACATCCTTTATTATTTCATAGGGGAAAAATTCAAGAACCATATTTTTCGGAACGCGAATACTATAATTTTTGTAAAGCCTTAAATCGTTGATCAAAGAAGTATAATTATTTACGATTAATGGTTGTAATTTATTGATAAGTTTAGTAAAGATACTGTTGTTGTAAATAATTGAATTTTTTTTAAATTGTTCTATGTGGCCTGAATAATCAAAGACGGATAATTTGGAATCGATAAGTTTTTCAATTGTGTCGATAGGTGGTTCATGTAATGGTTTTAATAGAATACTACTTAATTTGCTTTGAAATACATTATCTATCTGAATTACAAAAAATAGAAATATTATCATAAGTATTCTTAAACGAGTTGATTTGGGAGATGGTTTGATAGCAACCGACAAAACTAACGAAAATGTACTTAAAATACACCTTGAAAATTGTTTATACATTTTTAGTTCATTTAAGTGTCTTGCAATGAGATTCCAAGTTACTCCTGTTATAACAACGCAAAATATAATAAATAACAATAATTCTTGTCCAAATATAAGATATATTACTTTAAAGTTTGAAATATTACCAGGACTAGGAACCATCCATGCCGAAATGTCATAGTAGATTGTTTTGCTAAATTCATACTCTTCTGAGATATCCTCATATCGTGAAATTTGTGGAGCTATTAATATATCATCAGTGATATTGTTTAAAAATTTTACATCAGTAAATTTGTTGAACAATAAATTTGCTTGCAAGTACTCCCTAATTATTTTAATAAAATTTACGTGCAGTGCGGAAATGGGTCGTGTACTCAATAATAATTTCATGTTATCGGTTATGTCTTTTATATCATGATACTGAATTGTACATTTGGTATAGTTTTGAGAATAACTCTCGAGAACTCTTCTAATTTTATTATAACTGCAATTTAAACAATGCTCGATATCAAACTTTCGACCGCATTGATTTTTTGATGCAAATGGTAACCAGAAGTATATATTTGGAGACCGTCCTAAATTTTGATTCAATATCATCACAATGATGTTGTCTATATGATATTGCCATAGCATTTTAAAAATGCTCTGAACTCTTTGCACATAATGGATTATTATTACATATCTTCTTCTTGAACTACGTTTTGGGTTCCATATCGGAGTTTTTACAAACGCATCGAAAGTCGCATTTAAATTTAAATCGTCTTGGACATACACAATATAATTTATAGTAAAACTTGCACTTGAATTTATATGAAGTTGGTCCGTTGTTGTTATTAACAATGGATGCATTAAGGTTTTTATAACATTTTCTCGTAGATCTGGATTAATGATTATGTGAATATCTGTGTTACCTGCAAAAAAATTTTTGATTATTTTGGAAACACAGTTTCTAGATTTGGATATATTTTGACTTTGAAATTTATATGCATTTGCAAAAATTATTATAAAACAATATATTATTATTTTGATAATCATGGTATTATAGTGTTATATGTAAGACACAATAGTTAATAATAACTTACATATTATTGAACACAATAATAACTGTTAATATTGTTACACGCAATTTATCTATTAAAGCATAGCCAAAAAGCTTGAATTTTTTGTTCCATACATGCAACTGAAAGTATTATTAAATTAACTTGCCCATTATTCTTTCCCTTTAAGTTTTTTTTCTTTTTAAAATGGGTCACCCTTTATAGTGATTAAGTAAGATAATCAATACCTAGATTTACGAATTTTACACTATATTTGACACTATATCATTGACAAAATATTAAAACTAAAATTATATGATTTTTAATTAAATTGTATAATCTATATTTTTAAAATTAAATCAGAATGGTAGCTGTATAGAAACACAAAAACTGTTAATCATTATAGCACAGGACTACTGTGTTCATCTATACATTTAATTATTATCAATCACTTCGAAAATTTAATTCATCTTTGCCTCATTTGAGCAAAAACATTGCTTTAGTTTAATCGTCTTCGATTAAATGCATTTACAAAACTTTCAAACTAATTGTCTTAACACATTGTCACTTTAAGATCATACTGTTTTTATCATAACAGATCATACTGTTTACATACTAGATAATTGTGTTGTATCCCAATTCACAAATAAAAATAATTTGTCATTTAAAAATATTTACAATGATGTCTATATTATGTTGTTGATAAATAAATAATAATATTATATTGATAAGGTTACGTTTCCAAACTTGTCGAGATAAAAAATGAGAAAGTATTTTAAATTTAAATAGGAAAACCCAAGTGATAATTTTGTGATCACATCAATAATTTAAATTTTAATTGTGTATTTTGACCTTCTATAATCATTCAAAACAAAGTTCAATCTAAATTTCAAGTTAAAAGATAGCATATTCTAGCAAAATGGGCTAAGAAGGTTCACATAAGACAAAAGGAAGTCATGAAAACCTTTCATGACTTAATGATTTTCACTTTCTAAAATTCTGCTATTAATATTGTTATTAATACCCAATACAATGTGAGTCTAAAGTAATTCACTGCTGTCTTCTATTAAATTCATCAATTTAAAATCATTTGCAAGTAATTTAGTGGTTAAATATTTTTCTTTGGGAATACAAGAATTTCGATTATTTAATGATTCTCTTTTGATGAGGTCAGCATAATTAATCTAATTATTTGTTAAATAATTATAAATTATTTTCTCGTAAACTATAATTTGGATTTCATAGTTTACTGCTGATAAATGATTCTAAAGATGCATTTAAATGTGCTTTATTACGAACGTAAAATATATAATTGTTATATATTGCGATGATTTAATCGATCAAAACAAAAAAACAGGATTTGATTTTAAAAACTTCCAATTAAATTATTTTAAACGTTAAAATTTTTAAACTTTGCTCGTGGATCGAACGTACTATTTTAAATTATCAAATCGAAGCGATATCTTCCAGGCCATACGTCGCTCTTTTAAATGATATTTAATTTCCAAATCTTACAAATAAATTAATAGCAACTCCAAAATTAAATTAATAAAAACGATTAGATAGGAAATCTAATTAAGACTAAAACAATTTAATCAAATTTATTCAAAAATATACATTTTGATTATATTTTTATTAAATATTCACAATTCCACAAAAGATACAGATGTTGAGATAAATAAACAAGTTAGCCATAGAGCTAAAACGCCATTCAAATGTTTTATACTCATACGCCTTTGAAAATAACCATCATCCTTGTCACTATTTCCAAAATTGTGTATTAAACTTGTAAATTTTACATACAGAATACCACTTTCTGTAATTCTGTCTACAAACGTATTCAACGGTGGTAAAAAGTAGTGACCATTTCTTATGACAATTAAAAGTTCTATTCTTAAAATTCCAGATTGATATGCAATAAAGTTAATATCTTTTGTTATTTCATATAGCATAAATTCACGAACCAAGATATATACTACCCAATTTACTTTGAAATACATAACCAATCTGCATTACAGAATATAAATATATTATCATTACCATTCTTAAACAACTCGATTTGGTAGATGCCTTGATAGCTACTGAAAAAGTTAATGAAAATGTACTTAACATACACCTTAAAACATTTTTATACATTTCACGATTATTTAACTAGCAGCTAGTGGTAATCTGAATTTAGGAAAATTTTGGCATCCTATATTGCAGTAATGCTTTCCGAAAATGTTGATAATTTTCACATACACTTTAAGTGCTCCGGACCAACTCCTCAATTGTGGGAGATTCGACAATCGTACCTCAGGGTATGGGCAAAAAAAAATAAATTGTTTATTGTCCAAAAATAAAATAAATTGTTATCCAAAATTAATTATTCATTTAAAATCCAATGAAAAGTAAATAAAAAATTATTATTTCTTTAAAGGTATCGAAGTTTTGATTTTCAACTATCAATTCGACGGCTTATCCACCCTGCACATTCGTTCCTACAAGTATAATTTTAAATTTTCCAATTTTAAATGTTCCACGTACAATTTTATTATTCAAATTATTGTTTTTCCAAATCTATCAAATCAATCAATTTACTACCATTCGTTAACAACTTATCAAAAAATATTCAAATAAATTTTAAGTCAAACGAAATATCAAAAATAACGCAATAATTCAAACGCATAGAAATTACTTTATTTAAATAAAAACTACCCACAACTCAACATATCTAACCCTCAAAAAATATCTTACAGGATCAACGAGCCAAAAGTCGCACAACATTCTCGTGTGGCGACTCGTGGCAAAAAACCTTGAATTTCCTGTCATTCGCCTCTACCTCTCAAATTTCACAATGCTACAATTTAAACTTATTGAAATAAAATTTCCCATCAAAATGCACAGAGTGGGTGCGAATCACTTTGAAACACCACAATATATACGATAAGTGCTAAGATAACTACTAGAAATGTAATTTATTAATGGGGTGATACTCTTTGCATTCCCTATACTCAAAACATCAATATTGAGTTTTAGATAACAAATGTGTTTCAGACGAAAGCAGAATTTGGCTCGCGGTTTTTCCGCTACATATTAGGCTGTGATAGTTACATAATATTGCTGATTGCGACCTCAAAATTCGATTATTTTTCTACCATAGACGATCTGAAAATTGAGCAAATTTTTATTTATCTTGAACTATTAAGCCTTTATACCCTTTGTTGCATAATATTCCATAACCACTTTATGCCTAGTTATTCCACTGTATTGCAGGACTATTAGTTTTTTCAAAACTTTTATTAAGATTTCGTCTCATTAAGTTGCTCTTGCAACTGCCATTAATTTCTGGTAGTAACTATTGCCAACTGTGAGCCAAATTTATAGCACTTTTTCACCAAAAATAGTATAATATGTATAATAAATTCAGGATGAATTTTGGTGATGAATTGAATTGACATGATCTTCTTTTAAATTGATTAATTAATTAAGTAGGTACCGTGAAATAAAATTTACATAGTTTTACGATTGTTACAATTCTTTATTTGCTATTAATGTACCATTTAGAACTTATCTTTATGAAAAATTAATAATTCACATAAAAATACAACTGTCGCAATAGTTAACCCAGCTAACCATATTAGAAAAACACCATACAGGTGTTTGATACACAATCTGGTTTCAGAATAATGTTTGTCTTTTCTACTATTTCTAAAATTTTGTACTAATTTAGATAATTTTACACATAAAATACCACTTTCTGTTATTCTGTCTACAAATGAATTTAAAATCGGTATAAAATAATGACCATTTTTCATTGCAACTACAAGTTCGAATCTTATCATTCCAGAAAGGCTAGCAATAAAGTCAACATCCTTTGTTATTTCAGAGGGCATAAACTCCAAAATTATGTTTACCGGGACGGGAACACTGAAATTCTTATACATCTTTACCTTATATACCATATCAGTGTAATTATTTAACGTTATTGGTTCTAATTTCTCGGTAAGTTTTTTAAAAGCACTATTATTAAACGTCAATACTAATTTTTTCAATTGTGCTATATGCTTTGGATGACCATACACGCTTAAATTAGAATTTGCAAATTTTGCAATGGTATCAATTGGTTGTCCACGTAACGGTTTCAATAGAATACTACTCAATTTACTTTGAAATGCATTATCTATCAAAATTATAAAAATTAGATAGAATATCATAAATATTCTTAATCAATTTGATTTCGGCAAAGGTTTGATGGCAACCGAAAACACTAATGAAACCATATTCAAAATACACTTTGAAAATTGCTTATATATTTCTCTTTCGTT
This sequence comes from Cantharis rustica, assembly GCA_911387805.1. Taxonomy (NCBI): domain Eukaryota; kingdom Metazoa; phylum Arthropoda; class Insecta; order Coleoptera; family Cantharidae; genus Cantharis; species Cantharis rustica. Next base: position 48,224,482 of record OU426879.1, on the reverse strand, counting down.
TAAGTGTCTGGCAATTAAATTCCAAGTTCTTCCTGACATAAAGACATAAAATGTAATTGACATCCTTGATTGTTTTCCAAAAACCTAAAATATCACTTTGATAATTGATTAAAAATTTGAAATTTCATCCGGCCGAGGAACAAGCCATGATGATAATATATCATAGTAAATAGTATTACTATATTCATTCAGATCCAATGTTTCTGAGCGACGTGAAACATGTGCAACTATAACAATATCATCAGTGATATTGTTTGAATAGTCAAAATTAAATTTTTTGGGCAATAAATTTACATGCAATTGATTACTAATTATTGTAATGAAACTGATTAATAGCGCATCGATCAGTGACCTGCTCAATATCTCTTTCAGCTCACCAAAAACTTGATAAATATTATAATACCAAATAGTACATTTAGTGAAGTTTCTAGGTTCATACTTGAAAACGCTGTTGATCTTTTTATAATTACAACCCAAATAATGCTCAATAATAAATTTTTGACCACATTGATTTTTGGATGCAAATAGTAGCCAAAAGTATATATTTGGAGAATGTGCCAAATTTTCATTTAAGGACACCACAATAACATTTCTGATATGAAACTGCCAAAGCATTTTGAAATTTTCTGGCAAAGCATTTCTGGTTTTTTCATGAAATGAATTATTATTATGTACTTTATTTTTGGACTGTATTTTGGGTTCCACAACTGACTTCTTACAAATAAATCAAAAGTCGCATTTAAATCTATATCGTATTTAACATATAGTAAATAATTCGTAGTAAAACTCAGACTTGTATTACATATTTTGTCTGCTGTTGTTACTAAAAATGGCTGTGGTAGAATATTTTTTATAAAGTCTTCTTTTAAGTGTTGATTAAACAGTATATGAATATTGATGTTATCTCCAAAGAAATTCTTAGATAATTTAGATACGCAGTTTTCAGATGTTGAATAATTTTGCAGTGGAAAGTTATATGCTACTATGGAAAACACAGTATAGTGATATAGTATCATTATTTTGACAATCATGGTTAATAGCTATCTGGAATACCTGGAATATCTGGAATAAAATTAAGATCATAATAAGTTTTATACACTATTAAATAATTTAAAAGCATTTAACTTTTTTACACGCCATGTAATAATTTATTACTATTATTATTAATGTATTAAAGCACCAAGTTATACAATAACACGAATACAATACAATATACCCTGTTACTTACTAACTTTTAAGAAGTCCTTTTCTCAGCGTTGCTTAATCGTTGATGAAAAATTAACCGAATAATGTTACACACACAAAAATATACCTAAATCTAACAAATTGCTTAACAGCTAGTTATTTACACAAAAACATGAATGGTAGTAAATATCTATTGCAGATGTTGTCCCAAGTAGAAATTAGATGCCCCCCCCTCTCATTTTGAATTTTAACTCCAAAATAGTTTTAATAGTTTGTACCCTGTTTGTACCTCCTTTATTTATCTCAAAAAATAAATCTATTAACACAAGAGTAAATGGTATTTTAGCAAAATACTAGAAAATTATTATTGACTGGATCGGAAATTCACACGACTTGTAAGCTAAACAAAAATATTAAAACGAAATTTACGAGTTATTTTTATAAACACAGAAAGTACCTTAAGCTAATGATCACAAAATATAAGTTACAGAGTAATATTTTCCCACGGACCACTAGAAAATCGGGTTCTAACGAAAAATTTGATTTTAAAAAATTTTTATTACTTATAAAGAATCTTTTGCGTGCAAAAGGATGTACAAGGTTGATACAACAACGTAACAACCCATCCATATACAATTGAAGTACAAACAAATAATAGGGTTTTATATATTGGAAGCCAAGGAATCTGAATTTTTGGTAATTTTGGTGCTTTATATATTATGTAATAATTGCTGAGATAACTAGCTAGAAAATGCATTAATTGGACTGATTCCCTTTGTCTTAATGTAGCCCAAACATCAATATAAGTTTTAGATAACAGTGTGATAGCACAAGGTTAGCACCCTACCAAAATATTATGCCCACAGAACCATGAGTATCAAGTGTAAAAACTTGCTGCATAAATAGTAAAAAACAGAAAGAAAGTTCTAAAATAAGTTGAAAAATAAAACGATAATAAACAGTGTATCAGACAAAAGCAGAATTTAGCCTGTAGTCTTTCGTTTCCTAGTCAACTGTGATAGCTGTAATATAATATGACATACTACCGTTTGCTACAAAAAAAAAATTTTAAACTTTTGTTTCTTTGGAATTCTTTTTTAATTTGGACTATTAACCCTTTGTACCCTTTATTGTATGTTATACCATAACAGCTTTATGACTATAGCTGTATTCTTTTTACCTATTTTATTTCCATCTCAGTTGCATAACTGAGATAAAGTAAGCTGAGACGAACTGAGATTAACTGAGTCAAAGTGAAAAAAAGATAAGGCAAAAAGAACAACAAAAATTTACTACTTAGTGATTTTTGAATTTAATTATTTTGAAGTTTGGTAGTAGTAACCAAATGTCAACATAAACTTCAAAAAGACGAATTAAAAATTTAAGGTGCAGTAGATATTATTGAAATGATTGTAATAAGTGACAAGTTTAATTCAAATCAACCAATCCGGACTATTTCCCAATTTGTCTCAATTGTAACACTTCAAAACAGCAAGATCAGTTTGGGTATGGAAGGGGATAATTTGTCACGTAAAACTCAGTTCGGCACGGCACAGTACTTATGCCAAAACGGTAAAAAAAAACCTTTCAACTGAGTAACTGAGTATCTCAGTACAATCTCATTTAAAATAGGTAAAAAGAATACAGCTTATAGTACAGTATTGAAGAACTATGTTAGTTCTTTCAGACTTTTCGCAAAAATTTCATCTCATTGAGTGGTTAACTTTTTGTGAATATTTACCTCCTTACATTTTACTACCATTGATTTCTACAAATATCTAGAAATTGATCGAAGAAACCTCTAATGAAAATTTTTAATAGTATATATTTATACTTTAATATATAAATTATTAATTGAACAAGTTAACTAAATAATAATATTAATATTTTTATTAAGCTTTCAGCGAAGTTTATCGCTATCATCATTTATAGTACTACTTTGGACGATTTAATCACAATTTAATACTTTAGTAATAATTTATTTATCATTTACATAGTAGGTACAATTTTAACTTATTTTTATTAAAAATTACAACTTCCCATAAAAATACAACTGTCGATATAATTAAACCAGCTAACCATATAGCAAAAATACCATACAGATGTTTTAGGCATAATTGTTTTTCAGAATAATTTTTACCTTTATCAGTTTTCTTCAAAGTATATAATAATGCCGAGAATTTTGCATATAAAATACCGCTCTCTTTAATTCTGTCTATAAATGAATTCAAAACTGGTAAAAAGTAATGACCTTTTTTTATTGAAAGCATAAGTTCAAATCTTAAAATTCCAGAATTACCGGCAATAAAATCAATGTCCTTTGTTATTTCATAAGGCATAAATTCTAAAACAAAACTTTTCGGGAAGGGAATGCTGAAGTTCTTATAAACCTTTATTTTATATGCCAAATCAGTATGATTTGTGAAATTTATTGGTTGTAATTTATTCAAAAGTTTTTTAAAAGCGCTGTTATTATAAAAAATTGATTCTTTTTTGAATTCTTCTATACGAAGTGGATGAAAGCACAAACTTAATTTTGAATCCAGAAGTTTTTCAATTGTATCAATTGGTTGTTCACGTAATGGCTTTAATATAATACTACTCAATTGACTTTGAAAGACATTATCTATCTGCATAATAAAAATTAGATATATTATCATGAGTATTCTTAAGCGACAAGATTTAGGAGACGGTGTGATAGCAACTGAAAAAATCAATGAAAAGGTATTTAAGATACACCTTAACAATTGTCTATACATTTTTCGTTCATTTAACTGTTTTGCAATTAAATTCCAGGTTACTCCAGTTATAACAACACAAAATATAATTGACATCCAAGATTCTTTTTTGAACACCCTAAATATTAGTCTGAAATTTGGAATTTCAACAGGTCGAGGAACAAGCCACGATGATGTGTCGTAGTACATTGTAGTACTATAATCATATTCTTCCAATGTTTCCAAATTACGTGAAAAGTGTGGTGCTATTAAAATACCATCAGTAACATTATTTGTAAAATCATCCGAATAAAAATTTTTGAAAATTAAAGTTGTTTGCAATTTATGAGTAACCATTTGAATAAAATTGATTAATATAACATCAAAAGGTGACATACTCAATAACTGTTTTATATCATCGGTAATAGTATGAATATAAAAGTGAATTGTACATTTAGTGAAATTTTTGTGTTGATTATTGAAAACACTCTTAATGTTTTTATGAGTACAACCTGAATAATGCTCGATGATAAAGTTTTGACCACATTGGTTTTTGGATGAAAATGGTAACCAATAATATATACTTGGAGGGTTTTGAAGCTTATGATTTAAAATCACCACGATAACGTTTTCTATGTGATATTGCCATAACATTTTAAAAATGCTTGTTACTTTTTGCGCAAAATGTGTTATTATTAGGTATCTGCTTCTTGGACTGACTTTTGGCTTCCACATTTGACTCTGTACAAATGAACCAAAGGTTACATTTAAATTTTCTTCGTCTTCAACGTATACTAAATAATTCATAGTAAAGCTATAACTTGAATTATATAATTTCTCTGTATTTGTTATAAATAATGGGTGTGGTAGAATATTTATAAAATTTTCTTGTAGGTGTGGATTGATCAGGATATGCACATCAGTGTTATCTTCAAAAAAATTCTTAGATATCTTAGAAATACAGATTTTAGATCTTAAAAAATTTTGAACTTGAAATTTATACGCCATTGTAAAAATCATAAAATATTGATATATTATTATTATTTGAACAACCATGATGTAATAATGTCGATGATACATCATAAAATAAATTTATATTTTTCATACATTGCTATATGAATAAATTAAGATTGTAATAACTTTTATGTTATTCAACACAATAAAAACATTTAGCATTTTTACACGCAATATATCTATTAATTAAATATTATTAAGGAAAAGTTATATTCAATAACCTGCACGTTAATGAACCTAGATAGCAACTTGCACTTTATAGTATTATATTATGTATAATCGCTAGAATAAGTCAGCACTTTTCTATAATATAAGTCACCACAATAATGTAGTACAGTTTATTTAATAATATAACGCTCGATCTTCTAAGCTTGTGTATAATTACTCCGTATTCTAAAATAAAAACTTTTTTTAAGTAATTTTATTAATTGCAGAATAAAATTGGCGCAGTCGGTAAGATTGGTCAAAACGTTTCACCAAAAATTTTCATCGCAAAAACCAAAAACAAAACAGTCTGTTTCAACAGTTTATTTGACTAAAATTAAAAAATCTAAAGGCAAGAAAGAACACGTAGTTGAAGATTGTGAAAAAGTAGACAAAAATCGCTACAACTAACTTTCATCAACCAACAACCCATTCATCGAGAAGATAACCCTACATTAGGAAGATCTGGGACACCGGACAAAAATCGTCAGACCACACTATAGGCATTAGAAGTAATACAACGAAAGGAAACCAAACCGAGTTGCTATATATATGTAAGTGCTCAAAACCTTTTTACCTTAAAATTTTTAGACGATAATAATGATAGCGTATTAGAAACAAATAATCATACTTAGTAATTAATTTAATGATAAACGAACTCAAAGATGTTATTCAACAAATAGAAAATTTAGATTTTAATTAATCAAAAAGTATATAACAATAGAATCTAACATGCCAGCTGACTAATTAAATATCAACCTTTTAAGATATCAATCTGATAACATTCCAGCTTTTCATAGAAATCCGAAACAACTGCATAGATTTATAAATGCCTGCGAAAATTTATGTTCTGCTTTCTAAAACAAATTAGACCAGTTTGCTACAATAAATGTTTGTATTCTTAATACAATTTTATCAAAACTTAGAGGTCGTGCAGCCGATTTGATCGGTTCGAGTACAGAATTAAATTTGTGGTAATTAATTAAAGAATCACTAAATTTAACTTTTCCGGATCAGAAAAGTATAGATTGCTTAATTCAAGACCTAATTTTAATAAAACCTGTGCAAAACGGAAGTTCAATATAATTTGGTATGAGAATACAAGATGCACGAAGTTCATTATTTTTTTTTAAATTAAATATGTCAACTGAGAATCAAGCAGATAAAATTATAAAGATTAAACATTACAACGATTTCTCATTAAAAAGTTTTATCAACGGACTTCAGTTTAATATGCAGCTAATAATTGGACGGTGTTATGCACTAATGTATCAACCCACACAAAGCTTATTTTGAGGTATTGACGATTTTGATGCATGGAATTAAAAACAATAACAAATTGCTTGTTATAACTAAAATGATAATTTTTTATGGAATATATCGTTTATGAATAATCATTCATGAGTTCTTTTGTGTAAAGATGTAATTTTTTAAATTAATTTCAAAGAAAACAAGGTAAAACAACGCGAACTATTAGTGCAAAATACATCTAAGATACTTATAGGTTCTAACAGTGTTCCAAGGTACTTGAATCATTAGTGCAAATTTTAAAATATGTCGTAAGCAATAGTCGTTTTGATTATTATTCAACGGCTTTATTGAAATTAAAAAGAGTGGTTAAAAAAAAAGAAGTAATAATTTGACATTTTAATAGTAGATTAATAAAAATAAATAATAGAACTATTTTTTCTAGAGTTTATTATCTTTTAAATAAATTTGAATTCTTAAAAAAGAAGTTGTACAGAGTAACACAATAAATTATTGCGATTACCATCCACAGAACAAACTGAAAAAATACGTTTTTTTTCTATAATAATGATGATTTAATGAATATATAAATGTTTTCTTAAATTTTTATCAATAACAATAAAATAAATATATTTGTACTTAAATTCTAATAATATTTTAAATTATCTGCAAGTCTTCTCTTAATAATATTGTTTGTTAATAACAACAACAACAAAATTATAATATTTTAAACACTAAAATTCTGTATGTAGACTAGAATTATTTATAATAATTATTACACTTCTTCAATATCAAAATCGATATCAGAACCAAACCCATCAACGTCATCGTCAAATTCACGTGCTTCAACATTTTTTAGAAATTGGTAAAAATATTTGGCGTTACTAGGAACTAATCTTAGCATTTTCTTCAAGTCTTTTATTTTGGCTGCTGATAGTGGTTTACCATTTGGCCAGAGCAATAAAAGTTCTAAGGATTTCTCGTATTCTTGCTTACGACCTTTAAATTTTTTTGAAATGTCTAAACTTATTGGGTCATCTGTTAAATTATTTTTTATAAAAAGTGTCAAAGACACATCTTTTCGTAGCTCTATCTTACATGTATTGAGCCATGATATTTTTTCCTTGTTAGTGCCCTGCTTTCTATTTGTTGTAGATTTTAGAATCGCTTCTGCGGAGACAAAGTCTTCAGTATTTATTTTAGTTACTGTAAACTTATTTTTTCTTCTACATGATTCCATTACGTTCATATAATCAATGTCGGTGTAAAGTCTCGAATGGGTTTTCAGAGCACATTCTACATCTCCAAATTCTGAATCATTTGGTAGATAAGTATGTCCTGGTTGAAGAAATCTTATTATAATGCTTTGCAAATGTTTATAATTCTGGAGAATGTAAACCAACATAGCAATCAATTTTATACTGCGGTTTTGACCGCCACATGCATCAGCCCAAAGGATCAACTTAGTAGCTGAAGGTTTCATTTTATTCGAGTTTATGTACTTTCTCAAACATGAACCAATTTCTTGTGTCTCTTTGCCTGCCTCAGTTTCTAACCAAACGTTAAAGTATCCTTTGTTGTTACTCCCACAATGAATTCCGAAATTATACAGATTTAATTGTCTTTTATAATAACCTATGCTAGTAGGCATGGATGGTAAATTATGTGTCTTTTGCAAATCAAAAGTGAGTGTCTCTACAGAATCATTAGTTTTTGAAATTTCTAAATCTTCTTTCATTTGGGAACGTAAATAAAATGCACGATCTAAATGAAGATTATGCTCTTGTTCTAAGATTAACAGATCACCTCTCTCTGTTTCTTTTTTCTTCACATTGAAGGCGTCACATCGTAAACATGTATCTTCCTGAGGTTTTTTAAAACGAAGGTTATAATTTTTATAAAAAATGACTTTGAAAGCTGGTTTACTAACTCCTTTTGGATAATCTGTTTTGTAAATGTCATACACTTTTTGGAGGTTTAAGTTTGGAGACAAGAAATTAAATATGGTGGTATCTCGACAGTAGTGAGATTTATATCTAGGAAATCGCTTTATAAAGTCATTAATTTAATTTAATCCTTATTCCGGCATTTTGTTTTTTCCACCTGTGTTTAAACCCCTACCATCATTAAGAGGAGCTTGTGATCTAAATTTAGTTAATGCTACATTAATTCTAGCCTGACTAATTAAAAAAGTATTTAAAAACATTTTTTTGCAAATGGATATATTACAAATTAGGTATTGCATTGAAAATTTTTCTTTAGAATTTTCAACGTAGGTTCTTTTTTTTCCCGTTTCGCTAACCCAGCTTTGTAACAAAGCACATCGAGCTTCATACGATCCTGCAGTCCAAAATTTATTAAATTCTGCTTCTCTTTGCTCTACCGAAAGATTTTCTGTACATTTTTTTGGACATTTACAATCAAAATTTTGCCCAGAAAATGTTTTAGCTTTCACAATTTTTCCGGCTTTATTTGTATATGGTTGGTTTGTATTATACCGCTTCTTCTTAATCTCTCTGTTTTGTTCAGGGCATTTTCTTTTCCTACCTTTTTTTGGTCTCTCTTTCACAGAATTGTGCTGTTGGAATGTTTGCTGTTTGCTGCTGAGATCCTTGTTTGTATTGGCACTTGATGATAAAATCGGTATATAATCATTGTCTAAGAATGAACTATGTTGTGAGAAATTTGGAATTTGGTGTACTATATTTTGTGCCATGATGAAATTTTGTTCATTAGCAATCTCAACTTGATTCTCAATATTGCTCAACTCTTCTACTCTGAATGTTGATGAAAAAATCGGGTGTACTTGATTTTCTATAAGGTTTGAGTTAACAGAAATTGTAGATAAATTTGAGAAAAGATCAGTACATCTTGAATTACAGAATTCAACTGAATGCTGTAAATCGGTTTCATTAATCGATATATTTTGTAAAGGATTGGTATTTTCTTTATCGGTTTCATTGTCTAGATGTTCAGAAAGTATTGATTTAATAGCTGCTGATAGTTCTGGATCTGGCTCCATAATAAAACTTGGATTATTTACAGATTGAGGGGATCTAATAGCATTGCTTTGTAAAGGAATACTTTTTTGAGAGTTTCTACAAAGTTCTACCAACTTATCCCCTCTTGATGACATCTTTAGTCTCTGTAAAGCAAAATACTGCATTCAAAACTTTAAAATAAGTATGAGTAGGCAAAAAACCCCATTGAATTATGTAAAGTAGGTGAAAATAAGCGATGTTCAATTTAGCACTAATGATCTAAGCTACACAAATACATACATCTCTTATCTTTATTAATAATTTTTAATTCGTTTATATTAGGAGTACAATGCGTATTAGTAATCAATCAAATCCTTAGATAATTATATGATTTAATAAATATGGGGAGAAGCCAATTTCAAATTATTATTTATTATTACACCAAACAAATATAGCAATGGGGTTAGTTTGCAAGAAATAAGCATACTACACTTACCTTTGGTTTACACTTAATGAATTAATCAATGTTAAATCAATCTAATGAAATTTATGATGTATCACTTAAATTATTATCAAACTATTGCTTAATAACTTTGTAATAAATAAAACTGATAAATTTACACTTTTACTCTGCAAATGAATTGTTTCAGCCTGTGCAGCGTATAAATTTTCAATAATAATTACAGCTTTAAAAATTTTTTGATTGCTGTGAGGCATTTTCTATAATGTTAAACACTTAATTTTGAATAATAATGCACTAATAACTCAAAAATGTTATTTTTGTGGGTTGATACATTAGTGCATAACATTGTCCAATTAGATTACGTGCACCTGATTCATTAGAACAAGCACTTGCTTATATTACAGAAGAAGAAAATTTTATTTATTATAATAAAAGTCAAAACCAAAACTTAAACATTTCATATAATCCCCAACCGAGATTAAATCAAAACTATTAAAATTAAAAATTTAGTAATAATCGACCAACTCAAAACATTCAGAATTTTAAAATCCCACAAAATAGACCTTTCCAATATCAAAATGTACCAAAACCAACGAATTAATATGAACAAGCGCAAATATCAAACAATCAAAGATATCAAAAGCCAATATTTTACAACCTTAAATTTTTCCAACGAATTTCATCAGATCGAAATGGATCCTAATGATATTCAAAAACCTGCATTTTAACAGAAAATGGACATTTCGAATTCACGCGAATGCCGTGTGAATTAAAAGGTTCCTCTTCTACATTCCAGAGAGTTATAAACAACATTTTACGAAGACTTCAAAACAAAATCTGCGTAGTTTATTTAGACGACAGTAATTTTTAGCACATCTCTTCAAGAACACATTACTCGTATAAAACAAATTTTTAGCAGACTCAAGGAAGCAAATTTAAAAATTCAACTAGATAAATAAGAATTTTTAAGAAAAGAAGTTCAATACCTTGGAAGCATCATAACACCCAGTAGAGTAAAACCCCATCCTGACAAAATATCAGTAGTACAAAACTTTCCAATTCCAAAAACGCAAACAGAAATCAAATTATTTTTACGTTTACTAGCCTATTATAGGCGTTTCATTAAGGACTTTGCAAAAATCACGAAACCCATGACAGTTTGTTTAAAAAAGAATGCTAAAATTATACACATAATTCCGAATTTGTTAAATCATTTGAACATTGTAAATCTCTCTTAATCAATTCACCAATTCTACAATACCCATATTTTTTCAAAACATTTGTATTAACAACAGATGCCAGCAATTATTCAATTAGAGCGGTTTTATCTCAATGAAACGTTCCAAACGATAAACCCATTGCGTATGCATCCAGAACATTGAAAGTAAGCAAGACAAGATACTCGACAATTGAAAAGGAATTATTGGCCATCGCATGGACGTGCAAATATTTTCAGCCTTACCGTTACAGAAGAAAATTTACTATCTATTGTGACCATTTCCAATACAAAGAAAGGCCGCTATCAAAATCAGCGATTCTGTAATCAAGTACTTCTCTTATTGCGGTACACCGTCAAAAATAATATTTGATAACGGCAGAGTTTAAAAATGAAACAATCAAAGAACATATAAAACTTCATAAAATTGGCATACCTACATTTCACTACCTCCTTTCATCATGAATCGAACCCACCCGTAGAAAGATTTCGTTCTACATTAATAGAACATTTACGAATTTTAAGAAAAAACAATAATTCCAACATTTTAACTTTAATGTATTATGCAATAATAGAATACAATAACTCCATTCAGTCAGCTACAAATTTTACACTTCTTGAATTAATATTAGGACACACGAATTTACTAGACCCGTCAGAGTTATTAGAGACAACTCTTTATTCAAATTATATCGCAAACTATCGAGACAAAATTAAACACCTAAATTAAAACCTATCAAACGAATTACAAGATAACAAAGAAAAAGTGATTGAAAAACACAATTATCAAAGTCCTGAACAATATCAATATAAAATAGGTCAAACTGTTTATAAAACTAACCCTCAAAGAAACAAACGAGAAAAAAAATTTAAAGGATCATTTAAATTATTAGAACTGTTGGAAAACAATAAAGTCAAAATAAAAAATAAAAATAATAAAAAAGAGGAAATTATTCATATTAAGAAACTAAAAATTCCCATTGTTTCAGATCAACACTCACCCTTGTAATTTTAAAATCGACTATATCGAGCACTGAATTTCACAATTTGAACGATAATTCTGGCTTATTATTTTTTAAAATCGGATCTACACAAAACACGGTCAATAAGTGGACATTAAACCAAACTTTCAATATCACACTTGTAATTGATAAATTTTTCCTTCTTCAAAGAAAATTCAATAAAATTAAAACATTACTAGAAAGCTCTCACCTTTACCAAAAAGAATATCACAGTTTGTATAACTTAATAATTACTTTAGAAAGCGAAATAACCCAAATTAACCAATTGAATCCTGCAATAAAACTACAAAGTAAACGAGGAGTAATTGATGAATTAAGATTAATAATAAAAATTATAACCGGTAATCTCGATCAAATCGATGCAATTCGATATGATAAAGCAGATTCTACTCTCTCTAAGAATGAACAAAATATCAAAATGTTCATAAAGTTCATAAATAAAAACGTTTACAAAACAAATCACACATCTAGAAAATTCAATAAAACTTTTTAAAACTACTACTCAGAATCTGTCTTATAACCAAATGATACTAGAATCACGAATTCTACAAATTGAAGCAGTTATTAAATCTGAAAACTTCACAATATTAGAAACATATTATACCTTTTTTATTCACATTATACTTTTTCAAATTCATTCGCTTACCAAATGACGAAAGATATTTTCTAAAAACTTGAAGTTGCTATTAAATTTTCTAAATGAAATACATTTCATAATTCCATTGTAAAACCAAACGAATTAAAATCAATCAATAATCAATTAAAGCAAAGCAAACTTCTTTTTGAACCAAATATTAAAAATCTTGTAATTTTTGAACAAATAATAAAAATTAAAAGCTATAGTAAAGAAAATCAAATAATTTTCATTTTAGAAATACCATTAGTTGAAATTGAAAGCTATACGTAATTATTACCGTTTATATCCACTTCCCACTTCTACAAAAAATAATGAATACAAATTAATCTTTCCCCAATCAAAATACTTGATCCTAAATGAGCAAAACTATATATTTTGTAACCAAAAATGTAAGGAAGTTTAACCGAAACAATTTATTTGTGAAGAAGACACTCCAGGAACAACAAACATTCTTTTTAAGGGAACTTATGTGTTACGATTAAACAGTGAATGCACAGTGAAAAACAAAACTACAAATTTTAAACCAACCAAAATTTGAGCATTGACTTTGAAGTCATGAAGTGTTAATAAAAGGTTAAAATTAAATTTGATTAATTTAAACAAGTTCAACAACATTCAAAACGTATTGCAAACCCAATCCAAAACACTATAACAGCTATCGGAACACCAGAGCATCTTTCAGAAACCCAACATTAAGACAATACTTATTTTTGTTTCAATCATTGTTATGTTTTGTATTGCAGTTGTATTCTTTATCATTATGCCAAAACGCAATCAACCACCGACCACCCGAAAGGAAGAAGATATAATTTTATAAGCTTAGAAATTGTGTAATCTTTATATAAATTAATTTTTTAACTTGTGAAATATAAATAAATAATCTTTGAGTAAACATGTTAATTAAACGTTTTAATAATAAAGTTTTTATTGAGCTTTCGGCGTTGGACACGTCTTCGTCAGAATAATTTAATATAATACAATGTTTACAAGTTTATATGGAAACCGAGTGATAACGTATTGTCATTTGAACAATCTATGATCTAAAATATGTGATTGTGTGATAAGAAACAACCTACAGTGAGTTTCCTTCAAGGTAGGAAAAACTTCACACCAATACGTGATAGTAATTAGACGAGTAGATGGCTGTATATATTGCTCAGACCATCAATATCAGTTTTTCTGTTCATTGAATTCTTTTCTCTTTTGATGCTAATCATTTCGTGTAGAATTCTTTCTTTATAATTAGTAACAGATTTAATAATTTTTGCGTTTTTAAAATCTGCATCATGTCCATCGACTAGTATATGTTTTGCAATGGCAGTAGAGTCTGGTTTATTACAGCGAACACTTGAGATATGACCACTCATTCTTTTGTGCAGCCATAGGTTTGTTTGTCCAATATATACTAGATTACAATTCTTGCATTCAACTTTATAGATCTGATTTTTTCTCTGTAGGAACCGGATCTTTTAATTTTGTATACAGCTGTTTAATGTTATTGATCGATTCACTAAATGTCATTTTAATATTGTGGTTCTTTAAAATTCTCTTCAGTTTTTCACTTAGTCCTTTGACATAAGGCATAACTGCAAAATTTGATGTTTCTTTCTTTATACTGTTACCATTATAAAGTTTGTTTACACGATCTTTGATAATTTTCTTCACCAAGGGTCCGGGTAAACCATTTTTAAACAGAGTCTCTTTAGCTATTTTTAAAGTTTGCTTTCTGTAGTCTCCATGGGTTAATTTAAGAGATTTATCCACGAGGCCTATGGCCGTGCTTATTATCTGGCTTTTGTGATGGTAAGAGTTAAAATTTAGATATCTTCCTGACCATGTCTGTTTTTGGGTCCACTTGTATTTAAGGCAGTTATTTTCACGTATTAGCTGTATGTCCAGGAAAATTATTTTATTTTGTTCTTCTTTTTCGATGGTGAACTGGAGTCGTGGATGAAAATCATTAAAATGCCTGATAATTAAATCTTCGTTACTTTCTGGAATTGCTGTTAGAATATCATCTACATAGCGTTTAAAGAATGGTAGTTGAAATGGAAGTGTTGATATACGGTCTTCTTCCAAGATTTCCATTACCAGATTAGAGATCGTGGCTGATATTGGACTTCCCATTGCTGTACCGAAAATCTGTTGATAGAGTTTATCATTATATTGGAAGTATGTAGTTTCCAGGCATAGTTTTAGCGCATTTAGAAATTTTCCTTTGGAGATACTTGTGTGGTTCTTGATTTCGTCCCATTTTTCATCAACTGCTTTGATTGCCAAATCGATGGGAATATTAGTAAAGAGAGATTTAACGTCAAGTGAAATCAGTATATAATTATCAGGTACGGTTTGTTTTTTTTATATCTTCTATAAACGTCCATGAGTCCTTGGTGTAGTATTTACTCTTACTCAATATGTTTGAAATTATTTTTGATAGATATTTTGACAGTTTATATGTAGGTGACTTCATGCTTGCGACAATAGGCCGGAGCGGTGTTCCATCTTTATGTATTTTTGGTAGTCCGTATATTCTCGGTGGTAATGCACTGTTTATTTTGAGTCTTATGGAGGTAGATTTGTCAATATATTCATTTCTAACCCAGTCGGATATAAGTTGGTTATTTTTTATCTGTAGGTTGTTCGTTGGATCTTTCTTCAAAACCTTGTAGGTGGTATTTAGCGTGTTTTATAATTGCTCAAGTTGTTCGAGCAATACCTACTCGAACAAACTCGGGTGCGCTCTGAGTCTGCTCAAACAAAGGGAATTAAAAAACGATCTGTGCGCGCGCGATCTGTGTGTATACAAACCGATTCCATTAATAACCTCAAAATTTTAGAACTATTTACTATAAGTCAATATTTGGGCATTTAAACAAGGATAGTACTGCAACTAAATATAAGTTGTGCTGTAAACAGGTAATATTATTTGTAAGTATAAAATAACTTAGTTTAATTTAGTTAAGCAATTTTTCAGCAAAATGAATGTAAATACTGAAACAATTTGTTTATTGCTTGCACAAGGGGAACGGTTATTTTATAATGAAAATGGTATGAAAAGGCGTCAAAATTCTTTGTACTTGATTAGTAAAATGAAACAACGCAAGAAACGTGAACGTATAATTGGATATCACGAATTAATAAATCGTTATCTAGATGATGATTTCAAATCACATTTCCGAATGACACGAACCACTATGGATTTGTTAATAACCCAAGTTGCCTCAAAATTACAGAAGAAAACTCGGGGGCGTATTCAAGAATCTGTTAGTTTACAGTGTTTGATAACAGTTTGGACATTAGCAGGACAAGAAAGTTACAGGTAGTTGTATAATTATTATAAAAGTAAGTAAATAATATATGTATAATGTATTCTTTATTTTTATACTTAAATCAATTAGCGATCGGTTTAACGTAACAAAGAGCACAGTATTTCAATATTTAGTAAGAATTAGTAACATTTTGAATGAATTAGCAGCAGATGTAATAAAATGGCCTGATGAGAATAGAGCTCATACAATTATCGAAGAATTTTTAGTAAGTATAGCAGAGGTACTTTTACAAAATTAGATGTAGATAATTTGTTTTTTTCAGAACCAAAGCCGTTTTCCTCAAGTCTTAGGAGCTATCGATGGATGCCATATAGATATAAAGACACCAAATGAAAATGGGGCAGCATATATAAATAGAAAAGGTCGGCCTTCTATGGTATTACAAGCTGTATGTGATCACAGGTGTATGTTCATAGATTGTTTTGTGGGTTATCCAGGATCAACACATAATGCACGGGTGTTTTTGAAATCAGGAATCTCACAACGATGCAATGAAGATCCATATTTTCCGTTTAATTCGCACTTGCTTGGAGATTCTGCTTATCCTCTGGGGGAGCATATATTAGTACCATTTAAAGATAATGGTCACCTCACTAGAAAACAAATGGGTTATAACAAATGTCATTCCTCTGCTAGGTCGGTTATTGAACGAGCATTTGGGTTATTGAAAGGAAGGTGGCGTCGTTTAATGTACCTCGAAATGCATAAAACAAATTACTTAGCTATCGTTATTATGGCAGCCTGTGTATTACATAATTTTTGTATTGCATCTAATGATCGTATTGAAGATGAGCAGACAATTTTTGGTACAAATGATGAAAATTTAGCGGATGTGGATGCTAATGAAGTTAAGCGGGTTAATAGAAATGGTGTTAACAAAAGAAATGCTATTGTAAATAGTTTATAATTATATTTAAATTTTAAACATATATAAATATACCTATTTTAAAATTTTGAATGGAAATTATTTAATTAAGAGATGAAGAAAAAACGAAGGTTCAATGACTTATTTAAATTGTATGTGACAAATGACTTATTCTTTTTTATTAAGATTATTTACTAATATTTCTAGCAAATCATTGAACCTTCGTTTTTCCTTCATCTCTTCTTGGTGATGCTTCTCATTTTGTTGTAGTAGTTCATTAATTAAATTGTCATTACCTCGTTTTCTTTTACGTGAAATACTGCTACCTGCAATAAAATTTTAAAATAAAAATATAAATAAAAAATATAATATTACCTATATCAGGTGTAACACTTCTACTACTTGAAGGCGTACTAGGAACCGAGGCTTCTGAATCTATGGGTTCTTGTATATTAGTTTGGTTGTCAGGTATCTCATTAATTATCCCATTGTGGACTACAATCGGTGGTTCAATGGTGGGGTTTTTGGCCATTAAACCATCAATTCTATTAAAGAATTGCCACGATTTCCTATTACGACCTGTCGAGCCGTTGTGGTCTTTTATTGATTTGTAGGTCCTTAACAAACTTTTCCATTTATTTTGGAGTTGGTCCCAACTATACTTGTAGTTAAGGACTTTCATATCATTAGATATTTTTGTCCATATATGTTTTTTCATGGTATTTTTTTTATCGAGCTGGGTCTTATTAGTCTCGTATTGTTCTAAAAGCAATAGCACGGCTTCCTCCGACCACTCGACACTAGACCTCGTTTCATTTTGGCAAATATTTTCGCCTTCTTCCTCCTCTATCTCTTCCAAATAGTAAGCAATGTTCATATCTGGAGATTTATTTATGTAAAAATTGTTATATTTATTAAGTAGGTTTATGGTTGTTGAAAATAAAAAATCACAACTAATATTTTCAAAACTGCAGCTATTACTAATAATTAAAGAAATGTTATTTGAAAATATTAGTTTTGTACTATAAATCTTGAGAGTTAAATAAGTAGAAAATTTAAAAAAATTATGCACTGACCTTCGTTCAAATTGTAAATTCTCTTTTATTTAAGGTTATGTTTGTTGTTCAACCACGTTCAACCACGTTCAACTTTGGTGCACTACCTCGAACGCTAGTGCATGAAATCGTTGTTCGAACAGCTGTTCGAGTAAAGGTGGTGTATTTTAAAACGCAGGCACTCTTTGCTCGAACGAATTATAAAACGGCAAACTGCTGTTCGAGTACTCGAACCACTGTTCGAGCAATTATAAAACACGCTAATTGTCGTTGACCAAAATATCCATTTTCTTCTCATAGTCGTTCTTCTCCATGATAACGGTGGTATTCCCTTTGTCGGCTCTTATTATTAGTTATTCGGGGCGTTCTTTAACGAATTTCTTGATGTTTATAATATCTTGTATGTTCGTTGATTGTTTATTTTTTTCCTGTAGCTTGCAAAAAGTTTTTATAGAGTTAGTGAAATCCATTCGTAGTAAATTTTTCGTGTCGTAGTCTAGGTTTTTGATTGCGTTTTCTATCCCAACGATGATATCGTCCGTAGGAAAATTTTTTGATGTAAACGGGACAGCAAATTTTTGGCCGAGTTGTAGAGTTCTTGCAACCTCGTGTGGTATGGATGCGCTGGTAAGATTTTTGATCCAATTACTTTGTATTTCATCATTTTGTTGGTTTGGTTTGGTTTTTTTGATAATTGTAGCAATTTTCTTTATGTGTCTTTCTTTGATTTTTTTCTTTAATCGGTTATATTTTTCTTCCTGCGAGATTAAAAAATTGTTATTAGTATTTTGTGGTAAAATAAATGCCAATTTTTGTTTGAGGTATTCGATTTTTTTAGAATTGTAGTCGATGTTTCTTATACAATCTGCGATTTTTTCGACTAAAATAGCTTTATAAAAGTTATTGACTATTTTGTCCATTTTGTTTGAAGTTCCTAAATTAAACCTAAAGTTGTTATTAAGTTTGATAAAATTAGGGGTAAGATTGAGGTGTTTGCATCTTAGGAGGAATATTCTTTGGTTAGACAATGCAGCTTTCCTATTAGTACATTTCGATAATTTTCTCATATCGTTGACAGCTGTCATACCATAAAGTTGTTGATTTTCTATATATGTAGACATAGTTAATTGCCTAAAATCTGAAAATATTTAATAAATCAATTTTTTAACTTGTGAAATATAAATAAATAATCTTTGAGTAAACAAGTTAATTAAACGTTTTAATAATAAAGTTTTTATTGAGCTTTCGGCGTTGGACACGTCTTCGTCAGAATAATTTAATATAATACAATGTTTACAAGTTTACAAGTGTTCGCTGTAATAAACCAGACTCTACTGCCATTGCAAAACATATACTAGTCGATGGACATGATGCAGATTTTAAAAACGCAAAAATTATTAAATCTGTTACTAATTATAAAGAAAGAATTCTACACGAAATGATTAGCATCAAAAGAGAAAAGAATTCAATGAACAGAAAAACTGATATTGATGGTCTGAGCAATATATACAGCCATCTACTCATCTAATTACCATCACGTATTGGTGTTAAGTTTTTCCTACCTTGAAGGAAACTCACTGTAGGTTGTTTCTTATCACACAATCACATATTTTAGATTATAGATTGTTCAAATGACAATACGTTATCATTCGGTTTCCATATAAACTTGTAAACATTGTATTATATTAAATTATTCTGACGAAGACGTGTCCAACGCCGAAAGCTCAATAAAAACTTTATTATTAAAACGTTTAATTAACTTGTTTACTCAAAGATTATTTATTTAAAGTCAATATCTTTTGTAATTTCATATGGCATAAATTCTAGAATCAGATTTACTGGAACAGGCATGCTAAAATTTTTATACAGCTTCACATTATTGACCATATCTGTAAAATTGTTAGTATACTCAATTTCCTCTAATTTATTCACAAGTTCTTTAAAAATACTGCTATTGTAAAAAATGATTTCTTCGTTAAATTGATATATGTAGTCAACATCAGCACACAAGCTTAATTTGGAGTTTACAAGTTTTTCCATTGTGTCGATTGGTGGTCCATACAAGGGCTTCATGAGAATGCTACTCAGTTTACTTAGAAATGCGGTATCAATTAATATTATAAAATATAAGTAAAATATCATAAGTATTCTTAAACGATTTGATTTTGGGGTCAAATTGATAGCAACTGCAAAAACTAACGAAACTGTACTAAATATGCACTGTGAAAATTGTTTATAAGTTGCACGATCATTGAATTCTTTAGCCAATAAATTCCAAACTACTCCTGTCATCAGAACACAGAATAAAATGGAGATATAAGATTCTTTTTCAAATACAAAAAATATTACTCTAAAATTTGAGATTTCAAGCGGCTTAGGAACAAGCCATGATGATATATCATAGTAAATGGATTTACTTTGATCATCATCTCTGTAGGTTTCCAAATCTCTTGATATGTCCGGTGCTATTAAAATATCACCAGTAGTGTTATTCAAAAACTTATTATAATAAGATTTATTGAATAATAAAGTTACCTGCAATTTTAAGTTAATTAAGTTAAGGAATCTGATAAATAATGCACTAGCAGGAGATCCGCTTAATAAATATTTTAATTCATCGGATTCATCATATCCAAAAACCCGAATTAAGCATTTGGTAAAGTTTTGAGGTTGACTCTTTAAAATCTTGTTAATTTTTTTTAAATTACAACAGTTACAATGATCAATGATAAATTTTTGACCACATTGATTTTTTGATGCAAATGGTAACCAGAAGTAGATGTTTGGACAACGTACTGGATCTTGATTTAATACTATTAAGATAACATTATGAATATAATATTGCCATAGCATATTAAAAATGCTTTTTACTTCTTTCACAAAATGCGTTATTATTATATACTTCCCTCTTGGACTATTTTTTTGGTTCCAAATCTGGCTGTTAACAAATTCATGGAAAATTGCGTATATATTAACATCGTCTCGAAGATACATAATGTAATTTGTACTAAAACTCTCAGTTGAATTATATAATCTGTCTGTTGTTGTTATTAACAATGGATACTGTAAAGTATTTATAAAATTTGCTTGCAGGTCATCTATTTTCTTCTCGCTAGAAGAAAATCTTTTACTTATACTTTTACTTATCTTTTACTTATACATATGAATAATTAAGAAACTTGAAAACAAAAACATAATATGACAACAAACAATAAGAAAGAACCAAACAATCGTAAAGAAATAAATTAATAATACGGAAAAAATAAAATAAATAAGAAAATCCAATAAAAAAACGAAAATCATTTGGCTAAAATTTAATATTAAGAAACATTAACAAGTTTGCATTTACATGGTTACTTTAGACTACGATTATTTGCTTATACCAAGAAAAAACGTTATTTTTAAACTTGTGTTTATAAGAAATTATAAATTGCTAATTTATGAGCTTTCACTTTCTAATGTAGATCCGCAGTGATCCATAGTGAAGCAGTGATCCTTTCAAGAAAAGGTTGATTTTACGTGCACTATAAGTGCTCCAAGCTTGCTATTAAATGCGGGAGATGAGACGGTCGTATCTCAGGTTGGGTTCTTATTGAATTAAATCGCTCTTTTTCAAATAAACAAATCGCACTTCTAAAAATAAAGTTGATTCAACATAAAATAAAATTTATTCTAATCCAAAAAAATTAAATAAATTCAAATTTAAATAAATGTAAAGTTTTAACTTTCTTCAAAGGGATCGAAGTTTTGATTTTCACCTTATCCAAATCGCCTGCTTATCAACAGCACCATTCGTTCCTAACAATGCAATTTAAATTTTCCAATTTTCAACACAATCCATATCTAATTTATAACTTGTAATTATTCTTTTTCTAAATCAGCGAAACCATTCAATCAACTACTGCTCGGTAGCTCCAAAATAATTTCAAACTTCAAAAATAATTGCATCTTAATGCAATCGCATAAAAATCACCTTATTCAATCAAAAACTATTCAAAATTTCAAAAAATAAATTTTACAAAGTCAACATTAACGAGCCAAAAAGTTGTGAAAATACAAAAATTTGTGGCGGAAAGCCTCTCTTTGTAAATTTTTATATCTTGTTGAGGTTTGAACCTTCGACTTCATTATAGCAGTCTTATGCTTTAGTGCGTTACCTATCGTCCGCACCTCTCTAATTTTATAATCTTACAACGTAAAATTATTAAAATAAAAATTTGCATCAAAATGTACAGGGTGCTGCGAATCATTTTGAAACATCACAATATTGTCGTGTTACGAAATGATTTGACAGCCCCTGTAGTTATTTTGTAAATTTGTTTGAAGGTTTGTTATAATTTTGATTTAAAATTTGTATGAGTTCATTAAAAATATTTTGAAGGTTGGCAAATAATAAAGAACAAGAAGGGCTTTTTGCGAAAAATGACCGACATAGTGGACATTTAATTTGTAAGCCCTGTAAATTTAATTTGATATGTTTATAATTTTTTGATATATAAGTGATTATTTTAAATAAACAGTGTTTGAGTGAGATTTATGATTGGATTTATATGATTTTAAAAAAGTTTGAACGATTTTGATAAAAATGAACAAAAGCTGTAGTTGAATCATTTTAAAAAAAAGATGATTGGAATGGAATTGGATAAAAATTAAAAAAATTATGTAAGTGGTTAAAAATTCAACGTTACCATTTTATATTTTATTTTTAAAAAAATTAAAAATTTAACAAATTATTTTGGAATTAGAGTGTAAGTAAGTTTTTTTTTTTTTTTTTTTTTTTTTAAATTTCAATTAATATTTACAATCTGTCTATATACAAACAATAAGTAAATTATTTGGCATTAATTATTGACACGTTGAGAACATTCCAGTAAATGTACTCATTTTAAGTTATCTAATTTGTTAACATAATATGCAAGGCACAAGAGTAATCTACATTATAAACATGTAGCCAGTCGGCAATTCTACATCAGCAGCTAGTTAAATCGAGAAGCCAGGTCCGAGGGCTTTAAGCGTTTCTATCTTCGAAACTCACATGAATCATCAAGCAGGTTCACTGCCAGTTCGTTTGGATGCGTTTTTAAACGATTTTTATATTTGACGGAGTAATTCTTGATTTCGCTGTGTATGGAAGGTATTTTTAAGTCTCGATGGATTATATCATTTGGCACATACCACGGAGCTTGTACAATTGTTCTAAGTGTCTTATTTTGAAATCTTTGGACTATTTCAACGTTTGAAGAGCTCGCAGTTCCCCAAAGTTCGATTCCATATGTCCAAATCGGTTTTAGTATTGCTTTATAGATTAATTTGCTCTCTAAACTTACTTGTGATTTTTTACCCATCAACCAATTCATTTGTCTAGACTTGATTCCAAGCTGCTTCCTTTTATTAAATATATGTTTCCGCCATGTAAGTCTTCTATCAATGTGTAGGCCCAGATATTTTGCATCTTCAGCTTGGGGTAGAACACAGCCATTCAAAGTTACAGGTGGGCAATTATCTCTTCTCATGGTAAACGTGACCTGCAAAGATTTTGTCTCATTGGCTTTTATCCTCCACACTTTGAGCCATCTTTGAATTTTATCTAAGTTTTTCTGTAAGTTAGTTGAAGCGACCCTCGGATCAGTATGTGACGCAAGCACAGCGGTGTCGTCAGCGAAAGTTGCTACCATTGTTGATTTAGTTGTTGGAAGATCTGCAGTGTACCTCAAGTACAAAACTGGACCCAGGACACTACCCTGCGGCACACCTGACTCGATTGGGTACATTTCGGAGTATTCTTCACCATATTTAACCAGAAAGTGTCTGTTAGTCAAGCAGGATTTTAATACCTGATAATAATTGTGTGGCAAGCTCTTCTTCAATTTGTAGAATAAACCCTCGTGCCACACCTTGTCGAACGCTTGGCTTATGTCTAGAAATGCCGCAGAGCAGTATCTCTTATGTTCCAGATCGTTGCCGATTCGCTTTATAATTCTGTGGACCTGCTCGACAGTACCGTGATGGCTTCTAAATCCGAATTGATGGCTAGGAATGAGGGAATCTTTCCCCAATATTGGTTTTAAGCGTTTGAGAAGTAGTTTTTCGAAAATCTTACCTAACACCGGAAGCAGACTTATCGGTCTGTAAGAAGTTATTTCTTCTGGTTTATTTCCTGGCTTCTGTATTAGGATGATTTGTGCAACTTTCCATGAGTTCGGAAAGTGTTTTAATCTCAGTATCGCATTGTAGATGTACGTAAGCAGTCTAAGGCACTTTGGAGTTACTTCTTGTAAAACCTTACCCGTAATCAGGTCAAAGCCGGGTGCTTTTTTAGGATTGATTTCGCGTAGGATTGTTTGTTTAACTTCTTGTAATTTAAAAATTTTTATTGGCAAATCCATCTGAAAGGGTGCATCAAGATATTTATAGATGTCATGATCTTCTAATGTCGATGTTGATGGGAAAGGTTTGAAAACATTAGAAAGGTGCTTGGCGAATGCGTGAGCCTTTTCCTTATCGCTTTTAGTCCACTTACCCGTATCATCTCTGACTGGTGGTATTGTCTCTTGTGGGTGCTTGAGTCTTCTTGTAGCTTTCCAGAGCAAGTAGTCAGTTGCTCTAGTGGCTGTTAGATTGCTAAGATAGTCTTGAATAGCCTGGTTTTTAAGTTGTGACAGGAGGATTTTCAGTTGTTTACCAGCTTTGTTTAATTTTGCTTTGCTCTCAGGTGTTCTTGAGGTTTGCCATTGATTTCGAAGTTTTCGTTTTTCGGAAATTTTTTGTTTAACTGAAGCGGGGCACGAATCTTCAATATGGGATATATTTTGATCGGGTGTACTTTGCCATGCTGCATTTTGAATTGCGATAGTTAAGTTTTCCACTGCAATGTCAAGCTCCTCCTCTGTTTTCAGAGGGACATTTAGATTAATTTGCTCGTCCAATTTGCTTTTAAATATTTCCCAATTAGTTTTTCTACTAAATAATGTTGGTTGCTTTTGCTTGTAGACGATTTGGGAAAATAATTTGAAAAAAATAATTTGAGTTAGAAATTTTCATCTCAATATAAACACCTATACATCCTGACCACACAGGATGTAGAATATAGGATGTTAATAAAAAATTAAATTTTATGATAAAATTAAAATTATTTATTACGTTTGATGTACATCTTAATTCTATTTTTATTAAAAATTAACAATTCTAATAAAAATATAGATATTGAAATCATTAAACCAATTAACCATACAGCAAAAACACCGTACAAGTGATTGGTACCTAATTTCTTTTTAGAATAAGTGTTATCCTTGTCACTATTTCTAAAATTATGTATTAAACCTGAAAATTTTACAGACAAAAGACCACTTTCTGTAATTCTGTCTACAAATGTATTCAATAGTGGTAAGAAATAATGACCTTGGTCTAGAGAAAATATAAGTTCATATCGTAAAATTCCAGATCTTTCTATAATGAAGTCAACATCTTTTGTTATTTCATATGGCATAAATTCTCGAACCAGATTTACTGGGACAGGCACACTAAAATTTTTATACAGCTTCACCTTTTTGACCATACCAGTAAAATTTCCGTAATATTGTAATTCTTCTAATTTATTCACAAGATCTTGAACATTACTACTATTATAAAAATCTAGTTCTTCTTGTAACTGACGTATATCGAACCCGTCAGCATACAATTTTAATTTGGAATTTAGAAGTTTTTCCATTGTGTCGATTGGTGGTCCATACAATGGGTTTAGTAAAATACTACTCAGTTTACTTAAAAATGCGGTATCAATTAACATTATAAAAAATAAATAAAATATCATAAGCATTCTTAAACGACTTGATTTTGGGGCCAGGTTGATGGCAATTGCAAAAGCTAATGAAACTGTACTGAATATGCACCGTGAAAACTGTTTATACGTTTCACGCTCATTTAGTTGTCTAGCTATTAAATTCCAAACTACTCCTGTTATCAATATGCAAACAAAAATTGTTATATAAGTTTCTGTTTTAAATACAATAAATATTACTTTAAAATGTGAAATTTCAATAGGCCGGGGAACAACCCATGATGATATATCGTAATAAATAGTTTTACTAAGGTCAGTATATTCGGAACTTCCTACGTCTCGCGATGTTTGCGATGTTATTAAAATATCATCACTAGTATCATTCAAGAACTCTTCATAACTAACGTTATCGAATAATAAAGTTGCCTGCAATTTTTCGTTAAGAATTTTAATGAAATGGGTTAATAGTGCTAGTATAGGTTTTCCACGTAATAAATATTGTACTTCGTCAAATTCATCATTGGCGTTATACCGAATTATACATTTAGTAAAATTTTGAGACTGACTCTTTAAAATTTTGCTAATTTTTTTAAAACTGCAACATTTACAATGATCAATGATAAATGTTTTACCACATTGATTTTTTGATGCAAATGGTAACCAAAAGTAGATGTTTGGGGAACCTACGGAATCTTGATTTAACACTATTAGGATAACATTATGAATGTAATATTCCCATAGCATATTAAAAATCCATTTTACTTCTTCTGCAAAATGCGTTATTATTAGATATTTCCCTCTTGGACTATTTCTTTGGTTCCAAATCGAGCTGTTAACAAATTCGTCAAATGTTGCATTTATATTAACATCGTCTTGAACGTACACAATGTAATTTGTACTAAAACTCTCAGTTGAATTATATAATCTGTCTGTTGTTGTTATTAACAATGGATGTTGTAAAGTATTTATAAAATTTACATGTAGTTGTGGATCAACTACTATGTGAATATCGGTATTACCTACAAAGAACTTTTTGGATATCCTAGAAATACAGTTTTGAAAAACTGAAAACTTTTGCAATTCAATTTGATATGCAAATGCGAAGAGTATTATAAAATTATAAATTGATATTTTTACAATCATTATGTCTACATTTCTGTACCTCATAATGTAGTATGTAGAATAAAATATAAGTACAAGTAGAGTACAAGATAACTTTCATACATTTTCATGTGAATAAAGTAATGGAGATGCAATACCTTTTATATTAAACACTTTAAAAGCATTTACTTAACGCAAGGTTATTAAAGCACTTACAATCCTAAAATTATTAACATTATTTGTACCAATAGCAGTCTAAAACATTTCGACACCAGATTGCTTTTCCATACCGACCTTAAGAAGACTTTTATACTAGAATATGATAATTAACAACATTAAAAAATATGTAACTTGCACCACTCGTCACAATCATGAGGAGTAATCCTTTTCTAGGCTCCTTTAAATGAAACTTGAATGGAGTTAACCGTCTAATAAATTTTAAATATTAATTAAATATTAATTTATGCTTTGTTTAATTAGACTTGAAATCCCATGAAACCGGTCCTTTTTAATAAATACTTCTGTATTTTTTTCTCAAGCTTGTTTATAACACTTCCATCTGTCCAGTTTATTCTACTTTGCCTAAAAGAAGTGGTCTGTTTGTAAGACGAATATTAATTAGATTATTAAGACCCAGTAAAGATTAATCAAAATTAAAGTATACACTTTCCCCAATTCCATTTTTAAAATATAAATGAAGAAGGTGTCTACGTCAATTTTAAACATTAATTAGTGTTAATTGTTCCGGAGTAACTTAATTTTAATTTGTAAAACAAACAATTCTGATTCTTAAATTCGCAAATAAATTTAATAGCTTTCCGAAGTTTGTATGTTCTAAAAGATATTAATTTAGTTTAACTACAATTCATGGTAATTAGTTTTAAAAAATCGTTGCCGGATTTAAGAACTTTTCTTTAGAAAAATAGAATAGTTAAACATCTGTAAACGTAAACGTTTATTTTTTTTTTAATTAAATAGTTATTGTATTTTTAAAGTTTTTTATTATGTTCAAATAGAAACAAGATTTTACTTAATTTTTTATATTTATTGATGTAATCGAGAATTTGTCGCTCTTACTCCCACACTGCTTTCTTTTCTTTAAATATTAGATTTTTCATGAGCAGCAAAAATTAAATTTTATAAACAAAACTTATGAGTAACTATCAACAAATTTAACTTGATTAATTTAAGTGGTGAGGGTTTTCTTCTATTCCAAATTTTTGCCTAAATTAAAATTCAATTTGTATAGTTTTGCTGAGGCTTTAAGGAGTACTATTTCTATTGTTTGAGCTTTAACTGTTGCGAAGTCGTTGGCAAATTCTTTAGGAAGTGATGCTTTAGAGTAAAACATTAGAAAAAATTAAAAGAGAATACACAATCGATCTAAGTTTCATAAAAAACAAACAATTAAAAAAAACCAACAATACCAATACCCAAAAAACAACACCCAAAGCGGTGTAGTGATTATCGACTGATTAGTTTAATATCTCACGTGAAAGCATTTCTGCGTATAATACATGCACGCATTAGGCGTAAGTGCGAAGAAGACTTGAATGAGTCTCAGTTCGGTTTTAGGAATTTTTTCGGAACGAGAGAGACACTGTTCGGGTTAAATTTGCTACTACAAAAGTGCCGAGATCAAAAAAAGGATGTGTTTGCATGCTTGTGATGATAACTTGAACCTTAAGCTGAGACAGAGAATGACAAAATGCTACACATGGTCTGTGCTGCTGTATGGGGTGAAAGCATGGACGTTGAAAATTTCGACTATGAACCGTCTCGAGGCGTTTGAAATGTGACTTCACAGAAGAATGCTTCGAATAAGATGGGTGGACCATTATGACGAACGAGGAGGTTTTGCGGAGGGTCAGAGTTGAAAGACCGACCGACATAAAGTGCCAAAAAATCGCCTATTTAGGTCATATTTTGAGAGGTGACAAATATAAACTCTTACGGCGTATACTAATGGGCAAGATCGAAGGTCCACGAGGAGTGGAAAGGAAGAAGAAGTTGTGGCTTCAAAATATTCGAGATTGGACTGGCATACGATGTGTCGAATAACTGTTTCGCACAGCAGAGAATAGAGAAGCGTTTGCCATAGTGATCGCCAACGTCAGGGAGACCGGATAAGGCACATAAAAGAAGAAGAAAAAACAAATTTGCTAGTTTTAACACCATTGAATTGATGTGAAAGGTTTGAGCATCGTATGAGCCTGAAGAAGGCTCCATTTTTGATATTTGTGCCTCAGCTATCATCAAGTCATTGGAAAAAGTTTTTGAGCAGGAGACATGCGCATGTTATTTACTTTTCTTACCACTTGGAATTTCTGTGAATTTCTGTGAATTGTAACATTTTATTACATAATGTTTTCCGCACCCTTAAATTGTCGGTCGCGCCGTACGCCCATGGTATGGTTCGTGCAAAAGGGCAGCGCAACCTTGCACCGAAGCCAAGGCGATTATATTTTAAAACGTCAAGTGAGACAGTGGCATTTTTCGAGTGCTGTAGAAGTCGGTCGCGATTATAATAATCTAGATAATTTCGAATTGCGCAAGGGTTCAGTTGTGGGATTTTAATTTAAGACGTAAAGAAAAAGTGATCAGCCATACAACGTCAACGCCGACTTAAGTTGTCATTTAAATAAACGCGTGTTCAACGATTGAAAACGACGATAAGATCGTGTTTGATTATTTTGTTTTTTTTTATTCCGCATGTACGACCTACTGTGTTCGTGATAGTGCCAAGTGCTTCAAGATTGGTTAACAAAGTGATTCCTGTTTAATTCTTCGATTTCATCGTCCTTCAATCGTGCAGTTCAGCAAGCTACTGGCCCTTCAAAGCAGTGTAGGAGAAACGAAGCACGGGGGGTTTTGGTGGTGTAACCACTGTCACAATAGATTTTGTAAACGTACCTGTCCATCTTAACGTTGCTAATTCCTTCCTGTGTTTGGTTTCATTGAGAACGCTGTTGGTTCCGAATGTTGTTTGACGTCACCGTAGGTCAGAGTATATGTAGCTGCCGAGTCATATTTTGTGCATCGCAAATTGTTGCGATAACGTTTTAGAATAGTAGATTATATTTAACTTATATTCTCATTATAAGTTCTCAATTACCGCTGTTTTTTATTTTGAGAAAGTGGAAGCAAAATTATTTCTTTTCAGAATCTGCGCTCTATGTCTTCGAAATTAATTTAGTTGGTTTTCTATCTGGGTTTCATCACACTATTACTGGAGAAGACCTGTTCCAGGTGTGGTGAGGAGTTTATTAGCAATAAAAAATATTCTTGTTATAAAATTCCAGAACTGAGTTTCGCTTTTTGGATCAGCTGCAACTGTTTCAAAGTTTGCTAAATTTATTTTTAAGCAATAGTTATATTTTATTCTCATTGTTTAAGCAATAGTTGTTGCAAAGTGATAAAGGAGTTTAGTATGTTTTAGTGTTAGTATAAAATTTGATTTTTCTCATTATTGTTGAAAGGCGATTACACCCCTAAAACCGTTTATTAGCAACTAGAAAAATAGTTGTTTCTTCTTTAATGATACTTGACAACCTATCCAAAATTTATCTAAATTGGCGAAGAACTCCGGGGATCTCTTCCTTGTTAAAAAGTCGCCCATAAAAGAAATAAGTCAAATCTATTTACCATGTTCACCCGACTATAACGTCTATTTTTATTTTTTTTTTTTTTGATAAAGCAATTAACTATTTCAAAAAAGTTAAATCTTACTACGGATACTTTTAATCTGCTTAAGTATTAGGAAAATATTTCTTTTATTATCTGATATAAAAATCTGTTACCATTTACTCCGGCCAGAGCAGTCAATGAACAAAACCCAAGAAAGGGGGGAAGAACAATGAATAAAATACAAATTAAAATTCAATAACAGAACAATAATATATTCAATTAAAAATACCTACATTAATTAATCAAACATAATGTGTACCAACAAACCAATTACAAATCTTAAAAATGTTGTGATCACTTCATTTTGGTGAATCTCATAGGTTTCATCTATGAAATCCAAGTATTCCTTACTATTACAATTTTTGTACTCTTCTTACTAATTTTAACCCTTACTGTCAAGTTTGTTACACAACTCCACAAACTATATTGGCTTTACACATTAAATTACACTTAACTGAGTTATATCTTCCATCAAGTTGATAATCTTGGATTCTCCAAAAATTACTATAAATAATCTTCAGTAGCAGATAAGTAGGTTTACTGAAATGTAGCACAATCAAAATTTACTTGGCAATGGTTAACGTAATATGCATTTATGTACTAAATTGTAGCTTTCATTCTAATCTTTCTAATAATAATTGATGTTTGACTACGCTAGTAACTTGATTTTTTACTAAAAACTACATTTTATGATAGAACTTTCGTGATACTGAATTGAGTAGAAAATACATCAAGATTACGCCCAAATTAAAAAAAAAATTCAAAAATTCTAATTTCTATACAGCGATGTACATACAATGCGAGTCTTGGTAAAATTGTTAAACTATCATGTGATAACTCAAAATCTTTCAGTTGATCATGAATTAATTTACTTACGTAACTGCGATAAAAATCTCCGGTACTTTACCTGACTTTAGGTACGAATATTACAAAATTATTCATGTTCAAGATTAGTATCTTTCATAATCGACAAACTGAAACGGAAATTTTCCTTTATCAACTCGATATTAAGTCTTTTATTCAAGGATAATTGCAGATAAAAATGTATCTCATTTAAAGTTTTTTGCAATCGTAGCATGAAAATATTTCTGTTTTAAATACGGAGTTTTTTCAGAAAGTTATTGTTAAGTATATTGTTACGAAAGAACATCTAATTATATTTGATGACTAATGTATGACGTCATGTGTGATGAGTCATGCATGATAACATCATTAGTCATTCAAATAATGCTTCGATATCAATCGAGAAGCGCAAAGAAGTAACTAGAAATTCCTGGATGGTTATGGAATTTTCTGGAAGGCTGAATGCTGTATAAATGCAGCACGATTTCCTGTCACAAATCAATTCTAGTTTGAACGCGCGAGTTTTAACATAAATCAAGTGAACATAAATACAGTGAAGTGATAAACAGTATACAGAGTGTTTAAATAAATATAGACCTAGTGTTAAATATAAATTATAGTGTAAATAAATTATAGTGTAAATTAGTGTTAGTGTTAATTTTAGTTAGTAATTCTTCTATTGTTATAAACCGTATTTGTAAATATTTGTATTAGCCCCTTTAAAAATAAATAAACGTTTTAATTTTTGTTACAATATTATTGCGTAACCAAAGAAATTACAAAGCTGAAAAATAGAAAGAGTGAGAATACACTTCTATCATTAATCCAATTTTTATATATTAAAATTAAGTTGAAGTCGATGATTTCCGTTAGTAATTTGGTTGGAATTAATTATATTACAATAATAAACGGAGAGACTTATTGTAGCTCAAACAATGCTCTATCGATTTCTAACGTATTGTAACGAAAATTAAAACGTTTATTTAATTTCCAAAGGGCTAATACAAATATTTACAGATACAGACGAATGTACGATTACTATAAAACAAAAGATTTCAGAAAAACGCCAACTGAGGAAAATATGGCATCAAACAAGAGCTCAGCAGGATAAAAGCAAACTAAATAAAGCTGTAAAAGAACTTAAACAGTTGTTTAGTAATTACAAAAATGAAAATATACAAAACTACCTGACAAACCTATCTGCAACGGAAGCCACGGACTATTCACTTTGGAAAGCAACTAAGAAATTAAAGCAGCCCCAGGATACCTATCCACCACTTCTAATGGAAAATGGGCAATGGGCTAAGAGTGATAGTGAAAAGGCGATGCTTTTTGCAAGACATTTGGGCAGCGTTTTTACACCGTTCAAATCTGAAAATCACACTAAAGAAGAACATGTAAGACAATTTCTAGATTCTCCCGATCAGCTGGAACTACCAATCAAACGCTTCAAAAAAACTGAAATTAAGTTTGTCATAAAAAACGATCTTAGTCCAAAGAAAGCTCCCGGCTACGATCTAATAACAGGAAAAATACTAAAAGAGTTTTCAGATAAAGGGTTTAAGTATGTAACTCAGTTGTTTAATGCTATCTTACGTCGAGAATACTTCCCAGCGCAATGGAAAGTCGCCCAAATGATTCTCATTCCAAAACCTGGTAAATCAATTGAGGATGTAAAGTCGTACAGACCGATCAGTCTCTTGCCGATATTATCAAAGCTGTTTGAAAAAATGATCCTAAAAAGAATGAGACCAATCTTAGAGGAACTTTGCTTGATCCCCAATCATCAGTTTGGCTTCAGACAGCGGCATGGTACTGTCGAACAAATCCATCGAATTGTGACAGAAATACATAAAGCATTCGAGAACAACAGTTACTGTTCTGCAGCGTTTCTTGACGTCACTCAAGCTTTCGATAAGGTCTGGCATGAGGGCCTGTTATATAAGTTAAAGGAGAAAGTACCTCATAACTACTACAGAATGCTGAAATCCTACTTGACGGATAGACATTTCCTGGTAAAGTACCAAGATGAGCACACATCACTAACATCCATTCGCTCGGGGGTACCCCAAGGTAGCGTAATTGGACCAATATTATATGTTCTGTTCACAGCTGACCTACCTACATCAAAGTCTGTCACAACGGCCACGTTTGCAGACGACACAGCTATAATAGCCATCCATAAACACCAAAATATAGCTAGTGAAATGTTACAAAGAAGCCTCAGCGAAATAGAAAAGTGGTTGAAAATGTGGAGAATCAAAGTGAACGAGACAAAGTCGGCACAGATAACCTTTACGTTGAAGAGAAATACATGTCCACCTGTACTTCTGAATAATTGTCAACTCCCTCAAATGGATGAAGTTAAATATCTGGGAATCCATCTAGATAGAAGGTTAACATGGCAAAAACACATATTTACAAAAAGAAAGCAAATGGGACACAAACTTCGAAAATTATATTGGCTCATGAGTAGAACATCTAAACTCACAACAGAAAACAAACTGCTGATTTATAAAATAATTATAAAACCTATATGGACTTACGGGATCCAGCTGTGGGGCTCTGCGTCCAACTCAAATATAGACATTCTTCAACGCTTTCAATCAAAAGTTTTGAGAATGATTGTTGATGCCCCTTGGTACGTCACAAACCAAATAATTCAGCGGGACTTGGAGATGCCAACAATTAGAGAAGAAATTAATAATTTCTACAAAGCTTATCATGAAAGACTCGAAAACCATCCAAATCCACTTGCGGAAAAGCTTAGCTACAATAATAGCTGTGAAGTGAGTAGACTAAAGAGGTTTAAACCCTCTGATCTTAAAACAAGATTTAGTGAATAAATACAAAAATTGTAATCATGAAATCGCGTACTTATGTTGTACAAAATGTTCAAAAACTTAAATAGAATTTGATGTGTTACTATGTAGCTCTAAGTTTAACTTGAAGATTATATAAGAGAGTGTATCACTGGATCCACTTTCACACGTTAATTTATTGTATGTCACAAGATTTACTGAATGTTTCACAACAGATTGTAAATTATAAATAAAGTCAAAAAAAAAAAAAAAAAAAAAAAGTTTATAACAATAAAACAATTACTACACTAAGATTAACACTAAACTAAATTACACTACAATTTATTTAACACTCGGTATATCGTTTATCACTTCACTTTATTTATGTTAACACTTGTAACTTCAAACTTAAACTGAATTCGTCACAGGAAAGCATCTGTATTTATACTTACATGTTACCTTCCAGAAACTTTCATGTTATTCTTATACATTCTAGAGTGCAAGTTCAGCAATATTTAAATGACTAATGCTGTCATTGTGCTTGACTCATCATAATATATGACTCATCATGTTTGACTCATCATGTTTGACTCATCATACATTAGTCATCAAATATAATTAAATGTTCTTTCGTAACAGTATTTACACACAAATTTAGAATAGAAGATACATAATACAGAGACGGTCGTCAGCTAAAGCGGTTAAATGCGTTGCTGCTATTGCTGCATGCCTGGTTCGACTTCGGGCTCAGTAAAACTTTATTCTGACCGTCTTTCCTTGGAAGGCAATAGCAAACCAATAAAGTGTAATTTGCCTTGTACATCCTCTCTGGAGATGAAGTGTATACACTTTCCGCTGTTCAGAGCCCTTCTTCTGACCTAACATGGCCAGAATCTATGACACTCTACATGCCAAAATACTTAAATATATCCTGCAATTGGGATGTCTTAAAGAGTGACAGGACGAATCCTGTTACATGTCCACAGTCTTCTACCTAGAGTTACCATACGTTAAGTTGATCCTCAAGGAATTGGAATAGAACTTTATTGTGACTCAAACAAAGCTCAAATTGCATCCATATATTTAAATTTAAGTGAGTAGAAAAGATTGATAGATTTTATGGGAGTGGGAAGAGAGTTGTTTTGAAAGATAATAGTTTTAGTTTTATATTGTCGTGTTTTGAAACTCTAAAAACATTGTTTAATTATTTTGTCAATCGTTTTGAAGTTTTGTTTATAAATGTTGATTATTTACTTGTAAGTACGCTGTACATAGAGTTAAGTTTAGATATTTTGTGTTGGTAACCGTGTTGAAGGAATAAATAGAGAGAGTGGCTTGAATCACTTAAAGGCACTCACTTAATTGCAATTCGCAACAAAATACAGATGTTGAAATGATTACACCAATTAACCATATAGCAAAAACACCATACAAATGTTTAACACCTAATTTTGTTCCAGAATAACTGATATCCTTGTCACTATTTCTATAATTATGTACAAAAGCTGAAAACTTTACACACAAAATACCACTTTCCATGATCCTGTCTACGAATGTATTTAATAGTCCTAAGAAATAATGACCCTGTCTAAGAGTATATAAAATTTCAAATCTTGAAATTCCATAACCCTCTATAATAAAGTCAATATCTTTTGTTATTTCATATGGCATAAATTCCAGAATCAGATTTACTGGAACGGGCATGCTACAATTTTTATACAGCTTTATGTTATTAACCGTATCAGTAAAATTTTTAATGTAATCCAACCTTTCTAATTTATTCACAAGTTTTTTAAAAATAGTGCTGTTATAAAAATCTAGTTCATTGTTTAACATAATTATATCGAAAAGACTAGCACGTAAGCTTAATTTGGAATTTACAAGTTTTTCCATAGTGTCGATTGGTGGTTCATACATTTGGGTTTAAGAGAATGCTGCTAAGTTTACTTAGAAATGTGGTATCAATTAATATTGTAAAAAATAGATATAATATAATAAGCATTCTTAAACGACTTGAGTTTGGGACCACATTGATAGCAACTGCAAAAGCTAATGAAACTGTACTGAATATGCACCGTAAAAATTGTTTACACGTTTCAGTCTCATTTAATTGTTTAGCCATTAAATTCCAAACTACTACTGTTATCAGTATGCAAAATAATATTGTTATGTAGGATTCTTCTTTAAATACAATAAATATTACTTTAAAATGTGAAATTTCATTTGGCCGAAGGACAACCCATGAACCTATATCGTAATATATGCTTTTACTAAGATCATTATTTTGGTAGGCTTCTAAGTCTCGCGCTATTAACGGTATTAATAAAATATCACTCGTACTATCATTTAAAAACTCAGCATCCTCAAATTCGTCGAATAATAAAGTTGCCTGCAGTTTTTCGCTAAGTATTTTAATGAAATTTCTGTATAGTGCATTAACAGGAGATCCGCTTAATAAACATTTTACTACGTCGACTTCATCATATCCAAAAACCCTAATTACGCATTTGGTATAGTTCTGGGGTTGACTCTTAAAAATCTTACTAATATTTTTAATATTACAACGATTACAATTATCAATGATAAATTTTTGACCACATTGATTTTTTGATGCAAATGGCAACCAGAAGTAGATGTTAGGAGAACTTACAGGATCTTCGTTTAATACTATTAGGATAACATTGTGGATGTTATATTGCCATAGAATTTTAAAAATCCATTTTAGTTCTCCCACAAAATGAGTTATTATTAGGTATTTTCCTCTTTGGTTCCAAATCCGACTATTCACAAAACTCTCGAATGTTGCATTTATATTAATATGGTCTTGAACGTACACAATGTAATTTGTACTATAACTCTCAGTTGAATTATATAATCTATCTGTTGTTGTTATTAACAATGGATGTTGTAAAGTATTTATAAAATTTACTGGTAGGTATGGGTCAACTACGATGTGAATATCGGTATTATCTACAAAAAACTTTTTGGATATTCCAGAAACACAATTTTGTGAAGTTGAAAAATTCGGCAGTTCAATTATATATGCAAATGCGAAGTGTATTATAAAATAATAAATTGATATTTTTACAATCATGGTATTTGTAAAGATGTTTCAACACCAGATTATTTTTACATTTTAGATTATTTACTCTAAATTATGTTTTGTCAGATTTTTTTATTACTTATTATATAATATTAACTGCCTTAAAAAAATTACACAGAATTTATGTCAAACCACTCGTCACAATCACAAGGAGTTATTTTTTCTAGTCTCTACTAACTGAATTTTAAGTTTACTTCTTTTTAAAACTCTTCCAGCCGTTCACTTAATTTTACTTAACCCAATAGAAGTAGCACTTATTATCAGACAAATATTAATCAGTTTTGATTCTCACTTTTAATGTTTGCATACTGTTTGAAAACAAGAAAAAATTTTTTTTGACTTTAGTGTGTTTGTAATGTATCGGTTCTACAATATAAAGATCATTCAATTTCCGATAAATTGACAAGGTAGCACGATTTATATAATATTATAATATATTAGATAATCGTTCAGCTTTAACATGAAATATTAATTTGTTTCCTTATTTTTACAATTTTTAAGTCATTATTTTAATATTATTTTTAATTATACTGTAACGAAAATTAAAACGTTTATTTATTTCTAAAAGGCTAATACAAATATTTACAGATACGATTAATAACAATTACTAAACTAAGATTAACATTAACACTAATTACACTACAATTTATTTACACTATAATTTATATTTAACACTAAGTCTATATTTATTTAAACACTCGGTATAACGTTATCACTTCACTGTATTTATGTTCACTGTTCATTTATGTTAAAACTCGCGCGTTTAAACTGGAATTGATTGTGACAAGAAATCGCCAGCCTTCTAGAAAATTCCATAACCATCCAGGAATTTCCAGTCACTTCTTTGCGTTTTCTAGATCGTACGTTCTTCAATATTTGAATGACTAATGCCGCTATCATGTATGACTCATCATACATGACGTCATACATTAGTCATTCAAATATAATTAGACATTCTTTCGTAACAATACAATACATACAATACATACAATGCAATACAATCAATACAATCAATACAACATAATATAATAGCCTTATAATCTATGTATCTGTCCCGTAATTCACCCCTGATTTGTCGGTTTTAAAAAATTTACCGTAACGCACTTTTGATTGATCCCCCTCTATTACCTTTATCTATTTCATAGTAGCCAAACTATTAGGTGAAAAATGTGCACTCACACGGATAGATACGCTGCGACACGATACTAAAATTTAGCATTTCAAACATTAGTATAGGTCCGGACTGGCTATAGGGCAGATCGGGCAAATGCCTGATGAGCCGATGCAGTCAAAGAGCCGTCTAACCAGTGGCTGATTATATCGCGAAAAAAATTATGTTACTTCATATAGGTAACATAACAAAGTATCAAAATTGTTAATAAAACTTAAAATTTTAGCACAATAACTTTATAAATAACAAAAACCGTTGAAATACAAGTTTTTAATAGTAGAAACTCGACAAAGTAAACATTCGAATTTATGAAGATCTTTCCCGATGTTTTCTATAGCTACTCGGTAACGTGAACATTATTACACTGGATAACGTAATATATTGTCGTGAAACAAAATATTTCGACCCACCCTGTGCTGAATTGTAAAGACTTATTAATTTTATTTTTGAATGTTTAAATTGGAAAAGTGCAGAGTGGGAGAAAGGATAGAGATAGGGACTTCTTTGGCCAACTATGGCCGACAGCGGGTGCAAAATTTTGTATGCCCTCTGAGTTTGAATTTTGATACGAGATTTTGCTATTTTGAAATTGTGAGTAATATTTTGGAATTATTTAATAAAGTGATTTTTATGCGTGTGTATTATTGCGTTGTTTTTGAACAAATATTTGATATTTGGATTTTGGATATTATTGATAAGTCGCTATCGAGCGGTAGCAGATTGATTGGTTTTGACTGATTTGGAAAAGGAAAAGTTAAAATTGTAAATTAGACATGAAATATTTAAAGTTGAAAAATTTGAAATTATATTCGTACGAACAAATGGTGCGATTGATAACAATGCGATTGGGATAAAGGTAGAAATCGAAACTTCGTTCCCTATAAAGTGGAATTGAAATTTTAAATTGCATTTAATTTGGATTTGGATTATTAATAATTGTTGGACAATTAATTATTTTTTTTTGGATTAGAAATTTTTATAATTTAATTTTTTATTTTGATAACGCTGGAACCTTTTGACCTTTGAAAATTCCCAACTCCTCCCGCACACCAGGGTTACCTGAGCAAGAATAAGTTTGTGGAAATTTTCTACGAAAATATCATTATAATATTGATGTCTACCAGCCACTTCTTATCACTTGTGCGCAGTGGCGCAGCCAAGGGAGGAGCCCCCCCTCCAGACACTCTTCCTTTTTTTTAATTCTCACTTCAATTTAAGGTAGGTAACAGTGGTACCACAATAATTATACTCGAAAATAAGATGACCACGCTTTTTTTCCGAAAGATTTTCGCCTGCGGCGCGCACTTTCGAAAAAATATAAAATAAAGACACCCGTGTTTAAAAGAAAGCAATGCATATCTACATAATGATAATAAAGTCGCCCAATTGTCGACAAAATACAAAGTGGTGATAGCATTATAATTTTTTTTTCATGTTAGTATGTAATTCTTTTCATTTTGCATGCAATTTAAATCAAAATTTTTGTGAGTGCATTTGTTTTTTATTTTGATAGATGTATTCTGAAATGGCAAAGTCAAAAAATAATATTAATAAAGAATGTCTTTCACTATTAGAACTAAAAAACTAAAAAACAAATCCAAACAAGATAACTATGTTTTTTTCATGAATTTTGGACATTACACGTTTTATAAAAATATATATGTTAAGAGTACATGTAACGTTTTTGTGGGAAGTAGGGGGCCGACAGTCTCTAAAATGCCCGGGCCGGTTTTAGATCTCAGTCCAGGCCTGCATTAGTATGACATTAATTAACATTAACTCTATTAGTCTGAGAAGTATATACATTTACATCGACGGATAACTACTCAACGCATATAATATAGGCTTAGCGCATATTTAATGTTTTATAATTATTGTTTATATTCAATAATCGAGTCGCTCCGGACGACTTTAGGGTTGAACAATTATGATTTACAAGTATACTACCCAGTGGCGGTCCGTGAGTAAGTAATTTGGGGAGACTGGAAATCTAAAGTATTAAAAAGTAATAATAACAGTATTTACTTTATTTAAGTAATTTACAGTATTTGCGCGGATGATACGTCTATAGTGATTGATGATATTGATTTGGATAGTTGTTTTAGACAAGCACAGGAAATCCTTGATATTTTGTTTTAGTGTTTTCTTTATTTAAATTCAGAGAAAACTGTCTATATGATTTTCCATGCCGGTTGGGTATTTAGGGGTGATGTTGCACATCTTAGAGTACACGGCCATGAGCTTTGTCAGGTTAAATCCACTAGGTTTCTCGGTTTGCATATTGAAGAAACTCTGCAGTGGGATGATCATTGTACTTCGGTAGCAGAAAAGCTTAGTGCCTTGTGCTTTCAAGTGAGAACGCTTAAGTCGGTGTTGAACTTATTGGTTTTCAAATCCTTTTACTATGCGGAAGTACAGTCGCGTTTGGCTTATGGTTTGATTTTTTATGGAATGTCTGGGCATGCTAAACAGCTTTTCATTGCTCAAAAGCGTATCTTGCGGTGCATGGTGGGTGTGGGTAGGTTGGAGTCATGTAAGCTCATTTTTAGAAATCTCGGTATCATGCCATTACCATGTTTATACATACAGATAATTCCTATGTATGTTCGGAAAAATTTGTCTAGTTTTACCACTTCTTTTGATGTACATGGTCGTGACACTAGATTTGGACACGAACTGTTGATTCTCGGGCATCGCCTGAAACTCTCGGATTTAAGACTTAGATGCATCGGGACTAGAATTTATAACAAGCTGCCTGCCGATATTAATGGTGCTGCGACATTGCCAGTTTTTAAAGTTAAACTTAAGCTTATGCTCTTAGAGCAGTGTTTTTATAGAGTGGAAGAATATTTAACATAGTAGTTTTGATAGCTCTTTCGAGTTTTTGATGTTGTCTTTCTGTTTTTCTTATTTGTTATTTGTTTTTTTTTTTTTGTATTGCTAGTTCTACTTTGACTTATCCGTCCATATGTATGCGATAAGATTTAATAAATTGATTTTGATTTTACTTATTAACTATGTAGATACATAATGTATGTAAATAATGTACATAATTCTTCAATTTAAAACTAAAGTTACACACTCCATTAAATCATTTAGTATTGTCTTAGATATTCCTTAAAAAAAACTATTGTAGTTTTCAATTACTACTAACCTTTCAATATAGGTTTTTTATTTGGGTTTGTTTAGTTTTCCGGTTTAGAATTTTTTAAAACAAGTTTATTTATTCATTTTGGCTTCAAGTAGGTATAATTTTTGATTTTACAAAAGTCAAATAAATCAAAATTCTCAAAAATCTCAAAACTAAAATTTTTACTTGAGGTTTTGGCCATGGTCGTGGATAAAACGTTGAATTACATTCGGGAATTAACAAGCCTATAATCTTCTCAAAAAAATGTGACTCTCGGCTGCGCCTAAAGTGCTCATTTTTTCTCGTAGGTTAGAGGCTTCTTAATCCCCTTATATAATTAATAACTTTAACACATTAATAAATTTTAAATTATAAAATAAAACAAAATATTTCTATATTCGTACTCGTAGGAACCAAAAACATGAAAGCTGCACCAAATTACTCACGACAACAAAATCCTACGAGAACCGAATAATAGAAGTTGCAATAGGTTAGTAAACTTAAAATTAAATATTAAAAACACATAATACAATAATACACAAAACTTTAATTTAGGTCGTCGCCAAAATTATTATTTCTTAAACATAAAAATTAGTAAATCGTTACGCCAATAAACTTAAACTAGGCAAACCCGACGGCACTGGATTAACCATAGAATGATCGTTAAAAATTTAAACATGATTTAACTAATGAAAATTTAATTTATTAAAACGAAAGTAGAATTTCAAAGTTTTAGTTTACGAAAAGTTTTATGCACAAAATTGAGAACGGTTAATGGTTAGAAAAATTTGCAAGTAAACACTTACGATGTAGGAATCCTTTGTTCGAACGAGTTTGCAATGACGTCACTATATAAAATATTGGAGACAAAGAAGAATTTTGCATCGGCAAACATCCACTAGTTGATTACAGATTTTGACTGAATTTTGAATTATCTTGAAAGTTAAAGATGAGAACCGCAATAGGAAATGACGATTTTATTTGTTTTGAAGCGATGGTAACATTTCTATAAATATTTTGTTAAACGATATGCACTTACATATGCTGGAAGTTGGTTTACGCATTTTGGATAAATACAAATTTGCAAAAAAACAGAATGGCTAAATGATTAATTCCAGAGCATTCATAGCCTATTTAGAATTAAAAATAATTAAAAATGTTTATTTAATTACGGAAACAAAAAAAGAACCGACTTACGTTACACTTTTTTTAACGATGCGATGCTGCGCTATTGCTAAAGCTTGATATCGCACATGGCCACATTTAAAAAAATTTAGCTCAATGTATGCTATTAGAGATTATACCAAAAACCAAACAGTCAACTATTAGCATGCGTTTATGGTGGTTGTTTTTAGTTTAAAATATACCGCTGCGCTGTTACACATTAAGATTTGGTAGTTTTGCTTCCATTGTAAATAGGAAAATTATTTAGAGTAAGAATTCTTATTATTCAAAATTCAAGTAATCATTTGGTATCTTATAATTTAATTTTAAACATTTCCAGTTTCGTATTGTTGTGTTGCCTGATGATCTACTGTTCTAGCATTCCCACTAGTGTGTAAAACTAATCACACATCTTTAATGGATTAATATGACACTGATAAATATTAAATAACGTTTATATAATTTGTAAAATTTACTGATATTGTTTATTAACAGGTAAAGAAAATCAAACACCAGAACAAACAAATATTCTGAAATTCTCCTAAAACTCACAATCGAGTATATTTTGTAGATCATTTTAATAGTCTACATAATATTGTCTTGTTACAAAATGGTTTAGGCCGTCCATGCTGTTAGTTTGTAAATTTTGTTAATTGTATTTTTGAAAGTTTGTGATTTTGTAAATGTAATGTTGGCAGAAAACAGAGAAGAGTGGGAGCGTTTTAGGTCAACTATGGCCGACAGCGGGTTTGAGATTTTGTATTACCGCTGAGTTGTTATATTTTCATGCAAATTTTCAGTATTGGGAGTAATATTGTTTTTAATTGATTAAAGAAAGTGATTTTGAGGCGTATGCCGTTATTGCGCATTTTTGACATTTAAATTTATTTGGAGTTATTTGATGTTTTGCTGCCAAACGGTAGTAGTTACTTTTGGAGGAAGAATAATTGAAATTATAAATTTTAATTTGAATTGTTGAAAGTGGAAAGTTAAAAGTTATTAAATTTAACGGTAA
Source organism: Cantharis rustica (assembly GCA_911387805.1). Taxonomy (NCBI): domain Eukaryota; kingdom Metazoa; phylum Arthropoda; class Insecta; order Coleoptera; family Cantharidae; genus Cantharis; species Cantharis rustica. The sequence continues at coordinate 48,180,754 of OU426879.1, read as the reverse complement.
GGAACAAGCAAACGTTTTTGATAGCGATCCACCTGAAGATAAGAGTTTATGTCTCTGCATTAAAGAGCTAGTCGCGGAAAAATTAGAAAGGAGAAATTTTTACAAAAATTCACTTCAATATATTAATTTAAGCAAAAACTTTATTAAGAATTTTATTTCTTTTTATTTCTTCTCATTGTTCGGTTTTAGTACAATATAATTATTTTATTAAGCTAAATTTTTTGCAACGAATGTTAATTATATTCCATCTAATACAAATACCCAAGGTATCAATTAACAACAAACAACAACAAGAACATTATTTTCGGATATTCAAATTATTGCATTAAGTTTACTACTGTAAAGATAGTTGAATTAAAAAATAATTTAATACTATTGTCAAAAAAATGCCTTCCATTTTACAATTCAAGAATTCAATAATCTACCTTTCAATTGATCACATGACTATGATTTAGATCATAGGAAGAATTGTTAATGTGGAATATGTTTGATAATGTAGTTTCAGTAAAAACGTCCCATATCCAAATTCTGCCTGAAAGAGCAACTATTAATGTTACCCATTGGATATGCGCATATTACGATGGCTTCGTGATTCACATTTATTATGACAGCGCCAAGGACAACAAGAATAATAATGTAACTTTTGATCAGTTACAATAAATTCCTTTATCAATAATGTCCAAGCTAACTTTTTATGTGTATGAAGACTCCCAACAGCAAATCAATGGCGTAGATTGCGGTATATTTGCGATTGCATTTGTTGTTTCTATAGCTAACGGCATAAATTCCTCGGATTAAAGATTTAATGAAATGATGGAAGATCCATTTAAAATTTTTCTTTGACCGAAAATGGCTTCTATCTTTCCCAACACTGTTCTGGCTAGCAAAATTTCTTTAATTCTAAAAACAGATAGAATAAAAGTGAACAAAAGAGTGCGACCGAAACTGGATACATCATCAGATACTGAAAACGATACAGAAAGAAAAGAAAGCCAAAAAACATCAACGGAACGTCCGAGAGAATACAGAATTTGACCACTACAAGAAAAACAAGAACCTTTAACTTCAGCAAAAATTTGAACTGAAAGAAACAGAAAAGGAAGAGCGCTACACCTAATAATTATGTATAATATTATATTTTATTTACAACTGTGCCTTTAAGATTTCATCTCAATATTTATTTTTACTTTAATATTGTAAAAATTATTATATATTGCAATGACCCTAGCTATACAAATTCATAAAAATTTACTCAATTCCAAAATCATTCTTCACCAGGGTTTATTCATTATTTATTATTTAACATGAGACTCCTAATAATTTTAAATTTTTAAATGACTTGTAAATATTCGCCTCGTAAATTTTATTTCTACTTTTCAAAGGTGTAATAGGTTTGCATAAAATTTTGTTACCTTATAGCATCGCAATCGCATGTGGTCTTGCAGCTGGTGTCAATCCGTTGGCCAAACAAATTTGCCGCGCTGTATTTTTATGCAATTTAATCTAAATATTTATATAAATCGTCAGATTGTTAATTATCAAATACTTGCACTTCAATAAAACAAAAACCATTAATTCAAATTTAATTCACTTTTATTTTATTAACAATCAAAATTGAACTTATTATTGCGGGAATAATGATGACTGGTCAAGTCAACGCGAAGGCTGTTTCTGTGACTTCAACAATCTCGGTCTATCTTTCTTTCGTGCCTTCAACACGAATACCAACTTAAAATTTCTAAACTTAAAATCTTTGTACAGAGTACTTACAAATTTACAGATTAATAATTCACAATAATAAAAACAAAACTTTAACATAATTTTACAAATAAATAATTTTAACAGAAAACTAACATAATTAAGGTAAGAGCGGTAGACGCATTGCCTGCCTTTTCGACCGTCTAGCCATCACCCGATGTGTTTCTGACTCATTAGTCGTCATCAGTACCGCATACTATGTAATCACTTAATTATGTGCACTATACTAGCTACTGGTTTTTATTTAATGTGGACTGCTATACGCGACGTCACTACACAAAAATTAAACCGAGCCAACGTGCGTTATCGAGTAATCACTCTATCAAAATTTGCAAATGTAAAAATATTGCACTCATCGTGCATTGAAGTTTTAAAAAACTAACATAATTAAGGTAAGAGCGGTAGACACATTGCCTGCTTTTTTGACCGTCTAGCCATCACACGATGTGTTTCTGACTCATTAGTCGTCATCAGTACCGCATACTATGTAATCACTTAATTATGTGCACGTCGCGTATAGCAGTCTACATTAAATGAAAACCAGTAGCTAGTTTAGTGCACATAATTAAGTGATTACATAGTATGCGGTACTGATGACGACTAATGAGTCAGAAACACATCGTGTGATGGCTAGACGGTCGAAAAAGCAGGCAATGTGTCTACCGCTCTTACCTTAATTATGTTAGTTTTTTAAAACTTCAATGCACGATGAGTGCAATATTTTTACATTTGCAATAATTTTAACGTTTTTAGCGTTTTAAAACACAATAATATGTATTGTCGTGTTACCAAATATTTGGACCCACCCTGTATGTTCAGTGCAATTTTATATTTGCCGCCAAAAAAATGTTGTTATTGTTCAACAAATTGGGTTTTACCTGGTTTTACCCAACAGGTAGAATTGTTCTTTTATGAACAATAATTGTTAACGACTTAAGGACCCTTCTTCTGGTCGAGTAGTATTATCAAATGTATTATTAAGAATGTTGTGGGAGAAAGATCACCAAACATTTTGTACAGTTTTGTTTTTTATTTGTTAGTTCTTAATTATTAAATTAAAGTTGGTTAACCGAAATTAAAGTTTTTTTTATAAGCCAAGAAGCAAACAACACTGTACTATTTTAGTAAAATTTTGTAAATTGTGATTTTAATTTTTGGTGGTTTTGAAAGAGTGCAAGGTGGGGAAACATAAGAGAGAGGAAGAGAGGGGCTTTTTAGCCGAATACGCCGACCAAGCTGGTCGTTGATTTTTGGCTCTCCGAAGTTATTGCGATTTTTTTTTTATTTGAGTTTGTGAGTGATATATTTGGATTTTTTTGATTTAAATAAAGTGATTTTATGTATTTGCATTACGGCGTATGTTTTTTGATATTTTTGAATTGGAATTAATTACTGAATATTTTTTGAAAATTCACTACCGAGCGAATTAATTAAAAATTAGAAAGAGAATAAGTTTGAAATTATAAATTTGTATTTGCATTGTAAAATTGAAAAATTTTAAATTATATTTGAAGGAATGAATGTCCAAGATATTGATAACTCGTCGATTTGGACAAGCGAGAATCAAAACTACGATTCCTTGAGAAAATATTTAAAACATTACATTTAATTTGGATTTTGATTATTAATAATTTTTGGACAATTAATTTGTTTTTGGATAAGAAGTTTTTTTTTTTTTTTGAAGACGCTAGAATCTTTCGATCCTTAAAAAATTCCCAACTGCTCCCGCACACCAGCACCAGGGTTAACCCAATACTATAAAGAGACTGTAGATTTTCTACGGAGATTCCACAGCAGTATATAAATTCTAATGAAAGGAATAACTTTCGCTGAAAGCTGAATAATATAGTTATTAATTTTATAAGGGGATTAAAAAGCCTCTAATCTACGAGAAAAAATGAACACTCGAGGCGCAGCCGAGAGTCATATTTTTTCGACAGGATTATAGGCTTGTTAATTCCCGAATGTAATTCAACATTTTATCTACGATCATGGCCAAAAGCACAAGAAAAAATTTTAGTTTTGAGAAACGTCAGATTTGACAAATTAATTTTGACCAATGTCTACTGATTTTGAACTGAAAACTAATCCACTAGTGTATTATGAATTCTAATCCACTAGTGTATTAAAAGGCCTCTAATCCACGGAAAACGGATGTATTAAACCTTCCTAATATAGTGGTCGTGGATAAAATATTAAATGTTATTAATGTTCAAATGACTTTTTTTTCTAACATTTTTATTTATATATTTTTTAAAAACAATTAGATAGGTAATCTAATTAAAACCAAAAAGATTTATTCAGATCATCATTTATGCACGAAAAATATACATTTTGATTCTATTTTTATTAAATATTAACAATTCGCCAAAAAATACAGATGTTGAGATAAATAAACAAGTAAGCCATAGTACAAGAACGCCATACAAATGTTTTACACCCATACTCCTTCGAGAATAACCGTCATCCTTGTCACTATTTCTAAAATTGTGTATTAAACCTGTAAATTTTACATACAGAATACCACTTTCTGTAATTCTATCTACAAACGTATTCAACAGTGGTAAAAAGTAGTGACCATTTCTTATGATTATAAAAAGTTCAAATCTTAAAATTCCAGATTGGTATGCAATAAAGTCAATATCTTTTGTTATTTCATATGGCATAAATTCCCGAACTAGATTTATCGGAGCTGGAGTGCTAAAATTTTTATATAATGATACATTATTGACCATATCAGTAAAATTGTAATCGGTAATTGGTTCTAATTTATCAAAAAGTTTTTTAAAAATGCTGCTATTATAAATAAAAGTTTCATCGTTTAACTGATCTATATCTTCAGGATAAGCACACAGACTTAATTTTGACTCGGCAAGTTTTTCAATTGTATCGATTGGTGGTCCATATAAGGGTTTTAACAAACTACTACCCAATTTACTTTGAAATACATAACCAATCTGCATTACAAAAAATAAATATATTATCATTACCATTCTTAAACAACTGGATCTTGGAGATGGCTTGATACCTACTGAAAAAGCTAATGAAAATGTACTTAACATACACCTTAAAAAATTTTTATACATTTCACAATCATTGAACTGTTTTGCAATTAAATTCCAAATTACTCCTGTCGTTAAAATGCAAATCATAATTGACATATATATTTCTTTCTCAAATACAAAAAATATTAGTTTAAAATTTGAAATTTCAATAGGCCGAGGAACAAGCCATGATGCGATATCCTGGTAAAAAGACTTGCTAGAATCGTACTCTTCTATAGTTTCTAATCCTCGGAATATTTCCGGTGCTATTAATATGGCACCCGAAGTACTATTTAAAAAATTCTTGTAAGTGAGTTCGTCATACAATAACGTAAATTGTAGCTTTTCACGAATAATTTTAAGGAAACTGACGAATAGTGCGTCAATAGGCGAACCGCTCAATATATATTTTTCATCATCGGAATTATCAAAACTGTAATATTGAATTATGCATTCAGAAAAGTTTTGAGATTGGCTTTTTAAAACCTTACTCATTTTTTTACAGTTACAACAATTAAAATGATTAATGAAAAATTTTTGACCACATTGATTTTTTGATGCAAATGGTAACCAGAAATAGATATTTGGGTAACTTTCCAGATCTTCATTTAACACCATTAAGATTACATTTTCGATATAATATTGCCAGAGCATTTCAAAAATTGGTTTTACTTCTTGCACGAAATGGGTTATTATTAGATATGTCCCCCTTGGACTATTTCTTTGGTTCCATATCGGACTGTTGATAAATTCATCAAAAGTTGCATTTATATTAACATCATCCTGAACGTACACGATGTAATTTCTGCTAAAACTCTCAAAAGAAGTATATAATTTGTCTGTAGTTGTTATTAAAATTGGATGCGGTAATGTATTTATAAAATTTGTTTCGAGATGTGGATCAACCAGTACATGAATATCGGTGTCATCTGCAAACAACTTTTTGGATATTTTGGAAACACAGTTGTAAGATATCGAAAAATTTTGCAGTTCAAATTTATATGCAATGACGAAAAATGGTATAGAATAATAAATTAATATTGTTGCAATCATGATGGCGATATAATTTTATGTGGAATACAAAATCAACAAATTTTCTCTATCAAACATTCTTTTATGTGAATAAATGGAAACTGTAATGCCTTTTATATTAAATACATTAAAAACATTTAGTCGTCTTACACGCAATAAATTTGTGAAACCACTTATGAATATAAAAAATTGTTAGCTTTTACTTCAATGGTAGTCTAGGTTATTTCGAAATCAAAATTTTTTCCGATGAGCATGCTAAATCTTAGTTTTTCAAAAATTTATTTTAATTTTGCATGCTTTCTAAAGTTTCTCTAATCAATTTTCCTATTAATAATTAATTTAATATGTGATTAGTAATAAAAATATTTTCTTTTATCAAGAAAAAAAAGAGTGTTCCACTGATTGGTGCGGTTTCGTATTAATGAGACAATCGATCATCCAATAAACGTCTTTCGCATTAGTTGCAGTTAAAAGTTTTATTGGCAATTCATGTCTAGAAATAAAATGCTGTACAAAGGAATCCGCTGTGCAGATTACCCTTAAAACTGAAATTACTTAATTATTCCAATGTAATAGACAAAGGTCTAAGCATGTCCACGAAGATTAATTCCAACAGACTCCGCTTGAGGATAAACGGGTCATTTACAAGATGGTCTGTTAAATGTATTGTTTAATTAAACAATTTGAAAAAAATTTAAAAATTTTTCTGGTTGTTACAATCATTTATTTTCCATTAATATAGTACATTTTTAAGTTATCTTTAAAGCTACCAATTCACATAAAAATGCAACTGCAGCAATAATTAACCCAGCTAACCACATTGCAAAAATACCATCCAGGTGTTTGATGCATAGTTTAGTTTCAGAATAATTTTGGTCTTTTCCACTATTTATAAAATTTTGTAATAATGCAGATAATTTCACAAATAAAATATCACTTTCTGTTATTTTGTCTACAAATGCATTTAAAATCGGTATAAAATAATGACCATTTTTCATTGAAAATACAAGTTCGAATTTTAACATTTCAGAATGGCTAGCCATAAAGTCAACATCTTTTGTTCTTTCATAGGGCACAAACTTCAAAATCAGATTTATCGGGACGGGAATACTAAAATTCTTATACAGCTTTACCTTATATACCATATCAGTGTAAATTATATGACATCATTAGTTCTACTCTCTCGGTAAGTTTTTAAAAGCATTGTTATTCAACACAAATGCTGACTTTTTCCACTGTTCTCTATACTTTGGATGAGCATACAACCTTAAATTAGAATCTACAAGTTTTTCAATGGTATCAATTGGTTGTCCACGTAACGGATTTAATAGAATACTACTCAATTTACTTTGAAATGCATTATCTATCAAAATTACAAAAATTAAGTATAATATCATAAATATTCTTAATCGATTTGATTTGGGCAAAGGTTTGATGGAAACCAAAAACACTAATGAAACCGTATTCAAAATACACTTTGAAAATTGCTTATATATTTCATTTTCGTTTCAGTGTCTGGCAATTAAATTCCAAGTTATTCCTCACATAAAGATACAAAATATAATTGACATCCATGATTCTTTTCCAAAAACCCAAAATATCAGTTTAAAATTTGCAACTTCATCCGGCTGAGGAACAAGCCAAGATGATATATCGTAAAAAATAGTATTACTGTATTCCTTCTATTGTAATATTTCCGAGTTCCGTGCAACATGTGGAACTATAATAATATCGTCAGTGATATTATTTGGATAAACAAATTTATATTTTTTGAACAATAAATTTACATCCAATTTATCACTAATTATTGTAATGAAACTGATTAATAGTGCATCGATCGGTGATCTGCTTAATACGTCTTTCAGTTCACCAAAACCACTATAAATATGATACCGAATAATACATTTAGTGAAGTTTCTAGGTTCATTCTTGAAAACGCTCTTGATCTTTTTATAATTACAGCCTAAGTAATGCTCAATAATAAATTTTTGACCACATTGATTTTTGGGTGGAAATGGATGTCAAAAGTATATATTTGGAGAGCATTCCAGATTTTTATTTAAGGATACCACAATAACATTTTTGATATGAAGCTGCCAAAGCATTTTGAAAATGCTTTGTGGTTTTTTAATAAAATGAATTATTATTAGGTACTTTCTTCTTGGACTGTATTTTGGGTTCCACAACTGGCTTTTTACAAATGAGTCGAAAGTCGCAATTAAATCTACGTCGTCTTTAACATACAGTAAATAATTCGTAGTAAAACTCAGACTTGTATTATATTTATCTGTTGTTGTTACCAACAATGGGTGTGGTAGGATATTTTTTAGAAAGTCTTCTTGTTCAACATTTTCAGATGTTGAAATATTTTGAAACTGCATTTTATATGCTACTATGGAAAACACTATATAGTGATATAATATCATTATTTTGACAATCATGGTTAATAGCTATCTGGAATACAAGATTAGATAAATTTATATTATTGTTGTATTTTAAATATAAATTAAGATTGTAATAAGTTTTATAAACTATTAAACAGGATAAAACCATTTGTACTTTCTTACACGCCATGTAACTATTAATTATTATTATTAATGTATTAAGGCACAAAGTTATATACAAATAATATGAATAATAAATAATAAATAAAAATTAATAATAAACCCAACTATATATAATTACAGTGCAAGCAAAAAAGATTTATATATTGGAACTCAGAAATCTGAATTTATGAAAATGTAATAATTGGGGTGATTTTCTTTGTTTGCATTCTAGTCCACACATCAATATTTTTTAGTTTTAGATAATAGTGTGACAGCACAAGATTAGCACCCTACCAGAATATTAACTGTTCACAGAACCAAGTGTAAAAACTTTGTGCATTAATGGTAAAAAACAGAACAAAAGTTTAAAAATAAGTTTTAGAAGAAAAAGAAGATAACAGTCGTGTATCAGACGAATGCAGAATTTGACCCATGGTCTTTCGCTTCCTAGTCAGTTGTGATAGCTTCAATATAATATATTGCTGTGATTTTTGTAGGCAATACGAATTTGTAGGGTATAATTAAATTTGAATATTATTTTTGCGCGCCACCACTGGTGCAGCTCGGCTCTGCGAGCAGGGAAATTTTGTTTTGGGGGGACAGCGAAGAAGATGTAAAATGGTGATCCACAAAAATAAGAATTAAAATATTAAAATAATAAAGGTAAATTTGAGAACACAAAAGTTGTTTTGCTGAAGTGAAAGTAGCTGATAAGAATAAAAACGAAGGTTAGTCGCACTTATATGATTATAAAAATAAAGAAATTTGCATTGCGCAATAATTATTAAAAATTTAACATAAAAAACATAGCAATATATGACATATACTACTGATTGCCACAAAAAATTCAAAACTTTTGTTGCATTACAATTCTTTTTTACCTTGAGCTATCAACTTTTTGTACCCTTTTTTGCAAATTTATTCATAACCAATTTATGGCTATTGTCCAGTATTGCAGGGCTATTACTTTTTTTAGACCTTTTGTTAAAATTTTATCTCATTGAGTTGTTAACTATTTCTGAATATTCTCTCCTTACATTTTACTACCATTGATTTCTAGAAAAATCTAGAAATTAATCGAAAAAACTTTTAATAAAAATTCTTAATTGTATTATTTATATTTTAATATGTAAATTAATAACTTATGAAATATTTAAATTCAATAGTCTGTAAATGAACAAGTTAACTAAACAATAATATATTTAATCCATAGATAAGTGGTTTAGGTAGTGTAGCTTGATATTAATAATCGCCTGGTGATAAAATATCAAATTGCTTCCGCACACCAGGGTTACTTGAACAAGTATAAGTGTGTGAAAATTTTCTGTGAAAATACCATTACAATATATTTTTCTACTTCAAACAACCGCCTTCATATTGTTTATCTTAAACAAATACTCCTACTTCTTATTGCCGTAATAATCCCTAATGTATTATAAAGATACCGTCTAGGTCAAATATGTATAATCAATTTCTTTCATTACCTTCGCCATCCCGTTTAAATATAATAATGTATAAATCATAATCTCAAACCAATAATTAAACCTTAAAACTGAAGATGAAGTAATTTAAAAAAATAGATTCAAACTCGTGTTAAAATTATTCGATCACGTGTCGGGAAGTTATTATATAAATTTCTAGCACTTTATCCTATCCTTATTTAAAAATATTATAATTAATAAATTTATTTAACTTACGTATTTTAAATTTGTTGATAACTAAAATATATTTGAAATAATTTTAAATTTAATTATTGAATAACGTTTTCTTAAAACATTCGCCACACAAAACCACTACAACCTACCCTCTCGACGTTCAAAAAATGTAAGGGCTTTTTTTTACCCTCTTAGTCCTAACGGTAAAAATTTCTAACGGAAACTCGACTTCCTGTGTTTTAAAACCGCTGTTGCCAAATCGTTGCATTGTAAAGTAACCAAAATGAACTAAATTTAAAATTTCGCGCCCATTATATTTAAATTCAAATTTGCAATATTACAGTATACTGGTTCAAAATCAATCAGGTTTTCGGAGGTATCACTTGTGTGAATTTGTTTGTTTGGGGAAGACGCCTTGAATGGTGAATAGTTGTCTGCCTGGGAGAACAGAGCAAATTTCTCTTTTTTTAATTTGATAAGACTCTGAATCTTCTCTGGCTGAGCTATTGTTCAAAGGACCATTTTTTTTACACAATAAAACACTTAAATTTTTCTTTTATAGATTTAATTGTAATTATAAACCAAGCGTAGAACTGTTGCAACCAACTCTTTGCGGGCAAATACCCTCGCTCGAGGCGACAGCAAGTCCGTGAGTGAACCTTCCACTCTTTTTAATACCAACATATCCTTTCCGCTATAGTATTTATAGTATATTAGACAATTTAATCAAAAGCAATAAATAATACTTCCGTGATAATTTATTTATCATTTACATAGTAGGTACAATTTTAACTTATTTTTATTAAAAATTACAACTTCCCATAAAAATACAACTGTCGATATAATTAAACAAGCTAACCATATAGCAAAAACACCATACAGATGTTTTATGCATAATTGTTTTTCAGAATAATTTTTACCTTTATCAGTTTTCTTCAAAGAATACAATAATGCAGAGTATTTCGCATATAAAATACCGCTCTCTTTAATTCTGTCTATAAATGTATTCAAAACTGGTAAAATGTAATGACCTTTTCTAACTGAAAGCATGAGTTCAAATCTTAAAATTCCGGAATCACCATCAATAAAATTAATATCCTTTGTTATTTCATAAGGCATAAATTCTAAAATTGAATTTTTCGGAGAGGGAATGCTGAAATTCTTATAAACCTTTATTTTATATACCAAATCAGTGTTATTTGTGGAATTCGTTGGTTCTAATTTATTCACAAGATTTTTAAATGCGCTGTTATTATAAAAAATTGATTCTTTTTTCAATGTTTCTATGTAAGTTGGATAAGTGCACAAAATTAATTTGGAATCCAGAAGTTTTTCAATTGTATTAATTGGCTGTCCACGTAATGGCTTTAATATAATACTACTCAATTCACTTTGAAAAACATTATCTATATGCATAATAAAAATTAGATATAATATCATGAGTATTCTTAAGCGACTAGATTTTGGGGACGGTTTGATAGCAACTGAAAAAATCAATGAAAAGGTATTTAAGATACACCTTGAAAATTGTCTATACATTTTTCGTTCATTTAACTGTTTTGCAATTAAATTCCAAGTTACTCCAGTTATAAGAACACAAAATATAATTGACATCCAAGATTCTTTTTCAAACACCACAAATATTAGTTTGAAATTTGGAATTTCAACAGGTCGAGGAACAACCCACGATGATATGTCGTAGTACATTGTATTACTATAATCATATTCTTCCAATGTTTCCAAATCACGTGAAAAGTGTGGAGCTATTAAAATATCATCAGTAGCATTATTTAAAATATCACCAAAATAAAATTTTTTAAAGATTAAAGTTGTTTGCAATTTATGAGTAACCATTTGAATAAAATTGATTAATATTGCATCAAAAGGTATCATGCTCAATATCTGTTTTATATCATCAGAAATACTACTAAGAATATAAAAGTGAATTGTACATTTGGTGAAATTTTTAGGTTGATTCTTGAAAAGACTTTTAATGTTTTTATGACCACAACCTAAATAATGCTCGATTATAAATTTTTGACCACATTGGTTTTTAGATGAAAATGGTAACCAATAATATATACTCGGGAGGCTTTCCAGATTTCTATTTAAAATCACCACCAAAACGTTTTCTATGTGATATTGCCAAAACATTTTAAAAATGCTTGTTACTTCTTGCACAAAATGTGTTATTATTAGATATCTGCTTCTTGGACTGATTTTTGGCTGCCACATTTGACTCTGTACAAATGAACTAAAAGTTGCATTTAAATTTTCTTCGTCTTCAACGTATACTAAATAATTCATAGTAAAGCTATAATTTGAATTATTTAATCTGTCTGTTGTTGTTACCAATAATGAGTGAGGTAGCATATTTATAAAATTTTCTTGTAGATGTGGATTGATTAGGATATGCACATCAGTGTTAGCTCCAAAAAAATTCTTAGATATCTTAGACACACACATTTTAGATCTTGAAAAATTCTGAACTTGAAATGTGTACGCTATTGTAAAAATCATAAAATATTGATATATTATTATAATTTTAACAATCATGATGTAATAAGGTCTATGATACAACTTTAAATAAATTTATATTTTTCATACATTGCTATATGAATAAATTAAGATTGTAATAACTTTTATGTTATTAAACACAAAAACATTTTGGCGTTTTTACACGCGATATATCTATTAATTACATATTATTAAGGTATTAAAGAACTAATCAGAAGTTATAAAAAAGTCCCATTAGAAAACTAAATTATATAACAAATTTGACAAAAACATCTAAATTTTATTTAATAAAATAATCAATTATTGTTCTTTTTTTATGGTTTTTTAAATATTATTTTTTTATGTCTACCGACAGAAAGTTTGAGGCAGGGTGTTGGAAATTCACAACCAATATTTTTTGTAATTTTTTGAATCCTTTTCTGCTTAACTTTTATGAAGTAGTTTTTATGCGTGATTTGGTGGAAGGGGATTATGCGTATATGGGGCAGGTCTTTTGAGAAGGCGTGCGTGAACAACCACTATCAATTAAGACTTGCTCTTGTGCGTTGAATAGAGTTAAGTTAAGTTCCAGCGGGGAACATAATTATGCGGTATACTATTAAGCGAAATTTATAATTTTTAAAGTATTATTTATATTAAATGCGCGCTTTTGCCTTGTATTAGTTTTAAGTTTTGTAATATATAAATTTAGTATTAACAACAAATTTTTATCTTCACTTTATTCACCAAAAATAAAATAATTAAAATAATTTTACAATCCGTTTCAATTTAATTTTTTTTAACTCTAATGTTGAAGTGGCAACAGCAGGGTACAAAAGTTTTGAAAAAATTAATAAGAAACAAGAAATTGTTTTACATTTTTAAAAATTAGCGCTGCACTGGGGTTTATACATATATATGTATTATAGCCTGTCTAGATAAAAATTTTGATATTGGCTTTTTTTTGTTTATCTTGAACATTTAGTTTGGGGACACCCCTTTAACAGGCGTTGTTTTGCTCATGCATGCTATTTCAGAAAATACAGTTCTTAATCAATACAATTAGTTGCAATTAATATTTTAAGGAAAATGCATCATTAATAAAGTTATGTTTATCTCGCTATCATTACCGCGTCCGTACATTTCAAAATTACATTGATTATTGCGTCCTGCATGTTATTGCGTCAGAATACCGGACCCAGTAGTGTCAAGCAAAGTTTTTATAAAATCTAGTAAGTAGAGGGGTAGGACCAGTTCTAGATCACTTTTTTCAAACTTTTTCAAAAAGTCCCGAAATATGAAAAATTTTTCTAAGTTCTAATCTAATGCTTATCATAGGTATTTTAAGATTTTATTGTAATTGATAATCACTTAAGTGTTTTGTATAATGATACAAAAATGTGTACTTAATATTAGAAAATCTATAGGGTCACTTAAATTAATATCGCTAATCAAAGTATTTTAAGTACTTGTGATAAAAAGCACTTAAATATATTTTGATAATATAAACAAATGATCCATTAACTTTCTTCCGTCATATTGTTTCTGGATTATATAAACCCTGTAATATTTTTCTAAGTTCTAATCTAATGCTTATTGTTCAGTGCAATTTTATATTTGCCGCCAAAAACATGTTGTTATTGTTCAACGAATTGGGTTTTACCTGGTTTTACTCAACAGGTAGAATTGTCCTTTTATGAACAATAATTGTTAAAGACTGAAGGACTTTTCTTCTGGTCGAGTAGTATTATTAAGAATATTGTAGGAGTAAGATCTCCAAAACATTTTGTACAGTTTTGTTTTTTATTTGTTAGTTCTCATTTATTAAATTAAAGTTGGTTAACCAAAATAAAAGTTTTTTATATAAGCCAAGAAGCAAACAACATATTTTGGTGACCCCGACGTGATAGTTCATGCAACAGAACATTTAGTGGTGTATTTCAACATTATTTTGGTTACACATATATTCGTAATTTTTATTAGCTCATTACCACGCTTAATCAAACCTACATCATCTTTCTGGATCTATCTATGGTGACCCCATCCAGAGAAACTCAACAAATAATACAAGATCAATCGTTTTCCACACACGTGCAATTATCCTCGTGGTCGAAATCAATAACAGGTCCGTACTCAAGATAAAAAAAAACGTAAAATCATCGTATCCAGTCTCAAATTCCACAACGCAATTTGCTGGTAAAAACACAACCAAGGTTAGTGCATTTCTTTATTATCCTACCAATATCCTTTATTTACTCAAATTTACTACTTGTGTTAATACACGTTTTTGTGCATTTTAGTACATCTTACATTTTTATAAGTATACACATGATATTCAATGATATTCAAGATAATATAGAGCTGATTGAAAACGAATGCTCTACTCATGATGATGAGCGTGACACGTTTGAAAATTGCTACTTTGAGGTAGTTGCTCATTCAAATAAATTAATTCGCGACAAAAAGGAATTAGAAATCGCGAAGTCTCGCCCTACGGAAGTTTTACACAGCTCGGAAAGTTCGCAATTTAAAAAAAATGTACGCTTGCCCGTTCTAGAATTAAAATCAGTCAATGGCGCATATGAAAATTGAGTATTATTTCACGACACATTTAAGTCGTTAATTCATGACGACCCCGATCTACCTAGTATTTAAAAATTTCATTACTTAAAATCATCGCTCAAGGGAGATGCGCTCCGATTGATAGATTCACTACCAGTGACCACTCTTAATTACATTACCGCTTGGAACGTGTTACGCGATCGGTACGACAGTAAGCATTTGATAATTAACCATCACGTGAAATCACTTTTAAATATTCCTTCACTATCTAAGGAATCGCTAAATGGTTTGCGTCAACTGCTTATTGATACGTCAACGAATTTAAGCGCCCTCAAAGCGTTACAACAACCGGTAGATCAGTGGTCAACGTTATTAGTCCACATAACAACTCAAAAACTCGATCCTATAACGTTTCGCGACTGGGAAGGCATAAACGAAAACAACATTGACCTGCCCACAATGACAGAATTGATGGAATTTCTAGAAAGACGGTGCAAAATGCTAGAGAAGTGTCAGCAGAACAAACAAATCTCGGTCGAATCGCGTTCACATCCTAAACGCGATAAAGTAATATCTCATTTTATAACATTAAACACTTTATGTGCTAATTGCAGTTCAAATCATATCATTAGTAGCTGTAACACATTTTTAGATCTCCCGATTTAGGAAAGAATTAAACGAGCCCGAGAACTGCAGCTTTGCATCAATTGCCTCCGGAAAGGTCACTCAAATAGAAGTTGCAAATCTTCAAAATGTAGAAAATGCCACAAATCTCATAATACACTGCTTCATTTAGAGATTAATAATACTCAAGCACCTCTACAAGCTGTTCCAAACATTTCTGAATCCACACCTGCGCCCGATTCAGTATTTAGTCAAGAATCAGCAGTAACCTCTCATACGGTCTGTGGTTTTTCTACTCATTGCATACTATCTACCGTAATAGTTTAGGTAAGAGACAGCAAAGGTGCGTTTACAGAAGTCCGAGCACTTCTAGATTCGGGTTCCGAATCAAGTTTTATTTCCGATGGTTTGTGCGCTAAATTACATTTACCGAAAACTAAGGTGTCCGTTTCCGTAAGTGGAATAAATCAAGTGGAAGCGAAAATCTTCTTCAAAACGGTAGCAAACGTTTGTTCGCGAATTAATACCTTCAATACTGATCTCAACTGCTATACTGTACCTCGGGTGACGGGCAACATTCCGTCAGTTACTTTCGATCGTTCTTTAACAGATTCCTAGCGATATAAAACTAGCAGACCCTACATTCTACGTATCAAACAATATTGACCTTCTCATTGGTGCAGATCTTTTTTGGAATGTTTTATGTATAGGTCAAATCAGGTTGGGTAGAAACAAACCAATGCTTCAAACAACTCTTTTTGATTGTGTAATGACCCATGTCTTCCATACCACTCATAAATTCTGCATCGGTTAAATGTAATTTCACTATGAAAAATTTTGTAAAAGACCAGCTTGCTAAATTTTGGGAAATTAAAGAATTACAATCATCTCAGCCTTTATCAATCGTAGAGATCAATCGATAATTTCTTAAACACTACTGTTCGAGATAGTAACGGTCTTTTCATAGTTATTATACCTTTCAATGGGTCAATTTCGCGCTTGGGTGAATCTCGCAAATCCGCACTAAATCGGTTTCTGTCATTGGAGCGCAAATTAGAGAAAAATCGCGATCTTAAACTTCAATATGCTTCTTTCATGAAAGAATATGAAGAATTAGGCCATATGAAACAAATCTTTGATCCTCTTGGCATCTTTGGACCAGTAACTGTGATAGCAAAGTCAATTTTACAAAAGCTTTGGTCATTAAAAATAGATTGGGACGAATCTTTACCATCCGACCTTCATACAAAGTGGATTCATTTTCGAAATGGTTTACACTCGTTGAATAATTTTTCACGGGTTCTCCGACGCTTCAAAGATGGCTTATAGCGCTTGCATTTATCTACGAACCATGAATGTCAACGGCGCGCTTCAAGTCTCTCTTTTATGCGCAAAATCTAGAGTCGCACCTTTGAAAAACGTAAATATTCCGCGTCTTGAGTTATGCGGGGCTCTTCTTCTTGCAAACCTCTTCGGCAAGGTCGTTAACTCTTTAAATATGACCTTTCATTCAGTTTTTCTTTGGACCGATTCAACCATTGTTTTATGATGGTTAAATAAATCTTCCAATGTGTGGAAAACTTTTGTCGCAAATCGAGTTGCACAAATTCAGACGCTGACCAAAATTAATGATTGACGTCACGTTCGCAGCAGCGACAACCCATCCGATTTGATCGCACGGGGTGTGTACCCGCAAGAACGAGTGTCGGCCTTGTTATGGTGGAACGGTCCAACTTGGCTATCAGAAGATCCTGAACTGTGGCCGTCTTTAGATAATAGTTTCATTCGCGATAACGACCTCCCGGAATTCAAATTGGCATCTCCTCATGTTTTAACCATTCAAGTCTCCGGATTTGACTTGTTCGAACGGTATTCGTCTCTCGATAAATTGCAAAGAGTCGTTGCATACTGTTTAAGATTTAAAAACAACTGCTCAAATCAAGGTACGCGTCAACGAGGTGCTCTTACAATAAACGAATTAAATAATTCATTAAACAATTTAATAAAGGTATGTCAGGCTCACGCCTTTATGGATGAACTAAATCAGTTATTAACGGGAAAACCGTTACGTACTAATAGTAGACTGCTTACGCTGCATCCCTTTGTTGATGCGCTAGGCCTTATGCGCGTAGGTGGACGGCTCTTACATTCCAATTTTAATGCAGATAAAAAACATTCAATTGTGTTACCCGCGAAATATCCTTTTACGTTACTAATAGTGCGATATGAGCATCTACGTTTGCTTCATGCTGGCTCACAGGCTCTACTAGCCTTCTTGCGAGAACGATTTTGGCCACTTTCGGGACCTTCTTTATGCAAGAAAATCGTAAATAAATGTATTCGCTGCTTTTGCATAAAGCCTACAAATTCGGAACCTATTGTGGGTGATTTACCAAAATCGCGGATTACGCCTACTCGGCCGTTTTTAGTTTGCGGAGTTGACTACGCAGGCCCTTACATCATTAAAGATCGAAAGAACCAAGGGTGTAAAACTTCAAAGGCGTATCTTTGCATCTTTGTTTGCTTTTCGACTAAGGCTGTTCATATAGAACTAGCTCCAGACCTGAGCACTGATGCATTTCTAAACATCCTCAAACGTTTCACGGCTCGACGCGGTTATTGTAGTGATATATATTCGGATAACGGAACAAATTTTGTAGGAGCTAATAATGCCTTAAGTGAGCTAGCTCATAAATTGCAAAATCCTCAATTTCACAACAAACTATGTCATTATGTAACTAACAAGGCTATACGGTGGCATTTTATACCTGCTCGATCTCCCACGTTTGGAGGTCTGTGGAAAGCCGCTGTCAAATCTGCCAAAAATCATATTAAGCGTGTCATAGGTGACACTATTCTCACATTTGAACAACTTTATACGCTATTCACACAAGTAGAATCTTGTTTAAATTCTCGTTCTTGAGAACATTGTCCAGTGATCCATCCGATTGGTCTGCACTAACCCCTGGTCACTTCCTCATCGGACAACCTCTTCGCGCATTACCTCAAATGGACTTGCAAGAAGTCCATACCATCACCTACGGCTTTGTTACCATCACCTACGGCTTTGTTATTAGGATTACGATTATTGTTCTTATCAGTATTGTTCGAATTTCTTCTTTTTTTGCTAGTGACAAGTGTGTAATTGCCATCATCAAGGTTAGTTGAATTAACTTCTGGAGTGTCATTGGAACTATTAATATAAGCGGCATTACTTACTTGCGAGTTACTTGAACTATAAATTTCGGTAGCGTTCTTTACTTCAGTTTGCTTAGGCGGTCGCGTTCCATCATTAGTTGTTTTGTTCAACTTTACCACGTGTTCGTTTGGTTGCATATTCTTCAGTTTCAGCAAAGAAATTATGGTATTTTTATCGTTAATTGTGGCTTTTAACACATTAATTTGTTGTTTTTGGCAATTTATTAGTTCGTTTTGCATATCAAAATTAATATTAGATGCAGAATCTTGTTCACTATCGACATCAATCTTGATTAACGAGTCAATTCCCAATTCTATTGGAAGCTTACCCGTAATGATTATATCCATTAAGGTATCTTTATTTAGCTTTTTGAGTTTACTAAATACTGTTTTGCGTTCATCTTCGCCTAGTTCTTTGAATTGATCCAAATTTTCCATAATAATTTATAATAGAAGTACTAACTTCGCACATAACCTCAAACACGTCCGTTCACGTTCACGTCACGTTGCATATACCAATAGGCTATCCAATTATCAGCATCTGCAACAAATGGTCCAACATTTTTGGAAACGTTGGTCGACGGAGTACCTATGCCAGCTTCAACAACGATCCAAACAAACACGTCAAAATGCATTGATGAACGTAGGGACGTTAGTACTTCTAAAGAAAGATAATCTCGCTCCCCTCAAGTGGATCATGGGACGCGTCAGCGAGCTTCATCCCGGCAAAGATGGTGTGATTCATGTTGTGAGCGTACAAATTTCAAGTTCCATAGTGCGACGTGCCGTGTCCAAGGTGTGCGTGTTACCCCTAAACAATTAGTGCAATCGCATATAAATACACTCGTATTGTTTTTTTTGTTTTGTTGAAAGCGATCCTTTCAAGGCGGGCGGTATGTTCAGTGCAATTTTATATTTGCCGCCAAAAACATGTTGTTATTGTTCAACGAATTGGCTTTTACCTGGTTTTACCCAACAGGTAGAATTGTCCTTTTATGAAAAATAATTCTTAACGACTTAAGGACCCTTCTTCTGGTCGAGTAGTATTATTACTGTGGTATTATTAAGAATATTGTGGGAGAAAGATCTCCAAACATTTTGTACAGTTTTGTTTTTTATTTGTTAGTTCTTAATTATTAAATTCAAGTTGGTTAACCGAAATTAAAGTTTTTTTTATAAGCCAAGAAGCAAACAACACTGTACTATTTTAGTAAAATTTTGTAAATTGTGATTTTAATTTGGTGGTTTTGAAAGAGTGGAAGGTGGGGAAACAAGAGAGAGGAAGATAGGGGCTTTTTATCCGAATACGCCGACCAAGCTGGTCGTTGATTTTTGGCTCTCCGAAGTTATTGAGATTTTTTTTTGATTCGAATATGTGAGTGATATATTTGGATTTTTTTGATTTAAATAAAGTGATTTTATGTGATGATGCCTGATGATGCCATAGTATGGCGAAAACGTTTGCGATAATATACATACAGTGTATGTATTATATATTGTGATAACTTAAACATTTTAGTTTTCGAAAAAGTGTTTTGTGCATTTTTTGGTTTATGCTAAAAATTTGATATGATTAATATCGAGTTACACTACTTAAACCACTTATCTATTGATTATTTGCATTACGGCGTATGTTTTTTAATATTTCTGAATTGGAATTAATTACTGGATATTTTTTGAAAATTCGCTACCGAGCGGTGGTAAGGCGATTAAATTTGTTTGATAAAATTAGAAAGAGAATAAACTTGAAATTATAAATTTGTATTTGCATTGTAAAATTGAAAAATTTTAAATTATATTTAAAGGAACGAATGTCCAAGATATTGATAACTCGTTGATTTGGATAAGTGAGAATCTAAACTACGATCCCTTGAGAAAATATTTAAAACATTACATTTAATTTGGATTTTGATTATTAATAATTTTTGGACAATTAATTTGTTTTTGGATAAGCAGTTTTTTTTTTATTTTTTTTTTTTTGAAGACGCTAGAATCTTTCGATCCTTAAAAAATTCCCAACTGCTCCCGCACACCCGGGTTAACCCGATACTATAAAGAGACTGTAGATTTTCTACGGAAATTCCACAGCAGTATATAAATTCTAATGAAAGGGATAACTTTCGCTGAAAGCTGAATAATAAATATTAAATGTTATTAATGTTCAAATGACTTTTTTTTCTAACATTCTTATTTATATATTTTTTAAAAACAATTAGATAGGTAATCTAATTAAAACCAAAAAGATTTTACAGATCATCATTTATGCACGAAAAATATACATTTTAATTCTATTTTTATTAAATATTAACAATTCGCCAAAAAATACAGATGTTGAGATAAATAAACAAGTAAGCCATAGTACAAGAACGCCATACAAATGTTTTACACCCATACGCCTTCGAGAATAACCGTCATCCTTGTCACTATTTCTAAAATTGTGTATTAAACCTGTAAATTTTACATACAGAATACCACTTTCTGTAATTCTATCTACAAACGTATTCAACAGTGGTAAAAAGTAGTGACCATTTCTTATGATTATAAAAAGTTCAAATCTTAAAATTCCAGATTGGTATGCAATAAAGTCAATATCTTTTGTTATTTCATATGGCATAAATTCCCGAACTAGATTTATCGGAGCTGGAGTGCTAAAATTTTTATATAATGATACATTATTGACCATATCAGTAAAATTGTAATCGGTAATTGGTTCTAATTTATCAAAAAGTTTTTTAAAAATGCTGCTATTATAAATAAAAGTTTCATCGTTTAACTGATCTATATCTTCAGGATAAGCACACAGACTTAATTTTGACTCGGCAAGTTTTTCAATTGTATCGATTGGTGGTCCATATAAGGGTTTTAACAAACTACTACCCAATTTACTTTGAAATACATAACCAATCTGCATTACAAAAAATAAATATATTATCATTACAATTCTTAAACAACTGGATCTTGGAGATGGCTTGATACCTACTGAAAAAGCTAATGAAAATGTACTGAACATACACCTTAAAATTTTTTTATACATTTCACGATCATTGAACTGTTTTGCAATTAAATTCCAAATTACTCCTGTCGTTAAAATGCAAATCATAATTGACATATATATTTCTTTCTCAAATACAAAAAATATTAGTTTAAAATTTGAAATTTCAATAGGCCGAGGAACAAGCCATGATGCGATATCCTGGTAAAAAGACTTGCTAGAATCGTACTCTTCTATAGTTTGTAATCCTCGGAATATTTCCGGTGCTATTAATATGGCACCCGAAGTACTATTTAAAAAATCCTTGTAAGTGAGTTCGTCATACAATAACGTAAATTGTAGCTTTTCACGAATAATTTTAAGGAAACTGACGAATAGCGCGTCAATAGGCGAACCGCTCAATATAGATTTTTCATCATCGGAATTATCAAAACTGTAATATTGAATTATGCATTTAGAAAAGTTTTGAGATTGGCTTTTTAAAACCTTACTAATTTTTTTACAGCTACAACAATTAAAATGATCAATGAAAAATTTTTGACCACATTGATTTTTTGATGCAAATGGTAACCAGAAGTAGATATTTGGGTAACTTTCCAGATCTTCATTTAACACCATTAAGATTACATTTTCGATATAATATTGCCAGAGCATTTCAAAAATTGGTTTTACTTCTTGCACGAAATGGGTTATTATTAGATATGTCCCCCTTGGACTATTTCTTTGGTTCCATATTTGACTGTTGATAAATTCATCAAAAGTTGCATTTATATTAACATCATCCTGAACGTACACGATGTAATTTCTGCTAAAACTCTCAAAAGAAGTATATAATTTGTCTGTAGTTGTTATTAAAATTGGATGCGGTAATGTATTTATAAAATTTGTTTCGAGATGTGGATCAACCAGTACATGAATATCCGTGTCATCTGCAAACAACTTTTTGGATATTTTGGAAACACAGTTGTAAGATATCGAAAAATTTTGCAGTTCAAATTTATATGCAATGACGAAAAATGGTATAGAATAATAAATTAATATTGTTGCAATCATGATGGCGATATAATTTTATGTGGAATACAAAATCAACTAATTTTCTCTATCAAACATTCCTTTATGTGAATAAATGGAAACTGTAATGCCTTTTATATTAAATACATTAAAAACATTTAGTCGTCTTACACGCAATAAATTTGTGAAACCACTTATGAATATAAAAAATCGTTAGCTTTTACTTCAATGGTAGTCTAGGTTATTTCGAAACCAGGATTTTTTCCGATGAGCATACTAAATCTTAGTTTTTCAAGAATTTATTTTAATTTTGCATGCTTTCTAAAGTTTCTCTAATCGATTTTCCTATTAATATTTAATGTAATATGTGATTAGTAATAAAAATATTTTCTTTTATCAAGAAAAAAAAGTGTGTTCCACTGATTGGTGCGGTTTCGTATTAATGAGACAATCGATCATCCAATAAACGTTTATCGTAATAGTTGCAGTTTGATCTCTTAAAAGTTTTATTGGCATTCCATGTCTCGAAATAAAATGCTGTACAAAGGAATCCGTTGTGCAGATTACCCTTAAAACTGAAATTACTTAATTATTCCAATTTAATAGACAATGGTCTACACAGAAAAATTATTACTTGTATCTAATATTCGTATATATTTGAATGGTTTTATTTGCAATAAACAAATAACTTTCAATTTAAAAATTTTTTTTTCCAATGAAATACATTGAAATATTTAAATTTAATGTAAAATATATTTAATGTATAACTTAAATTTGAAAAATTTATATAATTAGATTAATCAATTTATGAAATACTAATACCGAGTATGCAATTTTTCTACTAAGTTTAATTTGAATATTCAAATAATTGAATTAAATATACCGGGCATCATACAATTATTTAAAATATTTGTGTATATTTGGACTGAATTCTTTAGTGAAATTGTTATTCTAAGTATAAGGTTTTGATAGGTAAGTATGAATTAAATATGTTATAGTTGTTGCAGTTAATCAGTATACTTTATATGATAAAAATGCTACTTCTTATATTATACTTTATCGCCATTAACTTGCGTTTGCTTATCATTTGTGTTACTGCCTTTGAGTTGTGAATGTGTTATATGTTAACCGTTTTAAGGTAAGTCATCTTTTATTTTGCATTAATCTATTGCATAAAGTAATGTAATCATTACTCACAAAAACTACTGATCAATAATTTATTGATTATTATTATTAACGCAAATGATACAGAGATCAGGTATACTATACCACTATTAAAATTGCTTGTAAGCCTACTTTAAAAAATGTAATATAGTAAACTTTATGTTAAATTCTTTTTAAGAAAATCGTGTAATTGGTGTAAAACGGATACAATATTAAGAGATATGAACTGTGAGGAATTAATCCCAACATTTGAACGTAAGAGTTTATGAATGAATTATGATCGATTTTATTGGCGGATCTACACCAGTTACTCACAAAATAAAGCACTTCTTTCCAGCGAAGATATTATACATTAATTTTTGTGTTAAATGTTAATTTTTTTGTTTTGTTTTACGTTACAGTTACATGTATAGGGTCTAAGGTGTCCTTTTTATACAGGGTAATTATTTTATTATAATACTTATTGTTTACATAATCTGCTACCTATATATTGATGTGTTGTTTTCTTAGAAAAATTATCAATCTCTTAATTACCTCGGATTAACCCTGGAGTGCGGAAGCAGTTGACAATTTTGAAGGGGTCGAAGGGTTCTAAGCGTCTTCAAAAATAAACTAATTATTCGTCTTGTCTCAAATAATTAATAATCCAAATTAATTTAAAGTAAATGTAAAATTTTACTTTTATTCGATGGGAACGAAGTTTGATTTCTAGCCTTATCCAAATTGCCGGCTTATCAATATCGTTCAAATACAATTTTAAATTTTCCAATTTCAAATATTTAAACTTAATTTATAATTTCACCATCTTTTTCCAAATTAACCAAATTTAATCAAATCTACTATCGTTCGGTAGTCGCTTATAAAATTATCCAATCGACTTCAAATCTCAAAATAATACTTCCAAAATAGCGTTTAATGCATTCGCATAAGATCACTTTATTCAAATCAAAAATAATAACTCACAACTTCAAAAAAATCACAAATCTCAAAAATAAATCACAGAGCCAAAATCATCGACCAGCTTGGTCTGCCATCTTGGCGAAAAAGCCCTTATCTCCCCACCTTGCACTCGTTAAAAACCACCAAATTAAAATCACAATTTACAAAATTTTTCTAAAAGAGTACAGGGTGGGTCCAAATATTTGGTAACACGACAATATATATGTATCATATACATTATAACAATATTTTTATGAATTTGTATCCATATTATATTATGTAGTTTAGAGTTGTATCATTATTAAATTATTATAAAGTAATAATGTTTATTTTTTACAAAAAATTAGTTTTATTGCGGACTTTATTTTATTTTAAAAGTTTAGTCTTTAGATATCTCAAATCTCACTCTGTATATATTGCTGCATTTCTTTTTTTCTTCTCTTTAGAGAAGATATTTAGCCATTTGATTCTTTAAAGATGGTGCCAGCATCTTGTAAAGGTGACACGGTTGGAAAACTTACAAGGTATTGCAATAGTCATACCATTGTGAATTCTTAGCAAATACAGTACTAGTTATAATAAAATTATATCACAATTTCTATAATTAATTATATATAGTTTCTTAATCTATTCATAATTTAAAAATAAATAATTTTATTCAGAAAACTACACAAATAGCAATTTTATTTCAAAAATATTAATAATTAATATTCTTAATTATTAATTAAGAATTTTTGAAATAAAATTGCCGTTGGTGTAATTTTTGGAATAAAATTATCAATTTTTCAACTGTGGATAAATTAAGATGTGATTTAATTATTGAAATTATGATTATAATAATTATTATCACCAATAATTTTGAAGAAATTGTAAGTATATTGGAAACCAAACATATTTTTATTTTAATAATGAATACTATTAATGTCAATTAAATATGAATGTACTACTTATTTCAACAAAGCACTACTTGAAATTTAAATATATAGTTGTTTTCGATAACAGTTAACTATACTTGGTTTTAAAATTCATATACTTGAATTAAATTTAATTATTTTAATTGAAAGCTTATAGTATATTTAATCTTTAAAATTCAGATATTTAAATTAAACAAAATTATATTGATTATAAGTTAATCGTATGTTTAATCTTAAGAATTCATATACTCAAATTAAATATAATTACTTTCATTTTAAATATATCATATAGTTCATCATAAGAATTCCTATATTGAAATTAAATAAAAGTATTTTAATTTTAAGTGTATCCAACTTTTAAAGAGAAATAAAGTATATTTTTAATCTGTATATTTATGATACTTTTAATTTAAGTAAATGGTATTTTTTGTTTTAGATAATATGTATATTCAAATTCATTATACTATTTCATTATTTTAAATAATATGCAACTTCTTTTATACAAATATACAAACAACTTGCTGATATACGAATATAACGTATATTAAATCTAAATTTCTGCAATTTGCATCAAGTAATAATTTTTCTGTGTGTAAGCATGTCCACGAAGATTAATTCCAAGAGACTCCGCTTGAGGATAAACAGGCCATTTACAGGATAGTCTGTTAAATGTATTGTTTAATTAAACAATTTGAAAAAATTTAAAAATTTTTCTGGTTGTTACATTCGTTTATTTTCCATTAATATAGTACATTTTTAAGTTATCTTTAAAGCTACCAATTCACATAAAAATGCAACTGCCGCAATAATTAACCCAGCTAACCACATTGCAAAAATACCATACAGGTGTTTGATGCATAATTTAGTTTCAGAATAATTTTGGTCTTTTCCACTATTTATAAAATTTTGTAATAATGCAGATAATTTCACAAATAAAATACCACTTTCTGTTATTCTCTCTACATATGTATTTAAAATCGGTATAAAATAATGACCGTTTTTCATTGAAAGTAAAATTTCAAATCTGAGCATTCCAGATTGACTAGTAATAAAGTCAACATCTTTTATTATTTCATAAGGCATAAACTTCGAAATCAAATTTACCGGGGCGGGAACACAGAAATTCTTATAAAGCTTTACGTTATTTACCACATCAGTATAATTGTCTGATGTCATTGGTTCTAATTTTCGGCTAAGTTTTTTAAAAATACTGTTATTAAACAAGTTTGCTGATTTCTTCCACTGTTCCATATGTATTTGATGAGCATGAATTTTTAAATTAGAATCTATAAGTTTTTCAATGGTATCAATTGGTTGTTCACGTAACGGTTTTAATAGAATACTACTCAATTTACTTTGAAATACATTATTTATCAGCATTACAAACATTAAATATAATATCATAAGTATTCTTAAACGATTTGATTTGGGCAAAGGTTTAATGGAAACCGAAAACACTAATGAAACCGTATTCAAAATACACTTTGAAAATTGCCTATATATTTCTCTTTCGTTTAAGTGTCTGGCAATTAAATTCCAAGTTATTCCTGACATAAAGACACAAAATATAATTGACATCCATGATTCTTTTCCAAAAACCTAAAATATCACTTTAAAATTTGCAATTTCATCCGGCCCAGGAATAAGCCACGATAGTATATCGTAGTAAATAGTATTACTATACTCATGCTGTGCCGAAGTTTCCAAGCTACGTGAAACGGCTGGGTACATTAAAATATCGTGAGTGATATTGTTTAAATCGTTAGATATATTTAATTTTTGGAATAATAGATTTATATGAAGTTCGTCACTAATTATTGTAATAAAATTGATTAATAACGCATCGAGCGGTGACTTGCTCAATACTTCTTTCATCTTACCCAAAGTATGATGAATATAAAACCGAATAGTACATTTGGTAAAGTTTTTAGGTTGATACTTGAAAACAGTGTTAACCTTTTTATAATTACAACCTAAATAATGGTCAATAATAAATTTTTGACCACATTGATTTTTTGATGCAAATGGTAGCCAAAAGTATATATTTGGGGAACATTCCAGATTTTCATTTAAAGACGTCACGATTACATTATGGATATGATACTGCCAAAGCAGTTTGAAAATGTTTTCTGTCTCCTTCATAAATTGAATTATTATTATGAACTTTCTTCTTGGACTGTATTTTGGATTTCACAACTGACTTTTTACAAATAAATCAAAAGTCGCATTTAAATCTATGTTGTCTTTAACATACAGTAAATAATTCGTAGGAAAACTAACACTTGCATTGTATAATTTGTCTGTTGTTGTTACCAACAATGGGTGTGGTAAGATATTTATGAAATCGTCTTGTAGATATTTATCAAACAGTACATGAATAGCAGTGTTATCTCCAAAAAAATTTTTAGATAACTTAGATACACAGTTTTGAGATGTTGAAAAATTTTGGAATTGAAATTTATATGCTACTATGGAAAACACTGTATAGTGATAAATTATCATTATTTTAGCAATCATGATTAACAGCTATCTGGAATACAAGATTAAATAAAAATATATTATTCATTGTGTTTTATAATATATAAATTAAAATTGTAATAAGTTTTATAAACTATTAAACAGTATAAAAGCATTTTACTTTCTTACACGCCATGTAACTATTAATTATTATTATTATTAATGTATTAAAGCACAAAGTTATTCAATAATACGAATAATAATACACCCAATCATGCATAATTACTGTGCAAGCAAATAATAGGTTTTTATACAGTGTCCCCGTGATCGTGAAAAACCTTTGAGGTGGTGATAAAAAACACTTTTCTAAAACAAATTTTTAAATAAAATTTTTGTCCAAGTCCAAACCCGTGCGGGGTACCTCTCCTTAAAGCAATTTTTTGAATTTCTGATTTCAAAAGAAACATAGCTCCGGCAATATTGATTTTTAGGCTTAAGGGATTAGAACATTTCTAAAAATCATTCTCTTATCTAACAACTAAGTTATAACCTCTTATCGTCTAGAACAGCGGTTCCCAAATAGGGTTCCGCAAAAAAACCCCAGGGTTTCGTCATAAAGAATTTCAAAATAGCGTAAAATAAATTTTGCCACTTAAAATATATTTTTTAACTTTTTTCCATTCCATCCGATGGCAATCCATTCATGGAATGCTAACGTCTAGTCGAATTTTCTGCTGTAGATTTCAAAAATCCAATTGAAATTAGGTGCGATTTCCAATTCGAAAGTAAATTTAAAGAGATTCCGCTTGGCGTATTTTGGAATGAACTGCTCAAGGAATATATAAGTGTGAGACTGGATTCTCATTGCATTCAAGAACAAAAGCAAAGTATCGAAATCTACTTGACGCAGTTTCTGATATCCAGCTTTCAGAGATCAAACCAAATATTAAAAGAATTTGTCAGGAGAAAACAAAATGTCATACTTCTCACTAATAATAATTGTAATAATTTATAATTCTATAATAAATAATTTTTATACTTGTATTTACTTAGTCACGGGGAAGAGGGGGGCTAGTGTGCATACACAACCTTGTATGCAGTAAACAAATCGGTTTGGAGTTTCGCCAAATTTTTTACATTGCCCAAGGGTTTCGCGGCCAAATCTAATTGGAAACCGCTGGTCTAGAATCAACGGATTTTGAGTTATAAATTAAATATATTACTGTGATAAATCTCGTAGAGAATCTACAATCACTTATTTTGCCTCGGGTTAGCCCTGGATTGCTGACACTTTGGATAATTTTAGAGCGAAGGGTTCTAACGTATCCAAAATAAAAATTTTTAATTAAAAAAAAATAAAACTTTTCCAAAAATAATGAGTAATCCAAAGACAAATTAATTATAATGTAAAAAGAGATCAAAATTTTGATTTTCGTTATTCAAATGGTCGGCTTATCTCTTTCGCACATTCGTTCCTACGAATTTAATTTTTAATTTTCTAATTTTAAATATAATTCAAATGGAAGTTTATTATTTGTGCTAATTTTTCTCCAAATCAATCAAACCAAATCAATCCCCTACCGCTCGGTAGCAACTTATCAAAATTATTCAAAATATCAAGAAATACACAATAATGCAAATGCATCACATTCACTTTATTTAAATCAAAAACTATTACTCACAACTTCAAATCAATTAAACCAAAAAAATCTCAATAATCTCACAGAGCAAAAATCAAGAACCGGCACGAGCAGCCATCTTGGCAAAAAGCCTTCTATTTCCTCTCCTTCGCCCCCACTTCTCTAATTTTACGATCTTACCATTTAAACTTCATAAAATAAAATTGTCTATCAAAATTTACCGGGTAGTTGCGAATCGCTTTGAAACACGACAATATATAATAAAAATATATCTATTAATTATTATTTATATTAAAGTACAATGGCAAATTAATATAAAAGAGTCTCCTGGCAAAAACAAATTATTAGTATAAATAAATAATTAAATAGGTATAAGTATTATATTTTATTATTTTAATTAATTATTTATTATTAATGTATAATATACAGAAAAATTTAAAAAAAAATTCAATGTTTACTTCAGATTATTCACAAATTTTGCAATTTAAAAAATATTTTGAAGAAATAAGTTTAATAATTTAAATATGTTTAAAGTGTTATTCTCAAAATAACAACGAAAGCCTGAACGCGCTCATATAGTCTTTTGCTTCAAAACGTGTTTTCAGTGGCGCGAAGACAGTTGAAATCGCATCGTACATTGCAGCTGGAATTTTCAATAAAGGCTATAAAAGTGTTCTCCAAGTGATGAATAATCTAAAATTAATAATTGGATCCAATGCAGCTGCAATGTGCAAAGAACGAGACGAAAAGAGAATTTCAACTGGCGAGAATCGTTCACTTGAAGAGAGTCAACAAGGACGAATTAAGCGACGATAGGCGCAATCATCTCAGCAGAAAGATTTTCAGATAGAGGAAGGTCAATTGTATGGAGCAGGAATTGGAGATTAGCGGTAGGTTATGATTTTACAATAAAGTAATTATAGTAAACTTTTAAAACCGATTTGCTCGAAACTACATTTTTCAAAACGGTGTAAGTGATTTTTCAGTCTGTACTGGATGAATTGACTTGAAATTTGGAACACATCTTTAAAGAATAAGTAGTTTCGGCGTGACGAAGGCTTTTTTTGAATTTCTTTTCCGTTAATTTTTTATTTAAGAAATAGAGTAGAAAATATTCATTTTTTTACAAAAATAAACTAAAAATTTTTTTTTTTATAGCAATTTAATAGAATATTGGGAAAACCTCTCGTCACGCCATAGCCAATACAATGTAATTGACAAAAAAATTTTATATGCAAACTCAGTAAGATAGTTATTAATAAATACCCAAAAATTTCAAAAATCGCACATGTAGTTTTTCCGGAATTAATTTTTAAAATTTACATTGATTTTCGCCTGCTCACATTAGTGTTACCCCTTAACTTTCTCTACAGTATTATTTCAAAATTATTAACTTTTAATATGAACTTCTAGACTTTTTTGCAATAAAATGTTAATTAATTAAATTAATGTTATGTAAATAGCACAACATAATTAAGAAATTATATTGTAATGTAAATGTAATACTCTTATGTCCATTGTAGCAAGAAGTAATATAATTAAAAACTAATTATCATTCTAAACTAATTATGTTTCAATGTATTTTCACTTTTCTTCATTATTATTATTGTGCTAATTCGCGTAGCTTTATTTGAATGAGTACAACTTTTAGAAGATTTTATTTTTTATTAAATTTTATTTTTAATTTTGAAAAAATTTATGAAATTTGTAAATAATTTGAAATAAATATTCATAAGAGTGAACAAATTTGATTCGTATGCAACGCTTAACGTCATACAAATTGTTTGAGTATATAATTACCATTTTTAAAATTACTCGATAAAAATTGAGAAAAAAATTTAGATAAGCAAACTAAACAAAACGTTAAAATAATGAATTTTAACTATTAAGTTAAGAATAACATACTTACACTACCGACAGTAAGTTTGAGGCAGGTAGATGAAATGTTTAGAAATAACGTAGTTATACTACACTTTGAAACGATATATTTATTTGACATGATATATTTACATAATATAATAATATTTTAATATATTTCTTAAGTCATTGTTTTTCTGATTTTCTGATTATTGATAAAATATAACTGATTTTTTAAATTGTTTAATTAACTTGTTTATTCGAAGATTATTTAATTATAACTTTATTAATGATGCATTTTCGTTAAAATATTAATTGCAACTAGTTGTATTGAATAAAAACTGTATTTTCGGCAATAGCATGCATGAGCAAAGCAACGCCTGCTAAAGGGGTGTCTCCAAACTAAATGTTCAAGATAAACAAGAAAAAAGCTAATACCAAAATTTTTATCTAGACAGGCTATAATATATTGTCGTGAAACAAAATATTTCGACCCACCCTGTGCTAAATTGTAAAAATTTGTTAATTTGATTTTTAAACGTTTGACTTGGAAAAGTGCAGAGTGGGGAGAAAAGAGAGAGATAATGGCTTTTTTAGTCAACTATGGCCGACAGCGGGTGGGAAGTTTTGTATGCCCGCTGAGTTTTGATATTTTTGAAAATTGTGAGTAATATTTTATTTTGACTTGATTTAAATAAATAATTTTGATGCGAATGCATTATTGCGTGTTTTTGGAAAAATATTTTTGAAATTTGGAATTGATTTGGATTAATTTTGATAACTTGTTACCGAGCGGTAGAAGATTAATTGGTTTTAATTAATTTGGAAAGAGAATAGTGGAAGATAAAAATTGGACGTGGAACATTTAAAATTTTAAAAATTTTAATAAAATTTTAAAACAAGTAAATTTAAAAGTAAACAAGTTAATTAAACGTTAAATATAATTTTATTTATTTATATTTTATAAGCTTGACGACGAAGATGACACAACTCATCGAAAGCTTATAAAATATAAATAAATAAAATTATATTTAACGTTTAATTAACTTGTTTACTTTTAAATTTACTTGATATAATTATCACAAGTTAAAAATTAATATATTTAAAATTTTAAAATTGTATTTGATCGAACGAATGTCGATATTGATAAGCCGACGTTTTGGATAAGGATAAAATTAAAAGTACAATCTCAATAAAATTTTACATTACATTGGATATAATTAAATTTGGATAATTTATTTTTGAATAAGATTTATTTTGGAGTATTTATTTTTTTTGCATTAGAAAAATTTTTATTAGTTGATTTTTGAAAAACGTAAGAATCCTTCGACCCTTGAAAATTACCAACTGCTCCCGCAATCCAGGTTTACCTGAGCAAAAATAAGTGTGTGGAAATTTTCTACGAAAATACCATTACAACTAATGTACATAAGCCCCAGTGCAGTGATAATTTTTAAAAATGTAAACCAATTTCTTGTTTCTTATTAATTTTTTCAAAACTTTTGTACCCTGCTTTCTGTCGGTAGACATAGAAAAATAATATTTAAAAAACCATAAAAAAAACAATAATTGATTATTTTATTAAATAAAATTTAGATGTTAAATTTGTTATATAATTTAGTTTTCTGATGGGACTTTTTTATAACTTCTGATATTAGTTCTTTAATACCTTAATAATATGTAATTAATAGATATATCGCGTGTAAAAACGCTAAATGTTTTTATTGTGTTTAATAACATAAAAGTTATTACAATCTTAATTTATTCATATAGCAATGTATGAAAAATATAAATTTATTTAATGTTGTATCATAGACATTATTACATCATGATTGTTAAAATTATAATAATATATCAATATTTTGTGATTTTTACAATAGCGTACAAATTTCAAGTTCAGAATTTTTTAAGATCTAAAATGTGTGTGTCTAAGATATCTAAGAATTTTTTTGGAGCTAACACTGATGTGCATATCCTGATCGATCCACATCTACAAGAAAATTTTATAAATATCCTACCACACTCATTATTGGTAACAACAACAGACAAATTAAATAATTCAAATTATAGCTTTACTATGAATTATTTAGTATACGTTGAAGACGAAGAAAATTTAAATGCGACTTTTGGTTCATTTGTTCAGAGTCAAATGTGGAAGCCAAAAATCAGTCCAAGAAGCAGATACCTAATAATAACACATTTTGTGCAAGAAGTAACAAGCATTTTTAAAATGTTATGGCAATATCACATAGAAAACGTTTTGGTGGTGATTTTAAATCGAAATCTGGAAAGCCCTCCAAGTATATATTATTGGTTACCATTTTCATCTAAAAACCAATGTGGTCAAAAATTTATAATCGAGCATTATTTAGGTTGTGGTCATAAAAACATTAAGGGTCTTTTCAAGAATCAACCTAAAAATTTCACCAAATGTACAATTCACTTTTTTATTCTTAGTAGTATTTCTGATGATATAAAACAGATATTGAGCATGATACCTTTTGATGCAATATTAATCAATTTTATTCAAATGGTTACTCATAAATTACAAACAACTTTAATCTTTAAAAAATTTTATTTTGGTGATATGTTAAATAATATTACTGATGATATTTTAATAGCTCCACATTTTTCACGTGATTTGGAAACATTGGAAGAATATGATTATAGTAATACAATGTACTACGACATATCATCGTGGGTTGTTCCTCGACCTGTTGAAATTCCAAATTTCAAACTAATATTTGTGGTGTTTGAAAAAGAATCTTGGATGTCAATTATATTTTGTGTTGTTATAACTGCAGTAACTTGGAATTTAATTGCAAAACAGTTAAATGAACGCAAAATGTATAGAAAATTTTCAAGGTGTATGTTAAATACCTTTTCATTAATTTTTTCAGTTGCTATCAAACCGTCCCCTAAATCTAGTCGCTTAAGAATACTCATGATATTATATCTAATTTTTATTATGCATATAGATAATGTTTTTCTAAGTGAATTGAGTAGTATTATATTAAAGCCATTACGTGGACAACGAATTGATACAATTGAAAAACTTCTGGATTCCAAATTAATTTTGTGCACTTATCCAACAAACATAGAAACATTGAAAAAAGAATCAATGTTTTATAATAACAGCGCATTTAAAAAACTTGTGAATAAATTAGAACCAATAAATTATTCAAATTACACTGATTTGGTATATAAAATAAAAGTTTATAAGAATTTCAGCATTCCCTGTCAGAAAAATTCAATTTTAGATTTTATGCCTTATGAAATAACAAAGGATATTGATTTTATTGCTGGTGATTCAGGAATTTTAAGATTTGAACTCATGCTTTCAGTTAGAAAAGGTCATTATATTTTACCAGTTTTGAATACATTTATAGACAGAATTATAGCGAGCGGTATTTTATATTCGAAATACTCGGCATTATTGTATACTTTGAAGAAAACTGATAAAGGTAAAAATTATTCTGAAAAACAGTTATGCATAAAACATCTGTATGGTGTTTTTGCTATATGGTTAGCTTGTTTAATTATATCGACAGTTGTATTTTTATGGGAAGTTGTAATTTTTAATAAAAATAAGTTAAAATTGTACCTAGTATGTAAATGGTAAATAGATTATCACTGAAGTATTATTTATTGCTTTTGATTAAATTGCTCATTATACCTACTATAAATAATACGATGATAGCGATAAACTTTGCTAAAAGCTTAATAAAAATATTATTAATATCAAATTTTTTAGAAACACCAAAAAATGCACAAACACTTTTTAGAACTAAAATGTTTTAAGTTGACATAATATAAATACTCCGTATTTATTGATATGACCCAAACTATGCAATTCTATAAAAATTTGCTCAATTTTAAATTTTTTCTTTTGCTCAGATTCATTCATTTTTTATAGCTATGATCTTTTCTTCAATTAATTAATTTTTTTTTCAAATCTATTAAAATGGTTGCTCCGTTAAACTTTGTTACCTTTCATATGGCCTTGTAACTTGCACGTGTATTTTGCAGCTGGCCTCGCCTGGTCAAACAAATTTGCTGCTACGTATTTTAATGCATCTACCAAATAATATTATCACAAATTCTTCAACTTTTCAAATTTTTATGTTCTAAACACCCACTTCACCACAATTAAAACAACTTTGATTAATTAAAAACCTTTTATTTATTTTTTTAAAATTACAAAAATTAAATTTAAACTTGGCGTTGCGGGAATAATAATCCTTCCGCTAGCCCAACACAACGGCCTCTGCTTTTCAATCCTCGACCATAGTCTCTTCCTTTGCGCCATTCCCACTCTTCAAACTTAATAATTATGTACAGTGTTTTTCAAAATTATAAAATTTATGATTTACAAAATAATAAACAAACTTCCAAATAATTTTATAAAATAAATGAATTAATGGTTTTAGGGTTTTGAAAAATGACAGTATATTTTCACCATACTATGGTATCACCAGGCGATGATTGATATCAAGTTACACTACCTAAACCACTTATCTATTGATTAAATATATTATTGTTTAGTTAACTTGTTCATTTACAGACTATTGAATTTAAATATTTTGCAAGTTAATAATTTACATATTAAAATATAAATAATACAATTAAAAATTTTATTAAAAGTTTTTTCGATCAATTTCTAGATTTTTCTAGAAATCGATGGTCGTAAAATGTAAGGAGGGAATATTCAGAAATAGTTAACAACTCAATGAGATAAAATTTTAACGATAGGTCTAAAAAAATTAATAGTCCTGCAATACTGTACAATAGTCATAAATTGGTTATGAAATAAATTTGCGTTAAAGGGTACAAAGAGTTGATAGCTCAAGGTAAAAAAGAATTTTAATGCAACAAAAGTTTTGAATTTTTTGTGGCAATCAGTAGTATATCTCATATATATTATATTGCAGCTATCACAGCTGACTAGGAAGCGAAAGACCACGGGTCAAATTCTGCTTTCGTCTGATACACTGTTATCTTTTTTTTCTTCTTAAATTTATTTTTAAACTTTTGTTCTGTTATTACCATTAATGCACAAAGTTTTTACACTTGGTTCTGTGAACAATTAATATTCTGGTAGGGTGCTAACCTTGTGCTGTCACACTATTATCTAAAACTAAATATTGATGTGTGGACTATAATGTAAACAAAGCGAATCACCCCAATTATTACATTCTCATAAAATTCAATATATAAAACTTTTTTATTTGGTTGCACTGTAATTAATTATATATGGTTGGGTTTATTATTAATTTTTATTTATTATTTATTAATCATATTATTTGTATATAACTTTGTGCTTTAATACATTAATAATAATAATTAATAGTTACATGGCGTGTAAGAAAGTAAAATGCTTTTATCCTGCTTAATAGTTTATAAAACTTATTACAATCTTAATCTAATTTATATTTAAAATACAACAATAATATAAACTTATTTAATCTTGTATTCCAGATAGCTATTAACCATGTTTGTCAAAATAATGATATTAAATCACTATACAGTGCTTTCCATAGTAGCATATAAAATCCAGTTTCAAAATTTATTAACATCTAAAAACTGCGTTTTTAAGTTATCTAAAAATTTCTTTGGAGATAACGGCAATATTCATATGCTGTTTGATCAACATCTACAAGAAGACTTTCTAAAAAAAATACTACCACACCCATTGTTGGTAACAACAACAGACAAATTATATAATACAAGTCTGAGTTTTACTACGAATTATTTACTGTATGTTAAAGACGACGTAGATTTAAATGCGACTTTTGACTCATTTGTAAAAAGTCAGTTGTGGAACCCAAAATACAGTTCAAGAAGAAAGTACCTAAGAATAATTCATTTTATTAAAAAACCACAAAGCATTTTCAAAATGCTTTGGCAGTTTCATATCAAAAATGTTATTGTGGTATCCTTAAATAAAAATCAGGAATGCTCTCCAAATATATCCTTTTGGCAACCATTTCTATCCAAAAATCAATGTGGTCAAAAATTTATTATTGAGCATTACTTACAAGGGAAACGTCAGGTATGCGAAATTTTGTTTTGGTTTATACTTATACTACGTAAAGATTACACCTAAGACATTACGTGAATGAAATAGTAGCACGCCATATTCAGCCAATTTTGAGAAAATTGAATTTAAAAATTTAACGTAACGTGGTAGAGTGATGGCTTTAATAAGCGAGGGTTCTAGGTTCAATTCTAGCATCGGTACTTTTTTTTTTAAATATTTTTTTTTTAATTAATTTTCTTTTTAAGTAATATGTAAATTAACATATATTTAATAATTATTCGAAATTATTAATTTTTCAGATCTCAACATTCGGACGATATCGTTTTGTCTTACTAACAGTATTTTCAAACATTTCTTAAATTGATTATTATTCGAAACGTTCAAAAATTTTTGGAATTTGTTAAAAATTATATTTTTTAATTAAATAAGTATTTATTTATATATTTTTCGTATTTTATTTATATATTTAATAAGAAATGAAAAGTTACATAATTGAATAAGTATTTACATATTATATGAAGTATATTATTATTATACATATTAATTATTTTCTGATCATTTTACATTGTATAATTTTTTACACCGACGTTTCGCACGATCCCGGGTGGTATTCATCGTAAAAACAGGGAAAACAGTAAGTTTTACGGGATCTAGTAATTAATAATTAATTAAAAATTAATAATTTCGAATAATTATTAAATATCTGTTAATTTACATATTACTTAAAAAGAAAATTAATTAAAAAAAAATATTTGAAAAAAAAAGTACGGATGCTGGAATCGAACCTAGAACCCTTGCTTATTAAAGCCACCACTCTACCTCGTTACCACGGAACCTTTGTTGCAAGTTTCATCTTTTATTATTTAGTTATTTCGTGCAAAAAGAAGAAATTTTCAAATTCGATTTTCTCAAAATTGGCTGAATATGGCGCGCTACTATTTCGTTCACGTGATGCCTTAGGTGTAATCTTTACGTAATGTAAGTATAAACCAAAACAAAATTTCGCATACCTGACGTTTCCCTTGTTAGGCTGTAATTATAAAAAGATCAACAGCGTTTTCAAGAATGAACCTAGAAATTTCACTAAATGTATTATTCGCTATCATATTTATAGTGGTTTTGGTGAACTGAAAGACGTATTGAGCAGATCACCGATCGATGCGCTATTAATCAGTTTCATTACAATAATTAGTGATAAATTGGATGTAAATTTATTGTTCAAAAAATATAAATTTGTTTATCCAAATAATATCACTGACGATATTATTATAGTTCCAGTTGTTGCACGTAACTCGGAAATATTACAACAGAATGAATATAGTAATACAATTTACTACGATATATCATCGTGGCTTGTTCCTCAGCTGGATGAAGTTGCAAATTCTGATATTTTGGGTTTTTGGAAAAGAATCATGATTGTCAATTATATTTTGTATCTTTATGTCAGGAATAACTTGGAATTTAATTGCCAGACACTTAAAGAGAAATATATAAGCAATTTTCAAAGTGTATTTTGAATACGGTTTCATTAGTGTTTTTGGTTTCCATCAAACCTTTGCCCAAATCAAATCGATTAAGAATATTTATGATATTATACCTAATTTTTGTAATTTTGATAGATAATGCATTTCAAAGTAAATTGAGTAGTATCCCTTAAAACCGTTACGTGGACAACCAATTGATACCATTGAAAAACTTGTAGATTCTAATTT
This sequence comes from Cantharis rustica, assembly GCA_911387805.1. Lineage (NCBI taxonomy): Eukaryota > Metazoa > Arthropoda > Insecta > Coleoptera > Cantharidae > Cantharis > Cantharis rustica. Next base: position 48,141,113 of record OU426879.1, on the reverse strand, counting down.
AAGGTTGTATGCTCATCCAAAGTATAGAGAACAGTGGAAAAAATCAGCATTTGTGTTGAATAACAGTGCTTTTAAAAAACTTACCGAGAAAGTAGAACCAATGATGTCATATAATTTACACTGATATGGTATATAAGGTAAAGCTGTATAAGAATTTTAGTATTCCCGTCCCGATAAATCTGATTTTGGAGTTTGTGCCCTATGAAATAACAAAAGATGTTGACTTTATGGCTAGACATTCTGAAATGTTAAGATTCGAACTTGTACTTTCAATGAAAACTGGTCATTATTTTATACCGATTTTAAATGCATTTATAGACAAAATAACAGAAAGTGGTATTTTATCTGTGAAATTATCTGCATTATTACAAAATTTTAGAAATAGTGGAAAAGACAAAAATTATTCTGAAATGAGTTTGTGTATCAAACACTTGTATGGTGTTTTTGCAATATGGTTATCTGGGTTAATTATAGTGGCAGTTGTATTTTTATGTGAATTATTAGCTTTTAATAAAGAGAAGTTAAAAATGTACATTAATAGCAAATAAATAATTGTAACAACTGGAAAAATTTTTTAATTTTATTTCAAGGTATTTATTTAAGTAATGAATTTGAAAAACGATCCTGTAAATGACGCGATTACCGAAATTCTCCCTAAATTTATTATAAATATATCAGCTAAATTATTATTTTAAGCTAACTTTATTGTAACAATTATCATCTCCAAGCAGTCTGTTCGTATTAACCATAGGATTTAAATATTACTTGTCGGCACCCAATCACATTTGCATGAAGTCTCTTTGTCTTTTTTTTATTATAGCATCTAAGCTCTTAAACGGTCAGCACATTGAAAGGAATTCTATATCAAAGATCAAACACTGAATACAAAAATGTCTGAAACAAATATCGAAAATAAAAATGTTGTAATGCTATAAACTAAAAAAATGGTTCTTAACTTAAAATCTACTTACAGATCTCTCTTTCTAAGTAGAATTTATTACTAAAATGTGTTTTTTAATTTATAGCCTAATTGAGGTACACATATCTTTCGTTTTAAGTAAAAAATATTAATAAGGCAATATCTAACTTACTCGTATAAATGTTCTAACATAAAATCTACGTACAGATTTTTCTTTTTTAGCAAAATTGATCAAAAAGAGTGGTTTGTAACTTATAATAACCTAATTAATCCGCACACAATTCTCTATTTTTAAGCTGCATAAAATGAATTACGGTATTTTTATTTCCGGCATTTTTAATTTCAGTGTTTTGATGTGCTACCCCGTAGAGACGTACTATGTCGGACCGATTAGTTACTGCTGTGTTCCACATAATTTCAAATCTCTTAGCAAACAGAAGGATTCCTGTCAGCATCTAGACCCAATGAAAGGCAGTCTTTTCAAGCAATTATATCCACGATTAAATTATTTGTAGATCTAAAGGCTCCATGTCTGCATTACTAGTTTAGCTCTGAACTACCAAAAGAGAACACTATATCATAGCATAGGCCTTATTATGGCAGCATAAAGCCAGCTAAGAGCGATCTGAGAGAAGATGCTCCATAATATTCCTGTTGTCCTACAATACTGTCAAAAGCCATGCTAGTTTTCGTAGTTTTAGAATTGATATATTTGTCTCAATTTAAGGGATATAACTAATGTGAAATTTTTTAAAAATCAAATAAAAATTTTTTGCTTTAAAAGTTGTTCAACATCTTGACAATATTGTGTAAAATTTTCATACCAATATTCGTAGTACTTTCTTAGTTATAGCGCCTTAATCTGGCCAGGATGTAAGCTTTACCACAGATTAAATATACTACAGATAGCTCGCGCTTATGGGAGAACGGGAGTCCGTTATTCATTTATTTGGAAGCCAATTCTCTTAGTATGGAAGCCATTCACTATATATCGTAGAGGCGCTGGCTATTCGTGTTTTTTCGTGATAACAACCCTCGCAGCAGCCATCTAGGATTTTTTGGCACTTCTACCGCAACACTTTTAATTTTTTTTACCGAGGCACTTGACTCTTTATATTGGTAAGATTTTGGTATTTTTGCTCTTTTTTTCTACATAGAAGGCAGTCCGGTAATTCAACGCGAACCCTTTTTATCACGAGCAACGCGCGGCATTTTAAAATAATTCAAAAATATTCAGAAATAAAATTTTAGAATAAATGGGTGTTTACAAAGGCATAGAAAACAGAAAACTGGCTATTTTAACGAACCCGCAATTATACGTACCTATAATAAAGATTTAAAAAAATTTGTTTTCAAGATGTTAAATAGTAATGAAATTTAAGTAAGCCCATTGGTTTATTGTGTTTACATAATATTGTTTACAGAAACTGCAACATAAATAATAAAATTTAAGTAAACACATTGGGTATACTACAGATTTAAATGCTACCTACAATTGAATAATTTAGTAAAGCCACAGATTAAATATACTACAGATAGCTCGCGTAATGTATTTTATTCATTTCTAGAGGGCTGCCTATCCTTATAATATATTGCTGGTGGGGTACTAGAAAGACAACTTCCGTAAGTACCTGATCATCCCATGCTCTTTCTCTAAGACGCCTTATAAAAAATGTCTATGTGTGATGATCAATGGATGGCAGCATGATTTTACCTCAACCGCGGCTAGAAGAGAAATGAAAAGTACTAATCAATAAGAAAGCATTTCAAAAATTTATTTCGTTTATACAAAAAAAAACATGAACATTCCTAGAAATTCCTGTTTGTTACTTCTTGACCGCTGCTTAGACTGATTAGCAGACTAAATTTTTACAATAAATTGAAAATAATAACAGTTTGTAACATAAAAAAATCTAACGGAATAAATACTTTTTATTGTTTTGCAGTTTAAATACAAAAATTTCCAAATCAACTAAAGAAATTTTCATCTATTTTACATCTATTTTAAATTTTAAAATGCAAATTTAAAATTATACCTACAAATTAAAATATGTATACAAATATTAAAATTCAAAAAAAAAAATTAATTTTTATTGGTTAAAATTTAAATATAAGATATATTTTAAATACACATTGTCACGTATTTTGCTCATCCCTTACATAGTTTTGATTATTATAGCAATTTAGTATAGTTCTTAATCAAATTAACATAAATATAAAAATACCAGCTTAGTTTATAAAATGTGTCATTTGCAAAACATCCACAATATGGCAATCAAATATTTCTCTACCATTTCTGGTTTGTTTAACAAAAAAGAAAACTTTAGCAACAATAAGTAACCACAAAAAGGGAAAATTAATTACGAAATACTTGTAACTACTTATGTTCGGGAACGAATTGTTCAAAAGATTTAATGGTAGTGAGAAAAAATTATTATTTCGCCAAAAAATACAGCTGTTGAAAAAACTACACAAGCAAACCAAATGGCAAAAATGCCATACAAGTGTTTTATATTTAGTTTTCTATTCGAAAATTTCTGATTTCTTTCACTACCACTATATTTTAAATTTTGTATTATACCCGAGAATTTCACATATAAAATTCCGCTTTCTGTAATTCTATCCACAAATCTATTTATAATTGGTATAAAGAAATGATAGAAATGATAATAAATTTATAATTATTTTTAAAATAAACTATTAGATCAACTTTTTTGCTTTTATTCTGGAATTTAAAACCAAGCACATCTCTTCTTTGTCTAATCCTCTAAATCTTCAATTGGTTTCATTATTTCATCTAGCTTTTAAAACTAAAACCTGCATTTAATTTTTACATATTTGGTTGTAAAACGAGCACCTAAACAAAAATACTCTACAATAACCTGGTCTGTAAACTATGTAAAAGCTAGTCGCCCTCTAGTACTCTAGAACAAAGGTCAGGCGCAATAATTAAAACTAATTTACAACAAAAAAAAGTAGATAATTGAAACTAAGTATTTTATTTCATTAAAATTTTACAAAAACTTGAAAAATACTATTTCTGCTAAAAATACAATGACCGAAATAATTAAACCAGCTAACCATATAGCAAACAAACCATACAAATGATTAATATTTAATGCAACCTCAAAAATACTGCTAACATTAAAATTATTTATTGTGTAAGTATAAGGTAATCGACCATACAAAATACCGCTTTCTGTTATTCTCTCAACAAAATTGTTCAACACGGGTAAGAAGTAATGGCCTTTCTTCATAGCAACTAAAGATTCAAATCTGAGCAATCCAGATTCTTCGACTATAAAGTTTAGATGCTTTGTTACTTCCTTTGGAAAAAACTTTAACGCCATATATTTTGGAATTGCTACGCTATTTCGGTACAGAATGACATGACTTACAAAATTTGTAAAACTTGAAAAGCCAACTAATTCCACTTTTTTAACAATCCTCTTAAAAATACTCGTATTATAAAATTTGTCTTGTTGTAACTGTTGCAAAATCCATGCAGGTGTCAGCATTTTCAATTTGGAATCCAGTAATTTAGTCATGGTGTCAATTGCTGGTTCATATGATGGCATTAAAAGTACACTGCTCAACTTACTTTGAAATGCATTATCGATGTGCATTATAAAAAACAGATATAGCAACATAAAAATCCTTAAAAGACTGGATTTGGGATATTGTTTCAGAGCAACCGAAAATATCAACGAAAATGTACTCAAGATGCATCTAGAAAATTGTTTAAATATTTCGTATTCTGCTAAACGCCTTGCAAACAAATTCCACATAAGACTCGTGATCACAACACAAAATATTATTGATATCCATAGGTTTGCCTTAAAAACCAGAAATATTATTTTTAAATTCATAATTTGATCAGGCTCTGGAACAAGCCAAAAAAATATATCATAATAAATAGTATGGCTAAAATCATACTCCACGAAGGATTCCATATCTCTTGCTACTTGCACAGCAAACAAAATATCATTGGTATTATTATTTAACACTTCTTTATTTTGATAATGATGATATAATACACGTGCGTGCAACTTTTCACCAATTATTTTAAAAGCGTTGGTTAACATTGCAGCTGCAGGAGAAACCTTCATTGCGTTTTTGAGATTAGAACTATTTACAAAACTATAAAGATGCATGGTACACGTAGAGAAGTTTTCAAACCGAAGTTTAAAAGATTTACTGATAGCTTTATAATCACAACCCACAAAATGATCAATTATAAAATTTTTCCCGCACTTATTTTTAGATGAAAATGGTAACCATGCATACAAGTTTGGAGTACTTTGAAGATTTTGATTTATTACTACCAAAACCACGCTTCTTATGTGATATTCCCATACAAATTCAAAAACAGACTTTAAATCTTTTACCGAATGTGTTATCAGTACATATTTTCCTCTTGGACTATTTTTTGAGTACCACATTTTACTGGTAATAAATTCCTTTATTGTTATTTTCAAACTTACGTCGTCTTGAACATATATAACATAATTATAGATCCAGCTCTGCATGGAATTTGAAAGTTCGTCCTTTGATGTTATTATTACTGGATTCGGAATTGAATTTAGTAAATTTGTTTTTAGACGTCCGTCAATTATTATGTGAATATCGGTATTACTAGTAAAAAATGTTTTTAACAGTTTAGAAACACAAATTTGCGAATTCAAGGTTCTCTTTAACTGAAAACCATATAAAATTGATAAAATTATTATTATACGATAAAAAAAAATATTTCGAACCATTGCTGTTGGATCAAAAATTTTTTTTATTAGAATGAAAACACTTATAGGCAGGAAATAATAGTGTTAGGTTATAAAAATGTAACTTTGCATCGATAAAACAAATAACATACATTTTCTTTTACATTAAAAAATATAATGGATACAATTAAATACAACTTATTGGTAAGTAATAATTATGATAATAGATATGTATGTATAGGCACACTAGCAACTAAAAGTAAATCGCAAAACAATTTTTTTATAGTATCAAAATATATTTTTTGTTTGGGTACTTTGCAATTTATTAAAATATAATTACGCAATATTTTTTTCATCACACTTTGCCATACTTTAAAGTGTGTTTTGGATTATTATCTAGTTGAAAATTTATTTAAGTTATGACAAAAAAATACACAAGTTAATATCAGAAAACCCCACAACTAATTATGTAAAATACCTGTTTTGAATTTTTTTTTTATATTATATTAGGTTGCAGAAGATGTGGAAACAGTTATACGTAAATAATTTAATAAAGTTTTATTTTTTAACGATTAAGCTGATGCACAATTTCCCAAGTTATTTTTAGTCACTAATTATTATTTTATAAAAATTAAAAAATACCAGAATATTATAAATTATATAACTTTTTAATTAAAACAAAGCTTTACTGAATTTAATAAACATAATTAGGTAATATGATTGATTACACAGAAAGAAATAAATTCGCGATTTCATTTAAAGATTCATTAATATCATAGAAAGAAATTGAATGAATTTTAGCCATTTACTTAAAGTAATCAATTCATTTAATATAAATTAGATGAATACGAGATTTAAAAATTAAACAAACCATAGAATATAATTCATTGAATTTGATCATTTATTTTAATGATTTAGCGAATAATTGTGTTTGTTTTATTTAATCTAAGTATATGATTTATACACAAACATTTATTGAATGTGTAAATGAATTCTTTAAATCTATGAATATAATTAAATATTTTATTTAATATAATTATATGAATTAAGAAATAATTTTTATGAATTGATAAATAAAATTATATAAATTATTTACTCATATTTAATACTTTACTTACTTTTAGTAAATATTTCAGATAATTACTTTTCTTCTGATTGAAACAATATAGAGCAATATCGCCTTAGTTACAATATGTCATAACACACTAATATTTCCCAAGGGAAATATGAAACGTCATCTCATATTGTCCCTAGGGAAATATGAAACGTCATTTTAAAGTATACTTTGCGCACGGTGATTGGACAATCAAACATGCAAAACAAAATACTAAAGCCATCCCTGTTAAAAAGTGACATTTAAGTGACGTTTAAAATAAAAAATGTGCCTACTTATTTTTATATTTTAAAAACCAACCTAACTTTTTCTGAATTATTTTGCGCGCATTCTGCGCACTATTGATCTAGAATTTTGCATAAGGCTTCCTTCGACAAATTGCTAAGGGGGTTGAGAACGAGCAAAGGGGGGTAAATTTTTTGCTCAGTTTTTCGATATCTAGCGCCGTTTTCGAGTTATTGCAAATTCAAAATCTCAAATTTTATTATTGATGAAATATTGATATATTTAATAATATATTTTTCAATCAGAAGAAAACTATTGATTACAACACGGGAAATATGAATACATTTCCCTTGGTTGTCTATACATCTCTCGGGCTTTGCCCTCGAGATGTAACTAGCCAATCTCGGGAAATATACTATTCATATTACCCTAGTTGTAATAATAGCTATTTCTTCTGATTGAAACAATATAGAGCAATATCGTCTTAGTTACAATATGTCATAACACACTAATATTTCCCAAGGGAAATATGAAACGTCATATCATATTGTCCCTAGGGAAATATGAAACGTCATTTTAAAGTATACTTTGCGCACGGTGATTGGACAATCAAATACGTAAAGTAAATACTAAAGCCATCCCTGTTAAAAAGTGACATTTAAGTGACGTTTAAAATAAAAAATGTGCCTACTTATTTTTATATTTTAAAAACCAACCTAACTTTTTCTGAATTATGGTGCGCGCATTCTGCGCGCTATTGATCTAGAATTTTGCATAAGGCTTCCTTCGACAAATTGCTAGAGGGGGTTGAGAACGAGCAAAGGGGGGTAAATTTTTTGCTCAGTTTTTCGATATCTAGCGCCGTTTTCGAGTTATTGCAAATTCAAAATCTCAAATTTAATTTTGATGTAATATTAATATATTTAATAATTATATTTTTCAATCAGAAGAAAACTATTGATTACAACACGGGAAATATGAATACATTTCCCTTGGTTGTCTATACATCTCTCGGGCTTTGCCCTCGAGATGTAACTAGCCAACCTCGGGAAATATACTATTCATATTACCCTAGTTATAATAATAGCTATTAAATGATTTAATCACTTTTATAAATGATTCTATTAAAGTTCTTTAGATGTTTTATTTACTTCTAATAAATGAAATTATTACTTAATGTAGATGATTCTTTTTTTTTGTATGATTAATAAATAAAAAACACATAAAAATTTAATATATATATATTTATAATTTATATACGAAATTAACATACATAATATCTATAGAATTAATAAAATATACTATATATTAACTTAAGGCAGTATTCTAGTCTAGAAGCTTGAATTTTGGACATTTTTCGACGGTCGATAAAAGAAAAGCAATTTAATATTTTAACTATACATTTTTTTGTCATTGATTTATATATATTTTAGGAATTCACAAAAAAAATTTCAAAAGAAAATAAATAAATTTCACAAAGTTACACGTTGTTGAAGTAGAGAGGAAAAAAACAGAGCGTGTTCTGGTTGACACGATTCAACCATTCTTCTGCGAATTCTTCGGTCATCGATTCTTCTGGTCATCTGAAAAAACCAAAAAAAACGATTCTTTATCAGTACAAATGTCATTATGGTAGGAACCAGGAAAAATAAAAAAAAAAGATTTTTTTCGCAAAATAGCGGCTACTCAGAAAAAAAAGTTGATTTTTTCAGTTATTTTTTAACTTTCCGAATTTTTAAAAAATAGTAAAAATTGAAAATTATGATTTTTTGTTGGTTCCAACCATAGGGAGGTATATAAAGAAAATTCATACAAAATTTCAAAAGAATCGGTCAATTAGACCTTGAGATTTTATGTCAACAGTTTCGAAAAAAGTAGTTTCGAGAAAAACACGATTAAAAATTTAAGTTGAGTTTCAGGCAGTCTAACTGATCGAACAATGCATATTACTTACATTTCTTAAATCAACGATTCCAGCTCCATACATATTGTGGTGAAAAAGAGGATTTGCACCTACCCTGTACATTTAATAAAAATTTTGTTTTAAATAATTTTAAGTTGTAAGACTGTAGAATTAGACAGGTGGGAGCGAACCGACGAGGAGATTTGCTTTTGCCGACAAGTCGCCGCGCAAAAGACAGCGGTCCGACTTTTGGCTCGTTAATTTTTGACTCGAGTGAGTTATTGTTGAAATTTTTGCCTTTCGCCGATAGCGCGCCGCCCGAGTATGTTCAGCTCGAAGCGATTATTGAAATTTTTGATATGAGTTTGAAATTGTGAGTTATAGTTGTGAGTAATATTTTTGATTTTGATTGAATAAATGAATTTTGATGCAAGTGCATTTGTTGCGTAATTTTTGGAGAGAATTTGATAAATTTGGAATTGGATTTTTTTTTGATGAGTTGCTGCCGAGCGGTAGTTGAATTAGTAGTTTGGAAAGATTTGATGATTTGATTAATTTAACAAGAGCGATTAAGGTTGTGGAGTTTGAAATTATTAAAAATTAAAATTGGTTTAAAATTGCAAGAATTAACATTTGCATTTGTACGAGCGTGTAGCCAGCTGGTGATAACAAGGCGAATTGGATGCGCATAAGGTTAAACGTGCGAGCCCATTTAAAGTTTCATATTAAATTAAATTTGAATTTATTTACGAGTTATTAAAAATTTATGAAGAAGATTTATTTTAAAGAAATTATTGAAAGTTTTTGGATTGGCCAGCATTTATATTTAAATTGGATATTAATTTTTTTGGAAAACAATTATATTTGTTAATTAGTAATTATATTTGGAAGTAATTATCTACAGCTAAATTGGTACCCAGACTGTTTTATGTTGAAAACAGAAGACGGTATCGTCAATTTGAACCCACCCCTGAGAAGTCTTAGCGAACCGACTTGAAGGCCGTAAAGAGATTGATAGTGATATTTTTTTGCAGTTTGCCACGCACTCTAGAAAAAATATCATTACAATATATCGGGCCATCTTCTACCTCAAATTGAATATTTAAATAAGTAAATTTTAAAAAACACAGAAAAACAATAAAGAGTATTTTTTAATACTTCGCTTAGATTCGTTCCATCTAAACCGGTCAAGTTGCCACGACACTAAAATGCCAATAATTTTAAAAATAATTCGAATTTCAAAAAATCCTTTTAAGAAGATATTATTGAATATCTAAACTATCGAAATATAAAAACAAAAATTTTCGATTTTTTCAACTTTCTAGACTAGAATACTGCCTTAAACTACACTAATTTAAAACTAATAAAATAAAATACTAAAATAATAATATACATTCACACATATATAGATACAATATATAGGATACAACAAAAATAACAAATTTACTGAACTTATCTGTCTATGTAAATTTATAAAAAATATAATAATACTAATACGTTTCAAACACTTTTTAAACAAAGGCACTTTTTGGTTCTAATACACTTATATTATTTATTTTAAAAATATCAATTGGAGGATATCTTATGTTGGAATCGATTAACATTAGTGTTAAATTTTCATTATTATTAACTACTTCGGTATCAACTATATAGCTATTATAATGTGGATCATAATTTTTAATTTTTACATAGTATCCGACAAAATAAAATTGATGCAAATATTCTATAATATAAACAATTTTAAGAAAGTTAAATATTCCATTTTCTTCGCTTGTTATTATTTGTTTTGTTTTATAAAACGCATTATTAATTTTAATATTTTCACTAGAATTTATTGATTTTAAGCTGTTTTGACTAATCAATATATTGTCACAAATTTTGTTTGATAGATCGAGAAATTTGCATTTGCCAATTTCTATTGCTGATGTCATATTATTAGTTAAATACATTTCACGACTTATTACAAATTGTTCTTTATAAGCTAAGCTTAAGCAAATATTTTTTCTTGACGTTATAACATTGGCATAGGATTTCAATTCTTTATTTTTAGCTTCAAATCTCATTGTCCACAGTGCTTTTAATGGTCCTAGTTGAGATATTACTGTTGGATAATGAACCATGAAGTGCTGTTTCGGAATAAAATCACATTTAAAAATTCTGATGTAAGGTTTATGATGTTTCTCGATTAATTTGCTAAGATAAGATATATATTTTTCATTTTTCATAAATTGAAAATAAATTTAATAATTTTATTGTGTTAATTATCTTCTTATTTATTAAACAACTGTAAGTTAAATTTTTAACTATTTTTTTTTGTTTTTAAGCTATTTAAATATCTAAATAGCAATCTAAAAACTCTAACAAATAAATAGTTATTTTCCTAAGAAATTAATTTCTTAAAGATAGTTCTCAATTTCAATATACTACATAATATTATTCAAATTTGAGTAATGTTACATTCGCATGAATATTTCTTACAATTCTTTATCAAAGCCAAAGTTGTGCCAATTTACTAAAAAGCCATTGTATTTCAAATGTATATTATTTGTGAAACTTGGTGAATTTTTATTTTAAAAAGTGCTTACTACCTCTTTTGTTGATTGTAAAATACAGAAATAGATCATGCTGATAAAAAAACATCAATTCAAGAACAAAAATAAAAAGTGAAATACTTAAGCCAGCTAACCATAGAATAATGAGACCGTATAAATGTTCCATCCGTAAGACAATGGCAAGATTATCGTTCTCGTCATCAAAATCATTAAAAAAATTAGGTAATTTAAACAGAAAACCACCTTCAATAATTCTATTAAGCAGAGAATTAAATATTGGTAGGAAATAATGCCCGTTCTTCATGGTAACTAGAACTTCAAATCGAATAATTTCAGTCTCTTTTTCTATAAAATTAATATGTTTTACTTCATTAGGAAAAAGAGTCACAAACATATATTTTGCAACACAAGTACTAAAGCTTTTGTAATGCGTAATATTTCTAATTAATTCAGTATAATTATAAGAAGTTAAGACCTCCACTTTTTGATGAAGCTTTTCAGAAAGACCGCTATTATAAGCTTCTTCCAATTTAAACTTTTCCAGCAGCTCTTCAAAAAGAAGAATTTTTAATTTTGAATCTGCTAATTTTTGCATAGTATCAATGGGAGGTTCGTACCAAGGTATTAAAAGAATACCACTTAATTTACTTTGAAACGCAGTGTCGATATGTATAATAAAAACTAAGTACAAGACCACAAGCATTCTGAGACAAATTGATCTTGGCAAAACTTTTATTGGAACTGCAAAAACTAACGAGAATACGCTTAAAATGCAATGAGAAATCTGTTTATACATTTTGTCCTCCCTTATTTGCTGGGAGTTTAAGTTCCAAAGAATACCTGTAGTGATGACCTGAGAGAAGAAAATTAAACACCACGTCCATTTTTGAAATACAAAAAAAATTACTTTTAAGTTTGGAATTGGAGCTGACTTATGAACAATCCAGGTATCTTTATCATAATAAATAGTATGACTCAAATCGTAGTCTGCAGATTGATTATTATTTGGTCTATAAACTAAGGCATCGAGTAAAATTTCATTAGTTACATTCTTCAGTTCTTCCTTATTTCGATTACTGTAATAAACGATTCTTGTTTTCAGTATTTTTCCAATCAAATTAACCACATTCATTACAATAGCTATAGCGGGAGATGCTTCTAAAACATATTTCAAGTTTAGCAGCTTCATATTATGACTTATGAGTCCAATGGTACATTTGCTAAAATCTTCAAAGCGTTTTTCTAATGCTCTTTTTGCTTTTTGGTAATTTCAATCAAAAAAATGGCTTACGATAAAAATTTTTCCGCACTTGTTCTTTCTTGAAAATGGAAGCCAGATGTATAGTTCAGGAGAAATTTGTAAATTTTGATTTAACACTATCAAAATAACACTCCTGATATGATACTTCCATAAATACTCAAAAATGTAGCTTGGCTCTCCAATAAAATACGTCAGCAGTATATATTTAGCTCTTGGACTTGCTTGCGGATTCCATAATTTACTACTTGTAAATTTCTTTAAAGTTAAATTTAGTTCTGATGTATCATTCACATAGATTATATAGTTGTTATAACTGAAAGTTTTTGTCAAGTTGGAATAGTTATCTGTTGCAATTATGAATGGATTGGCAACATTTTTAATAAAATGAATGCTGAGATTTAATTGAAATAGAAAATTTATATCATCGTTAGTGTAAAGAAAGGTTTGTATGGATTTAAATACACATGATTCCGATTTCGAATGTTCATCCAATCGAAATCCGCACACAATTTTTGTATATATACAATAATACAATAATATATGTACAAACATATTTGTGATTAACGCCATCGCATTGAAAAGAACTTACATATATGTTTTAATTCTAAGTTACAAATTCACTATATAACAAAATAATTTGTTTTAAATAGAATAATTTACTGTGATAGAAAATGTTAACAAAAAAAGTAATTAGTATGCACGCTATGTGCACGATAATTTTTATCCACATCCAACATCAAGAAAATTTAACATATTACCTAAAAAAATTTAACTTTTCATGGTTATAAAATAGGTAACCAAGTAAGTTTATAACTATATTTTTATCCCTATGTAGTAAATATAAAATATACGTGACTTCCGATATATATATGAAACTTTACTTCGATTCCTATGATTGACTAAGTACGCATTAAAATTTCAATAGATCTTAAAATGATATTAAAAACAGAAATCTAAATAATAAAAAAAATAGACGAATTGTTATGCCGACTTCTAAGTTAGTATGTACTAGGTACCTATTATTAACAAGTGCGCAAATTAACAAGAGTAGAACCAAGGTTAAACGCAACTATAAATGCCCCACGTTGAGCGCATCATAAATGATGTCAATTGCATCATTTATTAAAGATGCAATAAATCTTTTATAATTTTAGATTGTTTTAAAATTAAAATAAAAAATGAAATATCAAGGGTTCTGTCTTAATTAAATTATACTCGTAATTTCATTTGGATGTAAGAAAATGGGAACTCATCGTGGCAATCTAATTTTTTTTTATTATACAAATTTTAATACTGATAATTATAATTATAAAATTATTAAGTTTTAATTATTCTGTATTGTTATTATTACTAGATTATATAAATTTTTGATCAAATGTAGATAAACTATTATAATTATTATTAGATTCGTGCAGTTAAACGTTCTTAAAATTTTTTTAAGTTGAAATTTACATGAAAAAATTACTTTGATATTTTGCCAATCATTGTACGAATTTTCTTTATCATAGGTAGCATTAATAATACTAATATCTAATTAATGACATTATAAATAAAGACCTAAAAAATTTTTGTATGAAACACAGTAAAAGCGTTTAATATATGTACGTACACGCAATGCACATATTAAACTAGTAATATATTATGTACTACTATTAAATTTTATAATAAAATCAATAAACAATACGTATTTCCTATCAACAGAAATAAGTGTCATTAATATATTTTATACCCATCACAAATTTTTTAATACTCCCTCAAATTAAAATTTTAAGGGATTAAAAGAATATTTTTCAGTAAACTACCATTTTTACGTACTCACTGGCTTAAATTTTATCTTCATGCAGAATCCGGTTCCTAAAAACAAAACAAAATTTACCTTCTACTTACCAAAATGCCAATGTTTGAATAACAAAACGAAAATTTTAATATACAGATTAACAGAAGAATAACTATTGCATTTCCTGTTTCTGGGCTGATTTACACCGAGAAATATCTCGGTCGTTTTTTTTTTATTTTTACCTGAAAGAAATTTATACAAGATTAGACTTTAAAAAAAATTTATTAATCTTCATTTTAGCAGTACCACGTCTGCAAATTTTTAACTAATGTATAAAATACATTACTAAATTTTTTAAAAGCGCACTTTAAAATAACATTTACTAAAATTTGGCCAAAGTACAAATGATGCAGAATTTTCCAATTAATAAAATTGTTAGATTAATTCTTACGTATATGTCTAATTATGCTAGTTTTCTTACAAGAGGTTAATCTTATCGTGGGTTTATCCTAGAGTTTAATACTGCAAGACCGTGATAGTAGTTTTAAATTTATTAGGGACGCGGAAACTTTTAGGCGTCAAGACAGATAAAATTTTAAGAACTTCCGTTTGAATACCAGGACTTTCAACCAGGCGTAGGCAATCAATTTTTCAGAACCCAAAGAAATTATTAATGGGGGTAGTGGGTTTTATTGTTTTCTCCAGAGCCCATAAGTCAATATTGAACATTAAATCACAGATTTCTCTCCAGCTTCTGAATCTGCCTGTGTAGATTTTATACCACACTGCTAACCCAAAATTTAAATTTTACTGACCAATTATTTATACTCACCCTTAATTAATTAAAATCCTGACCAAATAAATAGTTGCCTTTAAAAATGTTTCAAGTGTGAAACTGTACTTAATCTTTTCACTTGACTATACTAAAGTTTAGCAATAGATTCTTAAAGAATTTCGGAACGGCACAAATAAAAGAAAAACCTTTTTAAATACCAAAACGTAAATCGTTTATTATTATAATACAATAATCTTTAAAACTAATAATAATTTTTGCACCTAAAAAAACTAATATTAACAATAATTTTTTTTTCTTATTAATATCTTAAATCAGATAGTGTTCCGATTTTATTGCACACCACTATATTTATTAAATATAATAATTATGTAATAAAAAAATATATATTTATTAACGACAAATACACATTTTTATTTTGTTTTAAAAATTATAATTTCAAGTAAAAATGTAGCTGTTGAAATAATTAAACCACACAGCAATATAAAAAAAGACCATGTAAGTGCTTTAATGATAACTGCATTTCAGAATAATTATTATTGTACAGAACGTGGTTTTTAAATTTCAGTAAATGAGAAAATTTCACAAACAAAATTCCATTTTCATTAATTCTACTTATAAATTTATTTAAAATTGGTGTAAAAAAATTACCTTTTTCTAAGGCAACTAGTAATTCAAACCTAAAAAATATAGACTCGCTTTCAATAAAATTTATATCCTTAATTATTTTATTTGCAACAAATTCTGAAGTAATAGTTTTTGCAGCCGGAAAACTAAAATTTTTAAAAAGCTTTACTCTATTTACCACATCTGTATAATTATCGTAATCTACTAAAGGTTTCGTTTTATTAAGAATTGTTTTAAAAATACTGCTATTATAAAGTGTTTCAGAGTTTAACTGTTGCAGATGGACAGGGTGAGCATATAGATTTAATCTTGAATCTATTAGTTTTTTTGTTGTATCAATTTTTGGTTCGTATAATGGTTTTAAAAGAATACTACTCAATTTACATTGAAATGCATTATTAATATGAATTACAAAAAATAAATATAAGATCATAATCATTCTTATATAACTTGATTTAGGAACCGGTTTAATAGCAACTGAAAATATTAAGGAAACTGTGCTTAATATAGTACATCTGCAAAAATTATCAAACA
The DNA here is from genome assembly GCA_911387805.1 of Cantharis rustica. Classification (NCBI taxonomy): domain Eukaryota; kingdom Metazoa; phylum Arthropoda; class Insecta; order Coleoptera; family Cantharidae; genus Cantharis; species Cantharis rustica. The sequence continues at coordinate 48,124,690 of OU426879.1, read as the reverse complement.
CTTCACGTTTTTTTAAACACTTTGCAATTAAATTCCAAATTGCACTTGTTATAATAATATAAAATATAATTAACAACCATAGTTTCTTTCCAAATACCATAAATATTAACTTAAAATTTGGAATTTCACTGGGCCAAGGAACAATCCAGGTTATTATATCATAGTAAATTGTGTTACTCAAATCGTATTTCTTAGAAGTTTCGATATCTCGTCCAATTCGTGAAGCTATAAAAATATTATGATCTGTGTTATTGTTTAGAACTTTTAAATCAGTAAATATATGAAAAACTACGTTCATTTGCAATTTCACACTAATTATATCAATAAAGTTGATTAACATCGCAGAAATAGGATCACACATTAATAAACTTTTACTAATACGATGAGATTTAGTTAGTTTATAAAACCTAATTGTGCACTTGCTGAAATCTTCAGAATGATTATCGAGAAGTTTTCTGATTTTACTTGCACAACAATCTGAAAAATGATTGATGACAAATTTTTGTGCACATTGATTTTTGGATGCAAATGGTAACCAGGTGTATATCTTAGGAGCTACATCCAGATTTTGATTCAACACCACCAAAATAACACTCTTTATATGATATTTCCACAACATTTCAAAAATATTTCGTACTTCTTGCACAAAGTGAATAATTATTATATATTTTTTTCTTGGATTAATTTTGGGGTACCACAGTTGACTATTAGCAAATTCATAGAACGTTTCGTTTAAGTTTTCTTCATCCTGGACATACAGGATATAATTACTATTACTAGAATCTCCCCTTAAGTTATAAAAACTACTTGGTGTTGTTATTATTATTGGGTTTGATAGGCTATTTATAAAATTTGCTCTCAGATGTGGATGAACTATTAGATGAATGTCAGTGTTAGTTTTAAAATAATATTTTGATATTTTGGATATGCAATCGTAAAAGCTCGAAACTTTCTCAAGATGCAATTGAAATCCTTTTATTATATTTATTATTATTATATGGCAAATAAATATTTTGGCATCATTATGTATTGCGTATATTGTGTAATAATAGAAAATTAACTTAAAAAATAAATTTTGAAGTCTATAGTGTAGTAGTTTATATGTAATACTTTAACCTTAAACAATTCTGAATTAATGCAAATATAGCCGTGAATTCAAAGCCTTTTACTGTAAAACCATTAACATTGTTACACGCTATATTATATCTATTAACGTATAATAGTATACTTTAATCTATTTTTTATTAAATCTCTTATTTACTATAAAAGAATTAATTAAATCTATAATTTGTTATTAAATCATATAATATAATTAATGTATATTATAGTGGTATTCTCCTAAAAATTCTAAGAAGAAGCTTTTACTATCTTTTTCTTTAAGTTTTTTTTTAAGAAAAATATTGGAATTTGTACTAATGCGAGGACCTCTAAATGTTAACCAATGAAATTGCTTTGAAGTTAGGCGGTATTACAATAACGAAATTTTCGCGATTGAATTGTTATGTGTGTTGCCTAAACTGAACCGAGCAAAGTTATAAATAAGATAGATGTGGACAGAGTTAAATGTAATATCGAATAGACGTAGTTATTTGGTTATAACATTCCGCTTTTTCGTGGCGAATATTTAAATATTACTGCAAGAATAAGTATATGCCCGGTGTATATTAGACTTTGCAAATAACGCACCACCTATATTATTCATATTTTGGATCGACTATAGGCCAGCTTTCCAATCGTCGGCAGCATTAACCTCTACTCAAGAGTCGGTTCCTTTGGCAGTCCTCAACTACCGCTGAGAGGAAAATTTTCTTCTTAAAAAATTAATTACCAATCCAAATTTATTTTAAAAATAAAGATTCCATTTCCAAATTTAAAATTAAAATATCTTTCAAGGTTCGAACTTGCGACTTCCAACTATCAGTTCGATTGCGATTATCGTCGCACCCACCCGTCGTCTTCTCAAATTTTACTTTCACCTTTCCTTCAAAAATTTCAAACACGCTTTAAAAAATAATACAGCTTATCAAAAATAATCTTCTTTAATAAAAACAAAATCAATCTTCTACTCACAAAATCATTTTTACTACAGCCATGTTTGACCAAAAATACTTCCAAACCAATTCAAATTGTTTTCCAATGATTCAACAATATTGGAAAAATATTACAATTGCAAAAATAATACTCGCATCAGTTATCTTACAAATTACACTTAAAATCAGAGCCAAAACTCTCACAACGGGCTGGTGCGGCCGCTCTTGGCAAAGGCTTCGCATTTCCTGTGATCGGTCTCCACCTAACAAATTTTTCAATCTTCCAATTGAAAACAACTAAAATAACAAAATAAATTTTCACCAAAATATATGGAGTGAGTCCGAATCGCTTTTGAAACGCCACAATATACTATCAAAAGATAAAGCAAATCTTATTAGTATTACGTAAGAAAACTATACCTCTATCCTCTCACTTTTCTTTTATCTTATTAATTACTCATAATTTATTGCTCAAATGGTGGGTATAACGTCACATCACTAATTTTGAGTAACTATTTACTCATATTTTATAATAATATAATATATTTATTTATAATATTCTCGGATACATGCAGCTAATGTAATAGTACAGCTGCCCAAAGAAAATGTGAAATTGGACACTAAATTTTAGAAGAATTAAAATGATTTAAATTTTAAATAAATTTAGTGCATCCTCAAAAGCAGATAATCTCAATACTTTATTTTAGTAGGAAATCAATCGGAATTACTAGAATTCAAATAGAATTATAGGAATTAAAATAAAATTACGATTGAAAATAGAATTGTAAAGAAAAAGTTAAGAACAAGAAAAATAATCATCAAATAAAAAATTTTAGAATTGGTTGAAATTCGTGACACTTTGGAATTACAGCAATTGAAACGGAAAACTTCTCATCTCTTTTTTGAAATAAGAAGAATATAAAGTTTAATTTTATATTTAACAAAACATACTAATTACCAAAAAATTCATTTTTTAGTTCATTTTTATTATATAAATAATAGTCCGGTCAATCTAGACATTCGAAGGTACAATAATTCCCAAGAAGCTGAAAATAGGTAAAATTGTTCAAAACATAATTATAAATAATATTTAAAAAGTCCTCATCGATCTGGTACGTGGAAAAAAATTTATTCGAGGTTAAAGATAAAGAAATTGGTTTTTCGCGATTTTCAGCAAAACGATAAGTTTTATCACAAAATTATCTCAGACAAAAATTGAAGATCATGTAATTATATATAAAAAATGTATTAATACTTTTTTTCCTAAGAAATGAGTTTATGAATGTTATCACGTTTATGCAATCGTTTATGTTGGTCTTTCGCATCACAAAAAAAAATTAAAAAATAGTGTTGATGAAAAGTTCAGTGCCGGCTACAGACAATATTCTTGTAAAAACGATGAAGACAATGTCCAGGGCAATGACAGGTTTGACGACGATGCTAATTTGAATGGCGATGAGGATGAACTACATTGTTTTCAGACAGAAGATGATATAGAACAAAGTTTCGTTAAGTTGGACTTGTCTACTGTCCGTAGTTTCGGAAACAAATAAAGTAGATGATGGTTTTTTATCATTTTTTCTTATTCCAGATTTTAAAATAAATTCTGTTTTTTTTCGTATTTGTACTGTTTTTTCTCTTATTTTTTAGTGAACTTTTAAACAAGTTATGACTTTGGTTTACACCATGTGAAAGAGCATTTCAAACTCAATCCGAATCGGCAAAAAACTGGAAAATGAGTTTTTAACACCTAAGACCACTTTTTCGTAGACCAAGTCACATATATTAAATATAATATAATTAATATAATATAATAATTACAATATTTTTACTTATATTACAGCTTCAGTGTATATGATGTATATACGTGGCGTACTTATGCATATGATGACGATTACAACTTTTCCAATTTTTTGAATCGAAAAAAGTATTCATTCATTTTTTATAGATAATTATATGATCTACAATTTTTGTCTGAACTAATTTTATAATAAAACTTACCGTTTTGCAGAAAATCACGAAAAACCAATTTTTTTGATCTTAGACCTCGAATAACATTTTTTCCACGTACCGGATCGATAAAGACTTTTTAAATTTCATTTATAATTATGTTTTGAACAATTTTACCAATTTCCAGCTTTTTGGAAATTACTGTACCTTCACTCTTATTTTTTGTACTAATTTGACCGGACTATAAGAGTAACTATATATTTAAATCAGCAATGAAAAGTTTTCAAAAGAAACACAAATTAAAAAAATAAATTTAAAATACCATGATATATTGAAACCAATATACTCTCATGCCCGATTTCATAAAATTTTTAATAAGCTGTTAAAATTAAAAGACGATCTTTATTGGTTTGTTAATTCTGATAGGTATATTCTATTGGTTAGTTAAATTGATCGACTTGCTAAAAGTTATATGAAGCTTTGCATCAATTGCTGGGCAGCTAACGGCCACGAATATAGTAATACACTTTTAGTGATTTTATATTTATTTTTTGTTAATTCAAATTAAAAACTGCAAATAAAGCAAAAATTGAAGAATTAATATACGGTTTTCGAAAATTGCGTTCATTCACTGTTTGATGGTAGCACTAATTTATGAGATAAACCGAAAAATCCTGATTTGGTTATTCTCTACATTTTGTTTTAAAGTTTGTTTTATTTCCATTTCTAGATTTGTAAGCACACTGTACATAGGAATTTATTTATTAATTTTGTAAATAAAATTATGTTGGTAACCGTGTAAGTAAGAGTAAGAGTGATAATTGTAAAGTGATAATTTTATCCGTCTCATATAATTTGATATTTTAATGATTTTTGATAATAAATTGATTTTATTTAAAACAAAAGTTGTTTAAATTAAGTGAAAGTCTATGAAGCTTAAAAATTTAGAATTTCAAGAAATTTTAATTGTTTGTGGAATTGTTTCACGACAAGTTTTGGTTAAGGCAAATGAAAATCCGATACGCATGAACATTTGTTACCACACGAGGTAAAATTTTAATCATATTAATAATTTTTTCAGGTTTGCCTGATGAGATTCCGAAAATCAAAACATAAAAGTTAACAGTTATGTAGCAAGCTATATCATTCATTTAAATAGTTTTTGAACAATTTTATGTAATTTATGAATTAAATTATTCTTCAAGTTCATGTAACATGTAAAAATTGATTTTATAAAAAAACATAGATTTTATAATATACTTGTATAAATTTATTAATTATTTAATCAGATAATTGTACACCTTTCTTTTTCTTATAATAAAATATTAAAATTTCACCTAAAAATACAACTGTTGAAAAAATTAGGCCACCTAACCATACAGCAAAAAGACCATATAAATGTTTCATAGATAACCGGGTTTCAGAATAACTATTATACCGACCGTTACTTTCCAAATTTAGTAAATGAGAAAATTTTGCAAACAGTATACCACTTTCACTAATTTGATTAATAAATTTATTCAGAATTGGTAAAAAATAATGACCCTCTTTTATGTGAAATAATAATTCAAATCTAAAAAATAGTGAACCGCTTACAATAAAAGTAATATCACTTATTAGTTCGTTTGGAGAAAATCTTAAAGTTATAGTTTTTGGAGAAGCCAAGCTAAAATTTTTATAAAGTTGCATTCTATTTAACAAGTCAGTATAATTACCAAAATCTACAGGTTTTACTTTATTAATAATCATTTTATACATGCTACTATTGTAAATTCTTTCATCGTGCATTTGTTGAAAATGTAATGGGTGAACACAAAGGCTTAATCCTGAATTTATCAGTTTTTCTATTGTATTAATTTTGGGTTCATATAACGGTTTTAAAAGAATACTACTCAATTGACTCTGAAATGCATTATCAATATGAACTACAAAAAATAAGTATAAAATCATAAGCACTCTCAAATAGCTTGATTTTGGTACCGATTTAATACTAACTGAAAATATTAACGAAAATGTGCTTAACATACATCTGGAAAATACTTCAAATATTTCGCGTTTTCTTAACCGCTTCGCAATTAAATTCCAAACTACACTTGCCATAACAACATAAAATATAACTAAAAGCCATAATTTCTTTTCAAACACCATAAATATTAACTTAAAATTTGAAATTTCTCTGGGCCGAGGAACAACCCAAGATAATATATCATAATAAACCGTGTTACTAAAATCGTATATCAAAAATTTATCCATATATCGCCCAACTTGTCCAAACATGATAATACTATGATCTGTGACATTGTTTATGTTTTCTAAATCACTAAAGGAGTGCAAAACTACATTTGCTTTCATTTGCATGCCAATGATATTCATAAAATTTATTAACATAGCGTTAATGGGATCGGTGTTTAATAAGCTTTTGTTAATTTCAGTCAAATTTTTAACAAATCCGAAAAGCTTAATCGTGCATTTACTAAAATCTTCAGCATTTTTATTGAAAATTTTTCTGATTTTATTAACACAACAATCTAAATATTGATCAATAACAAATTTTTGTCCGCATTGATTTTTTGAAGCAAATGGTAACCAAGTATATATGTTCGGAGCTGCATCCAGATTTTTATTCAACACCACCAAAATAACATTTTTTATATGATATTTCCAAAGCATTTTAAAAATATTTCGTACTGCTTGCGCAAAATGGGTTATTATTATGTATTTTCTTCTTGGACTAATTTTGGGGTACCACACTGAACTATTAACAAATTCATTAAACGTATTGTTTAAATTTCTTTCATCTTCAACATACAGGATATAATCATTGTTACTAAAATCGCCATTTACGCTATAAAGATTATCTGTTGTTGTTATTATTATTGGGTTTGATAGCCTATCTATAAAATTTGCTCTCAATTTTGGATTAACTATTACATGAATAGCAGTGTTAGTCTTCAAATGATTTTTTGATATTTTGGATATGCAGTTATAGGATTCCGAAATTTTTTTCTTTAGATGAAATTCGAGTCCATTTATTACACCCATTATTATAACAAGACAAATAAATATGTTGGCAATCATTATTAAGTATAATCTATGTAGCACGTATTATAAATATTAAACAATTCTAAATGAATACACTTACAAGTGAGGATTCAGAGCCTTTTTATATCGAGTACGGTAAAAGCATTCGATATTGTTACACGTTATATAAGTATTAAAAGGTTTGCTTTTATAGTTTTAAACAAAATCATATAAATAATATTTATTCACCATAAAGAGGTAAAGTAAATTTTATTATTGCTTTTTTGAATGTCATTAACAAAGTATTTACATACACAAATTTTTTTGCATCACAGTAAATGGCATACGTATTGCTAAGATTTTTTTGTAAAAAAATTTACCACCTTCACTTTTCTCTACCACGGCGTAGCTCTAAGTTGGCGGAAGCAGAGATAAGTCTTACTCAAGGGTGGTCGGTTCTATGATTGCTTCATACGAAAATATTCAAAACAAAATTTCCAGATTCAAAAATGTTAAATTTCGCCATGCATGGGACTCTTTAATTTAACTTATCAAATGCAATGCTTTATCTTCCAATGCATACGTCCCGTTTTAAAAGTAATTTCACTTTTCAAATTTAAATTTTATTCGATTTCCAAACAAATCCAATTAAAAACCTACTTCAAAATAAAAATACGTTGGCTACAAAAATAAATCAATTTTAATCAAATAAAAATAATCTTCAACTAACAGTATCAAAAAAATCTTCACGGTCAAAGCAATTCCAATCAATATTCAAATATTATAAATCACACTTTCAAATTTATTTCACAAAAGTTATATTCAAAAACTATCAGAACCAAAATACGCACAGCTGACTCGTGCGGCCATTAAATTGGTAAAAATATTTACTCTCCTCAGTTTTCTGCCAACCTTAACTTTACAAAAATTTATAATGCAACCTTCAAATACCAAAAGTTACAAAAAGTATGAGGGACGGCCAAAAATTACTTTGTAACACGATAGTAGAGTGTATTTTCAGTAGTAATATCATCAACAGTGTAGGATATTTAGCTACTTCGCCGCCGTCTTCACTTGTTTCGTCGACGAAAATTTAGTATTTAATTTTTTAATGTTCTAAAATTTAATCCAAGTTGTAAATTTATTCGACTTATATTTTATGTGTTTTATTTATGTAACTTTCAAATTCTGGGTATGCCAAGGATTTTTTAAAATTATTTGTTTTTTGATTGAAGCGACTCAGAGATCTACTAACTAAATCTACCATTTTTGAGAGCAGTTTATACATGTTTATAATCATACACAGTTTATAATCATAAAATACTTTCAAAATAAGACACAATAAATCTTACATCGAATTGAATTATACCGGTCATTGAATACACTTTTATGGTTTTTGGCCGATTTTATACGTATTTTTGAATAATTTTAAAACTTTATTTTAAATATTTGTAATTTACGCTAAAAACTTCAATAATTTTATTACAAAATTTTTAAATTCGTGAAGTCACTTTTGGTACCACTCGGCCAACTTTTATTCATTATTGAAATATGGAATCGTCTTCTGATGTAGTTGTTCAACTATCTAATCTATTCATCTTGTTTGTAAAATATCTGCGTTGAGTTTATGTCGTGCAATTTTTAAAATAACGAAAATGCTAACAATAAACAAACACAAAGAAAAAGCTTCTAGTACAAGACCTGTACATACAAGATCCTTATAAGAACTGTTTAAACCAAGATTGTTCCAAAATCAAATAGCTTTAGAATCCTGCGCAAACAGTAAATTTTTCTGTCCTTGACTTTGTAAAAAGCTTTTTTGACGATTTAAAACGCAACGCAGTATAATTATTTTGTGTGGTTTTGAAATAAAATATAAATATTTTGTTAAAAGTTATAATTATGCTATATAATAATTTGAAAGTTAAAAATAAACAACTATTAAATAATACAATTGAAATTAGTTTTAATATTACCCAGAATAAGTGCTTTATAAAAAGCATTAATGTTTATTTATTTATTTAAAAGTTATTTATTTATCTATTTTTTTAGTATACAGATATATGTAAAAATATTACATTTTTTTACATTGTATTACTAAACTAATATTGTGTAAATTTTAAATAATACAGATCTCTATTTAGTTTACCATTAATTACTGTTAAATTTATATATATAATTATATTTAGGTATGTAATAAAAACATTTTTTTTTATTATCTAACATAATACAATTTATCCAATCTTGATAATTTATACACCTGATACCTGATAATTTATACGAAACCATGTTGTGCTTTAAATAAAAAGTAAAAAGAAATTATTCATTTTGCGAAGAAGTAATGATAATTGAAAATAATGAAAAACCAGCAGTGTGGTGTAAGGTTTAAATCGACATGCTACGGAGTGGGAGACCGCAGTTCGATGCTTGGTCGCGCCAACTGCACTGCTGTAATCTAAAAAGTCTAACTTACATCTTGGGGCTATACTCGCCAACACGCATTGGCAAGCGTGACGTTTTAAAGCCTACTAATCTCTCAAATAAAAATGAGAGAGGCCTAACATTCAGGAGTGGATGGATACAGCCTAAGAAGAATGATAATAAATATTAAAACAACTTCTTAGACTTAACAACTATACCATTACTTCATAAAAGTTATTGATACATTAATTTTACTAAGAGAAAGCAATTAAATTACGCCCAAATTACCCAATGTGATTCAATATCCTAAGTATTTCAATTACTCAAAATAATTTAATTTTAGACGCTTAAAAATTGACTTTAGAACTCATATTGGAGTATTGCCAGACTTCTACTGGTACAATACAGTAAAAACGTCTGTTTCTGTATTTGAAAAAAGATTTTGTTTCACATTTTAATCAAGAAATATTTTTCAAAAAATTGAAGATTTCTTCAATTAGTTTAATGAGAATCTCATATGCGGCATTAAAATGCAAGTTTTCTATTTAATTTGAACAAATTTTACTATCACAGGCGATTGTGATAAATATGTAGATGGTTAATTTTCCGATTTCGAAATAGTACATTATACATTAAGGGAGAGAAAAGCAATATTATTCACGAGGTGCAAGTTTGTAGCCAGAGGGCGAAGCTCGAGAGCTACGATGCATCGAGGGAATAATGGCGTTCTCTCCTGTGGTGTATATACTATTTTTTACACGCCCGAAACTAAAAAATAAATACAAAACTAATTTATAAATCATGACAGAGAATTACATTTATTTTATTTAGTAGCCTTTGAATTATAATACAATGAATACTATGACAACAAACAAAATTGTGTAAACAAGTTTAGGTTGTAAATAGAAGAACCACAAGAAATTATTGATGCTGCCAGTTTTGCAGTCTCCGAGTTATTACCAGTGAAACCGAAAAGATTGTACGATATTGCATATAATCGTTTTAGAGAGTGGTGCACGAAAAAAAAGTGAAAACATATTCCGAAAACGTAATGTTGGCTTATTTTGGAGAAAAGGCAAAAGTGTACAAGTCCTCTACATTATGAGCGCAATATTCAATGATAAGAGCGTGCATGGTAATTAATGATAATATAGACATAAGCAAGTATGCACAACTAATAGCATTTTTAAAACGAAAATCTGATGGGTATCATGGAAAAAAGTCAAAAGTTCTGTCACGAGAACAAATTGATTGTTTTTTATCAAGTGGAAATGATAATGAATATTTAACGATTAAGGTAATAACATTAGATTTTATTGGTTGGAAGTCAACTGCAGTTTGTGAAGGCTACATTGAAGATTCGGTGGAAATTAAAAGAAATATTGCAAATTAATTACTACAACCTGCAGAAACGAGAACACCAGGATGGAGTAGTTAATAATCTACACCGGCACAAATCCTTGTGTCAAATTTTAGATTTCATCAAATTATTTATTAAAGTTAAATTTTCAACTTCAATCAAAAAATTTTATATTAAAAAGTTTTTAAATTGAACAAGTTATTTAAACATTTAAATATATCATATTTTTATTAAACTTTCAGTGAAGATTATCGTTTTTATCAGAATTTATTATATCTGATAAAATTATAAAAAATTATTAATATTAAATTAACTTGCTTAATTTAAAAACTTTTTAATTTAAAATATTTCACAAGTTAATAACTTATTATATTAAAATACTAGCTGACCCAACAGACATTGTCCTGTCTTGGAACTTGAAAAAATAATAAAAAAAATATATATCAAAATCAAAGCATTTTTTGTAATGCTTTGTGATTCACAACATTGTTAGTTTTGTTTTCTAGTGCGTAAATAAAAATAGTGATGATGGTTTTCCAACACAGAAACAGACCACACACAATTGGCCATGTAAAATACCTGGATTTTCAAGACTGATGCCACAAACACTTAACGACTGCCTTTGCGATTTATTTATCGACATTGCAAATGCAAGCCACAATTAAAATTGTAACCCTTTAAAGTCGGCTGGCATGTCGTTCGGAATCATAGGGATGCGTAGAATCAAAAGATCTGTCTCTTTTAAAATTTTTGAAATTTTTAAAATTTTAAAATTGTGGCTTTTAAAATTGTGGCTTCGATGACGTTGTTCATTAATTTCTTCACCGCAAGCCAGGCGCCATTACAAAGACGTGGTTAGTTTATGTTCCGCAACATAATGATTACCGATTCGACTTTTAATTGAAGATTATGGGGTGGTAATCCGGGCAATTCCACTGAATGTAAAATTTCCGTTGGACAGTTAACAACATCATATTGGATAGTAACGGAATTAATTGATTTGTATGTCATCAATTCGCCAGCTATCTTAATTTGAATCTGAAAATTGATTTCTTTATCATCAACGTTTTTTGCAACTAATATAACACGTTCGCTCAACCAAACATGATTTTTGTAATTTGGAGAAATGTTTGGGATCACCATCTCGATGAGTTCGGTCTTTGATTCAGTAAAGTGACAAAAATTGACAGGGAATGTAATGTATCCAGACGATGGATCAACAGAAATTTTGCCATTACTAATGTCGAGGAATTGTTTAGAAAAACCTTTTGCAAATCAATAGTTATATTAGCGTATTTCCTTGACTTTTCACTTTTCAGCCTGTTTCGACCTCCATGTCCTACAGTTATATGAGCACTTTCGATAATATCAAAGATTTCCTCAGCTGGCAAATAATACTTTTCAGGTTGAGAACCTGTTGATATTAGCTTTTTCAATCCTTCAATTTTCAGAACATCACATCTTTTTGATCTACGGTATTGTAAACGGAGTTTTCTGTTGGGCAATCTATATTATTAGATTATCGTACTCATTCTTTGTGATCACATTATAATGGTTTTATTTCCTTTCTAAGTTCATTAATTTTCGGAGGAAACATACTTTCTATTTATTTCCTGAATTGTTTGATTGCATTTCGTCACTCATTGCGAATTAATTACGGTCTGTACAGTAAAAATCAGAGCATGATATTTAAATTTTTACGATAGACTGTTTTGATTTATTTTTTACAATTAATAATTGTAATCATTAATATTTAATGGTTAGTGTAAGTTACTCCTCACCACGATTTGAGCTTTTTTAGTTTGATCTACAACCTGCAATTCTCTACTTGGTGACGTCTCAACTATAGTTGGGTGTGGTAAAAGCTTGGCTAATCTACCGATATGTATCTTACTGTAGTTAAATCAAAAACATACTTTAAAACGAAGTGTATTACAAATGTATAATTCTGTCATTGAGTTAAAATTGTTAAAAAAGCAAAAATATCTATTAACATAGTGCCATGGTTCCAGAAGAAGAAATGGAACAGTGCCATGATACCTGAAGAAGGAAATATATTAAGCAGTAAATTACACAATTTTTTTATTTAACACAATTAAAACACGTACAATATTGTTTCAAAATTTACAAACGATATGAAATTTTAAAATACGATAAAAAGATTCCGTACAAAAAACTAGGATAAAATATAAATAAATTTATTTAAGATGAATGCAAGTTTTTATTTCGCTTTTATGAAATACTATTATTTCACCTAAAAAAATAACTGTTGACATAATTAGACCAGCCAACAATATAGCAAAAGGGCCATATAAGTGTTTTGTAGATATCTGCGTTTCTGAATAACTGTTATACTGACCGTTGTATGCCAATTTTAACAAATGAGAAAATTTTACAAACAAAATACCATTTTCGGTAATTCTACTGATAAATTTATTCAAAATTGGTAAAAAATAATGACCTTCTTTTATGACAAATAATACTTCAAATCTCTCAAACATAGATTCGTTTGAAATAAAAGAAATGTCCTTCACAATTTCTTGTGGAACAAATTTTAATGTAATAGTTTTTGCAGCAGGAAAACTACCGTTTTTAGAAAGCTTTACTCTATTTACCAGGTGAGTATAATTAAAGTTATCAATAAGTATCGCTTTATTAATAATTGCTTTAAAGATGCTATTATTGTAAATTGTTTCATCTTTTAATTTTTGCAGATACAAAGGGTGGACATAAAAGTTTAATTCTGAATTTATAAGTTTCTCGATTGTATCAATTTCTTGTTCATATACTGGTTTTAAAAGATTGCTACTCAATTTACTTTGAAAGGCATTATCAATATGAACTATAAAAAATAAATAAAAGATCATAAGCATTCGCAAATAATTTGATTTTGGATCCGGTTTAATAGCAACTGAAAATATTAATGAAAATGTGCTTAACAGACATTTGGAAAATTCTTCGAATATTTCGCGTTTCTTTAACCGCTTTGCAATTAAATTCCAAACTACACTTGCCATAACAACGCAAAATATAATTAAAAGCCATAATTTTTTTTCAAATACCAGAAATACTAACTTAAAATTAGGAATTTCACTAGGCCGAGGTACAATCCAGGAAAATATATCGTAATAAATTGTGTTACTTAAATCATACTTCCTTATAGTTTCCATATCTCGTCCAATTCGTACAGCTATAGAAATATTCTGATTTGTGTAATCGTTTAAAAATTTTAAATCACTAAATGTATGGAATTCTACATTTGCTTGCAATTGCATTCCTATTATATTAAAAAAATTGATTGACATTGCAGAAACGGGATCACTCATTATTAAATTTTTATCAATATCACTAATATTATTATATTTATAAAGCTTAAACGTGCACTTGCTGAAATTTTGAGAATCTCTATTGAAAACATTTTTTATTTTAATTCCACAATAATCTGAAAATTTATTAATTTCAAATTTTTGTCCACATTGATTTTTTGAAGCAAATGGTAACCAAGTATATATTTTTGGGGATACATTCAGATTTTTATTCAACACAATTAAAATAACATTTTTAATATAATATTTCCATAACATTTCGAAAACATGTACTTCTGCGACAAAATAAATGATTATTATATATTTTCTTCTAGGACTAATTTTAGGGTACCACATTGGACTATTAACAAATTCATTAAACGTTTTGTTTAAATTTTTTTCATCTTCAACATACAGGATATAATCATTGTTACTAAAATCGCCACTTACGCTATAAAAGCTATCTGATGATGTTATTATTATTGGGTTTGATAGGCTATTTATAAAATTTGCTTTCAGATGTGGATTAACTATTACATGAATGTCACTGTTAGTTTTCAAGTAATCTTTAAATAATTTAGATAAGCAGTTGTACGATTCTGAATCTCTCTCTAGATAAAATTGAAATCCATTTATTTCATTTGTGATTATAAAAAGACAAATAAATATTTTAACAATCATTGCATATGTAATCTAACCTTAGACAATTCTAAATGAATGAATCTACTGATTACTGAAAGTAGCTTTATATTAAAAACCTAAAGTGTTTAACAATGTTACACGCTATGTATCTATTATAATATTTACTTTCTATTAAATTTTATAATAAAAGTAGTTAAATTATTTACTATCAAGAGATAAATTAAAGCATTAATACTTTTTTTAAAGTCACTCAGGTCAACCGCAGAAGAAAATATTGGGGTGCTTTAAAAAGAGAGTAATAATTATTCACATAACATGAAACTAATCTCGTGGCATTTTTATTTCAGAAGGCTAATCATCAAGTGGTCACTCTATCGTGATGTGGTATTAATCTCACCCCAACTCAAAAATACTAAGAGTATCTTTAAAATATTTAAGGCGCACAATTTTAGATACATTTTAATTTTCAAAGTTAGGAAAAAACACCTACGCCTTTCCTACGAAGGAAAGGCGTTCTTTGCCTATTGTTCTTTGCGTATCGATTCAGTAAATTTACTGAATTAAAAACATCGAAAACGAAATGGTCGACTGCAAATTTTCCCAATTCTTCTTCAATGACAACTTTGCACCGGTTGTCCGTAAAACCGTTGCAGCCCTATTTTCCATCTTAAATATTTTTGCTAGGTTTGGAAAGTAGCAGACGTGGTTGTCATCCACAAATCAGGTTAAGACCTCAGAAGCTTTCAAAGCTATTGCCCTATCAGTTTCCCGTCAATACTCGGCAAAGTCGCAAAACAAATCATTCTAATTCGACTCAAGCAGGTCATCTTGGCAACAGCAACGTACAACAGTCCTTTCGAGTAGTTGAACACATCTTGCTAGGTTTCAATAAAGGCAAAATCACAGGTCTAGTAGTACTCAACGTATCAAAAGCATTCGGCAAAGAGTGGCATAAAGGAATACCTTATTAAATGTTTCAGAAAAAATCTAACCGGCACTCGTCCACCTAGTAGGCTTCCACATCGACAATCGTCAATTCCGCATTAAGATCAACAGAGCGCGCTCCACCGAGTGGTTTATCACTGCAGGTATTCCTCTAGGGTTCCTAGTGTTCTCGACGCTATTCAACTTCTTTATTAGCCACATTCCAACTCTACTTAAATTAAAGATGAAATTTTCACTTTATGTCTATAAGACTGCAAAGAGGCTCATATTCAAGAAACCGTCACTGATTTAGAAACTTGCTTCGAAACTTGGCATATCGGAGTCAACTCGAGCAAGAGCACCGCAACCATCTTTCAAAATATCAAAAAGCATCACCGCCAAGCTCTGGTGGATAGTTTGCGGAAAGAGATTTTTGTCACCTTCCAACAAGATACGCATCTACAACGCAATCATCAGGCTCACCGCGATCTACGCAGCCCTTGTCTAGATCACGGCTATCCCTAATCTTATCAAGAAGATCCAGGTGATTCAATACAAGAGCCTAAGAACTGCTTTAAACGCTCCTTATTATGTCACCAATAGAAAACTCTACGCCGATGGAAAATCGAAACAATTGAAGAAAGACAATTGTCAGTTTTCAGAAAACCCGCTCGTACTGCAACTAGGTCAATACCGGTTAAGTGAAAATCTAGGTCCCGGCCGACCCAAAGACTTTTTCCTACCGATTTCAACTCAGGAAACCCCCTCCCGATATCACTTAACCGCTTCTTTTCAGGAACGACACCACCCATCAAGCAGAAGCATTAACACCGCACCAGCGGAACTTAGAAAGGTTTCCATTTTTGAACTCTTGCATAGTTAGCTTTTTGTTTTTATTTTTTCTTCTCCTTTCCTCAAACCCTAACGCCAGTTTTCACCAGATGAAGATGTGGGGATCGCCCCGGCAATCCACAAGTCACAGAAAATGAAAGATGCACTGATTGTAGGATATTTCGTTAACACTTCTGATTTGTTACTAACGGAACTGTACAAAGTACTCGGTGAAAGTAATTCAATTACCTATGTTTGGCTATATACTAAATGTGCTAAATTAGTATAGTTACTAAATGTGAGTATTCTACGTAAAGAAGGCAAATAATACTTGAAAAGATTAATAAGAGAATTATATGAAAAACAAGAACTACCAAACAAAACCAACTTTGGTTAAACAAACACAATTAATTGAACTTCTTAATTGAATATTTACTCTTACATATTTTTTGTTTTACATTCATTACATTACCAACGACATTTATATTATAACATTCAGCTTCAAAACTTTATTATATACTGAAAATTTATTAATAACTTTTTTTTTAAACTTACAGGTATTCATTAATTACTGTTAAATTTATAAATAATTATCTTGAAGTTTGTAAAATAGAATTATAACTAAGATATTACAATTTGTCTCATCTTCTGTACATATCTGATAATGTAAGATAATTTGTACAAAACGTGCTTTAAATAAAAGTTATAAAAGAAAAATAATTTTTTATTTTGCGAAAAACTATTAATACTAATAAATATTAAAATAACTTCGTTTGACGTAAGAAGTTTTATTACTTTTAAAAGTAAATTGACATATTAAGTAATTACTAAAATATTTTACTGAGAATAATTAACTAAAAAGCAATTCAAATACGCCCAAATTACCCAATGTAATTCAATTACATAAGCTATTTATTTGCCCAAAAAAGTTTAATTCTACAAAATAATTGAATTTTTAGTGGCTCAAAAGTTGATATCATACTACATACATTGCCAAACTACTTACTACCCTGCTATACAGTAGTAAAATCTTTTTCTTTGAATTGAAAAATTCTTTAATTATGTCGTTAATAATTTTTTTAAGTAAGTAAGTAAAATTTAATTTTACACACAACGAGAATATTTAATTATCGATTTGTAAAAAAATTATTCACTCATGACTTTGTCACTCATGAAAAAATAACATTTTGCTGTGTCCATACCAAGCGGTGGTGACTTTTGCAACCTAAGGAACACCGATAAAAGCAGGGCTTTACGATGTCGTTCTTATTTTACATTTATTTGGTGCGTGTTTTGATTTTGTTCATTTATTTATGTTGTATTGTTTAGTTTAAGTTGTTTTCCGTTTTAGTTACTACTAATTTAATTTAAATAAAATGTTATTTATATTTTTTATTGTTGACATTGTTATGACTCATCAACATGCAGCCAGCACAGCACAGCCTAACATGCAGTAATATTGATTTATAAAATCAATACAAATAAACATCTAGATTAAAGAAAAAATAAAAGAAATGTGGGAGAATTAATAAAAAAGAGATGCTCCACTAGGAACGTTGGGAATGTGAAAAATAATAACGACCAGCAACGACAGTTATTCTTAGATCGTGGTCGAAGACAGTCGAGTAAATTTATTTAAATTAAACGCGTGCTGAGAGTTTTTTTAATGTGTTTGCTTTGTTTGTGAATAAAGGCCAACAATAATTAATGTGGACTAGAGATCCGATATTTTCTAAGTTTGAAAATCATCTTCACCACACGTTTATCAGAGTGAGAATCCCACGCGTCTATAGAAATACGAAAGCTGAATACAATTATTATTCATATCCAGTGATATTCAGTGGCACATCCAAGAAGTAGATGCGTACGATCATTAAAGATATGCAAAAAAAAGATCCCGTGCAAAGAAAAATCGGTGCTGGCCTACAAGTTACGTGAGCTCTGTTTACTATTTATTTTTATTTACTCAGGTTGCTAAGAGTTAAACATGGGAAGAAAAATCGTCTTCTTACTCATAGTGCCATGGTATCTGAAGAAGAAAAAATAATATTCATTAAACTATACAATTTTTTTAATTAAAGCCATTAAAATAAGTACAATATTGCTTCGAAATTTACAAACAATGTGTAATTTTTAAATATAATAAAATATTCCACTAACAAAGAATAAGATAAAATATAAATTAATTTATTTGAGATACGATTTTTTTATCTTATTAATATTAATTTTTAACTTTTAAATTTAAATTTAAATTTTTTTAATTTTTTTTTTTTTTAATTTTTAAATTTTATGTAACAAAATCATTAAACGGCTCGTTTAAATTTTTGTCATCATCAACATACAGAATGTAATCATTGTTATTAAAATCGCCAAATACTATCTGATGCTGTTACTGTTATTATAACTATAAACTATTTATGAATTTTGTTTTCAGGTGTGGATTAACTATGAATTTCATTCTTTTAGTTTTAAAAAAATCTTTCGATATTGTATAGATATTCACTTATATGATTCTGAATCTACCTCTAGATGATTGTACGCTGAAATTTATTTGGTAAAATTTATACTACTAAAATCGTAAGAAATTAAGTTTAAGAAATTTTGGATTACATTTTCGATTCGAAATTTTAGCCTTATTTTCAACTACAAAGATCCAGTTTTCCAAAGATCAAATGGGTTGAAAAAAGAATTATTTTACATATAATTCTTTGCTCCTCCTTTGAACCTAAATGTAGCATTTATCCACAGCCCGAAATAAGAACGAATTTCAGAACCTCATAAAAACCTATTTATTATTCACGTGCTTTCTCTCTTATTTTCTCATACACTCCTTTCTTTCTTCCTATTTTTTCATTTTCTCAAATTTAATTATAAATTTTTTAAAATGGTTTTAATAAGTTGTCTTGATGTTCTGAGATAAGATTTTATGACTATCATTAATTTATATATAAAATTGTAATTATTGCAAAATTAATATTTTAAAAATTTTTTTCAACGTGAATATGCCTTTAAATGATTATTGATTGAAAAAAATGTTTAATAAAAGATATTGAAAAAACAAGATCTTGGTTCCAGTAAGGAATCGATCCTTGAATAGTTTACAAGTTAAGTTCAAGAAATCATAATAATTTTTTTTTAATATCAATTTTTATTATCCAGATACCACGTGGATAACGGATGTGTATGTAAGTATGTATAGACGAGCTCATGGCTCACGAATGTGCTGTAATTAAATAATTAAAGAAAATATAAATAAATAAACAATCAAATTATTTACAATTTATTAAAACATAAATTTTAATATTTTGTATGTTCTCCATTGCCTCGTATTACTGCTGATACTCTCTTTGGTTTCTCATAAACCCAAAGATGTATTTAAATAAATTAATGCAAATAAGAATATAAAATTTAACTTTATATTTAACAATACACATACTAATTATCACAAAATTCATAATTTAGTTGATTTCTATTATACAAATAAGAATAGCTATTTATTTAACTCAGCAATGAACAATTTTCGCAAACACAAATTAAACAAAAAAATTTAAAATATCATGATAATATACTGAAACCAATTATACTCTCATGTCCGGCTTCATAAAATTTTTAATAAGCTGTTAAAAGTAAGCGACGATTTTTATTGGTTTGTTAATTCTGATAAGTATATTCTATCGGTTTGTTAAATTGATCGAATTGCTAAAAGTACATGAAACAGGGCAGCTAACGGCGACGAATATAGTAATACACTTTAAGTGATTTTATATTTATTTTTCATTAATTCAAATTGAAAACAACAAATGAATCAAAAAATTAGAGAATTAATATATGGTTTTCGAAAAATAGCGTTCATTCAGCGTTTGATGATGGCAGTAATTTATGAGATATATATTATCATGTTCCGAACCAAAGTTTTACTTACCCTATTAATTTGCCATTAATTTCGATTTAATTTTGTAAAATATTTGAATTTGGGAGGTTAAACTTTGAAAATTAAAGTTGGTAGAAGTAAAGTTTTTAACGACGTCTTTTGCCAAAAATGTCCGACGTGATGGACCTATAATTATTATGTTTAGAAAGAAAGAAATTAATTTGATAAATTTGTGGTTTGAAAATATAAGAAGTTTGTTTTTGATAAAAGTGTTTTATTTGATATTTATAATTGGATATATCAATATTGGAAGATTTTTGAGTGGATCTAAAAATAAAATTTGAACGGAAGCCATCAATGATAATTGTAATAAGATAAAGAAGATAATAGAGCAAGAAGAAAGAAGAAAACAATAATTAAAAATATAAGTAAATTAAAAATTTTATATTAATAATATGAAAATTTGTTATAGAAACCAAAAATTAGAATTGATAACAAGGCAGCTGCGATACGAGTATCGTAAAATTTAACTTCACCATTTTTAAAATAATATTCAAATACAAATTAAATTTAAAGAAATATTTAAGGATGAAAGTTTGATTTTAAAAATTAATTAAAAATAAAATGCTGGGGGAATAGCAATATAGTACATAAGACATTATAAGATGATCTCTTTACAAATATTTTAAGATAGAGATCATATTTTATTTAATTACCAGTATTATTGAAACAGTTCCTTTTATATTAACTAAACAGTAACATGTACAATACAATATTATTACATATTATATACTTTTTTAATTTATTAATTATTATTTAATAAAATGATTATACATTTTTTTTATTATTTTTATGAAATATTACAATTTCACCTAAAAATACAGCTGTTGAAATAATTAGGCAACCCAACCACACAGCAAAAAGACCATATAAGTGTTTTATAGATAACTGCATTCCAGAATAACTATTATATCGACTACTGCTTTTCAATTTTAGTAAATGAGAAAATTTTACAAACAGTATACCACTTTCACTAATTCGATTAATAAATTTATTCAGAATTGGTAAAAAATAATGACCTTCTTTCATTACAAATAATAATTCAAATCTAGAAAATATTGAATCGCTTGCAATAAAAGTAATATCCTTTATTATTTCGTTCGAATTAAATTCTACAGTTATAGTTTTTGGAGATTCTAAGCTAAAATTTTTATAAAGCTGCATCCTATTTAACACGTCAGTATAATTACTAAAATATATAGGGGTTGCTTTATTAATTATCATTTTAATCATGCTACTATTGTAAATTGTTTCATCTTGTATTTGTTGAAAATGAAGCGGGTGCATATAAAGGTTTAATTCCGAATTTATCAGTTTTTCCATTGTATCAATTTCTGGTTCATATAACGGTTTTAAAAGAATACTACTCAATTCACTCTGAAACGCGTTATCAATATGGACTACAAAAAATAAGTATAAGATCATAAGCACTCTCAAATAACTAGATTTTGGATCCGGTGTAATAGCAACTGAAAATATTAATGAAAATGCGCTTAATAGACATCTGGAAAATTCTTCAAATATTTCGCGTTTCTTTACCCGCTTCGCAATTAAATTCCAAACTACACTTGCCATAAGAACGTAAAATATAACTAAAAGCCATAATTTTTTTTCAAATACCATAAATATTAACTTAAAATTTGAAATTTCACTGGGCCGAGGAACAACCCAACAAAATTTATCATAGTATACCGTGTTACTAAAATCGTGAGTTATAAATGTTTCCATATCTCGACCAATTTGTTCAGCAATGATAATACTATGATCTGTGATATTGTTTATGACTTTTAAATCACTAAATGATTGGAAAACTGCATTTGCTTGCATTTGCTTACTAATTATATTTATAAAACTGATTAATATAACGGCAACGGGATCGGTGTCTAATAAGCTTTTATTAATTATTGCAGTCACATTTTTACCATATTTAGAAAAGATAATCTTGCATTTACTGAAATCTTTATCATTGTTATTGAAAAATTTTCTGATTTTGTTAACACAACAATCTAGAAATTGATCGATAACAAATTTTTGCCCACATCGATTTTTTGAAGCAAATGGTAACCAAGTGTATATGTTCGTAGCTACATCCAGATTTTTATTCAACACAACCAAAATAACATTTTTTATATGATATTTCCAGAGTATTTTAAAAATATTTGGTACTTCTTGCACAAAATGAGTTATTATTATATATTTTCTTCTTGGACTAATTTTGGGGTACCACATTGGACTATTAACAAATTCATTAAACGTATTGTTTAAATTTCTTTCATCTTCTACATACAGGATATAATCTTTGTTACTAAAATTGCCACTTACGCTATAAAAATTATCTGATGTTGTTATTATTATTGGATTTGATAGCCTATCTATAAAATTTGCTTTCAATTTTGGATTAACTATTACATGAATATCATTGTTAGTTTTCAAATAATATTTTGATATTTTGGATATGCAGTTATACGATTCTGAAATTTTGTTTAGATGAAATTCGAGTCCATTTATTACACCCATGATTATAACAAGAAAAATAAATATGTTAGCAATCATTATTATAATCTATGTAGCACGTATTATAATTTTAAACAATTCTAAATGAATACACTTACAATTGAGGATTTGGAGCCGGTAGGATACGGTAAAAGCATTCGACATTGTTACACGTTATATAAATATTAAAAGGTTTGTTTTTATTGTTTTAAATAAAATCACTTAAACAAATTTATTCACCATGAAGAGATAAAGTAAATTTCATTATTATTTTTTTGGATGTCATTAGTAAAGTACTTACACACACACATTTCGTTCCATTATGGTAAATTCCATACGTATACTGTATTTTTATTAATATCTTCAACGGCATAATTTTTTAATGTTTTTTAAATTAATAAATCCAAGGTACTACTCTCCCAACTTTTATTAATTATTAAAATATTACATCGCTCTCTGATGTTGTTTAACAATCGAATCTATTCTCGAGCTTCAGAAACGTGCGATTTGTCTTCGGTTCATGTCGTGCAATTTTTAAACTAAAGAAAATGCTTACAATGAATAAACACAAAGAAAAAGCTTCTAGTACAAGACCTGTACATAGAAGATTCCTATAAGAACTGTTTAAACCAAAATTGTTCCGAAATCAAATAGATTTAGAATCCTGCTCAAACAGTAAATTTTTCTGTCATTTACTTTGTAAAAAGCTTTTTTCACGATTTTAAACGCAATGCAGTATAATTATTTTGTGTAGTTTTAGAATAAAATATAAATATTTTCTTAAAAGTTATAATTATGCTATATAATAATTTGAAAGTTAAAAATAAACCAACATTAAATAATACAATTCAAATTAGTTTTAACATTACCCAGCATAAGTGATTTATGAAAAGCATGAATGTTTATAATATTTATTTATTTGAAAGCAAGAACGAGCATGTTTACTTATCCATATTTTAGTACAGATACATTTTTTTACATTCCATTACTAAATTAATATTGTGTAAATTTGATATAATAAGAAACTTACGGGCAATTATCTATAAAGATTTATCATACAGATCTTCATATAGTTTACCATTAATTACTGTTAAATTTATAAATAATTATCTTTAGGCATGTAAAAAATAATTTTTTATATTATCTAACATAATACAATTTATTCAATCTTCTGTAGACACCTGATGATGAACGATAATTTGTACGAAACAAATTCACATATCAATAAATGAAATTGAAAAAAGTTAATTAATAACAACAAAACGAATGAACTCGCGTACTTATCATTTTATGCAGATTTTGAACTTACGAGTTCGTAAATACTTCAAGCTTTTTAAGGAAGATGGAGCCTTAAATTAGCAGTTTTTGCCAAGTAGATATTATCATAGATAAGAGAAAATGAAATCGAAGATAAAGGATTAAACTATTACGTAGCATCCCAAAAAGGCTAGTTTTTATAACAGATAAAGTGTTCTATCGATTTCGATAATTTGTAATATTTTAATTCTAAAATTGAAAACTTTGCAGTTGTAAGAATTTTTTAGTAAAAATAGTTTAGTGCTTTTTTAAAAAGCGTGAAATAATCTACAAACTAGGTATCTTATATTGTCTAAAATCAACGGTTTTCGAGCTATGAATTAACCAACAATAACATGTCTGCATATAGGGGGTAGAAATGTAAAAATATTGTTTACACCTAAATTCATCTCTATATTTTAGATAATTTTTTATAATTTTTTAAATTACATCTAGATACGTATACCAATGTAATAATCTAGTTTTACACGCTATATTATAGCGTGATTTGAATACTCCCTTGGTTGTATTACACTCAAGGGAGTCTTGAGTGAATTAAAGACTCCTTTAGTTGTATTATACTTACGCCCGGTTTTTCAATCGTTGGTTAACTTTTTGGTTTGGTTACCCTCACTTTCAAGTTAACCTATAGTTAGAATTTATTTGCGTTTTTCAATTTATATTCAGGTGTTGGTAAGGTAACTTCTAGTTTACTGTACATCTGAACTATTAAACGTGATTATAACCCTAAATATTTGAGTGTAGTTGTCAGTAGGTTGACAGACGTCGTTGTATGATTGTTTTTATTGGTGTTCATAATAATTATTGTTTCTCATTTTTATTAGAATCTGTTACGAAACGATAAGCAATGATAATTTTAGATTTTTATTAATAGTTATAATGAAATATTTGATATAAACAAATACCTACAAAATAAATTATTCTTCTGATATGGAAACAAATAGTAAATAATGTGTCTTGAATTTTACTCAAGAAGAAGAAGAACTTTTAGTTACTATTGTAGAGCAACATTAAAATCTTGTAGAATCCGAAAAACTTGTGTTTTTACTTGGAAAGAGAAAGATGCGATTTAGACCTGAGTTGAGAATGCATTTAACAATATTAATAAAAGAAATTTGTTTTGTTAATATTCTATTATGAAAAATTTCAGTATAATCGCATCCAAGCGACTGTATTTTCACATGTGTGCAATTCAATGCACCTACGCATTTGGGAAATTTGACGATACTATAAAAATCTTGTCGAATTTTAAGCACTTCTTCATTTTAAGACATTTTTATATATTGAAGTCGCAAACTTGCAAGAACTAAACTGACTCGTAATACAATTTTACTTGCAGTAGATTTGCTAACCTCAGAAAAATTCCCAGTTGTTCTTAAAAACGAACCACTTGCATAAAAATTCAACGTTACCAATAGTTGGTCTCGAGCAATTAATATAACGCCTATTATTATTGACTAGTATAAGAAATTAAATTCTTCATCTTCTCTAGTATATTTTCTAATGTTCTTGGCGTAAGTCGAAATCTATTAAAAAAGTCAGTACCACTGTATTTTTCAACAAACTTAGGCCTCTAACGAATTATTTTTGGCCTCCTTATTTCTTCATCTATCCTATACGTATTAATATCGTAATGGTAATAATTCATAGATAACAAAATTAATAATTTCAAAAAATTAATTAACTTATTAAATTTTTCTGAATGAAAACCATGAAAACTATCACAATTTACGGTTATAAAGTGTTAGTAATTCGCCAACATATAGTTAACCCACACCCCAAGTGTTGGTAAACATAATCACGACGTAACCAACACTTTACGTTAACCTGCAATTGAAAAACGTAATTTTTAACCTAACTAATAGTTAACTATGAACTAATAGTTAACCAACGATTGAAAAACCGGGCGTTATTCAGTTTGTAAAATTAATAAGTCTTTTTTAAACAAGTTTATTTAATTATCTAATATCTACGTATCAAATAAAATTGATCAAAATCAATTCATAGCAAAGTGACAATTTACCAATCAATCAAATCAAAAAACCTTCGATAACTGCATCAATAATGCGAAAAGCGCTTATTTAATTACTTTACTCTAAAAAAAGTAAAGTCTTATAAAAATAGCATTTACAAAAATTTAGCAAAAATCAACTGTTTGTGGTGTACCTCTTAAAATAATAAAAATCTAAGTACTACTTGCGGTTTAATATTACTGTGAAATAAATAAGTTTTATATACCTGCAGTTTTGTGAAGAATTACCTGTAGGGTAATCTCACATTCTATAGGGATCTAGTGATAAGCAACACGGCACTTAGCAGAAATTTTGACAAACTCAGTTAAATGAGTAGTATTGTTAGTTTTGCGTATGCTGTCATTTTAAAAGTTTTCGGCGATAAATTAAATTTTGTTATATATAATTCAATATGAGTGCTAATCAGTATTGTTCAGTGCCTCAATGTTCATCTTGAGCAAAGAAAAATTCTGAATTAAGTTTCCATTTATTCCCCAAAGCTGAAAAATACAAGACACGCGTGGTAAATAAAATGAGAATTCGGGAATTGGTAGATGTGAGAAAAATGTGGATTAAAAATTTAAAAATAGGAAAAACTGTAACAAAGTTTATGAAAATGTGTTTATTACATTTTACAGAAGATGATTATTTTACACGAAGTAAGTAATTTCTTATTTAAAATATTTTTGAGGTAACTTTTATGCGACACTTTTAGGAAATGCTTCTGAAGTTAAAAGAAGAAAATTAAAGACATAAGCTGTTCCTTCTCAGAAGTTGCCAGTGGAAAGATGTGAATTGTCGAGTGAAAAGCCAGGTCCGTCTGCGAGAACGAAAAGACAGGAAACACGAATGCGCACAACACAACAAGATGAAATTTCATGTAAAATTTCTAATCAAACTGATCAGTGAATCAAACTGATCCTGATGGGGATCAGCATTTATTGCAGAAGTTTGGATGCACAATGCTACAATATCAATCTTGTTCTGCCTCGCTTCTATTAATGCTTTACCACATAGAACAACATGTCCTGCATTTAATACTGCTTTGCCTTCATAAACACATCTAGATGTTTCAGATCCATCTAAATATTTTAGATAGTCAAGAAGACTTAATCTTAATTCGTAAGATTCTGACATATCTGCAAATTTTTAAAATTAAACATAAACACCCACGTTGAAATAAGCGATCTAAAATTCACCTAACCGTATGATATGAAGTTACCCTTGGTTAATTTTTATTTATTTTATTAAATCAATTTTCCAATCAAAAATATTTTTATTTGAAATAATTCATAAAACTTTAATTTCGTTTCAATATAAAATATTCAAATGGTAATGTTAAATTTTACGATACCGATATCTCAGTTCGGCTTATCAAACAAATTTGTCGTTCCTTCAATAACTTTAATATGAAAATTTAAAAATTTTTACCATTTACTTTATTTTTAAATTATTATCTTCTTCTTTCGCTATTATCTTCTTTTTCTTATTCCAATTATCATCGATAGCTTCCGTTCCAATTATAGTTTCCAAATCATTCAACTTTCCTTCAAAAATTAATTTACTCCAATTATAAATATCAATAAAACACTTTCATCAAATAAAAACTTCTTATATTTTCAAACTATAAACTTATTTAATTAAATTTTCGGACCAATCAATTACACGTCCATCATGTCGACCATTTTTTGACAAAAGGCCTCGTATCCAAGTGATCGGTCCCCACCTAGCAAATTCCACAATGTTGCAACTTAATAATTAATACAATAAATTTACAAAATGCATAGGGTGGGTCCGAATTATTTGGAACACGACAATATACTGTAAATAAAAATTCTACCTGCCCTTGCAGGAAAACAGTATTTTCTTCACACTCTGAAAAAATCCAGATTTTTAAAAAAATAGTGAAGAGGCCCACGATGTTAAAGGTAACCGATTTTGTGCGGTAAGCGAGAGCGTGAATTGAATAACAATTCCTGCAGTACGGCTTCCCCGAAAAGAAACACAGATTAAAATAAAGCGTATTTATTAACTCCAAATACTAGAGATCAAAAAAGTATAAAAGGTTGTCAATCGTTTACAACTATCGGCGTAGTTGGCAAAAAGTTATAACAAAAAAATCGTTCTCAAACGAATGTTCGGGTGCACTGGCAAACCATTGTCGAAAACTATAATGACACTCAAAAAAATATTATAGTGTCGAATGAGAAATCAAAGCTGCTCGCAAAAGTGGCTTGTTGGGTTAGAAAAGAAAAACACGTTTACCCGGGTAATTACAAAATTTATCAATACAAAATTTTCCACCTAACGGAAACCAACAGCTTATGAAGTGATGCAAGTAATCGTAATCGTTGTCCAGCTCTCGAACTTCCGAAAAAAAATGACGTTGAGCCGTTAACGCTTGGAAGTCTGCGGTACCCCTGCACTTGAACCAAAAAGGAGGAACTCTGGGAGTCACAACTTCGAGACGTGATGTAAAATAAAGAAAATGAAGAATCTTCAACTGCGTTGAAAATTTCAGTTGGTAATTTATACAAAAATGCCACAAGCCAAATTATAATGATTTTAATCAAATTTTAATCGTCCGTGATGAATCGTCCGGAATGAAGCTTCCGCGGGATGAATCATCCTAGGATGAATCGTCCGGGGATGAATTGTTCTAGAATCAACTCGGGCTTTACATTACAACAGTGCAGTCGGGGCAACTAAGCATCGAACCGTGGTCTCCTGCTTCGTAGCATGTCGATTTAAGCCTTACACCACATTGCTCTAAAAATGTAGGACTACTGTTATCGACGTTTTATCAGAATTTATAACTGTTTCGTCTCTTTTATCGGCAAAAAGACTCTTAAATTTCCAACTTTAAGTTAAAGTATCCTCTTCGTCTATGACTTTTGGCGCTGTTTCATAATTTTTCCAGGAAGTCTTAAAATTACTATAGACCCTCGTTAAGTGGGAAGTAGCAAGAATACACTACTAATTATCCTAAATCTACTCAAAAGTAACGAGGACCTTCTCCCCATTTAGAAACGACGATTTCAGCTTATATAATCTTTGCTTCGTATCTTAATCTTTATCTATGACCTCTTGCAAAGTTCTTCTCTTCTTACCTGACATTGACTTTTCCATCGTAGGTTTCTTTCTGTCACTAATTTTATCTCCGCTTAAGCTTTAGGACCTCTCGGTGGGCATTTTTAAGGTGATGCCCAGGTTACAGAGGGAAAATTGTGCGAAAAAAGAAAAATGTCGAAGACAAAATTCACGATTAGAATATTTACTGCATTAATCTAAGATTACTTTCTATATCAGAAATAAGAATGCATGGAGTTCTATTTATTCCAAATTATTTCAACTAAAAATACTATAAATGCTAATAATAATCCCGCTAACCAAATAATAAAAATGCCAAAAAAATGTTCAAAATTTATAAACACATTTTCATCGGCTTCAGAATTACTTTTAAAATTTTGTCTTTTTGAAGATCTCGAGAGAAGCTGGTTGTGAAAACCACCCTCTAAAATTCTACTAACAATTTTATTAAATATGTCTAAAAAATAATGTCCTTTTTTCATGGGCATTGCAATGTGAAGTCTCGGCAATTTGCTACCTTCTTCTATCACGCTCATCAATTTAATCTCTTTTGTGTACAACTTTCTGATTAGGTGCTTATCAAAAATTGTACTGTGATTTCGATCGTAAGCTACTCTTTTTATATATTCTGCAGCATTCAAAGAGTCTAAGACAACCAATTTCTTAAGAACATTTGTAACGACGCTATCGTTAAAGTTATTTTCATTTCTTAAAGTTTCAGCATAATATTTGTTACTGCACAATGTTAATGTTGAGTCAAGCATTTTTTGAATTGTATTTATAGGAGATGTATACGTAGGCTTTAAAAGAACACTGCTTAATTTACTTTGAAATGCATTATCTATATGCAAGATAAAAAATAAATAGAAAATCATAAGCATTTGTAAAACACTCGATTTTGGCGGAAGGTTCAGTGAAACTGAAGATATTAACGAAAATGTGCTTAGAATACAAATTGTAAATTGGCTATAATTATTTTGTTCATTTCCAATACGTATTGCAATTACATACCAAACCGTACTGGTCAGAATTATAAAAGCCAGGATTGTAAACCATACTTCCGTTTGAAAAATTGAATAAATTACCCGTAGGTTGTTAATTTTACCAGGTCGAGAAACTACCCAAACTCTTGTATCATAATATAATCCATCACTCATATCAAAATTATCTGCATCCATAAATAATAACGGTTTATTTATATCTCTATGTTGATCTAAGACAAATTCAACTTTTGTTTGTAACATGTCCTTTGTCAAATAGGTCGAATTTTCTATAATTTTAATTGGCTGGGCTGAATATACATTGAAAATTGGATTGCTGTAGTTGATAGTAGCATGAACTTGAATGGTGCATCCATTTAAAAATGCCAAGTTATTTGTAAAAGCTGATTTTGCAACTTCATAGTTACAGTTCTGATAACTTGAAATGATAAAGTATTTTCCACATTTATTTCTTGGGTGAAACGGAAGCCATACGTGTAACGTTGGAAAAGTATTTATATTTTGATTTAAAATAATCATAATTAGAGCCCGGATTTATAAGCGCTTATAATTTCAAAATAAGCGCTTTAAAAAGTTTCAAAAAACAAAGAAAAAAGTTCTATAAAATAAAAAAAGCACTAAAAATTAAACATTAAAATTTAATTTTTATTAAATATTAATTAGAAATTCGCTTAATAATTATAAAAAAAAATGTCATATATTTTTCCAAATTATTCATAATGAAAAATTGTCGTCTGTTGTTTAACACCTGCATATAAATCGCAAAACTTTGTTCAACATCAACCGACGTAATAGGAACCCATTGGTTACTGTCAGTTAATTCACCTCACAATTTAAACTTTTTCCTATGCACTATTTGAAAGAAGACACTTTTCTAAGCATATTGCAACAAAAATTTTGTAAGATTAAGTATTAGTTTTCGAAAAATCGGCATTTTAAAATTTGCAATTTAGGAGACTCATAAAACTCGACATAGATTTAATGTTCCACACTCACTTGCATCCCCAAAGTTTTCTTTCTGGGATTATTTATAATTTTTACCGATTCCACTAAAGGCAAATACTTTTTTTCCAAATTTTCGATGGATGATGGAACGTATGAAAAGTTAGCTTTAATAGTATAATTTAATTGTTTTCAAATTAATGTATTCTTAAAAATTTCTTGACATTCATTTATTGCTGCCGACGATAATTCTGACAATAATATTAGAAAATGTTCAAAATTTGTCTTATAATATATGACAGCATTGAGCCACGTTCTTTACTTTGTAAGCATTGATTTGGGAAGTAGAGATGTAATCGGAAAAATTTTCTTTAAAAGCTTGCACTCTCAAAGGTACCTTTACAAAAATTCTTTTTGCATTTGAAATTAAATAAATTATTAACCAAAGAAAATTTAATACAAATTGTTTCGGCAACACAAGATAACCCATGTGCGAGACATGTACAGTAAATTAAATTTTCATAAAATACTTCGAGTTCTGTTTCAACTTTAATCATGTACTTTGTCGGTCATTAAAAAAAGCTCTAATAAGCACTAACGTGCGTTTTAAGCAAAATCTTGAGAAAAAAAGCAAAAAAAGCACTATCAACATTAGGTCAAATCACTGCAAATTTAAGAAACGTCAAGATCCAAAAGGAATATCTTCTACTTATAATTTAGAGCAGTAAGCAAAATGCTTAGAATCCGGGCTATAATCATAATAATATTCCTAACGTTCCGTTTTCCCAAAAATTGAAAAACTGATTGTATTTGTGCTGTGAAATAAGTAATTATCAAGTATTTACCTCGCGAACTATGCTGTGGGAACATACATTGCTGTTAATGAAAGAATTCAAAGTTGCACTTAAATTTTTTTTATTGTTTAAATAAAATATATAATTGCTGTAAAAATTTATGGTTTTACTATAAAAATTATCTGTTGTAAGTAATATAAGATTAAAAATATTTTTTAGTAGTTCGATTTTGTTAAAATCTGAGTCAGATAGTACATATATCGTACTGTTATTCGGGAATACTTCTTGAACAATTTTGGCAACACACTCTTGTGATTTTGATACAGCTGATATTGATTGGAAATTCTTTGAATTTGCAGCGATCATCAATATTAAAAGGAACACGTAGACTACAATCATTTTATTCAAGCAATTCAAAATTTGGAAATCTAATGTCTACATTTAACAATGTTTTCTAATAAGAAATTATCAGAAAATTGTGTAATAATTGACAAAATATATTATTCAAAACACTTTATATTAATATAACTTCGAATACCACTTACACCAAAAACAAACTATATTTATGTAATTGCTTCATTTATACACAGCTTTTAAAAAATCTCTAAGTGCACGAAAATAATAGTTATTATTTTGTAATAAGCATAACTGAAGAATTCAATAAGATTTTGTTTGAGAAAATTAACCTTACCTTAAACTTAATAAAAATTCTATCTATCACTTAGTTAAAAATGTTTAAAACCACGATATTTTGCAGAACATACAAGATAAAACTATATCAAAGCAAAATTTTCTATATGATTCAATTTATTACCTCGAAGTTTTCGAGATATTCTTGAGATTAATCATATTTATTATCCGCGTACTAAAATGCATACCTAAGTAGTACTATTTTTTTTTAAGATACTACTAGAAACTAGAATACATTTATGTTATCGATAACTTTGTATTTGATCGATGTGATATAGACTTAAAGCAGAATTACAGGTGGCGCCGCAGTGTCGAAAAATAAAATAACTTGTTGTATAGAATTGTAAGTGTTTGTATACAGATATACAAGATTTATATTTATTTATGCTTTTAAAAACAACCAACAAGATATTTTTGTATTGGGGAGTTTAAATATTATATACAGGATGTCCAATATCAACGCCAAACATAGGGAATTAACATTGATTTTAATTGTTTTGTGGATTCCTGCTCGTCCGAAAATTTTTTTCGTATCTATGGAACGAGAAAATTATTGACGATCTTATGATACCAAAATTAATTTTTTTTCATCGATATTATTTAATATAAAATTTTAATTTAAAAATTTAATGTTTTTAAAAACAAGTTACCATGTTTTCAAAAAAGTTGATTAAAGTTGACATTAAATTTTTAAATTAACATTTTTTAATAAATATCGATGAAAAATATTAATTTTAGTATCACAGGATGAACACTAATTTTCTCGTTCCATACATAGCAAAAAAATTGGCGGAGGTCGAATTAGCGAGCAGAAATCTACAAAACAATTAAAATTAATGTTAATTCCTTATGTTCGACGTTGATAGTAAACACAATGTATATGTAAAAAAATTAACTCATCAAATGAGTCAATAAACTTAGAAAATCGAGAAAAAAATAAAAAGAACTTAAAAAACTTTGAGTATAGTTTGACAGACAGCGATTGCTAAAAATAAAGACATTCTTGGTGTTAAGGTTTATCGCATTGGGCCTATGTTTCTATATTCTAACCGTGGCTAGCAGCTTCTATTAGGGATAACAGCCTTGGGACGAAGCAAATTTCAGGAGCTTCATAAGAGAAATTTTTGAATATTAATTTCCCGAAGCTGTAGGCTGAGAGAGATTTGATAAATAATATTTCCCGAACGGCAAAAGCTCCGTGAAAATTAGTTTGCGATTATGTTTTCAATGTTGTAAAATGCGACGTCGGGATTAATTATATTTTTCCGAATTGTAAATAAAAAAGCGGATTGAAAATGTCTACAATAACTACAAATACTTTCTGAAGTATTTCGGTAAATGTAAAATTTTTAAATACTATTCATTATTAATATACAACACTTATTTTTTGATTTGCCCACTACGAGCGCTAGTAGTACATTTTTTCTCGACTCCGCCTCTCTGCTCCAAGTCTATAGAAATGTTCCCTCTAACATGAATGCGCGATAGGCCGTGGTTGAGTTTGTCGAAATACAGGCTCGGAGGACGCCGAATTTAAAAATATTTCTGCAGAATGACCGAACTTGCCAACGGTGGAACTCGAAGCTCTAGAACTCGTCAACTGCAACTGACGGCAAACAGTAAGTGTATACCAAATCGCACGGACTTTCAACAAAACGCAAGTAGGACGCGTACAGTGCAAGTTCTACCTGTTCTAGCTCTACTCGTGGCATCGTAGTGTATCATATTACAACTCTCTGCTTATAGTAACTTTAAAATGTCGTTTATTTGCCAACTTATGGATATTCCTTTAATTTTTTTGTTTTAATATATTCAGAAAATGGTCCTCTTTCCTATAGTGCAAACGAAAAATTTGAAATCTTGGAGTGGATTAACTGACAGTAACCCTTTCTTGTATGAAGAACGATACAAGAAAATTTAGTTTATTTATTGAATTGGTTTCTTAATTTTAATGCATATAGTTAAATTCGGAACAGATAAGTTCGCTTTTTTAAAAAGACTTTATTTAAAATTACAGAGATTGTTACAAGCAACAAGCATAAAGAACAACTGAACTTGAAGCTGATGAGTTTTGACTCAGCTTTTATAATTAAAAATTGTTTACATTTTATGTTGTAATGGGCATTTAGATATAATATATCATGGTCGTTCAACTAGAATTACAAAGTGCATTTATAAAATAAATAAAGAGTGGTTGTAAACTAAATTAACTAATTAACTAATTTTAAAATTTAAAATTAACTAATTAACTAAACTAAATTAAAGAGAATTGATTTATACATTGCATGATTAGAAGGAAGTAATTAATTAGACAACGATTAGACGGTCGAAATCAATGAATGCTTCTTATATTAAGTGATATATAACTATATATTGTAACGATATTTTCGTAGAAAATTTACAACACACTTGTTTTTACTCGGCAACCCTGGTGTGCGGAAGCAGTTGGGAATTTTCAAAGATCGAGAGTTCTTACGTCTTCAAAAAAAATAATTAAATAAAGAATTTCTTTTTATTTAAATAAATTAAATAGTAATCCAAAAAAATGTTTCTAAAAATAAATGTAATTCCAATTCAAAAGTAGTATTCTTTGAAGTAATCGTAGTTTTGATTTCGATCTTATCTAAATCGCCCGCTTGTCAATAGCACCATTTGTTCCTACGAATGCAAATTTTAAACTTTCCAATTTTAAATAATTCAGATTCAATTTTTAATTTCAATTGCTCTTCTTTTAATTTATCAACCAAATCCAATCTACCGCTCAATAGCCACGCAATATAAAATTTATCCAAATTTCAAATAAAAAAAAATACTTATTAAAATCACGCAATAATACATTCGCATAAAATCCACTTTATTTAAATCAAATTAAAATAAAATATTACTCACAATTTTCAAAAAATCTCGTAAAATTATCAAACTCAACGGGCATACAAATTCTCACACCCGCTATCAGCCATAGTTGGCCAAAGAACCCTTATCTCTATTTTTTCTCCCCACTCTGCACTTTTACCAATTCAAACGTTTAAAAATGAAATTAACAAATTTTTATAATTTAGCACAGAGTGGGTCGAAATATTTTGTTTCGCGACAATATTAATCAGCATATAATTATAACCAGACAATCCACCTCTTGATTTGCTATTTAATTATTATTAATAATGTATTAAAACAAGTAAATAATAAATTAAAGTTGCTGATACTATGCTTGAAATAAATAGTAGATTAATGTATATCAAATTTATTTTAAAGCTATTTACACTACAATAATTAAATTAAAACATTTCCTTTTTCAAAAATATTTCTACCCTAAATATTAAAATGCAATGTGGTAAAATATTTTAATTTTTAGTTAAATTTATGTTAAAATTTTGTAATGCATACGAATAATATTAATGTTACCCCCACTATTTTTATTGGATTTTAAATAAACTTAAAATATTTATTCATTATTTTAACCAATTTTGACAATTTATTATCTGATACTTATTAATAATTACAATAAAGTTTCCATTTTTACTTTTCTACGAAAAACTATAATTTCTGTTAGAAATACCAAAAATGCCATTACTAAACCACCTAACCAAATAACAAAAATACAGTATAAATGTTGCAACGTTAATATAATTATGGAATTGTTATTTTGATTATCAGTGTAATGCATATTATAATTCATGTACAATAAACCGCTTTCTACAATCGCGTTTATAAATTTATTTAGATAAAATAAAAAGTAGTGTCCGTTTGGCATGGCGACGAGAAATTCTAATTTCAAGATTCCCATTTCGTCGTTTATAAAAGTAACATTTCTGAATTCGCTTGGAAATATTTGTTCCATGGTATATTTTGAAGTAAATGTACTAAAGTTTTGAAATCGCGCAATTTTCCTTACTACATCAATAGGATCATTACTATCCTCCATACATTTGTTCATCAATTTTTTAAATATCTCTTTATCGAAATTTTCTTCTTCTTGAAATCGTTGCATTATTTGTGGACTAGGAATCAACATCAATTGGGAATCTGCTAATTTTCGCATTGAATCAATTTTCGCTCCATATAAAGGTTTGAAGAGAATACTACTAAGCATACTTTGAAAAGCATTATCGATATGAATTATGAAAAATAAGTGTAATATTATAAGTACCCGTAAAATCGTTGTTTTTTCAGTAAATTTTACAGCTACTGAGAGAATTAATGAAAATACAGTTAAGATACACTGAGAGAATAATTGGTATTTGCTTTTTTCACTTAATTGTTTTGATATTAAGTTCCATACAAAACTTTCTATTAGAACGGAAACTGCAATCAAGCACCACACATTTCTACGGAACACTAAAAATATTACTACTACATTAGGAATAGGAGCAGGTTTCGGCACTACCCAAGATGCTGTATCGAAATATATCGTTTCGCTCAAGTCGTACATCAAAAACTCATCTGTTGACCTTTCTGCTCTCTCAGATAATACTATATTATTACCTGTACCACTACTTATCTGTTGAATATTCTGGTATGTTTCAAATATTACAGGAGCTCCAAATTTTTCTCCGACTAAATGAATAGTTCGCAGTACAGGTAGTTTTTTAACATATAAAGAAAAATTATTCTCGATGTTAACAAAACAATGCAATCGAATAGTACAGCTAGTAAAGTCTTCTAACTGTTTTCTAAAAGCATTTTTCAGGACTTTAAAATTATCACAAGAAAATTGATCGATGTTAAAATTTTTACCGCACTTATTTTTACTAGCAAGTGGAAACCATAGGTATATATCTGGACCAATCGTTAAGTTATGGTTAAAAACCATTAAAATAACATTTTTTATATAATATTTCCATAATAACTCAAATATATACTTTATTTCTACAGTACCAGATGTTATTATTATATATTTACCTCTTGGGCTATTTTTTTGATTCCATACGTTGCTATTTAGAAATGTGTTAAAAGTATCGTTAAACTTAATTCCGTTTTGTAAATATATAACGTAATTATTAGTAAAATCTATTGTTGAATTATTCAAACCATTTATTGTAGTAATTAAAAGCGGATTAAAAATTCTTCTTAAAAATTTCGCTCCCAAATATTCATTCATCATTACATGTACGGTAGCATTGTTTGGAAAAAGCATTTTTGTTAATTTGGATGTACAAATTTCTACTTTTGATGATTTATTTATTAGCATTCCACTTTTAGCTACTGAAATTAGTATAGCTAAACACATCCACATCGAAGTCATTGTTCGAAATATGATAAAGTTATGAACAAATAGTTTTTATAACAATTGGAAAATTATAAAACTTGTTAAAGTATAGCACGCAATTCTAGAAACGGAATAGTTAAAATACTATTAGGCCGGAAAACTATTAAATTAAACGCTGTCAAAAACAAATTATTATAATAATGTAATTTTCGGATAATCTATTAAAACAGTTTTGCTTCTATTATAAGTAATATTTAGATCTTTAATTAGAATTACCTCCTTCTC
This sequence comes from Cantharis rustica, assembly GCA_911387805.1. Taxonomy (NCBI): domain Eukaryota; kingdom Metazoa; phylum Arthropoda; class Insecta; order Coleoptera; family Cantharidae; genus Cantharis; species Cantharis rustica. The sequence goes on along the minus strand of OU426879.1, from coordinate 48,086,445 downwards.
AAATCAAAGTTGCAAGCCAAACCAAAGCTGTGATTGTCAAAAAAACCTCGCAGGTTGTGATCCCCCTCGGAGTAACACTTACAAGTCCTTTTAAGTCTGCGGATGGGTCTTTGAATGTTAACGTTTTACCTTGTTTACCTCATTTTAACCTCTAACCTAAACTTATATGTGTCAGTGGCGAAACCACTGACAGAATACCTGAAAGAATAATTAGTACACACAAATTAAATAAAACACAGGATTTGGTTCAACGGTGAATATAAAAGAAAAAGGTAGTCTAACAACTAATTTACCAGCAAAGTTAATCTCTTTGTTATCATTTAATTCAATACACGTTTAATTTGAAATATGATTTTAAATAACTGTTCGATAAGTAACGCGCCTATTAACATCAGATATTGTTTATCCTTTTGTAACGACCAATCATAATCTTTGTAACATTTTGTATATGCATTTCGATAACCAATTAAAATCTTTTATAGATCCAATATCCCTCGACAAATTATCACACCTTAATAATTAAATTGGTATGCCCCCAATTAATTATGTCACATCCTTAATATGTTAAATCGTCGTATTAAGTAAATCGTCATGTCTTAATAGTCTAAGATCAGTCTAGTCAATTTCCAGTCTTTCAGCTTCTTGTTTTGTTGCTTCCAGTTTTAGAATTACTAATCTTTCAGCTTCTTGTTTTTCCACTTTCAACATTCTTTCCTCTACAGTTTCTCTTTGCAATTTCGCATCCATACATTTTATCAATTCCATTAGTTCACCCGTTCGCTGGTTAAGTGCTTGCATTATTTGTGCTTTAGTAACTTTGGGTGGTTGTTCTTGAACATCTACCTGCGCGCCCCGTTGTGTGCTAGCATACATTGGAGATTCAAAATTGGGACTGATCTCTTCGCCGCTTCCACCTGTTTCATTTCCTCGTATATTCTCCGTTGATATACTATCTTCTGTGCCAATTTGTTCCATTTTTGTTTGTTTTGTATTATCTGTCAATGCTTTTTGAATTTATAGAAAGATAGCAAGTCAAATATTTAATTTATTGACCTTGATAGATTTCATCTATCATACAAGCAAATTCAAACTTTTCAATCTTTATTTCCGAATTATTAATTATACCCGAAAACGTTGGGACGTCAATTTAGTTGAGATGAAACTTTCAAAAATTTTAAGCTGCACGTCTGGGCGCCAGTTGATGATGTGAAATTTTAAAAAATTGTTTCAAAACAAAAAACAGCCTCACGTTCTGGGTGCCAATTAAAAGTTTAGATGAAATTTTCCAATATAATTCTAATCCATAAAATCCAATTCCAGTTTCAATCCAATGTTAAATAAACTGTTGTCCAAAAATAGTTACCAAATATAATTAAAAATGAACAAATGCTCTTCCAAAATAAATTAATCGGACTCAAATTCAAATTAAATGTCATGCAAATTTTAAATAAAATTTTAATTTTCTTTGAAGGGAACGAAGTCTACAAATTTAACTTATCTAAATCGTCGCCTTATCAAATAAACCATTTGTTCCTTTAAATGCAATTTTAAATTTTCCAATTCGAAATACAAATCGAATTTATAATTTTAACTTCTCTTTCCAAATTAAGTAAACCAATCAATCAACTTCCAGTCAGTAGCGAAATAAAAAAATCTCCAAATCCAATTTCAAATCACAAAATTTTAAAATCACGCAATAATGCGAACGCACCAAAATCATTTATTCAAATCAAGTCAAAATAAAATATTACTCACAATTCTCAAATAACAAAACTCAGCGTAACAAAATCAAATTTCAGCGGGCATGCAAAGTCTAGCACCCGCTGTCCGCCATCATTGGCCAAAGAAGCCACTAATTTCCTGTCATTGATCCCCACCCAACAAATTCTACAATGTTACAACTTAATTACCATAGCCAATATTTCACCAAAATGCACAGGGTGAGTCGCAATCATTTTGAAACACCACAATATATTGAAATGCCCCGAGCTATAACAATCTTACAAAAACTTTTCCTAATTCACAAATCATATTATAACTGGGCATCCATTCTTTTTTTAACAAGAGACTCTTCATTATACTAAAATTTATCTTTCAAAATAAAATAACACTTCTAAATAAATTGTTTTCAAAATAAATAGTAAAATTTTAGGTCAAAAAAATTAATAGTTCTCCAACAATAATTATTCTTCAAAAATTAACTCGCATGTATTTCAATTCCAATATAAAATTAAAGGAATCAAAGTTTTGATTTTATCCTTATCCAATTCGACCGCTTATCAATATCGACCATTCGTTCCCTCAAATGCAATTTTAACCTTCCAATTTTAAGTATCCAAATCAAATTTACCATTCGAAATATTCTTTTTTTCAAAATTTAATCATCCAAATCAACTTGTCACCGCTCAGTAGCCACTCATAAATAATATCCAAACTAACTTCAAATATCAAAAATTATGCTTCCAAAAACAACGCAATAATGCAATCGTATCTAATTACTTTATTCAATCAAAAATAATTACTCACAATTTCAAAAAATATCAAAAACTCAGCGTAACAAAATCAAATTTCAGCGGGCATGCAAAACTCGCACCCGCTGTCCACCATGGTCGGCACAAAAAGCCTCGATAAAACCTCACTTCTACCAACTTTAATTTCTAAAGTTTTACCTCCCAAAATTCAAATTCAAATATTTCTTAAACTTAATATCAAAATTAATGACAAATTAACAGGGTAGGTACAACTTTGGTTCGAAACATGACAATATATTTAAATTCCGGAATATGAGACATCACAAATACCGGAGGAATATTATTAGCAAGCCTTGAAATCATTTACATTATTTATATATAATCTTACATATAATATTACAGTATTGCAGAAGTGAAATAACAAGTTGAATATAAATCATTTTATATGTACGTATTGCCACGTCCCGAGGATCTCTGTTATCATCGACTTAGAGAGCTTTCCTCTTACCGTGGATATTCTTCTGAGTTGGGCGTCAACAATCGAAATGATAATTTCGATTGTAAAAATTTTAATTTAAATTGAAATTGAAAATAAAAAAAGTTGTTTTTGTAAACGGTTTAATAAATTATTTGGATAACGATAACAAAACGAACAACTTGCAACTGCAATTAACGTGTTTTTGTGGTGTCCAGCGTGTAAGTCCTTAATTATTAAACTATAACTACACAAAATATAACGTGATAACAATTAAAATATAAACAATGAAAATAAACTGGATAAATGTTAAATGGTTACGACCTTAATTCGTGTTGCTTCGGTCGGATCTTCTTGTTTAGTGAGAATTTTGCCTGAACTCTAACTTAGTAGCACAAGAACTCGGAGCACAGTACCAGCAAGGAATGGAATTTCACCCAATGAACCCCCTTGTGTGGTTTCGTATTCACCTTGAAGCACCCTCAAACTTATTGAACACTAGAACCGCTGGAACAAAATGTTCTACGGACCAACTTTTATCGTCGACCGGCTTGGTCGAAAAATTCTGCCAGACTTCTTCTAAGACCCTTGTTATTCTCCTCTTTTTTTTCTCTGTTCCTTAGGAACCTTCATCCTAACGCTATCCATCTTTTTAAATTTTTAAATAAATTTTGTGCTACTCAACTAATTACGACTTGATCGAAAAATATGAAGATCTTAGATTTCCTTTGCTTTGGATCTAAATTTGTTGATCGTTACGGTTAAATTTTCGGTGGTAAAAATTCCAACATTGATTTCTTCTTTTAGCCGGTATAGCAAAAGTCCCAATGCTGCAGTCAGTTTTTAAACTTATTACGAAAAACGCCAATTCGGCTCCGCCATGCTTCATGAATACTGTTGTCTGGTGTGACTTCAATTGTGCAGAGAGCTTGTGGCCTCTGGTAAAACTTTGAAGATTCCGACCGAAGTTCGTAAAAATGTTTAATAATTTAAAAATGTCCAATCGTGATCGTAAAACTTAAAACTGGGAAAATGTAAAGACTTAAAATTATTTACACAAGGGTTGTTTATCCTATTTAATTTCTTTTCAAGTTGTTCCTTGACTTCCAAGACTTCTGCACATTTTTGCAGGATCGTGGAAGTCCCTGGTCCCTTTATACTCGGTTTTTTACCTCGTATTTCACCGCAGTATGTACATTTAAAGACATATAAGAAAACAAGATAAATAATATAAAAAAATTAACAAACTTAAAAATCTGAAATCTCTCAAATGGTACTCTAATAAATTAAGATGTTGCTACAACTACTACTTTCTTGCGGAAAACTAACATTTCTGCTAAAAATACCAAAAATGCGATTATTAAACTAGTTAACCATATAGTAAGAATACCAAATAAGTGTTGCATAGTTAAAATAATTTTTAAATTGTGGTTTTGTTTAGAGGTGATTATTAAGATTAAATAAGAAATAACGCCCATTAAGCATATTTCATCATTTATAAAAGTTACATTTTTAAATTGATTTGGATAAAGTTGTTTCATACTGTATTTTGTGTTAAATGTACTGAGATATTGAAATCGAGAGACATGCATTAACACCTCAGCGCGATTATTGTTTTCCGCTAGGCATTTTTTCATCAATGTAATGTTTTCTTTATGTGTTTATCACTTTGCAAATGTTCCATTATTCTTAGACTAGGAACTAACTTCAATTTTGAATCTGCTAATTTTTGTATGGTATCAATTTTTGATTCATACAATGGTTTGAAGAGAATACTACTTAGCATGCTTTGGAAGACATTATCAATATGTATTGTAAAAAATAAGAACAATATTATAAGTATCCGTAAAATTGTTGTTTTGGGAGTTAATTTAATAGCAACTGAAAAAATGAATGAGAATGCGGTTAAGATACAGTAAGAAAATAATTGATATTTGTTCCTTTCATAGGATGAGCGTTTTGATATTAAGTTCCCATACAATACTTTCTACAAGAATAGAAATTATAATCAAGCACCATACATTTTCATGAAATATTAAAAATATTATTAATATATTAGTTATCGGAGGTGATCTAGGAACTATCCAAGATGCTATATCAAAATATATCGGCTTACTTAAGTCGTACATCCAAAATTCGTCTATTAATGTTGATGTTCTTTCAGCCAGCACTATATCATTGCTGCTGTTACTTGTGATATTCTCGTTATACTTCCCAAGCAACACCAATGTCGGTTTTGTATCTGTATAGTATTGAAGTATAATGAATAGGTACATATATTTTCATACCCGAAAATTAAGTATCCAAAAGGTACTTAAGCGGCACATAATTTTTCATACCTGAAAGTTAAGTATCAAAAAGGTACTTAAGCGGCCTATAAGTTTTCATTTATATTTGCACTGTACCGTTGCAGTATAGTTTCAATGCATATAATTTCGTACCGTTATTGTAAAGCTAAATGATGTATCAGATATGTATTAAAATTTTAGTAACTAAAATATATTTGAACATATGATACCGTTTAGATACAGTTTTAAACTTAGCGTTTTCGTACCAAAATTGCAGTAGCTAATATGTACAGCTATATTATGAATTGATAGTTACGATTTTTACATTCCCGGTTTGATAACTATTAAGTACAGTTTAAATAGTTATGATTTTAACTTAACTATTTTGATATCATTATTTAACATAATATTTTGTTTTCTTTTCGTGTTTAAAAGATTAAATAATTTATAACTGTTTTAAATTTATTATTATTTTTATCTGATTAAAAATATTCATTTTAATAAAAACAAGTATTTTATTTGTCACTTGGTAGCCCAGCTAAACAGATTATTAAACGTTGTTTAAATAAAAATAAATTGTTAATGCATTTTATAAAAATTAAAAAATCCAATAGACCATCATAATAACTGACCCAAAAATGTATCGAATATTTATTGAAACTTTAGTGACTACAATATATTTGAACATATGATACCATTTATGTTCAGTTTTAACCGTATCGTATAGATGCAGTTTTAGCGGTACCGTTTTGTTATAAAAATTACATTGTGATCTTGTTTAAAAATAATTTTGACAAAATTAAAATTTTTTGTTTTAGTTTTCGTGTTTGAAAAAGTAGTTAATTTACCAAATTTTTTAAATTGATTATTATCTTTATTTTAAAAATTTTTATTTTGATAAAAACAAGTAATTTATTTGTCACGTGGTAGCCCAGCTAAACAGATTATTAAACGTTGTTTAAATTAAAATAAATTGTTAATATATTTTATAAAAATTAAAAATACCCCATTGACCGTCGTAATAACTAACCCCGAAAATGTATCGAATATTTATTGAAATTGGTACCAGTTAGGTGCAGGTTTAATCGTACCGTTTCGTTACAATAATTACATTGCCATCTTGTTTTGAAATGTTTTTGAGAAAAATTTAAAGATTTTGTTTTGTTTAAAAGAATAATTAATTAACAAATGTTTTAAATTGATTATTATCTTTATTTTAAAATTTTTCATTTTGATAAACACAAATCGTGGGCATACAGGAAAAAGTGACTATGTCAAAAAAATGCGAAAATAATTTAAAATGATCAAGTACTGTAAAAATATAAGACTCAGGTCTGGAAAAAACGTCTATGTTTTAATAACGTATTGAACATGTTTTATTATTCAAAAACAAAAATTAAAATATTATAAAGCTGATTTTTCGCAAAATGCGAAACATTTAATTTGATTTTTCTCGAAACTCTATTTTTGACTCTCATAGTCGCTTTTTCCAGTATGCCCACGAAATATTGCATTGGTCACGTCGTGGTCTAGCTGAACGGATTATTAGACGTCGTTTTTTAAATAAAAATAAATTGTTGATATTATATTTTATAAAAATGACAAGAACTTCGTTAGACCACTATAACTAGCTCGAAAATGTATCGGATTATCTTTTAAATTTGCGCTACTCTAAATTTTTTCTATAAAAACGTGACACTATGGGGGGGGGGTAGTTAAATGTATTTTAATAATATAAATTTAGGTATATTTAAAAACCGTCAGTTCGATTGGCCAATATGACCGATCTGGGCACCAATAACATTTGTGTTTTACAGGGCATAAACAGATACAGAGGGTGACTGAGTAAGCTCCCCCCCCCCCCCACTTATGACCCATTAAAATTAACGAAATCTACGGTTTCTATATCACCGGTTTTTGATGCCTATACAGGGTATTGGTACATGCAGTACCAGAACTACACCATAAATTTCAAGTTAGAATAAAATTAAGACTTTTGGTTGTACTTTCCAATTTTTCGCTCGGCTCGGGGCTGTTACTGTCAATAACAACCCTCGTGTTAGTCATATTGGATTTTACTGTTGTTGAACGCTCTTCGGCAATCTTCGGCAACGCGTAATTGGTGGTTCTCGCGTTGTTATTCTAAAAACAGCCCTATACCGACGGAAAATTTTAGAAAATAAATAATTAATAATAATAATAAAATTCCTTCGGTAATCTTCGGAAATACGTATATCAAGGTAATACGAATCTCGAAATACGAAAATTCCCACAAGTATCAATTAGCCAGGATTTCTCCCCGCTACTGGTGTTATACCAGTAGCAACCCTGTACATTCTTGTACATTTTTATTATGTTATGTATTTAGTAATTATCTCTTTTCTTTTATTGCTTTTATCTCAATCATTGATTGATAAGCAGACGTTGGACTTTATCAACATTTGATTACAACTTTCTTTTGTAATCTAAGAAGTCCAACACAGATAAGAGATTTGCTTTTATTATATATAATTAGGTTCCTCTTCATATTTTTCAGTTTTTAGTATAATTTTCAGTTAGTAATAAGTTCAGTGTTAGTTTATAGTTTATAGAATTAATAATTTATTTTACATTATAATAATTGTCGATCAAGTTGTTTTATTTATTTTTCGACTATAAAAGAACTCCACGTTACATCCTGATAAAACAAGGTGTTCAACCATAATACTGGTATACCGTGTTAAATTCGTCAACATTGAAAACGTGGTATACAAAATTTTCTAAAAATATCGAAAAATATTATTACCATGAGAAAGTACCATATATGAATTACTAATTACAAAAATCAAAAATTTTTGAAAAAATTTTACAGGATGAGCGTTATTTTTTCAAATTACTTTTACCACGAGGTGAAATTTCCGGCCGGCCTTGGGCCGGCTTAACATCTTGACTGGAGCTATATACAAAATTTACTGAAAATATCAATTTCTATCAAGATATTCAGTCTAAAATCTTAAAAAGTGAAGTAAAATTATTATTAATGCGACTTGGCTGGGGCGAATCGGCGACATTGCTGACTTTAAAATGGAAATTTACCAACTCCGTAAAACGTGGTCATACAAAATTTTGTAAAAAAATGTAAAAATATTATTACCACGTGAAAGTATATGAATAACTAATGACAAACATCAAAAAAATTTTAAAAAATTTATAACAATTACCGTTATTTTTGGGTATTGCTATTTGACGCGGTCAAATTTCAGGCCCGCATATCGGCCGATTTATCGTCTCCACTGGAGCTAATATGCAAAATTTAGTAAAAATATCAATTTCTATGAAAATATTCAGTCTAAAATCAAAATTACAGCATGTTCCTCGGGGAGTAAATGGCAAAAATTGTAATAAAAATTGGATAAAAGCGATAAAAATCGATAAATCTGTAATTAATTAATGATTGCAGCGGTTCTCGCGTTGTAGTTGTAATACAACATCTCTAAAAAAATTACTATTAACTTAAATTTTTATGACCGGGCATTTCATATTGCCGCCACGTATAACAGTACCAATAAATAACAATAAATATCAATACAGTAACAATAAATAAAAAACAGTTATTTAGTTGTCATAATTTAAAAAATATTACACGTGGTTTTAAATTATTTTAAATGAACGTCGCGCGTCGGCTTACTACCAAAACAAGATAAGTCCATTTTTGGCAATTTTTAGTTAAGTGTTTATTTTTTTTTCAGAAATATAAGTTTATTTTAGAATTATATATATTTCTTATACGATCTTCCGTTTATTACACATATTTCTTAATTTACTGATTTTTAATGTACATCTAAAATTTAAATCTCTATTATCTTAAAACTATCAGTATCTTACTTATCTGGTTCTTGCAGTGAGCCGACGTATTACTAATTAAAGTAATAAATTATATTCCTTGATATTTTTAAACCGAATTAATATAATTATTATTGGAAATGGAAATTAACCATCATCAAACTTGTATCTTTTGTATACATCCTTGGTAGGTGTGACGATTAAGTAATATACTTTCAGATGGAAAGTTCAGGTTCGAATCTTCCAGCCGCCACCGTTAAAAAAAAAAGTAAGTAAATATTATTTGGGTGATTAATGTTAAATTTCAGATATTTTAAGAGTGCATAGCCAGGAGTGAACCAATCATCAACCAAAGCCCAATGGCTGGAGCAATATTGTAAATTCTGATTAAATAATTAAAATTTATAGTACAAATTTAAATAAATGTGTAATGGTATCTTAATATACGGTAAATAAATAAACGATTGGCGCAAGTCTACGATTAAACATCGAATTTCTAAATAATTACAGAAATTAATTTTTTAAATTATTATTGAATATTTTTTAATTATTTATTTTAATTAAAAATCAGTGCCTATTAGGAACGTAAATTTTATGTACCCAGACAACACTGTAAATTTCTAAATATTCCGTTCATAAAAAATCAACACATAATATGTTCATAACTGATTCACCAATTTAGTAACGGAAAATTGGGCAAATCAATATCTTACCGTTACGAAAATTCTTGTACATTAATGTACATAATTGATACATCAATACAGTAACGGCTAAAGCGGTAGTAAATCAATGCAATACCGTTACGAAAATATCTGTACCGTATCAGTACATAAATGACACCTTAAAACAGTAACGATAAATTGGGCAAATCAATGTCGTACCGTTATGTAAATATCGATACCGTATATGTACATTTTTGACGACTTTGTGCTGCTTGGGTTGTAAGTTTTAAATTTTACGGAGACCCCAAATTCATTTCCTACTAAATAAATAGTTTTGACTCTCGGTAGTTTTTCAATATATTGTTGTGGGGTTTTGTATGAATTACCTACCCGGCACAATCTTTTATTTACCCGGCCAGTATTTCTCAGTGGAGAACAAAATAAGACGCTCAGTAGTCGGTTCCTGTTGATTTCTGTGTTTGTCCTATTTTTAAAATGATAAATAATAATGCTTTTATCTTTAATAACGAAAATTCTATTAATTTATTAAGAGGACAATTATCTGTGGTGACAAATTTCACTATGTGACCCTGTGTGTAATCGTGCACAGCGTATGGTTTCGAAATTTTATTTATGTAAAGCAAAAGAATCCTAAATTTCTCCACCATATGCCGCAGTGTAAATTGTGTAAGTCATAAAATTGTAATACAATTGTTAAAAGTTTTAATTATAAAATTTTAAATAAATTGTTAGTTTCACTATGAGATAACTTTCGTATTACCTTGTATATCGCCGCTTCTCTTGGCTAGCAGTTAGTACCGTCATTTGACTTCCGCTCCTGAACATAGCCACATCTGCTTTTGACAAGACGTACAGTTTCCCTCGCTGAATTCGGTGAGCGCCCTAAAATTTTCAATATTTCTTCGTATTGTGCTGATTGACTGCTCCCTCTTGATATTTGGTGCCTTTACACCCGATCGAAAATACGGTAAGTAAAAATCAATTTTATTGATTTCTTTGTCAATCTCCACCTATTGTAAAATGGCGTCGGTTTTTAACCTTCGAATTCTAATAACGCACGTGACCACTTTTTAATTTTCAGAACTTATCCAAATTAAACAATAAGATCACTACTACTGTTTCCGCAACGGCCTCGAACAATAAATTGTAAGATTCGCCTTCCAAAAATGCAATTTATTTGCACAATTCGCAAATAAATTATCAGACGTAAAAATTTTACGTCTGCCTCGCTCGGGCTCCTATCGAACTCGCTTTTCAAAAAGAAGGCCTGCCAACCTCTTCAAATTTTCCAAAATTGTAAGTTTTATCTTCCATATACCGAATGTTTCACAAGTTACGTTACATTTATTTTGTTACAGATCCTTCCGCTCGGTAGCACTCGCGTGACACACAGCTGTTTCCTTGTTAACTTTTACCATAAAATGATTAAGTGTAGTGTGGTGTATGTGAGTAACATTTTTTGGTCTTCATTGTAATTTTCCTCTAAACAAACTTTTAATTTTGCAGACATTAACAAAATTGAATTAAACTACCGCGCTGGGTACAGAGAAATCTAACGAATCACGACAATATATAGGTAAATTTTGTTTAACGTCAGCATAACCATACATTGTAATAGCACATCCACTGAAAGAGTTTGTAAGTTTTTTTCTCAGATATTCAAAATTCACACATGCAAATTGATCGATAATTAAATATTGGCCACAATTATTTTTGATGGCAAGTGGAAACCAGCTGTATAGAATTGGATCATCCGATATATTATGGTTTAGAACCACAATTACAACATTTTTTATGTAATATTTCCATAATAACTCAAATATATGTTTTGTTTCGATAAAATTAGATGTTATTATTAAGTAACGGCCTCTTGGACTGTTTTTGGGATGCCATTGGTTACTATCCAGAAAGTTAAATGTTTCGTTAAAATCAATTCCATTTTGTATATAAAAGACGTAGTTATTAATAAAACTTAACTCCGAATTGTTTAAGCCATTTGTTGTAGTAATTAAAAGCGGATTAGAAATTCTTATTACAAAATTCGCTCTCAAACGTTCATTCGTAACTATATGTATGCTGGTATTATTTGGAAAAATTATTTTCATTAATTTAGAAATACAAATTTGTGCTTTTGACATTAGAAATGCACTTGGTGTTGTTGATATTAGTATTATAAAGACAAACATCCAAGTCTTAAAAGTCATTCTAGAAAATATACTTTTATTCGTTATAAGCTTCCAGGTAATCCTGGAAAATTATTGTGCTCTTCCTACACTTTTGTATTATTATAACAATTGGAAATACATAATAAAATTATAACACGAAATTCCAAGATAATTTCCCAGATGAATTAATTAAAGCAGAATTTGATTGAAAAACTTTTATATAAAAAGTTTTTTGGACACATAATAGGCCACATGAACACATAAATTATATTATTATTATTGATCATTTAAATTATAATAAGCGATAATAAAAGCCTAGGATTTCAACTAAAAAACTAATTATAGCAATGGACAGTCCACCTAACCAAAGAGCAAAAAGGATGTATACATCGTCCATTCGTAAAACAAACGCATTGCTACCATTATCGATGCTGTCATTATCATAATAATAATAATTAGTATTAGTTGTTAAAGATATTTCTTTAATCAAAATTCCCGCCTCTGGAAATTTCTCAACGAACCTATTAAAAATAGGTAAAAAATAATGCCTTTTTTTCATTACGGTCATAATTTCAATCCTGAAGAAACCACTACCGTGTTCTACAAAATTCAAATAACGTACTTCATGTGGTCGAAAATTAATAGCCATATATTTTCCATTATTATACTATAATTTTTAAAGCGAACCATATTTTGCATCAATTGTGAGTAATTGTAATGTTGTACTACTACCGCTCTATCAGCGATATTTTTTAAATCACCGCTTTTATAAATATGTTCAGTTTTAAACCTTTCGTTAAGTTCTTTATGAAGAGGTATGTTTAAATTTGAATCACTCAATTTTTTGATGTTATCAATAGTAGGTTCATATATTGGTACCGACCGTATACAGCTCAATTTACTTTGAAATAGAATATCGATATGCATTATAAAAATTAAGTAAAATATTATTATAATTCTTAGCCGAAACACTGAAGGCAATATGTTAATTCCAACTGAAAACACTAATGGAAATGTGCTTAAAATACATTCAGAAAGCTTCGTATACTTATTTCGCTTGTTTAAACGTTTTGCACTTAGGTTCCATACAAAGCTTGTCGCAAGAATACAAAATAAAATTAAACCCCACGTCCATGCTGTAAACACCAGAAATATTATTTTCAATGGTGTAATTGGAACAGGCCGAGGAACAATCCAAACATACAAATCATAATATACAGTTTTACTTAAGTCATAATCTATTGTATAAGTATTACTAAGTGTTCTTAAAATGTAGAAATCTAACAAGATCATATTTGTTACGTTATTTACTTCCGTCGTACTCCTTTTAGCAAGAAAATCCACCGTTGCATTCAGTCTCTTAGCAACCAATGTAACTGTAACCATCAATACGGATACTACAGGATGAATTTTTGAAACAGATTTCAGGCGAAGATTTCCAAGTTCATTTAAAAATTTAAAGGTGCAATCACTGTAATCTTTAATACGAGTTTCCCAAAAATTTGTCCATTCACTCAAATTGCAATTGGAAAAATTCTTCAATAAAAAATTTTTCCTACATTTATTTTTAGGAGCAAACGGATTCCAAATGTATAAAGTCGGCGATATTTACACATTCTGATTCAGTACCACTAAAACTACACTACTGATATGATATTTCCACAAAATTTTAAAAATTTGCTTGACCTCTCCGACAAAACTGGTTACTATAATATATTTACCACCTGGACTATTTGTTGGATTCCATAAATCGGTTTTAACCAAATTGTTCGTAATGACTAGTAATTTAAAATGCACTAGTAATTTTTTTATTTATTTATTTATTTTTTTATTTATTTGCAACATTTCAACTACAAATAATATAAATGCTGGCGTCAAGCCAATCAACCATATCATAAAAACACTATATAAATGCTCGATGGTTAAAACCGTTTCAGAATTAGAATTACTTTCTTTATAAGGAGGGTTCGATGACTTCAAGAGAAGAAACTCATGAAGACCACTTTCTAAAATCCAACTGTTAATTTTGTTAAAAATTTCTAAAAAGTAGTGGCCCTTTTTCAAACCGATGAAAATATTTAGTTTTAGTAATCCACTACCTTCTTCTATAAAATTAACCAAATTAATTTCATTAGGAAATAATTTCGTGGCTATATATTTTTCCATCGGGGTGCTAGAATTTCTATCGTAAGCTACTCTTCTTATACATTCAGCGTAGTTTAAAGTGTGCATCACTACAATTTTTTTAAGAATATTTTTAATTGCAACATTATTACTGTTATTTTCAGCGGTCATAATATTTTCTACTACATATTCGTTTGTATACACTGTTAAATTAGAATTTAGTAATTTTTGCATTGTATCTATGCGGGGCTCATATGAAGGTTTTACAAGAGTGCTGCTTAATTTACTAAGAAATGCATTATCAATATGAATAATTAAAAATAAATGTAAAATCATAAACATCCTTAAAAGGTTGGTTTTAGGTGGATAGTTTAGTGCAACCGAAAATATTAGCGAAAATGTACTTAACATACATCTAAAAAAGTGTTTATAGATACTTCGTTCTTTTATATGTTGTACTGCAATCAAATTCCAAACGATGCTTATTACAATAAAGCAGATCAGAATTGAGCACCATACTTCTTTTTCAAATACGGAATATATTACCTCTAAATTTGTAATTTCACCTGGACGTGGAACAAGCCAAACTAATGTGTCGTAATACAAACTATCGCTGATGTCATAATTTTCAATATTTTCTTCTGTTACAGGTGCGATCAAAATATTGTTGGTAGCCTTGTTGACAATTTCTTCCTGATTTTTTCCTACAATGTAAACCAGTTGTGTTTGTAACACTTCTTTCATTAAATTAAAAGTATTCAATAATATTTTGATTATGGGGCAGGTTCTTATATTAAAAAATGGGTCGTTATAGTTAATAGTAGTATGCACTTCGATTGTACATTCATTTAAAGGTTTTAAATTAATATTATCTGAAAAAGCTGGCGTTATTCTACGATAGTTGCAATTATGATAACATTCAATGTTAAAGTTTTTCCCACATTGATTTCTTGCCTTAAATGGAAACCAAGCGCATAATTGTGGAACGATGCTGGCGTTTTGATGCAGGATAATTACAATAATACTTCTGATATTATATTTTGCCAAAAATTCGAAAGGCAAATGTATTCCGACTTCAAAATGAGTAATAATTAAATATCTTCCAAGTGGACTTCGATTTGGATGCCATAGGTTGCTCTCCATAAATAAATCCATAGTTGCATTTAAACTGGCTTCATCACGTAAGTAAAATATGTAATTGTTATAGAAATTTATGGTTTTCTCAAATAAATTATCAGTTGTGGAAATTAATAATGGACTATAAATGTTTCGTAAGAATTCAACTTTTAAACTAGGATCGAATAATATTTGAATGATGGTATTTGATGGAAATACTTCTTCAATAATTTTAGAAACACAAACTTCTGATTTTAGAATCTCTATTATGTTCATCAAATTTATTGAATTTGGAGAAACTACCAGTATAAAATATATTATCACGAATAATATTAACATCTTTCTAGTTTTTTTTCTTAAATAGCTAATGTTAGCCAGCAAGTACGGTTTTGAAATATAAAATTTTATGCTTCCTTTCAAAATACTTTGAATGATGAATGACTAACATTAAAATAAAGTATGTATTAATTACTTCGTTTCATAACTTTCAATTTATCTAAGTGCACAAATTAGTTCAAGTGGTTGATTCTATTATTTATTCAAAATTTCGATTCCATTATAGCTGGGCACTTTGTAGCTAAGTAGTATTGCACAAAGTTAACTCGTTATATTTAACAAAAGCCCTAATATGGTCACATGTAGGTGGATGCTATGATGCTTCAATAAGCACTAAAACATTTTATCTCTAGTGTTTTCTCTGAATACTTAAACTGTAAATTAAAGTTTTACAATACGTCAGGATCCACATAGCCGCACTACTAATGTACAATAGAATTTCTTTTTTTTATTCATTCCAATTGAGTGCACTTAAGCTGCAATCTTTTCATTTGATTACAGAATCCAGGAATCAGGTACATAAAAAATTAACGAAAAGTCGACCATTTATTGCATATTTTGATTACTACTACATAAATATGAGAAAATATTATTTAAACATTACGTTAAATATAACAAATTACAAATTAAACTAAGAAATACAATAAATACCTACTATAAATAATAAACAAATATTAAACTTAGACTTAGACTATTTCTATAGAGTTTCACTTCTAAACTCACGTTTAAGTGTTGAATGCTTGTCAAAAATCGTCCAAAGACACAAAAAGTTCAAAGTCAAAATCTATAGTTTTCTGTACATTTCAATTACACAAGTGATAGGTGAGAGAGACGGGTAGAAAAAATTATATGTACGAGGTCGGGAAACGAATTTATAACTATAGCATAGTTGTTGCCCAACTCACTAAATGTTAGCATGCGATCGTGCTCAAGTTTTTATATATTTCTTACAAATGTGAATGACCAAATATGAAAAAACTATGATTGGGAGTTGTTGAACAATCCCTTCCAGTTACGTCAAAGAACCCACATACGATTGTCAACAACTATAAGCTAATTAAAAGTCTGTCTAGTCTATTACAAGAAATAACGAAAAAGTACAATTTCAACTAAAAAAACAAATATAGCACTGATTAGTCCACTTAACCAAAGAGCGAAAAGACCGTATAAATGTTCCATTCGTAAAACAACCGCAACATCATCAGTATCTAATATAGTATTAAAATTATTAGTCATATAAAATAATTCTTTAAACAAAAACCCTCCTTCTATGAATCTATCGATAAATCTATTATAAATAGGCAAAAAATAGTGTCCTTTTTTCATTACTGCCATAACTTCAATTCTGAAGAAACCTGTACCCTTTTCTATAAAAGTTAAATATTTTATTTCATGTGGAAAAAAGTGCAGAGCGATATCTTTTGGACTTGAAGTACTGTAATTTTTATAACGTGCCATATTTTTAATCAATTCTGTGAAATTATAATTCTCCTGTACCTCCCCTCTAGCAGCGATTGTTTTTAAAATATCGGTTTTATAAATATCTTCAGTTCTAAACCTTCTGCCCACGTCTGGATGAACAAGTATTCTTAAATTTGAATCGCTCAATTTTTGCATGGTGTCAATGGGAGGTTCATATATAGGTATTGAACGAAAACTGCTCAATTTACTTTGAAAAGCAAGATCGATGTGCATTATAAAAATTAAATACAATATTATTATTAATCTTAGGCGAAATGATGAAGGCACATTTTTGATTCCAACTGAAAACACCAATGAAAATGTGCTTAGAATACACTGAGACAGCTCCTTATACTTGTTATACTCATTTAATCGATTTGCAGTTAGGTTCCAAACCAAACTTGTGGTAAAAATGCATAATAAAATTAAACACCACGTCCATGCCTGAAATACTAGAAATATTACTTTCAAATTTGTTATTGGAACCGGCCGAGCAACAACCCAAGTATACAAATCATAAAATATAGTTTTACTTAAGTCATAATCTATTGTATAATTATTATTTGTTCTTAAAACGTAGGTATCTAACAAGATCTCGCTTGTGACATTATTTACTTCCGCTTTTTCCCTGTTAGTGTAGTAAACCACCCTTGCTCCCATTCGATTAGCAACCATATTAATGGCTGTCATTGATATCGCTACTACAGGGTAAACTTCTGCAGTATATTTCAGAGTAAGGTTTTTAAGATAACTTATGAATCCAATAGTACATTGACTGAAATCTTCGATACGACTTGTCAAAGATTTTTTCAACTTATCGAAATTGCAAGCAGAAAAATGCTCTAATGTAAAATTTTTTCCACAATGGTTTTTAGGAGAAAACGGTTTCCGAATATATAAATTAGGAGAAATGTTAATATTTTGATTTAGTACTACTAAAATTACACTACTGATATGATATTTCCACAGAATTTTAAAAATTTGCTTGACCTCTCCGACAAAACTGGTTACTATAATATATTTACCACCTGGACTATTTGTTGGATTCCATAAATCGGTTTTAACCAAATTGTTCATAATGAGATTTAAATTTGAAGCATTTCTTACGTAGATTAGATAATTATGATAAGTAAACGTTCTGGTGAAGCTGCACAAGTTTTCTACTGTGTATATTACTAATGGATTTGAAATACTCTTTATGAAGTTTGTATTCAGATGCGATTCAAACACAAAATTGATATCCTTATTATACCAAAAGAATTTTTGCAATAACCCAGTTACACATACTTCTTCGCTAGATCGCTCTTCTATCTTAAATCCATACACGAGAACTAAAATTATTATTATAAAATATATTAGCGTTTTTTTAGACATATCTCTTCTTTTCATGAGTTGAATTATTAAATTAAGTAGATGCCTATGAAAATTTATTGTACAATTGCAGCTAATAAAAGTTTTAATGATTATCTGATAATGTTTTTCGTGATAATTATATAATATTATTATACAATTATTATAGAAAAATTATGAAAAGTGTATAATGTAAATACGAAGGTAGTATAAATTATATAGCACATGCAACTTTTAACTAAAAGTACACTAACTTTGCATAATATTAAATTCATTTTAATGTTTATTAATTATGGAGAGTATACAATATTGATGTATTTATAATTCTATTAGAGATACTAATGCTTTTTCAATTATGATAAAACTTAAATATCGATTTAAAAAAATATCTATACTTTAAAATAATTTGTCCTACTTGTAAAGTTGAAGTTGATCTTCAACGACTACAAAACAAATATTTAAGATCTATTACGTAGTAGATGAAATAACAGAATTTTTTATATAGAAAATAACTTTAAAAAGTTATTCTACAATTAGAATTTTTTTAAGTATTTTTGTGGTATTTAGTAGGATGGGATGTTAAAATAATCAAACTTAACAAAATGTTAAAATAATAAAATTTAAATAATTAAACTACGAAGAAAACATAATATTTAATGAAACCAAAATGACATAATTATTGAAGCAACTGATTTAGAATTTTAAAATATTTACCAACTAGTATTTCTTCTTATTTACAAAAGAAACTTAATTTCCCTACACTTCAACAGCTAAGCTCTGACTGTGATCGAAAGTCGTAGTTTGTTCAAAAAAATCTGTTATATTTAAATTCCAGCATATAAAACAACCCAAACATTGAAAATTATATCGGAATAAATAAATATTTCGATTTATCTTTAAAAAATAAAACAGAAAGTATGCAATTAAATCAAATTCATTACCCATGCTTGCTCTAAAAATCCATTTGACTATAGCTAAAATATAAAAAAACTAGCGACAGTTCGATACCTGGAAATTGACTACATTAACTGAAATCGTTACTGTACGTACAGTTAATTTAGACATTGAATATTATGGAATTCTTTAGAGTAATTGTTCGTAATAGAATATAAAATATATAAAATTATATATAAATTATAAATTATATATAAATTATAGAAATATAAAATTTTATATTTTACAGGAGGTCTCTTATTTTATTTAAATTGGCATTTTATTTTTAAACAAACTTATTTTCTGATTAATTTAAATTAAATAATATTAAAAAATTAAACTTCACAGAATTCTTGTATACTGCATAATCATGTGCTACAACTATTTGAACTCTACTAAACGTTGTTAATATAACTACATTGGAGTTCACAGTTTTTAATCAAACTTTCGTTTTTAAATAAAAAACATTTGTTGGGCTATTTGGCATAATATATCTAATAATAATTACTGTAATCAATTTTTACGCGAATTTTAATGTAAGTTTTATAGTTTGTTAAATAAAATGCATTATTAGTATCGCATGTTATACTTAATAATGCATACGTGATTAACAAAATTTATAATAATCTGAAAAAAATTTACCATAAAATATTGTTTTATATAAAGTACATTTTACAATAGTAACTAAACCGAATTAAGAAAAGACTTTATTCACAGTTAGTAAGCACGCTGTGACGTCAAACCAATAGAATTGCGTTATAATATTAGTGAAATTAACAAGAGACCCTCAGTGACGTCCAAAAACACTTTAACGCCATGGTTTATAGGAATATTAGGTTCAGGTAATAATGCGAATGTTTTTAGTAGGTAAAATTAATTTTGTACTCTCTTATGCAAGAAACACCTTATATACGGTGTTTCTTTTTTTCAAACTTCCATGTTACATTCCTCTTAATACAAACAAAATAATTAAAAATTTCGATTAAAAATATAATAAATGCAAGCATTAAGCCAGATAACCAAATAATAAAAACACTGTAAAAATGATCAAGTGTTAGTACTACGTTTTGAGATTGTGAATCATTATTTTCTATTTGATTGCTATTTGTCGAATTTGAAAAAACTTTATTGTAGAAACCACTCTCTAAAAATCTGCTATTAACTTTGTTAAATATTTGTAAAAAGTAATGTCCTTTACTCATAGCTATCGCCATATTACATCCCAGTAATCCACTTCCATCTTCAATAAAAATTATATGTTTAACCTCCTTTGGATATACTTTGGTTGTAACATATTTTTCTAAAGGAGTACTGCAATTTTTATCGTAAACCACTCTACGAATATATTCTGCAGTATCTAAAAAATCTACAGTCACCATCTTCTTAAGTATTTTATTAAATGTGCTGTTATTCTGCATATTTCCTTCTTTCAAATTTTCTAATAAATATTTATTAGAAAAGTAAGTCAATTTTGCATCTACTAATTTTTCCATGGTATCGATGGATGGTTCATTTGAAGGGATTAATAAAATACTGCTTAGTTTGCTTTGAAATGCATTATCAACGTGCATAATAAAAAATAAATACAAAACCATAAACATTCTCAAAAGACTCGATATAGGTGGCTTTTTCAGCGAAATAGAAAATATTAAGGACAATGTGCTGGAAATACAAGCAGAAAATTGTTTATAGAGACTTCTTTCGTTTAAACGTTTTGCAATTAAGTTCCATACGATGCTTGTTGTAAAAACACAAAATAAAATTGCAAACCATACTTGCTTACGAAAAACTGAGTAAATTACTTTCAAATTAGCTATTTTACCAGGTCGATGAACAATCCAAGCTCTCGTATCGTGAAACATAGCATCACTAATGTCATAAGTTTCGATATCCCTTGTTATCGCTGGCGTAATTAAAATATCGTCGGACATATTGTACACAACTTTTTCACTTTTGCGAAATACGTATACTATCTGTACGTGTAGAATTTGCTTCAATAAGTTAAATGTGGTTATCAGAAGTACAATTAAAGGAGATACGTGTAAGGTAAATATAGGATCAGTTATATCGATATCTTGAAGGATTTGAACGGTACAGCCAGTAAGCGTTGTCTGGGTATCCAGAAATATCATTTGAAAATTTGGGTAGGTACAATTTTTGTAACATTCAATGTTAAATATTTTTCCACATTTATTTTTTGGTTGAAACGGAAACCAGAAGCACAATTCCGGAGGAATTGTGTTATTATTGGTTAGAACCATTAAAATAACATCCTTGATTTTATATTTCCATAAAAATTTATAAACGAGTTTTGCTTCTGTCGCAAATGGAGTGAATATCAAATATTTACCTCATGGACTGTGACGTGGATGCCATACTGTGCTGTTAATGAATGCATCCAAAAATGAAATTAAAATTGTTTCTTTTTGCAAATAAATAATATAATTGTTGTAAAAATGTATTGTTTTTCTGAATAAATTATCGGTTGTTGTTATTATCTTAGGATTCTGAATATATTGTAAGAACTCCACTTTTAAACTAAAATCGACCAACAAATGTATGGTAGTATTCAGAGAAAACACTTCTTGAATAATTTTAGTTATACACGTGTTAGCTTTTGATAATTTCTCTAATTTAAAACTTGACGAATTGCTCGTAATTAACGGAATAAACATAAAACCGAATAAATACTTGGCAATCATTTCTTTCACGTTTACAAAGACACTCAATCTTAATCAACTTGGCATTTATATGTAGATGTAATAATGTCTTAATAAGGCAACATTTTTAAAAGAATATTTGTTCCAGAACATTTAATAAGTTTTTACACGTAATGGTTACATTAAAACTAAAGAAAAATTTATTTTAACAACTTTGTTGTATAACTTTGACTAACTTTAAATGGTATTTAGTAGTAAATAAGAAAATTTTGTTTAGCACTCAAATAAATTAAAAAGTAATTATATGTATAACCCAACAAAAAAGTAAGCAACTGATTTTCATTATTTTTCATGTACCTACTAATTACAAAACACTTCGATTTTTGCGTAGCAGCTTTAGTGATTCACATACTACTAAATCCATATAAATACTTAAAAAATTCTAAAACTTTTTTAAGTTATTTTCTATTTAGTGATTCAGACTAATTGATTTTAGTTCTGATGAAATTTTAGAAAGATGAGATAGCCATATTATGGCGACTTGTGTTGAAATCATTAGACTGTTCTAGTAAACTCCATACTAAAAATTCGAACAAGATTTAAGAAATTAAAAAGTTTTTAATAGAACAAGTGAATTTAACATTAATAACATTTAATAGTTATTCAGCTTTCAACGATGGTTGTCGTTTAACTTTAACCTCTTAACCTAAAACAATAACCCTTTGCTTAATAATAAATATTAAAAGTTATTAATATATAATGAGACATAAAAATTTGTTCATATAAACTTCTTTTATTAAACATTTTAATTTATTATATTTTACAAGTTAATAATTTACAAGATATTATTAGATAAAGATAAGATAAGATAAGATAAATTTATTAAGCAATATAAATACAGTATAAAAATTAAAATTGCCTAAAAGGGTTTAGGGTCAGCAAAGCTGTTTTCCACCTAGACCCCTAGTGATAGTTTTTCTACCATCTTCTTCTTAAACAATTCTTTGTTCTTGGACGTCTGGAAGAGGACAAGAAACTTATTGTAGATACTGGACGCAATATATTGGAACGATCCCTAGAATTTGGAACTGTGATGCTGTGGAATAGAGAGATGCTCGTTTGAGCCTAAATTTAGCCCATGGCATTCAGACCTCTTGCTTAAGAAATCATTAAGGTAGCTCGGATATCCCGACTTTAGTACATTAAATAGCATCACTGCAAAGTTAGAAGCGGGTATCCAATTTCATTATCTTTAGTGTAGTATAGTATGGAGTAACATGTTCTCTATGGCCAATGTCATAGGCAAAGCGAAGGCAAACATTCTGCAATACCTGAAGTTTGTTCTTCAGTTGATCCGTGAGGCATCCATAATACACGGTGATGCAGTAGTCAATGTGGCATAGCACCAGACTTTCAATAAGTCTCCATTTAACCTGAGATGGCAAGATGTTCTTGTATCGGTAAAGTGTCTTGAGTTTAAAGTAACAAGTGCTGGTGATCTTATTGATATGAGCGGCAAAGGACAAATGGTTATCCCAAATTACTCCGAGATGTTTTACTTTGGTGCAACATTTGACTATACAACCGTTAACACAAACATCGATACGTTTATTTTCCGCTGCTATCGTTTATTAGAACATTTTTAAGTGATAATGGTTGCTAACATGCAGTTGGAACAAATAGTAATAAAGATAAAGTAAATAAGATGATTTAATTGACTAAAGTAAATAAATTAATATTAAATAAGTAATAAAATAATTATAATGCTGAGACGAGACAATAAATTAAATAAAAACTGTAAGGAAAAATGAAAGTAAACTAGAACAATCGTTCATAGCCTGATAATGCCATAGTATGGTGAAAACGTTTGCGATAATATACTGTGATGATTCAAACACGGGAGAGCGACGAGCGATTTCTGGATGAATTTAAAGAAGTCATTAAAATTTGCAGTTACCCTGTAAGCATGAAAAATTTGAAAATGAGGAATAAAATTTTAAATGAGTAATAATATTAAAAGGTTGCAAGATAATCTAAATGGAAAACATTGTCACTTAAACACGTACTTTTGCTCAAAAATTTTATATTCGATATTTTATAATAATTTTAGTTTATGGATGAGAAATTATTAATGGATAATTTTATAATCTGTTTAAATTTGAATTTTGCGCCACCGGAAGTGTAAAAACGAGCGTTTTAGTTATTAACAATCTCAAAAGTTAACAATTTTTACAGAGTGTGTCCGACGATTGAGACGTCAGGTCGAAGTTTGATTTCTATGCGTATTTTTCAAGGTTAGAGTCCTTGACTTGTTTGGAAGATCGGCGTACGATCAATTTAGTAAAATCGATTACCAATTGAATTTAAAGGTAGAAAGAAGATCGAAAACGTTGATTGTAATAATGTAATTCAATTTTCGTCAATAATTTTTTGCCAACATCTGAAAACGTCAAAAGTTAGAAAGAGCGGCCATTTTTGTGGCATTTTTGTATAAGAAAACCATGTTGAGAACAAAGAAGTTTTGGATATTTTATGAACATATTACTTACGCTCAGGGTACCTGCTGCACCTCTGCTGCACCTTCTGTGTGTGGGAGATTGGCCAATATGAAAGAAGATTTAATTCTTGCCAATTGATATTTTTGAAATCTTAATTGGTTCAATGTTATATCATTTTTATATTTATAAATTGATTTGATTAATTGTAATCCATTTTTTTATATCTTCTTTGTTCTCATCTTTTTTTTAAAAAATATTGGCCAAATTGACACATTTTTATCGGCTAATAAAGAGTTGACGATACTTTTCTTTCTTTTTCCGACAAATCCAGATGTTGTATCGCAACCAGAGTTTTTTTCATTATTTGCATTTTCTGAGAACATTTACCATAGTAGTGTATATTTTTTTTATACCATCAGAAAGTAAAGATTTCAACAAACAAAAAACAGTTTTCACCAAATTTCGTGAAAAAATAAATTTTTTTGCAAAAGATGAAAATTATCGACCCTGGTCTATTAGCAACCGCCTGAACTACGATTTTTAATATACATGCAAAAATAATTAAATGGCGGCAAGGCAAACAAAGAAAAAAAATGGCATGTTCTTTTAATGCTTGGTGTCCCCTAAAAAATAGTAAAAATTAAAATTTTACAATAATCCTAATTCAGGCGGTTGCTGAATCGGTGATATATTGAATCTTAAAGTGTAAAATTTTTCTGTTTTAGGTTGTCCATTTTGAAAATTTCAACACCAGCGCAGACCAATCCATTTATCAAGGCGTCATATTGTTTTTATATGTTTTAAGTGTATAAAATACAAAAAAAATATTTGTTTAATGTGTTTGAGAGTGTATTTACTAATCCTGAAAAACTCCACATTAATATCTTTATCAGTAATCTCAAAAAAAATTCATATAAATAGGCATTGTTTTTGAGCGTTCAAAGTAGAATAAATTCTGTCTTAAAAATCTGTTTCACCAATGCTTCTTCTTTTTCTTCCTCTTTAATTAGGTTTTCGACATATTTTTTTTTAACAGCAACCTCAGTAATGTTCCAAAGTTACTATTAGTGCTATGATCATATTTATTGTTTTACATCCAAGATAGCTTGCTAGGCTTATCTCAGATGTGCCAGTAACTCTGGTTTTTGTTGTTGGTGAAGACAAGTCATCAACACAGAAGGACCGTCGGCTGTAGGTGCCCTTCGAAGCACGGAGACAATCCTAAGAAATTTTAGACTTTTCCCGGATTCAAATCGAGTACCTTAATATCAGCAGTTATTCAGCTAACAAACTAGGCTATAATGACCGTGCACCAATGCATAACACAGGAGAACAGTAAATTTGCGGCGTGGAATTTTGAAGTCGATTTTAGGTAATTCTGGTTTCCTGAATACGAAAACAATATTAGATTTGCCGAATTGACTCTAGTTTTAGAAATAAATAAAAATACATAAAAAAAATTAGGAAAAACGTTTTGCATATTGTATTTGTCTATTGTATTTTTGGTCAGGACATTTGTAATTTGGAATTTGTAAGGTCCAGCAGTAGTCCGCCATCATATATTAAGACTATCCCATCGGCCTTGATATCTTTGCTCCATTATCTTGATTTTCTGATGAAACCTCTCCCCTTATTCTTCACTGTAATCACCCAGATTTTCAAAGAATCTATCTAAATGTTTTGCAAAAAATGTATTTTGATGCTCATATTAGCTCCCAATTTGTCAAAATCTTTAAGTATTTTTCCGACTATTTTGGAATATCCTGCAACTTTGTGATTCCTCAAAAAAAATTTGACAACTGCTACAAAGCTTGTCCATGCTTCCAATTCAATCTGAGTTATATGATTTGTAAAATTATTGTCTTTTATAAGTGTACGGATTTGTGGTCCATCAAAGATGCCTGCTTTTAATTTTTCCATACTGAGGCCGGGAAATGATTGACAAAAATATTTGAAGCCAGCGCCGTAACTACCAGTGTTTTATGTGTTCGGTGGAACACGGATCACCGCCGAAAGACGACCCCCAAGGACCAAACAACAAATTTAACAATTGCACATAGACGTTTGCATGCGCATAGTACTAATTTTGATTTGTTATTATGGAAATAATGCTGATGTCAGCACAAAGAAATTTTAAGAAATCAAAATTCCGTTTTAAACAATTTAAAGTTTATCGTGAGAACTAGAGTCAATTCTAACAAAATAACTATGAGCCGAATACTTTATTACATTAGTGAATCTAAATTCACTCTAAAAGCTTAGGCCGCAGGAAAAAAATTTTATTTTGTTCTCCAGTGAATAGTTAACGTTGGTCAAATCTCCGATCAAATTTGAAGACCGAATATTTCATCGTCAAAATTCAACCGCTCGTTTATTTACTAATGACTTAAACATTGACATTTAATAACTATCAAAACTTGGAGCCAATAGAAAACAAATAATTTGAAATTACATTGCTGCTAATGTACTTTCCAATGTACCAATGTACTAATGTGCAATAACACTTGGTTACAAATTTAAAGAAGATTAAATTTGATCAACGTTGGTGAAACGACTTTTAGTTTAACAAGGTGTCAAAATTTGACGGAGCGTTAATTTGATCAGCGTCGAAATAGATT
This sequence comes from Cantharis rustica, assembly GCA_911387805.1. Classification (NCBI taxonomy): domain Eukaryota; kingdom Metazoa; phylum Arthropoda; class Insecta; order Coleoptera; family Cantharidae; genus Cantharis; species Cantharis rustica. The sequence continues at coordinate 48,059,445 of OU426879.1, read as the reverse complement.
TAAGGAAGGTTGATGAACCGGCCATTAGTATTATAATACTAATAAATTTTTTTGATAAATATAGGTATTATATAAACATAGATACTTTACTGATTAACAAATCCAGAATTAACTAAAAAAAGCGAAAATTAAATATAACATAGATATTTAAATGATTTATTCAGTTACTAAGCTTTACAGTAATAATTTAGTATTCAACAAAGAGAATATTATGATTTACTATAGAAATTATTATTTGTAACAACATTTCTACTCTAAAGATATAGTGGGTTTATGTAATAAATGACATATTTTTTACATATATTTAAAAACAATTTATTAAACAATTAAATATAATTTATTATATTATCATACAAGGTAATATTATATAAGTAAGAGCATGATATGGTTATTAAATACCGAAACTTTCAGCTATGGTAGAAGTGTATCCTTTAATTAAAATAATAAAATGGACAGCCCTTACTCTTCATCAATATTGTTCATCACGAATTAACACCTTAGACCGGTTTATTTCATTCACCCAGGGTTTTAATATAAAATTACTTGCTTAGTAAATAAACTAATAGCATATTCTGCTGTTTTCGTATTTATTCCTGCTGTAATTATTTTCCAAAATTGAATAAAATTAACCTCAAGGACGATATTATTGAAGAAGCAAAATATTATTTATTTAATTTTATAAAATATTATTTCACCAAGAAATATAATTGTCGAAATAATTAGAGCAATCAGCCAGATACCAAAAACACCATATAAGTGTTTTAGACTTATTGGCAAATTAGAATAGTCATTAGCTTTTTTCTTGTTTCTAAAATTACGCAGCAAATTCGAAATTTTCTTATGAAGTATACCGTTTTCGATAACGCTGTCAGTAAATGCATTCAAAATTGGTAAAAAATAATGACCCTTTTTCATAATAATGAAAATTTCGTATCTAGATAATCCAGTATTGCTTACAATAAACTTAATATCCGATGTTAATTCGGGCGGCAGAAATTTTAAAATCATATCTTTCGGAACTGGAATACTAAAATTTTTATAACGTATCAGCCTATTTACTACTTCAGTAAAATTGTCATAACGTATGGGTTCCAATTTATTAAGAATTTTTTTAAAAATGCTTCTATTAAAATTAACTTCTTCTTTCAAAATTTCGATATGAGCTTGCGTAGTATGTATTTCCAATTTTGAATCAATTAGTTTTTCAATTGTGTCGATTTGTGGCTCATATACATTTCTTAAAAGAGTGGTTTTTAATTTACTTTCAAATGTAGTATCAATGTGTATTACAAAATAAAGATATAATAACATAAGTACCCTTAAACGTTTTGATTTTGGAGATCGCTTTATAGCTACTGAAACTACTAACGAGAATGTAGCTGAAATACTTCTCGAAAATTGTTTAAATGACGTGTCTTCATTAAAATACTTTGAAACAAAATTCCAAATCATGGCTGTCATAATAACGTAAAATATTATTAATAACCATAATTTCAATTCAAAAACCTTAAATATTATTTTAAAATTAGAAATTTTGCTAGACCGAGGAACAACCCACGATGGCACATCGTAATAAATTGAACGACTTGAATCAAACTCCTTAAAGGTTTTCCTATCTCGTATCTCTTGAATAGCTATCAAAATATCATCAGTGATATTATTTAAAAAATTTTTATCTTTTAATTTGCTACATACTACAGTTGCTTGCAATTGCTTTCCAAGTAAATTAATAAAATTCTTGAACATAATATCAGGAGGCAAACGATTTACTAAATTTACAGCAGCATTACTATCAGTATAACATCGAATTATACATTTGCTGAAATTTTGAAATTGATTATTTAAAGTTTGCCTGATTGTTTTATAACTAAAATTTGATATGTGATCTATGAAAAATCTCTGTCCACATTGATTTTTCGAAGCAAATGGTAGCCAAATGTACATATTGGGAACAACTGCAAAATTTTGATTATTTACTAACAAAATTACATTGCTAATATGATATTGCCACAACATTTTAAAAATACGTTGTACTTCTTGTACATATTGAATTATTATCATGTATCTACATCTTGGACTGCTTTTTGAGTTCCATAACTGACTATTAACAAATTCATCAAAAGTTGCATTTAAACTTATATCATCTTGCACATATAGAATATAATTGTCACTATAGCTCTCACTTGACTTATGCAATTTATCTGCCATAGTTATAAACAATGGATTCGATAAAGTATTTATAAAATTTGCCTTTAATTGTGGATCAACTATTACGTGAATATCTCTATTCTGTTCAAAAAAAATTTTAGTTATCTTGGAAACGTAGTTTTGTGTCACAGAAGCATTTTCTAAATCAAATTTCATGTGGAATTCGCATTTAGATATACTAATTATTATTGCATAGCAATATATTAAAAATTTGGCAATCATGACAAAAAATTTCTTAATATCGAAAACTTCAAGTACTATTTTATAAGTAAAAATTTATATTGAAAATATTATTCAATTGCCATTTCTCTAATATATCATTACTATTAATTTATCAAAATGTAATATGTACTTAAAGCCACCAATTATTGTTTCAAGTTAAAGCTTTTACTAATAATATATTATCAAAATACTGAATTACATTACGTATATAAAAATTGTCACCAAGTAGTATTTAAATATTTATAAAAAATTAGCCTTTTTATACGAGTGGATTTGTTATTATGACTATTTCTATGGTTACAAAAAAAACGTTTGGTAATATAACTTTCCGATACCATATTATTAATTTAATATTTTAATCAAAAATTCTTTATTCTTTCCGGAAATGACAATCTTTCTCTACACGCTGGAAAAATAACCAGCTTCTCTCTTGTGCAGAAAGCTCTAATTGATGTTACAACTAACTGATTTTTGCGAAAGCGAGAGCGAGGTTCCTAAGCCAATTCTAGGCAAATCAATCACTAACAGTATTTATAACTCTAATACTAGAGATCAAAAATATATATACATTTTTGGGTTGGAAATACAAAACTTTAAATCCAGGCTTTATATTTCAAGCACCTTATGAAATCTCGCAAGATTTTATGGTTGTTTAGGCATGCACAGAATCTTTATAATTAGTTCATAATCTTCATAATCTTGATAATTAGTTTACTCGAAATTTTGCTCTTATTTATATAGTTTACAAAAAATACTTCACGTATTTTTTTTAAGTAACTTTTTTTTAGTTATTTGATTTAGACAATGTAAACTAACACTGCAGCTTTTATTTTATGGCTTCACTGATGTAATTGTACTGGAACATCATTAAATCACGAAGTTCCTCCTGCTCAGGATTTGTCGTGATTGCTCAACTTATCCGACACTAGGTTAATTGTTAAGGTATAAGAGCTTTTTGAAAATACAAGTGTAACATAAATTTCAATACTTTTAGGTGTCAATCCCCAGTCATTATTTATATTTATTACTAAGAACTTTTGGGATTTTTATTTCAGATTTTAGAAAATCTGAAAATTGGCCCAAAGTATCTAAAACAGTGCTAAACAACATACTAAAATTCAAAAGACTGTGATAGAAATAAAAATGTCAATCGCATGCCAAAGTTTACCAAAACCCAACAGAAGTTGTGTATTACAAAATTTACCATTTAATTTCTTCACAATTTAAATTCTTAATTTAGTTGTTTAAATTTCATTCTGTCAAAAACTTTTACTAACGAATCTTTGTATCTTATGAAAAAATACCTGAACTGGTATATAAATAATCTACTTTTTAAATTACGTTTTGGACTAGGTAAACATTTTATTACAACAGGAATTACATTTATGGAAAACAATATTTCCTAAACAATTAAACTTGTGAAAGTTTGTGGTGAAGTTTAGTTTAGTAAAAACTCTTACCTAATTATGATAACAAAGTATTACTTTGTTATAAATTTCTACATTAGACAACGTTGCACTTTGTATAGCTAACTACGTAGAAAATTTCAACTACACTATAATTAAAATAAAATTAAACTGTAATAATACAGAAAATCAAAATCTGCTCGATTGAAGCGTATGCTGTCTACCGTTTAAGATCTAACCTAAATCTATATTAGTTTAAATGTATTGTCGTGAATTTTTATTTAACAATTTACATAATTATTTTATTTTAATACAGGGGGTCTTCAGAGTGAAAGATTTGCTTCTATGGGGATGAGAACCTAAAATTTTAGTTAAAAATAGAATGTAATTCTAAAATATACAGATTTTAGTTACAAAATTTATTTTAAAATAATAGTTTTACTTGCTTGGAAATTCGTTGAACAGACTACGTGTGAAAGATATTTTTAGACTATAGAATCCTCAAATGAGAGGACACTAAAAGTTAATGACTACCAAGGACTGAGAATGATAAATCGATTAGGGATTAAAAGGTTGAAAAACTTTAAAGTGTTTGAAAATCATAATAAAACAGAAAGTGCGGCGAACTACATTAGATTGGTTTACCATTTGAACTTCAGCTGCAAAATCGTCTCGAAATCTGCGTCTGCGAAATCTGCGAAATTTGCAGCAATACGGCGTAATGGAGAATTTGTTAAAACATTGCGGTACGATTGAGCAAACGAGAAAGTCGTTTGATAATTTGTAGTACCGATAAAATTCGGACATTGTGATAACAAAATATAAATTTTTGAAATAATAAATAAATCAGGCCGCAATCAATACAAGTGAATATAATTTACATGGAATGGACAGTGAGTCAAAAGATGCTCCAGATCAATCATGAATAGTAGCAGAGATGATCGGCAAAGGAGACCAAATGCTAGTAACCAGTAAACCACAACCAACATTTAACAACATATGATGAGAAAACTATAGTGTACGGCCGTCATTAAAACTTTAACAACGAACACCGTAAAGTTAAAATTTTTAAATTTTTATAATGTCATTCAGTACTAATTTGCTAGAGCACGTTGAAATAATTACAAATTAAATATTAGAAAATTAAAACTAACGGCACATTTGTAAACCATTAACTGATCTTATGCAAGAAAAAGTCTAAAAATATCGACTACATTTGAATTCAAAATATTGAATTGTGAATAAACTTTATATTGAAAATAAAAAAATTGTGTTTTAAGTATTAAATATTGAATAGATATCATTGCATTTTATTGAAATTAATTAAAATTACTTAAGAGTCTCATCCTATTAAAAAATAATCTGTGTAACCCAGCAAATTCCACAGGAGAATGAAAATTTATAAATTTGTAAAGCTGGGGGCATAGCACTATATAATTTTTTTATAATTCACAATTTTTAACATACTTTTAGTAATTCATTTATTGATTTCTATGCTAAAAAAATTTTTGTTTGCAAATATACCTTTTATAACCTTTCGAATAACAAATAAATTGTAATAAGAGATTATTTGCTAATGACCCATTAATTAGTGTTTCTACTAAAATAATTGATAAGGGATTATCGTTTGCCAGTTAAGTAAAATTTAAGCAAGTTCAGTAATAAAAAATTTGATTTCAATTATGGAATACGAATATGATATCTGATAAGTAAAGTTTGTGAATGCCCAGTAGCATTGCCACAAATTGGGTGAAGATGTAACATTCAGTTTGGTGCGACCCTGTATATTGAAGTTTATTAGAAACAAATTCCCCCCTTTTTGAATTTAGATAGGAAACGCGGAAATTATGCGTACTCGATTTAACCACATATTTCACTTTCAAGCCATAATTGATAGAGTTAACATCGTAAATGTTGGAAACTTTGTTTAACTCAAATAATTGAATTTCCAAAAGAACCGAACAACAGGTAATAATTTAGTTGAATTGTGATAGTTGACCAGGAAGTTATTGTCAATTTTTTGAATAGGTTCTTCTTTGATCTTCATTTTGGTTTATTTATTTTGCTGGAGGATTCGAATTTGATCTATGAACTTAGAAGTCAAAATTACAAGTTGCTTTTGGGAAGCCTTCCTGTCTGAGAACTATTATATCGCCTTGTCGAATGTCAAAAGCAAAAAGAGTCAAAGGACAATTAGAAATTCTTGCCGCCTTTCAATAAACAAGAAAGAAAAGAGAAACATATCAGGTCGTATAATAAAATTTTATGTTGCGCCAACGAAGCCAAATGTCAACAATCATCCGGAACGATTAAATTATTTTTTTATTTCAACAATATATTTTAAGTTTGTAATACGGTAAAAGTAGTAGAAATTAATTGGAAACCGGCAGGCAAAATAGCTATTCTGCGCGCGGGGTATACGTATTAAATTATTATAAAGTTTTCTTGTTCTATCGTCAATTACTGTAGATGCAAATTTATAATGTGTTTGTTCAATATAATTGAAACCTGTCTGACTTTAGGTTTTCTTGATACCACAATTATTTTTACAGGTTGCTTAATAAAGTCAGTGGCGCCAATATTTATAAATTTTTAGGCAACCAAAAATATTCCTAATTTCTTTTCTAATATATAAAAGAACCTGCGACTCGCTCTCCCCCTATCCATCAGAGCTACCGGCACCCGTTCTTAACCGGACAATTCTTTTTTTGAATTAAGAAGGTTATAAAGAGTAGACCCCCTACCATGGAATAATTACAAAATTTAATGTTCAATAAAAATACAAGTTAACTATTAATTACAACTTTTATTTTAACTTTAATTAAAAGCTTCTTTACAAATTTACATAATAAATTACATAATATGGTAAAAGTTTGTTTATCTGTTTCATCTCTAAAGTTAATCACCTGTGGCGCTAAATCTTCAAATAACAATATCTTATGGATTATTATTGTTAGTTAAAAAAATAATTTAAATTATAATTATATGAGTATATGCTATTACAATAAACAAAAAGGCAGCTTGATTAAACTCGAGTGATTATAAACCATAGATAGACTTCAAATATCGATTAGTTTAGAAAATTAATCGATATTCGAAGTGTTTAAACAAAGGCTTGCCTTAAACAAACACCTAATTGTTCGCAGTGAACTTCGTGCAATTTACACAACTACTACGCTGCGGTTGGGTACTGCGATTCGAACCGTTAACACCGTGGCATAATTTTATTTTAAATTAAATTTCGTTAATTATAGCCAAAATTTACTTAAAGTCAGAGAGTTCTGTTCTTCTAGACCCACTGCCACTGAGACAGCTGTAGCACTGTAGGGAAATTTTTTATCAGTGAATTGGTTTCTGAGTTTTACTTAAAATTAGAGATTTCCGCTTTTTTAGAACTGATACTTTGTCGTATAAGAGCGATAATTTAGATTATACTTTCACTATAAACTTAAAATTTAAGTTGAAAAATTTGCAATTAAAAGTTAATATAAGAAAAAATAAGTGATATCTTAATAATGATTTATTTGTGACTAATAAATATCTACTAGGTATATGTTTATAACTTATTCTTGTTATGAATTATCCATTCGCCTAAAAATACAACTATAGAAATAATTAAACCAGCTGACCATATAGCAAACACACCGTACAGGTGTTTTATACATAAATTAATCTCTGAATAATTTTTATCTTTGATGTTATTTCTAAAATTATGTATAAACTCTGACAATTTTGCGTAAAGAATACCGCTTTCTGAAAATCTGTCTATAAGAGCATTTAAAACTGGTAAAAAATAATGACCTTTTTTCATAATAAATAAAAGTTCAAATCTTAAAATTCCAGAATTGCAAGCTACGAAGTCAACATCCTTTGTTATTTCATAGGGAAAAAACTCAAGAACCATATTTCTCGGAACGGGAATACTATAATTTTTGTAAAGCCTTAAATCGTTGATCAAAGAAGTATAATTTTTTACGTTTAATGATTTTAATTTATTGGTAAGTTTAGTAAAAATACTGTTGTTGTAAATAATTGAATTTTTTTTAAATTGTTCTATGTGGCCTGAATAAGCAAACACGGATAGTTTGGAATCGATAAGTTTTTCAATTGTGTCGATTGGTGGTCCACGTAATGGTTTTAATAGAATACTACTTAATTTGCATTGAAATACATTATCTATCTGAATTACGCAAAATAGATATAATAACATAAGTATTCTTAAGCGAGTTGATTTGGGAGATGGTTTGATAGAAACCGACAAAATTAACGAAAATGTACTTAAAATACACCTTGAAAATTGTTTATACATTTTTCGTTCATTTAGGTATCTTGCAATGAGATTCCAAGTTACTCCTGTCATAACAACGCAAAATATAATGAATAACAATAATTCTTGTCCAAATATAAAATATATTACTTTAAAGTTTGAAATATTACCAGGACTAGGAACAATCCATGCCGAAATGTCATAGTAGATTGTTTTGCTAAATTCATACTCTCTTGAGATATCCTCATATCGCGAAATTTGTGGAACTATTAATATATCATCAGTGATATTGTTTAAAAATTTTAGATCGGTAAATTTGTTGAACAATAAATTTGCTTGCAAGTACTCCCTAATTAGTTTAATAAAATTTACGTTCAGTGCGGAAATGGGTCGTGTACTCAATAATAATTTCATGTTATCGGTTATGTCTTTCATATCATGATACTGAATTGTACATTTGGTATAGTTTTGAGAATAACTCTCGAGCACTCTTCTAATTTTATTATAACTGCAATTTAAACAATGCTCGATATCAAACTTTCGACCGCATTGATTTTTTGATGCAAATGGTAACCAGAAGTATATATCTGGAGACCCTCCTAAATTTTGATTCAATATCATCACAATGCTGTTGTCTATATGATATTGCCATAGCATTTTAAAAATGCTCTGAACTCTTTGCACATAATGGATTATTATTACATATCTTCTTCTTGGACTACGTTTTGGGTTCCATATCTGAGTTTTTACAAACGCATCGAAAATCGCATTTAAATTTAAATCGTCTTGGACTTACACAATATAATTTATAGTAAAACTTGCACTTGAATTTATATGAAGTTGGTCCGTTGTTGTTATTAACAATGGATGCATTAAGGTTTTTATAACATTTTCTCGTAGATCTGGATTAATGATTATGTGAATATCTGTGTTATCTGCAAAAAAATTTTTGATTATTTTGGAAACACAGTTTTTAGATTTGGATATATTTTGACTTTGAAATTTATATGCATTTGCAAAAATTATTATAAAACAATATATTATTATTTTGATAATCATGGTATTATAGTGTTATATGTAAGACACAATAGTTAATAATAACTTACATATGTATTATTGAACACAATAATAACTGTGAATATTGTTACACGCAATTTATCTATTAAAGCATAGCAAAAAAGCTTGAATTTTTTGTTCCATACATGTAACTGAAAGTATTATTAAATTAATTTGTCCATTATTCTTTCCCTTTGAGTTTTTATTCTTTTTAAAATAGGTCACCTTTTATAGTGACTTACAAGGGAAAGGTCAGGTATGCGAAATTTTGTTTTGGTTTATACTTACACTACGTAAAGATTACACCTAAGACATTACGTGAATGAAATAGTAGCGCGCCATATTCGGCCAATTTTGAGAAAATCGAATTTGAAAATTTCTATTTTTTTGCCTGAAATAACAAGATAAAATATAAAACTTGCAACAAAGGTTCCGTGGTAACGAGGTAGAGTGGTGGCTTTAATAAGCAAGGGTTCTAGGTTCGATTCTAGCATCAGTACTTTTTTTTTAAATATTTTATTTTTTAATTAATTTTCTTTTTCAGTAATATGTAAATTAACATATTATATTTAATAATTATTCGAAATTATTAATTTTTCAGATCTCAACATTCGGACGATATCGTTTTGTCTTACTAACAGTATTTTCAAACATTTCTTAAATTGATTATTATTCGAAACGTTCGAACATTTTTGGAATTTGTTAAAAATTATATTTTTTAATTAAATAAGTATTTATTTATATATTTTTCGTATTTTATTTATATATTTAATAAGAAATGAAAAGTTACATAATTGAATAAGTATTTACATATTATATGCAGTATATTATTATTATACATATTAATTATTTTCTGATCATTTTACATTGTATAATTTTTTACACCGACGTTTTGCACGATCCCGGATGGTATTCATCGTAAAAACAGGGAAAACGGCAAGTTTTACGGCATCTAGTAATTAATAATTAATTAAAAATTAATAATTTCGAATAATTATTAAATATCTGTTAATTTACATATTACTTAAAAACAAAATTAATTAAAAAAAATATTTGAAAAGAAAAAAAGTACTGATGCTAGAATCGAACCTAAAACCCATACTTATTAAAGCCACCACTCTACCTCGTTACCACCGAACCTTTGTTTCAAGTTTTATCTTTTATTATATGGTTATTTCGTGCAAAAAGAAGAAATTTTCAAATTCGATTTTCTCAAAATTGGCCGAATATGGCGCGCTACTATTTCATTCACGTAATGTCTTAGGTGTAATCTTTACGTAGTGTAAGTATAAACCAAAACAAAATTTCGCATACCTTTTCCTTGTTAGTGAGATAATCAATACCTAGATTTACGAATTTTATTTATTTTACTCTTTATTTACTTATTTTATTTACTCCTTCTATCAAATTATAAAAATCTGTTAAATATAGATTGCCTGCGGCGGTTCTTGAGACAGCCAGAATCTATTTGACACTATCATTGACAAAATATTAAAACTAAAATTATATGATTTAAAATTAAATCAGAATAGTAGCTGTATAGAAACATAAAAACTGTTAATGATTATGGCACAGGACCACTGTGTTCATCTATACATTTAATTATTATCAATCGCTTTGAAAATTTAATTCATCTTTGCCTCATTTGAGCAAAAACATTGCTTTGGTGTAATCGTCTTCGATTAAATGTATTTACAAAACTTTCAAACTGATTATCTCAACACATTGTCACTTTAAGATCATACTGTTTTTATATTTCCATACTAGAAAATTGTGTTTTATCCAAATTCACAAATAAAAATAAGTTGTCATTTAAAAATATTTACAATGATGTCTATATTATGTTGTTGATAAATAATTAATAATATTATATTGATGAGGTTACGTTTCCGAACTTGTCGAGATAAAAAATGAGAAAGTATTTTAAATTTAGATAGGAAAATTCAAGTGTAAATTTTGTGATAATTACAGACCAATAATTTAAATTTTAATTGTGTATTTTGACCTTCTATAATCAGTCAAAACAAAGTTCAATCTAAATTTCAAGTTAAAAGATAGCATGTTCCAGCAAAATGGGCCAAGAATGTTTACATAAGACAAAAGGAAGTCAGCAAAACCACTTTTTAAAATTCTGCTAGTAATATTCTTATTAATTCCCATTACAAGATGAGTCCAAAGTAATTCACTGCTTTCGTCTATTAAATTCATCAATTTGAAAACGTTTGCAAGTAATTTAGTGGTTAAATATTTTTCTTTGAAAATACAAGAATTCCGATCATATAATGCTACTCTTTTGATGAAGTCAGCATAATTAATCTAATTATTTGTTAATTAATTATCAATTATTTTCTCGTGAACTATAATTTGGATTCCATAGTTTACAGTGATAAATGATTCTAATGATGCATTTAAATGTTTTTCATTACGCACATAAAATATATAATTGTTATATAGTATTGCGATGATTTAATCGATCAAAACAATAAAACAAGATTTGATTTTAAAAACTTCCAATTAAATTGTTATAAACGTTAAAATTTTTATACTTTGCTCGTGGTTCGAACTTACGATTTTAAATTATCAAGTCGAAGCGATATCTTCCAGGCCATACGTCGCTCTTTTAAATGTTATTTAATTTCCAAATCTTACAAATAAATTAATAATAACTTCAAAATTAAATTAATAAAAACAATTAGAGTCGATCTAAGATATGAATAATATAGGTAGCGCGTCGTTTGCAAAGTCTAATTTACATAGGGAAACTTTAGATAATTTAAATAGTACTTAATCTTGTAATAATATTAAACATTCGCCACAAAAAAGCGAAATTTTATAACCAAATAACTACGTCTATTCGATATTACATTTAACTCTTCAAATCTATCTTATTTATGAGTTTACCCGGTTCAGTTTAGGCAACACGCATAGCACTTCAATCGCAAAAATTTTGTTATTGTAATAGCGTCTAACTTCAAAGCAATTTCATTGGTTTACATTTCGAGGTCGTCGCTTTAGTACATATTCCAATATTTTTCTTAAAAAAACAGACTATAGATAGCAAATTTAATTAAGACTAAAAAGATTAATTCAAATCATCATTTATGCACGAATAATTTACATTTTGATTATATATTTATTAAATATTAGCAATTCGACAAAAAATACAGATGTTGAGATAAATAAACAAGTTGTAGCCTCGTTGTCACTATTTCTAAAATTATGTATTAAACTTGTAAATTTCTGTCTACAAACGTATTCAACAGTGGTAAAAAGTAGTGACCATTTCTTACGACAATAAAAAGTTCAAATCTTAAAATTCCAGCTTGATATGCAATAAGGGTAATATTTTTTGTTATTTCATATGGCATAAATTCACGAACCAAGATTTATCGGAGCTGGTGTGCTAAAATTTTTATATAATGATACATTATTGACCATATCAGTAAAATTGTAATCGGTAATTGGTTCTAATTTGCCAACAAGTTTTTTAAAAATGTTGCTATTGTAAATAAAAGTTTCATCATTTAACTGATCTATATTTCAGGATCGGGATATATTTCGTGTGTACAGGATAAGCACACATTTAACTTGGAGCCGACAAGTTTTTCAATTGTGTCGATTGGTGACCCATATAAGAGTTTTAATAAAATACTACCCCATTTACTTTGAAATACATAACCAATCTGCTTTACAAAAAATAAATTTATTATTATTACCATTCTTAAACAACTCGATTTGGAAGATGGCTTGATTGCTACTGAAAAAGCTAATGAAAATCTACTTAACATACACCTTAAAACATTTTTATACATTTCACGATTATTTAACTAGCAGCTGGTGGTAATCTAAATTTATGAAAATTTTGACATCCTATATTGCAGTGATGCTTTCTGAAAATGTTGATGATTTTCACATACACTTTAAGTGCTGCGGACTAACCGACAATTGCGAAAGATTCGGCAATCGTACCTCTCGGTGTGGGTAAAAAAATAAATTGTTTGTCCAAAAATAAAATAAATCGTTATTCAAAATTAATTATTCATTCAAAATCCAATGTAAAGTAAATGTAAAATTATTATTTCTTTAAAGGGATCGAAGTTTCGATTTTCAACTATCAATTCGACGGCTTATCAATCCTGTACATTTGTTCCTAGAAGTGTAATTTTAAATTTTCCAATTTTAAATGTTTCACGTCCAATTTTATTATTCAAATTATTGTTTTTTCAAATCTATCAAACCAATCAATTTACTACCTTTCGGTAACAACTTATCAAAAAATATCCAAAAGAATTTCAAGTTAAACCAGATATCAAAAATAAAGCAATAATGCAAACGCATAGAAATCACTTTATTTAAATAAAAATTACTCACAACTAAAAAAAACTAACTCTCAAAAAATATCTTACAGGATCAACAAGCCAAAAGTCGCAAGTCGCACCACATCCTCGTGTGGTGACTAGTGACAAAAAGCCTTGAATTTCCTGTCATTCGCCCCCACCTCTCAAATTTCACAATGCTATAATTTAAACTTATTAAAATAAAATTTTCCATCAAAATCCACAGGGAGGGTACGAATCACTTTGATACACCACAATATATACAATAAGTGGTAAGATAACTTACTAGAAATGTAATTAATGTGGTAATACTCTTTTGCATTTCTTATAGACCAAACATCAATATTGAGTTTTAGATAACAAATGTGTTTCAGACTTTAGCTACTTATTGGGCTGTGATAGTTACATAATATTGCTGATTGCAACCCCAAAATTTGATTTTTTTTCTACCATAGACGATCTCAAAATTGATCAAACTTTTGTTGCTTTGAAATTTTTATTTATCTTGAACTATTTATTAGTTACTATTAGTTTTTTTAGACCTTTCATTAGGATTTCATCTCATTGAGTTTTCTTTGCAACTGCTATTAATTTCTGTCCCAAAAATTTGTTGTTAATGTAAAATCGTCTTCTGGTATAATATTTCGATTTTTACCAAGACACGGCAATAATTTAATTATTGTAAAATTTCAAAATCATAAAAATTACATAAAATATTTTAATCAATTAAATAAATAATACAAATCTATCAATTGATCGCAAAAAAACTATGATCAAAATTTTTAATTTTATTATTTATTATAATATTGAATAATTTAATCAAAAACACTAAAATAGTATATTATGCACCAAAGAATTAAAGTAATTTTTTTTTACTTGAGGGTAATGTCCTCACTTAGCCAATTACGAAATTTTAATTAAATTTTTTTTTATAAACCGCGTTCTTGATAGTAACAAAGTAGCAAAGTAAATTAACCATTATAGTAACTATTGATACTTTTGGTAGTAACTATTCCCAACTGTCAGCCAAATTTATAGTACTTTTTCACCATAAATCGTATATGTATAATAAATTCAGGAAGAATTTTAGTGATCGCGTTATTTACATGATCTTCTTTTAAATTGACTAATTAATTAAGTACCTTGAAATAAAATTTACAGAGTTTTATGGTTGTTACAACTGTTTATTTGCTATTAATGTACATTTACAACTTATCTTTATGAAAAGTTAATAATTCACATAAAAATACAACTGCCGCAATAGTTAACCCAGCTAACCATATTAGAAAAACACCATACAGGTGTTTGATACACAATCTGGTTTCAGAATAATGTTTGTCTTTTCTACTATTTCTAAAATTTTGTAATAATCCAGATAATTTCACACATAAAATACCACTTTCTGTTATTCTGTCTACAGATTAATTTAAAATCGGTATAAAATAATGACTATTTTTCATTGAAACTACAAGTTTTAATCTTATCATTCCAGAAAGGCTAGCAATAAAATCAACATCCTTTGTTATTTCATAGGGCATAAACTCTAAAATCATGTTTACCGGGAGGGGAACACTGAAATTCTTATACATCTTTACCTTATATACCATATCAGTGTAATTATTTAACGTTATTGTTTCTAATTTCTCGGTAAGTTTTTTAAAAGCACTATTATTAAACATCAATACTGATTTTTTCAATTGTGCTATATGCTTTGGATGACCATACACGATTAAATTAGAATTTGCAAATTTTTCAATGGTATCAATTGGTTCCCCACGTAACGGTTTTAATAGAATACTACTCAATTTGCTTTGAAATGCATTATCTATCAAAATTATAAAAATTAGATATAATATCATAAATATTCTTAATCGATTTGATTTGGGCAAAGGTTTGATAGAAACCGAAAACACTAATGAAACCGTATTCAAAATACACTTTGAAAATTGCTTATATATTTCTTTTTCGTTTAAGTGTCTGGCAATTAAATTCCAAGTTATTCCTAACATAAAGACACAAAATATAATTGACATCCATGATTGCTTTCCAAAAACCCAAAATATCACTTTAAAATTTGAAATTTCATCCGGCCGAGGAACAAGCCATGATGATATATCGTAGTAAATAGTATTACTATATTCATTCAGTTCCAATGTTTCCGAGCGACGTGAAGCATGTGGAACTATAACAATATCATCAGTGATATTGTTTGAATAGTCAAAATTAAATTTTTTGAACAATAAATTTACATGCAATTTATCACTAATTATTGTAATGGAAACTGATTAATAGCGCATCGATCGGTGACTTGCTCAATATCTCTTTCAGCTCACCAAAAACTTCATAAATATTATGTTGTATCATAGGTGAGAAAAAGGCACTTTGAAATGAAATTAGTTTATTCTTAAAAATCGAAAAGTAAAATTAACATTGAACATGCTTTCATTCTTTTAACTTATTATTGTACAACTGCTTTTAACAACATGAAAATCTAAATTACACTGAAATAATATACAAATATTATATACAAAGTTTAACATAAATATAACACCTCCTCTCTAATTTTGTTCCTAGGGAATAAAACGATCGGGTGGTCTTCTGATTCGAACGGGTCTTGATCTTGGGCTACTGCTGATTTAGTTTTCAGTTTCGTTAATTTCCAAATCTTCCTTTGGTCTTCTGGTAGCGCTAAGGAGTGAATTTTCAACGTTTGGAATAATTGTAGGTTGGTTTGAAATATTATGATCAGGAAGGTTGCTAGGAATGTTTGAGTTTATTAGAATTTTGTTTAAATGTTCAGAATTGAACTCTTCTTTATTTTTATTATCTGCTTCGTGATTATTTAAATTTGAATTATTTGAATTTTGTAAATTTTCATTACCTCCAAAAAGTTGATCGACATGTTTTTTAAGTTTTTCGCCATTACTCCAAATTTCGTATATTACATTACCAATTTTATTGACTACAACTCCACTCTTCCATGTTTTGTCAGAAAATGACTTAAATAATACGGTTTGACCAATTTTGTAATTTCGAATTTGTCCACCTCCATCTATAATCGATTTTTTTTGTTTTTGAATTACAACATCTTGAATAGAAATAGGCTTGATAATATCCAATCGAGAACGAATTTTTCTTCCTAACATAAGTTCTGCTGGACTCTTTCCTGTCGTGCTATGCGGAGCTCTTCTTAAGGTGAATAAAATTTCGTGAAGGTTGTGATGGATGATATTTGAGTTTAACATTTGCTTTCTAAGACTTTTTTTAAATAAGCCAACATAGCGTTCAACTTGTCCATTTGAAGATGGATGATATGCTGTCGTACGGATGTGATTAATTTGATTTTTTTCTAGAAATCTTAAAAATTCAGATAAAATAAAGGCTGAACCATTATCGGAAACTATATTGGATAGAATTCCAAACCGAGAAAAACATTCAGTTAATTTAGAAATGCTTGTAAAACTATCGATGCGTTTTACAGGAAAAATTTCAATCCATTTACTATATGCATCAACTACGATAAAATAATATAAACCGTGAAATGGACCTGCATGATCAATATGTAATCTTTCCCATGGATTCCTCGGAAATTCCCAAGGATGAATTTTGGCATGAATTGGCGAATTTGAATATTGTAAGCAATTTTGACAGTTTCTTGAAATATTTTCTATATCTCTGTCTATACCTTCCCAAAAAACGTAGGATCGAGCCAGAGCTTTCATTTTTGATATTTCAATATGACCTCTGTGTAATTCTTTCAAAATTGATTGCTGCAAAACTTTAGGAATAACGACGCGAATACCTTTCATTAAACATCCTTGTTCTACTGTTCATTCTCCATTGTTGTTTAAATTAGATGAATTTGGTCCCATTACTGCATTATATATTTTACATAAATCGATATCCTTTTGTGTTTCCTTTGCAACTATTTTGCTCTGAATGGAAATGGTTTCCAATTGACCCAATTGAAAAACTGCTGGAGAATCGTTTAAGCTCTCTTTGAAATTTCTTTCAATAAATCTAGAACAGAAATCTGCATTGAAATGATTTTCGTGGTTTCTGAATTTTACTTCATAATTAAATCCTTGCAAGAATATTGAATAATGTAGTAAACGGGTTTCACTTAATACTGGTACCGCTTTACTTTGCTTAAATATGGATTCCAGTGCTTTGTGATCCGTGTAAAGTATGAAGTGTCTTCCAAATAGAAAATAAAATAGTTTTTTATGCACCATACAATGGATAAGGCTTCCTTATCAATTTGTGAATACTTAATTTCTGATTTTGTCAAGCTTCGGCTGACAAAGGGAATTGGTCTTTCAGAACCATCTTCGAAAATATGAGATAGAACGCCACCGATTCCATGCGGAGAAGCATCAATTGCGAGAACAATTTTTGTTTTGGATCGAAATGTGTCAAAACTTGATCAGAAGCAATTTCTAATTTAATCTTCCTGAAAGCATCATCAGCTTCACTGGTCCAACAAAAATGAATCCCCTTCTGTAATAATTTATAATAACGAATGAAGTTTTTTTGCAGAATTTTTTATAAATCTAGAATAATAATTTACAAGACCAATGAATGATTTTAATTCAGTAACATCACGAGAAGCTTTTGCTTCGACTATTGCTTTAATTTTCTCTGAAGTTTTATGAATACCGTTTTGATCAATAACATATCCCAAAAAAGATATTTTATTCGCTAAAAATTGACATTTTTCTTTCTTGAATTGAATTCCATTTTCTCTACAAATTTCGAAAAGTCGTTTCATCCTTCGTAAATGCGTTATTGGATCAGGTGATGATAAACTGAAATCATCATAAAATATTTGTAACCCTTCAATTTCGGAAAATATGTTTTCCATTGCTCTTTGCCATAACGCTGCAGCACTCGAAATTCCATAATTTAAACGGTTTACTTGAAATAACCCTAATGGTATATTTATTATTAACATCTTAGCGGTTCTTTCTGTTACCTTTATGTGCATGTACGCCTCTCTGATATCAAATTTCGAAAAATATTTTCCATTATTCATTTTAGGTAAAATGTTTTCGATAGTTGGAATTGGATGTTCATCGGGAATGATATTTTTATTAACTGAAATTCTATAATCTGCTACTAACCTCAAGGTACCATCGTGCTTGATAATGGGAATGATAGGAGTCGCATACTCCAAATGAGTCACTTTTGAAAGTACTCCAATAGAAACCAATCTATTTATTTCTTCTTCCACACGAGGTTGCAGTGCTAACGGAATTGTTCTTGCTCTGCAAAATATTGGTGAAGGGTTTTCTTTCAAATGGAGGTCAACTTCGAAATCTTTGAGGCATCCAATTTTATTTAAAAATATATCGGAAAACTCTGAAACTGATTTATTTACTTTGTCTTCAATGTCAATCTTAACGCGATAAACATTGTGTAGTTTTGTTTTAAATTTGAAAATCCAATCTCTTCCCATAATTGTATCAAAATTTTCCGTAATGATGTATAAATTTAGAACATAATTATTACCATCGATATTAACTACTACTTCGGCTACTCCTAAAACTGGAATTTTAGTTTTATTATAACTGGAAAGAACAATATCGCAAGAATGAATTTTAGCATTAATTTGTAATTTACAAAAATTTTCTAAAGATATTAAAGAATAAGTACTCCCGGTATCAATTTCCATTACCACTTGTTTATTATTGATAAGAACTGTTTTCAATATTTTAGAATGAGGTGATTGTGTACGAATTAGAAAAATGTCATCAATTGGGTTAGCCTTATTTATTGATTTATTGCCAGCATTGCTCAGTCGTTGATGAAAAATTAACAGGGGGAATTTCGGGAGAGAGGGATTTGTAAATCGCGTATTGTTTTAAAAATTGCTAAAAAAACACAATAAAATTAAAGTTCATTATGTAAAAAATTAAAAAGTCTTTGGTTCAATAACCGAATAATACTATACACAAAAAAATATACCTAACTCTAACAAATTGCTTACTAGCTAGTTATTTACACAAAAAACATGAACAGGTAGTAAACATCTATTGCAGCTGGTTGACCCAAGTAGCAATTAGGTTGCATTCGCCAGCCCCCCCCCCCTCTCCCCCCGCCACCCTATTTTGAATTTTAAATCCAAAATAGTCTTAATAGTTTGTACCTCTTTTATTTTCGTTTTTACCCATGTAGTTTTTAAATATTTTATAATTTCTAAAATAAGCAATAACCCCCTATTTCGAATTTTGGTGCCTTATATATTATGCAAGAATTGCTGAGATAACCAGCTAGAAAATGCATTAATTGGAGTGATTCCCTTTGTTTTTAATGTAACCCACACATCAATATTAAGTTTTAGCTAATAGTGTGACAGCACAAGGTTAGCACCCTCCTAGAATATTATGTTCACAGAAACATGAGTACCAAGTGTAAAAACTTGGTACATAGATGGTAAAAAACAGAAAGATGGTTCTAAAATAAGTTTAAAAAGAAGAAGATAACAGTGTATCAGACAAGAGCAGAATTTGATCCGTGGTCTTTGGCTTTCTAGTCAGCTGTGATAGCTGCAATTTAAAACTTTTGTTTCTTTGCAATTCTTTTTTAAATTGGACTATTAACCCTTTGTACCCTTTATTGTATGTTATACCATAACAGCTTTATGACTATAGTACAGTATTGAAGGACTATATTAGTTCTTTCAGACTTTTCGCAAAAATTTCATCTCATTGATTGGTTAACTTTTTGTGAATATTTACCTCCTTACATTTTACTACCATTGATTTGTAGAAAAATCTAGAAATTAATCGTAGAAACTTCTAATGAAAATTTTTAATAGTATTATTTATACTTTAATATATAGATTATTAACTTGTGAAATATTTAAATTCAATAATATGTAATTGAACAAGTTAACTAAACAATAATATGAATATTTTTATTAAGCTTTCAACGAAGTTTATCGCTATCATCGTATTATTTATATACTATGTTGGACGAGAGACGGTCATTAGCATAGTGTGTTAGCTGAATAACTGCTGACATTAAGGTACCCGGTTCAAATCCGGGAAGTGTCTAAACTTTCTTATGATCGTCTCCGTGCTTCGGAGGGCACGTAAAGCCGGCGGTCCCCCTGAGTTGATGATTGCCACCGTCAACTATTAAAAAAGAGGGTTACTGGCATTCCCCAATCCGCCCTAAGCAACCGTGGAGTCTAAATGCTGAAACCCTTTCTCGATAAAGAAAGAGGCTGATAGTCCAGCAGTGGATTGAAGAAGCTGATAATGAAATGAAATGATGTTCGACGATTAATCAAAAGTAATAAATAATACTTCAGTGATAATTTATTTACCATTTACATAATAGGTACAATTTTAACTTATTTTTATTAAAGATTACAACTTCCCATAAAAATACAACTGTCGATATAATTAATCCAGCTAACCATATAGCAAAAACACCATATAGATGTTTTATACATAATTGTTTTTCAGAATAATTTTTACCTTTATCAGTTTTCTTCAAAGTATATAATAATGCCGAGAATTTCGCATATAAAATACCGCTTTCTTTAATTCTGTCTATAAAATTATTCAAAACTGGTAAAAAGTAATGACCATTTTTTACTGAAAGCATAATTTCAAATCTTAAAATTCCGGAATTACCCGCAATAAAATCAATGTCCTTTGTTATTTCATAAGGCATAAATTCTAAAACAAAATTTTTCGGGAAAGGAATGCTTAAGTTCTTATAAACCTTTATTTTATATGCCAAATCAC
Source organism: Cantharis rustica (assembly GCA_911387805.1). NCBI lineage: Eukaryota > Metazoa > Arthropoda > Insecta > Coleoptera > Cantharidae > Cantharis > Cantharis rustica. Next base: position 48,038,189 of record OU426879.1, on the reverse strand, counting down.
TATGATTTGTGATATTTATTGGTTGTAATTTATTCACAAGTTTTTTAAATGCGCTGTTATTATAAAAAATTGATTCTTTTTTCAATGTTTCTATGTAACGTGGAAAAGTGCCCAAAATTAATTTGGAATCCAGAAGTTTTTCAATTGTATCAATTGGGTGTCCACGTAATGGCTTTAATATAATACTACTCAATTCACTTTGAAAAACATTATCTATATGCATAATAAAAATTAGATATAATATCATGAGTATTCTTAAGCGACTAGATTTAGGGGACGGTTTGATAGCAACTGAAAAAATCAATGAAAAGGTATTTAAGATACACCTTGAAAATTGTTTATACATTTTTCGTTCATTTAACTGTTTTGCAATTAAATTCCAAGTTACTCCAGTTATAACAACACAAAATATAATTGACATCCAAGATTCTATTTCAAACACAAAAAATATTAGTTTGAAATTTGGAATTTCAACAGGTCGAGGAACAACCCACGATGATATGTCGTAGTACATTGTATTACTATAATCATATTCTTCCAATGTTTCCAAATCACGTGAAAAGTGTGGAGCTATTAAAATATCATCAGTTACATTATTTAAAAAATCACCAAAATAAAATTTTTTGAAGATTAAAGTTGTTTGCAATTTAAGAGTAACCATTTGAATAAAATTGGATAATATAACATCAAAAGGTGACGTGCTCAATAGCTGTTTTATATCATCGGTAATATTACGAATATAAAAGTGAATTGTACATTTGGTGAAATTTTTGGGTTGATTCTTGAAAACACTTTTAATGTTTTTATGAGTACAACCTGAATAATGCTCGATGATAAATTTTTGACCACATTGGTTTTTAGATGAAAATGGTAACCAATAATATATACTTGGAGGGCTTTGAAGCTTATGATTTAAAATCACCACGATAACGTTTTCTATGTGATATTGCCATAACATTTTAAAAATGCTTGTTACTTCTTGCGCAAAATGTGTTATTATTAGGTATCTGCTTCTTGGACTGAGTTTTGGCTTCCACATTTGACTCTGTACAAATGAACCAAAGGTTACATTTAAATTTTCTTCGTCTTCAACATATACTAAATAATTCTTAGTAAAGCTATAACTTGAATTATATAATTTGTCTGTTGTTGTTACCAATAATGAGTGTGGTAGAATATTTATAAAATTTTCTTGTAGGTGTGGATTCATCAGGATATGCACATCAGTGTTATCTGCAAAAAAATTCTTAGATATTTTAGAAACACAGATTTTAGATCTTGAAAAATTTTGAACTTGAAATTTATACGCCATTGTAAAAATCATAAAATATTGATATATCATTATTATTTGAACAATCATGATGTAATAATGTCGATGATACAACATAAAATAAATTTATATTTTTCATACATTGCTATATGAATAAATTAAGATTGTAATAACTTTTATGTTATTCAACACAATAAAAACATTTAGCATTTTTACACGCAATATATCTATTAATTAAATATTATTAAGGAAAAGTTATATTCAATAACCTGCACGTTAATAAGCCTAGATAGCATAACTTGCACTTTATAGTATTATATGTATATCGCTAGAATAAGTCAGCAGTTTTCTATCATATAAGTCACCACAATAATGTAGTATAGTTTAGTTAATAATATAAAGCTCGATCTTGTAAGTTTGTGTATAATTACTCCGTATTCTAAAATAAAAACTTTTTTTAAGTAATTTTATTGATTGCTGTAAAATTGGCGCAGTCGGTAGGATTGGTCAAAACGTTGTACCAAAAATTTTCATCGCGAAAACCAAAAACAAAACGGTCTATTTCAATAGTTTATTTGACTAAAATTAAAGAATCTAAAGGCAAGAAAGAACGTGGTTGAAGATTGTAAAAAAGTGGACAAAAATCGCTACAACCAACTTTCATCAACCAACAACCCATCCATCCAAGATACAACCCTACATTTAAGAAGACCTGAGACACCGGACAAAAATTGTCGGACCATCATATAGGCATTAGAAGTAATACAAAGAAATGAAATCAAACCGAGTTGCTACATATATTGTCGTGTTTTGAAACACATTTTATTTATTTTGTATGTTATTTTAAAGTTTTGTTTTTATTATTGTAAATTATTAATTTGTAAATTTGTAAATACACTTTACATAGAGTTAAAGTTTTAAAAACAATTTGTGTTGGCAACATGAAAAAGATTGGATGGAGTAGGTTGTTGAAGTTGCAGGAGACTTAGGTCTTTGAAGTCGAAGAGATGCGTTTTGCATCGCAGCAAATTTATTATCCCAATACCACATTGCAAGGTAACAAAATGTTATACAAGCCAGCGTTTGAATTTGAATTCAATTAAAAACAATTACAAGAGTCTCATGGCTATAATTTAATAATGGATGTATCCGAGCAGGAGTGATTTTTGGATTGAGCAAATTTTATAAATTTGTACGGCTCGGGTCATCTCAATATGTAAGTGTTCAAAACCCCTCTACATTAAATTTTTTAGACAATAATAATTATAGCGTATTAGAAATAATCATATTTATTTAGTAATTAATTTAAAGATAAGCAAACCCGAATTTGTGAAGACACTCGTATTGAAATAATCAAGGAATCGCCGTGATAAATACAACTTTTGACATACTCACACAAAACTAACAATTGTGAACAAGTTATTGTAAACCCAAGTACCATTTAAAATTCAAATCATAGAAGAAAACAAATAGATAAAGGAACTTATGTGTCACGGTTAACCAGTTAATGCAAAATGAAAATACAAAACTACAAATTTGATACCAAGCAAAATTCGAGCATCAACTTCAAAGTTATGAAAGTACCTAAAATAATTAACAGTGATCTAAACAAAACTGATAAGAAAAGTGTTAATAAAAGGTTAAAATTAAATTTGATTGATTTAAACGAGTTCAACAACATTCAAAACGTATTGGAAACCCAATCCAAAAATATAGCACAGCTTTTGAAGCATCAGGACATCTTTCACTCAAATGCTAAGGACCCTAATTCACGGATCGCAGACGCACTCCGCACCGCCACCCTTCTGACTCCATAACCACGCCTCCAGGAAAGTTCTTCGCAACACCTAGGACCCGACAAATTACGAAAAATTATCCCCATGGACTAAAAACCCAGCCCGATCAAGCTTAGCTCTTCAAATGAGGAACCACACTTCAATAAATTCCAACGCCTGCTGCCCACATCAGTTGAAGGAGATAAACGGTTTCCCTGTGGCACCTCCATATTGCCAAGAAGTTCATCAATCGACATCTTTCAGAAACCCAACATTTGGACAATACTTATTTTTGTTTTAATCATTCTTATGTTTTGTATTGCAGTTGTATTCTTTATCATTATACCAAAACGCAATTGACCACCGACCACCGAAAAAAAGAAGATATAATTTTATAAGCTTAGAAATTGTGCAATCTTTATACAGTGTCTTGTTTTGAAATGCAAAAAACATTATTAATTGTTTTGTAAATTATTTTGAAGTTTTGTTTGTAAATGTTGATTATTTATTTGTAAGTACGCTGTACATGAGATTTTAAGTGTAAATAATGTTGTGGTAACCGTGCTGAAGGTAGAGTAGGAGTAAGTTGTTGAAACCAAAGAGACGGGGTTACGTTATTCCCGCAATGGTAAATTATAGTTTTCTCTTTGATTGTTGGGAATAAAAAGTAAATTAATTTTAAGTGAAGGTTGTTTTTGTTTTGATTTATTAGTGCAAGTGATGATTTTATGGAAATTGGAAGATTTTGTGATAATTTTGGCCGTTCATAAAGATACGCCGCAACGAAATTGTTTGATCGGCGCTAACAGAAGTGGAAAGTTCACGTGCAAGCCCAATACCACACATGTAAGGTAACAAAAATTTACAATTTTAATTTTAAAAATTCAATTAAAAACCGACGAGAGACTCATGTTAATTATAAATAATGAATGTACACCCAGAAGAGATGTTTTTCATGGATTAATAGAAATTTTACAATTTGTACAGCTGGGGTCATCTCATTAAATAGTGCCAAGCGTGGGGCTTAAAATTACAAAGTATTACTTTGTTATAAATTTCTACAATAGACAACGTTGCATTTTGTTTAGCTAATTACGTAGAAAATTTTAACTACAAGATAATTAAAATAAAATTAAATTGTAGGTAATAATAGAGAAAATCAAAATCTACTCGATTGAGGCGTATGCTGTCTACCGTTTCAGATATAACTTAAATCTATATTAATTTAAATATACATAATTTTTTTATAATTAAAAATTTTTAACATAACTTTTAGTAATTATCCATTTATTTATTTCTATCCAAAAAAAAATTTTTTTTCATAATATATACCTTTTATAACCTTTAGAATAGCAGATAAATTGTAATAAAAGATTATTTGCTAATGACCCATTAATTAGTGTTTCTTCTAAAATAATTCATAAGGGGTTATCGATTGCCAATACAAATATAACAAAAGATGCACGTTTCTAGAATCAGGTCTTAATTAGCAATGAGAGCAAGTTAATATTATAATCAGGAGCTTATCAGTTTCAAAAATTTGATTCCAATTATGGAATACGAATATGATATTTCATAAGTAAAGTTTATGAATGCTCAGTAGCATCTCCACAAATAAGTTGAAGAGTAGACCCGCTACTATGGAATAATTACTCAATTTAATGCTCAATAAAAATACAAGTTAACTATTAAATTTACAAATTTTATTTTAACTTAAATTAAAAGCTTCTTTACAAATTTACATAATAAATTACATAATACGGTAAAAGTTTGTTTATCTGCTTCATCTCTAAGGTTAATCATCTGTGGCGCTAAATCTTTAAATAACAATATCGTTATTTAGTTAATATTATTATTGTAAGTTAATAAACTAATTTAAATTATAACTATATGAGTATGTGCTATTAAAATCAACAAAGAGGCAGCTTGATTAAACTCGAGTGATTATAAACCATAGATAGATTTCAAATATCGATTAGTTTAGAAAATTTATCGATATTCGAAGTGTTTAACCAAACACCTAATTGTTCGCAGTGACCTTCCTGTAATTTACACGACTACTACGCTAAAGTTGGCTACTGCGATAAGAATTTTATTTTAAATTGGATTTCGTTAATTATAGCCAAAATTTACTTAAAATCAGAGATTCCTGTTCTTCTAGACCCATTGCTATTGAGACAGTTGTAGAACTGTAGAGAAGTTTTTTTACCAGTGGATTGGTTTCTGAGTTTTATTTAAAATTAGAGATTTCCGCTTTTTTGGAACAGATACTTTATCATGTGAGTGGGATAATTTAGATTATACTGTCATTATAAACTTAAAATTTAAGTTTTAAAATTTGCAATTAGAAATTCCAATAATAAAGAAAAATAAGTGATATCTTAATAATGATTTATATGGCTAATAAATGTCTACTGGGTATACGTTTTTAACTTATTTTTGTTATGAATTAACTATTCGCCTAAAAATACAACTGCAGAAGTAATTAAACCAGCTGACCATATAGCAAATACACCGTACAGGTGTTTAATACATAATTGAATTTCTGAATAATTTTTATCTTTGATATTATTTCTAAAATTATGTATAAACTTTAACAATTTTACGTAAAGAATACCGTAAAGAATGATCCTTTTTCATAATAAATAAAAGTTCGAATCTAAAAATTCCAGAAGTACTAACTATGAAGTCAACATCCTTTATTATTTCATAGGGCATAAATTCAAGAATCATATTTTTTGCAACGGGAATACTATAATTTTTGTAAAGCCTTAAATCGTTGATCAAAGAAGTATAATCATTTACGATTAGTAATTCTAATTTGTTGACAAGTTTAGTAAAAATACTATTATTGTAAATAATTGAATTTTCTTTAAACTGTTCTATGTCGCTTGAATAAGCAAACACGGATATTTTGGAATCGATTAGTTTTTCAATTGTGTCGATTGGTAGTCCTCGTAATGGTTTTAATAAAATACTACTTAGTTTGCTTTGAAATACATTATCTACCTGAATTACGAAAAATAGATATATTATCATAAGTATTCTTTAGCGAGTTGATTTGGAAATGGTTTAATAGCAACTGACAAAACTAAAGAAAAGGAACTTAAAATACACCTTGAAAATTGTTTATACATTATTAGTTCCTGTAAGTGTCTTGCAATGAGATTCCAAGTTACTCCTGTCATAACAATGCAAAATATAATGAATAACAATAATTCTTTTCCAAATATACAATATATTATTTTAAAATTTGAAATATTACCAGGACTAGGAACAATCCATGCCGAAATGTCATAGTACATTGTTTTGCTAAATTCATACTCTTTTAAGATAGCTTCATATCGCATAATTTGTGGAACTAATAATATATCAGCAGTGCCATTGTTTAAAAATTTTACATCAGTAAATTTGTTGAACAACAGATTTGTTTGCCATTGCTCACTAATTATTTTAATAAAATTCGCGTACAGTGCGAAAATGGGTCGGGTACTCAATAATAATTTCATGTTATCGGTTAGGCCCCTTATAGGAATCTGAATTGTACATTTGGTATAGTTTTGAGAATAACTCTTGAAAACTCTTCTAATTTTATTATAATTGCAATTTAAACAATGCTCGATATTAAACTTTCGACCGCATTGATTTTGTGATGCAAATGGTAACCATAAGTATACATCTGGGGAGCGTACCAAATTTTGATTTAATATCATCACAATGATGTCTATATGATATTGCCATAGCATTTTAAAAATGCTCTGAACTCTTTGCACATAATGCATTATTATTACATATCTTCTTCTTGGACTACGTTTGGGTTCCATATCTGAGTTTTTACAAACGCATTGAAAGTCGCATTTAAATTTAAATCGTCTTGGACATACACAATATAATAACAAATATATTTTGTTATATACCACTGTAAATCAAAAATAAAAGTTAAATAAGAAAGTTTTTATTTTAAATTTTTATCCTTTTTATTACGTAATTTTTTCAAAATTCATTTTCTTTTTTATTTAAATATTCTAAGTCTAAACCTGTTAAATGAGAATTATTGTCATTTTTATTATTTTTTAAATATTATTTTTCTACGTAAGTGTGTATTCTTTACTTAACAGTTAAAATTCAATATTTTAATATTATGTGGTTTGTTTATATTTGAATTTAGATTATCTGCGTTTGTCATTGAGGCAGCCAGAATTGATTTGAAACTATCATTGATAAAATATTAAAACTCAAATTATTAAATTTTCAATTAAAAAAAGTTAAATCAAAATGGTAGCTGTATTGAAATATAAGAACTGTTAATCATTATGGTACAGGATCACTGTGTTTGTCTATACATTTTTTAATAATTATTAAAATATTGTTTTGATTTAATGAAGTCGTCGATTAAATGCATTTTTAAAACTTTCAGACTAATAATTATCTCAACACATTGTCACTTTAAGATCATACTGTTTTCATATTTTCATACTAGAAAATTGTGTTTTATCCAAATTTACAAATAAAAATAAGAGTTGTCATTTAAAAAAATTTACGATAACGTAAATATATTATGTTGTTGATAAACAAATAATGATATTATATTGAAAAGATACGATATAATGCAAGAGATGACGTTTCCGAACATGGTAAAGATAAAAAATTAAGAAACTTATTCTAAATTTAAATAGGAAAACCCAAGTGATAATTTTGTGATTATTACAGATCAATAAGTTAAATTTTAATTGTGTATTTTGACCTTGGATAATAATCAGTCAAAACAAGGTTCAATTTAAATTTCAAGTTAAAGGATAGCATGTTCCAGCAAAATGTGCTTGTGAAAGTTTCCTAATGAAGTAGTAAATTTTAGTTGAGCACTAAAATGTGACTTTTCTAATGAAAAAATATTAAAAATTGTTTGTTTAATTACCTTATAGAGTTTTCGTATATTAACATAATCTGTATATGCATATGAATAATTTCACTATATAATCAAAATTACATAACATAGCATTAATTAAAAATTGTGCTTCTGTTAACAAGGACGGAAATAATCCAATTAGCAATACTATAAAATTATTATACAAATGCTCAAAGGTTACAGCGACTTCAGAATTTGAGTCACTTACCTTGTAAAAACCTTTAGAGACTTTTAAAGACGAAACCACTTTCTAAAATTCTGCTATTAGTATTATTATTAATGCCGATTACAAGATGAGTCTACAGTCTGAATAATTCGCTCCTTTCTTCCATTAAATTCATCAATTTAAAATAATTTGAAAATAATTTAGTGGTTAAATATTTTTCCATGGGATTGTAAGAATTCTGATTATATACCATTTTATTGATGTAGTCGAATAATGTAGTTGAATAATTATCAAATATTTTCCTCGTAGACTATAATTTGAATTCCATATTTTACTGCTGATAAATCATTCTATTGATGCATTTAAATGTGCTTCATAAAGTACATAAAATATATAATTCTTATATATAGAGATTACAGTTCTGATAATGTAATTAGAGGATAATAATTCAATTACATCTGCTGAATCAACTACTACATAATATGGTATTTTTTTTTGGGAAATACTTTGCCAAAAATATTACACGCACATGCTAGTGATTTTGATATCTCCGTTACTTGTTTCAAATTTATTGAATTTGCAACAATTAGCAATATAGAGCATAGATATGAGCACAGTATATTAAAAAATAACAGTTACTTTATTTAAAATATAAAACACTTTGATTTAAAACACTAAAGCACTTAAATACTTCTTCCAAGTCAAATAAATATGAAAATGTATATACATTGTTCAAAGCATTTGATATAATTTTACAAATATGAAAGTAATTTTCTAATGTTTTGTTGCACAACTTGATAAAAGTTTTTTAAGTGCACAATTTTTTTGCCTGGCTATGTTATCCACATTAATAATAATTTGTGATATCCTCATTAATCCGACGTTAAATCGATCATTTAATGTTTTAATTTTTTTTACAGCTAAAAAACTGTAAAATTTTACTTTATTTGACTGAACTGAAATCTAATCAGAAAATCTTTTTCAGCTTGGAATAGCCAGATTGCTTGCTTTAAAAAAATAATGGCAAGTTTCGACGGCAGAAGGATATTCGTTTCTATATAATTCAAAGTTTAGTTTATTTCAAAGATGTAAAAGATGCGAATTATTAACCCCAAGATAATCTTGTCGAATGTATTAATCAAGTCGTAGGTACATCTTGACGTTTATTCATAAATAACAGGTAAGTATGTCAATAAATGATAAAAGGGATGTCGCATACTTTGACGGGGGCTACAAACGTATCCTTGATATGCTGAATTTAGCATAATTTTTTGGATCTTAGAGAGAATACTAACCTAACGCCGGTTCTGTGTTTTTAGACTAACCTTTTCAACTGCCACGAGATTTTTTCAAATTTAAATATTTTAGGTTAAATTAACATAGGTACCAACCTAGTTTACACTAAGCATAACCTAGGAAAGGGTTGAATTGGATTGAATTTTGTTTCATTTCAATTTAACTACTTGTTTAGGTTGCTTTCATATCTTATTATTCATTAGGAAATAAACTCATCACAACATATTTTGGAACTGCTGTACTACAATTCTTATAATAAGCAACAGTTTTAACCAATTTTGTAAAATTATAATTTTTTTGTACCTCTCCTTTAGCAGCAATTTTTTTCGGAAGACCGGTCTTATAAATCTCTTCCGTTCTAAACCTCCTTCCTAAGTCTTCGTGGATAAGTATTCTCAAATTTGAAGTAATCAATTTTTGCATTGTATCAACGGAAGGTTCAAATATAGGAATTGAACGAATACTGCTTAATTTACTCTGAAATGCCAGGTCAATGCATTATAAAAATTAAATAAACTATCAGCAGCATTCTCAGACGAAACGATGAAGGAAACTTTTTTATTCCAACAGAAAGTACTAAGGAAAATGTGCTCAGAATACATTGAGAAAACTGTTTATATCTGTTGGGTATTTTTAAACGTTTTGCACTTAAATTTCAAACGATGCTTGTCATGAGAACGCTAAATAAAATTAAAAACCATGCCCATGCTTGAAATACTAGAAATATTACTTTCATATTTGTAACTTGCACAGGCCGAGGTACCACCCAAACATACAAATCATAAAATACGGTTCTACTTAATTCGAAATCTATTGTGTAAGCATTTAATACTCTCAAAAAGTGAGTGTCCAATAAGATCTCATTTGTTACATTATTTAGTTCTGCCTTATCTCTACTAGAATAGTAAACTAACCTTATTTTCAGTTCTTTAGCAACAAAATTAACCACGGTCATTAATACTGCAACTACAGGGTAAACTTCTGATACATACTTCAGATTGACTTCTTTAAGAAAACTAATAAATCCAATGATGCATTGACTGAAATATTTAAATCGGTTCGACAAAGATTTTTTCAGCTCGTTGAAATTGCAATCAGAAAAATTATCTGCAATAAGTTTTTGCCCACACTTGTTTTTAGGTGCAAACAGATTCCAAATATATAAATTTGGAGAAATTTGAACAATTTGATTCAGTACCACTAAAACTACATTTATGATGTGATATTTCCAAAGAGTTTGAAAAACATTTTCTACTTTTTTAACAAAATCAGTTAAAATTATATATTTTGCTCGTGGACTGTTTGTAGGGTTCCATAATTTTGATTGTACAAACTCGTTCATAGTAAAATTTAAATGTGAAGCATTTCTTAGATAAATCAAATAGTTATTGTAACTGAAAGTTTGGGTAAAGTTGTACAAATTTTCTGCTGTGTTTATTACTAATGGGTGTGGTATATTCTTGATGAAGTTTGTACTCAACTGTGATTCAAATACAAAATTTATGTCATTGCTTGTAAATAAATTATTTAGTAATCCAGATACACAAATTTCATTTTTAGGCCGTTCTTCTAATTGCAATCCATACGTAAACATTAAAATTGTTACTATAAAATATATAAATATTATTTTAGCCATCGCTTAATTGATAAACTAAGTTTGAAGTTTTAATAAAGAATAGCATTGTTTTTAACATTATTTAACACTTCAGCTTTGCACAACATCAACATTATATTTAATGCATTTATTGTAATGTCTATATTATTGTTTGCCGATTAGAGTCACTAATGCTTTTTCGTTCATTTTTATACCCTTATAATATTGATTTGAAAGATAAAGTACATTAAAAAAATGTTATTTACTCAAAAAACGTTGGGTAAACATAAGTAACTGCAAAACAAATACTTTAATTCTAGTATATAAATAATTATTTAAGTAGTACTACTAAAAAAACAGATGGATTCAAAGGAATCTACAATTATTTTCTTTGAACATTTTTTGAATTAAAATTAATATTTATAAAAGCGCAAATAGATTTGGGAAAGTAGTGAAGGGGTGCGTCTTAGCTTAGTCTTATTTTTATATTTAAAAAAGATTTTACATTTTTTCGATATTTCCTGTAATTCACGAGAAATATACGGGTACACTCTGTATATTAATAAACATTTATGCTAGTATTGGCTAATAATCCTCAAGTTTTCAAATATAAATATTAAAAAACTAATTTTCTAAACTTTTTTATAACAGTAACCTAGTTAAATTTTAGTTTTTTTTTTTTAATTTGTTGCTCATTTTTACGCAATCTTAATAAATAAAATAATAGGCATTGTATGTATGTACATTAACTGAAATTTATTTACAAGGAAAAAAAACTTGGAATATTGGAAAAACCAATAATTAGAGATATCATTTATTTTTTTATGATAGTGGTGATATCGTTATTGTATATAAATACACGATGTCTTTGCAAAAGTAACTTTAAAGTTCATCTAGCTGCGGTGTTTAAGAGAAGGTCTAAACATGATTTTCAAATACGTTTTTATATTATCAATTTTATTCTATGGCTATTCGAGCAGCTTAACTTTGTATACGGGTAAAATGATATACTTATTTATAATAAATCTATAACCAAAAAAATTAAATATTTTTTCAGATGTCGAAAACTTAATGGGAACTAGTATTCACGAATGCTTAATTTGCTTTTGTCATGCCCGAACCGGATGTTGGAACCGACTTACCTGTGCGAGATATTCCATCACAAAGGATTATTGGAAACAAGCTGGATTACCAGCAATGTATAAGAATGTGGGAGAAGACCAAGCTTACAGAACTTGTATGGGTAATGAAAATTGTGTTTTAAATACCCTTAAGCGGTATACCGAATCATTTGGAGAGATAGTAAAGATTACACGTTTGATGTTTTTCAAGTTCCTAATAATTTTTATTGTAGGATTGCAATTACGATGGAGTATTTGATTGTAAAGATAGATTTGCTATTCATCTTTTCGGTGATAACTGTCATAATCCTAATTATGGAAGCACCTACGCAACTCGATTTAACGAATGTGCTCAGCGTGCTGGAGTCACTCGGATGAGTCCAAGAGAAATTCGTGCTAACTAATTTTAAAAGTTAATTGCTTTTAAATATATGGAGTTCTTCAACTAGCTAATACTAAAACAAGCAATTATGATGTTTAACTTCGTATTTGTAAATCAGCTGGTTTTGGCATTAATTTTAAAATTTGAATAAAAATGCTATAAATCTTGGGTTTCTTGTTAAAACTAATTTATTTTGTAGACTACTTGTAAAACACGCTGTATAATTGAAAAATACCTGACGGTATTATTTATTTATTTCTTTTAGATTTACTCTAATAATCCTTTTCTTATTTAATTAAGTGTATTGTTTGTATAATTGAATATTGAATTATAAAATGATTTAATTTCCTATGTAATTTATTACAATATAATTTTTCATTGAGGGGACGTTCTAGGTTTTAGAGTTAAAATAATCGATTTTTTAAAATTTGGTTTTACGTTTTTAAAAATAAAAGAACTTATTTGATAAGTTGTTCTTTGATTCTATCAGGATCAGGAACTTGATTGAGTTTACGAGTTTGGATTATGCGGTTTGGCTTACAGTTTTTCAAAAGATTATAATTTTTCCTTTGATTATTGCTTGAGACATACCAGTATATAGACTTCATCAATGTACAACTCAGGTTAGCCTTCAAAATTATTTTTCTGGGATTTTGTGGAAATTAGTTTATTTATTAGTGTGCATTGATAATTGGGATGGTAAATAATTATTTTATACCAATAACAATTTTCAATAAATAATAAAAAAAAACTAATTTAAAAATTTTTATTTGAAACATTTTATAATTTTTATTATAATATTAGTGTGGTGTAATTTTGTGACAAGTTCGATTGTCGAACTTTTAATATTCAACAGCCGCTACGTTTGAAGGTAGAACATTTTGAAAGTTAAAAATAGCTGTAATTTAACGTAAAACAAAACACACATTTACTTAAACACATTATAAAAGAAAAAGTGCAGTGGTCTGAAAAGACAAATTAAATTGTTCGGCACAGTGTAAACATCAAAGTGTGTTTTGAAATTTCGTTCTATCAAGTTGAAGCAGGTTTTTGAAAAGTGGCGTTGGTTAGAGCAAATACTATGGATAGGTTAATACGTACAGCTTCGATCGAAAATAGTAAAGCAGTGCACTAGCGGCACCTAAAACTAACGAGTAGAGTTGAGCAAGGTGACAAAGTATGATACAATAAATTTAATTTTGTATTTATTTATGTGAACAAAATGAATGCAGACAATAAAGAGAAGTTGGTTAAAAGAATAAAATGTAAAAATATCAAATAAAAAAGTTTCTCACAATTAGATTTTTATTTCAAATTTATTCTCAACAACTCCCATCAATAGATGAAATGCATTGAAAGTGCCACGAGCTCTACGCGACTAACTTATTTACAGTATTTGGTTAGAGAGAAGTGCTGAACGAGGAGAGCGAAGGTCGTTTGATTGAGTCCTAATTTTGCGGTTTGATGCTGAGCGATTAAATTCTGTGAGTGAATTTTTCACAAGATTTCAAAAAATCTACACGACGCAATTTTGCAAGCCAAGATTTTGATATTACAAATCGAAATTATTTACCTAAGTTGGAAGAATTATTTTGTGTGAATTATCACAACACGCTGGATTTTTTGTGTGAAATACAACAAGCGGAAATATTAACAATTGGGAAAATAATAAATTTTCTACCAGTAGCGAACAGGTGTTCAATCAAGAACCAATACGTTTCGGCTGCCGTTTCTAACTGGACCAACAAGATCATCCAAGACCAGTGGTGTTTCAGCAGGTATTTGAGAGAAACCATAATAATAAAAATTCAAAGTGTGCATTTATTTTTATTGAACATTTTATTTGTACAAATTTATTAGAGACACATTTAACACATAAAGACATATAAAATTGGATGCTAGCTAATACGCTTGACAATAGTAAATGTGCATCCACATTTACAGGTTTACACGATACACCCATATTTGAAACTGCAAGAGGTGAGATTGTCACCGACTATATTTCAATTTTTAAAATAAACAGTATTCAGTTTGCCTTAAAAAGAGCATTATTTCTTTTCATTCGACAAGAGACTTGTCATAGGAACTTGCTCCTGAAGCCTCATTGCTCTACCGAGAGAGAAAAAGCTAGCCGAGGTAAAACTTTTAAGATAGAAAAGGGTTCTACCTCTAATAAAGAAAAATACCACTACAATATACACACATAGGATAATTTGATTCAACAAAAAATCACAGTTTCTTGGATGAACAAGAAGCTCGTACTAACGAAATTTCTATCTAACGAAAATCTACTAACGAATGCTGAAATTCTTATAACGTATCATCGTGTTTATTATGCCGCAATAATTTCCACTGGGTATTGGTTCTATTTTAGTAAGGATTTGTTCTAAAATGCTTTTATTGAAAATGACTTCATTTTTCAACAATTGAATATGGGTATGAGTAGAGTACAACCTCAGTTTAGAATCTATTAGTTTCTCAATAGTGTCGATTTGTGGTTCGTACACATTTTTTAAAAGACTGCTTCTTAATTTACTTTCAAATACCTTATCAAAATGCATGATAAAAAATAGATAAAATATTATAAAGATTCTTAAATAACTGGATTTGGAAGACAACTTTATAGGAACTGATACTATTAACGAGAATGTACTTAAAATTCACATTGAAAGATTTGTAAATGAACCACCTTCATTCAAACGTTTTGCAATTAAATTCAAAATTACACCTGTTATAACAATGCAAAATATCATTAAAATTCTTACATTCCTTTCGAATACGGAAAACATTAATCTAGAATATGAAATTTTGCTAGACCTGAACAAGCCACGCTGGTACATCATAATAGATTGTATTACTCGACTCATACCCGATAAAGTTTTTCATATCTCTCATAAACTGTATAGCTATTAAAATATCGTTAGTATTATTATTTAAAAAAGAATTATCACTGTTTAATTGATTAAATACTACAGTTGCGTGCAATTTCTTGCCAATAAATTTAATAAAATTGATTAACATTATATCAGTAAGTAAACGATTTTCTAAATATGTAAGACCATTCAAAATAACAGACTGAGTATAACACCAAATTATGCAATCACTAAAATTTTGAAATTGAGTGTTAAAAATTTTCTTTATTTTTTTATAACTATCATTTAACAATGTAGTCTGATCGATAATAAATCTTTGTCCTCATTGATTTTTAGATGCAAACGGTAACCAAAAATAAAAGTTTGAGTTAATTTCCAAATTTTGGTTCAACACTATCAAAATGACATTTTTTATCTGATACTGCCATAAGATTTTAAAAATGTACTTGGTGTCTTGCACGAATTGAGTTATTATGATGTATCATTTTCTTGGGCCATGTTTTGGGTTCCATATCTGACTATTAACAAATTCACTGAATGTTCCAATTAAACTTATATCATCTTGGACGTATATAATATAATTATCACTAAAACTCTCACTTGACTTATTTATACTGTCTTTTGTAGTTATTAATAATGGATTGGATAAAGTATTTATAAAGTTTTCTCTTAATTGTTGATCAACTATTACATGAATATCTGTATTATACACAAAAAACGTTCTGGTTATCTTAGAAACCCAGTTTTGTAAATCAGAAACATTTTTAAATTGAAATTTGCCTTCAGAAATTCTGATTATTATTATAACATAATAATAATATATTAATAGTTTTCAAATCATAGCATATTATGTATGATGAATAACAATTCAAACAATTTTATAATATTCGTTTATTTTAATATGCCTAACGGCAGTTTTATTATTTAAAATTGTATGTATACTTGGAAAATGTACAACGCGAATTAGCTATCAGGATTATACTACATCCAATGTAGGACACTTACTAGTTTTATACATAATATTATACATATTATTATTATCTAAATATATTATATTACTGAAACGCATCAATTACTGACAAATTAAAGTATTATTTACTAACATTACCTAGTATGTAATAAATCAAAATATTGAAGGAGTAAATGCAATAATTATTATTTATAAAAACTATTATGAAATGAAAGTTTATTATTTTATTTAGTCCTACATTAGACATAAATTCAAGTTGTTCTTGTAATTATTTCCGTGGTAACATAAGTAGCTGTGTGTGATATGATTTGCGTTATGTGTTACGAAACCACAATAGCCAATCCACCAACGTTTTCGTTCTTGCCTTTAATGGTATATTCAAAGCACTCCAGTTTATAAACTAGGAGTTTGTGGTCTGTCGTGGTGGACGACATACTGAAAAAAATAACTGACGACGGATTCTGCGCATTGGAATATCCAGATGACATTGTCATCATAATCGAGGGCGAAGATAAAGGTATAATATCAAGCCTAATGCAAACTGCATTAAATAAAATAAGAGAATGATGTGAAAAGAAAGTGAATCCTTCAAAACCCACCATAGTTTCATTTATTAAGCGCAGAAAGTAATAGCTTACTTCATCAGGGTTTATCGATACCTTTTTCCAAGGAGGTAAAGTATTTGGTGATAGAGAATGAAAACGGAGAGCTGCTGAGGGAAGACGAAGATGTATTAAAGCGATAGAGGCGCTACTGCGAAAGCCTATATAGCGATGAAGACGATGCAGATGACCAGACGGAGTTCTGTTTCGACCACGATCAGAAAGAACCAGCTATTATGAAAGATGAGGTTGAGGATGCCATACGACGTCTAAAAAATGACAAAGCCTGTGGAAATCACGAGATATCTGCTGAGATGCTGAAGACGCTTGGAGAGGATAGAGTTCAAATACTTCTAAACATCTGCAATAAGATCTGGAGAACAGAACAATGACCAAATGACTGGACGAACTCAGTTTATATACCGCTTCACAAAAAGGAAGTACAAGAAAATGTCAAAATTACAGAACAATTGCACTGGTATCTCATGCAAGCAAAATACTCCTGCGAATAATCGACCAAAGGCTGAAAAAATATCTGGAATATCAAATACCACCTGAACAAGCAGGCTTCATAAAGGGGAGAGGAACCAGAGACCAAATATTCAATATACGACAACTCATAGAAAAATCAAGAGGGTTTAATACTCCCATACCCCTGTGCTTTATAGACTACCTGAAGGCCTTTGACTGTGTACGCTGGAACAAACTATGGCGTGTACTGAAAGAAATGGCTGTTCCGGATCATCTAATAGCAATAATAAAAAGTTTGCATAGGAATAATAAAGCGTTTATAAAATTGAACGACAAAAAATTAAAAGCATTTAAGGCCCAAAAAAGAGTTCGACAAAGTTGCATTCTCTCCTCGAGGCTCTTCAACGCATATGGCGAATACATTATGAGAAGAGCTCTAGATGAATACAAAGGAGGTGTGTCAATCGACGGAAGAAAAATTATGAATCTAAGGTATGCGGATGATACCACGGTGCTGGCTAATAATGAAGATGAACTCGCAAAAATGCTACAACTAATCATCAAAAAAAGCAAAGCCTTGGGTTTAACAATAAACTTGGAAAAGACCAAACTAATGGTTATAAATAGAGGTGGCACCTTAACAGCGGGTAACCAACTGACTTAAATTGAAAAAGTTAAAGAATTTGTATACCTTGATTTGCTGGTGACCAAGAAAGATGGTACCAAAAAAGAAACCAAAAGACGCGTTGCAATAGCACGTGGAGCCATGACTAAATTAAAGAAGGTATGGACCGACAAACAAATCACCACAAATACCAAGATCCATCTAGTTAAGTCCCTAATTTTCTCAATCTTCCTGTATGGCGTCGAGCCATGGACCATCAAGATGGCGGATGGACGCCGCATCGATGCTTTCGAGATGTGGTGCTGGAGACGTATGCTTAGAATTCCCTGGACGGCAAAAAGAACAAACGTGTCGATACTAAAGGATCTGAAAATAAAGGACAGACTATCGACCATATGCCGACGACGCATCCTGAAATATTTTGGACACATTATGCGCAGAGATGGAACAAACCTAGAAAAGATGGTGCTTCAGGGAAAGGTAGAAGGCAAGAGACCGAGAGGTAGATCGCCTAACAGATGAATTGATCAAGTAAAAAAAAAATAACAAACCGACCCCTACAGACAACAATAAGAGATGCAGAGGACCGACAAGAATGGAAAACCATATAGTAAGCAACTGCGAGTGAGCTCTTTGGATTACGATTCCTCAGTCACAAGGATACGACTAGAGAGAGAGAAAGTATTTGGGGGTAACTCTGGATATTAAACTCACCTGAAAACCTCATTTGGATAAAACTTTCTGTAGAGAACTTGGCAACAGAGCCTTTTAGGCTTGTCGTAAACTTTTCGGAAAGACGTAATACGCGTCCAAAAACCAATAAAATCACCACACAAAACAAATTGCAGAAACGTCAAAAGCTTGGGATTTGCCACCTCTTCTGTACAAATCCTGTTGGTTATAATTAGATTGTCTAACCCTGTAGCAGAGTGTTTCATTTATTATTTAAATCTTTTTAGGTATGTACCAAGTCACAATTCTATCTTCTATCAATGATAAAAATTGGAGTTTTTTAACGTTTAATTGTAGAAAACTCATTTTTACATTCGTACACCTCTACCTTGATTACAGCTGTGCTCTCAAGATATCATCGCAATATAATCTACATTATTGGATAATTCATACAATCAATAGAATTTTTTAAAGTACAATCATTTATTCAAGATTAATATTACAGTTGAATTAAATTTTTCTTAAAAATTAGCAATTTTACAAAAAACACACGTTGAAATAATTAAGCAAGTTAACCATATACCAAAAACGCCATACAAATGTATTATACTCAATGGCGTTTGAGTATAACCGCTTCTCTTACCATTGGTGCTAAAATTATGTATTAAAAAAGAGAGTTTTACATAGAGAATACCACTTTCTGCAACCATGTCTACAAATGCATTCAACAGTGGTAAAAAATAATGACCTTTTGCATATTGTAACGGGCCAAATTGGCCGATAAGATACCATAAGTATCCTTAAACTACTTGATTGGGTAACTAGGTTGATAGAAACTGAAAAAACTAATGAAAATGTACTTAATATGCATCTTGACAATTGTTTATACAATTCATGTTTATTTAAATGTTTAACAATTAAACTCCAAATTAGTGCTATCATCATAACTCAAAATAAAATTAATATATACAATTCTACCTCAAATACAAAAAATACAAATCAATTGGCCGAGAAACAAGTCACGACAATATATCGTAGTAAATAGTTTCAAGTAAGAAATGTTCACCTTTAAACAAAACTAAAAGTTCAGTAAACATTTCAAAGTCCAATACAAATTCGGGACATATAAATTCGATGGAAATAGGAACACTTGCAAAAAAATATCACACATAACTAACTGCTTTGATTTTTTCAAATTGTATTGTGTTTAAATAGTGAATTTATTTTTTAAATCACTTATACGATCTCAATGAGCAATTGTACAAAAGAAATCTTTTTAATCATAATTTGCCATATAGTTCGGTGAAGACTCACCAAAAGTTTGCAACTTGTCCGAAATCAATATACAATAATAAATATAGAGGCTTACAAGAGTTCAAACGAATCTCTATTGATTTCTATCAAATTTACACAAAAATTTTAAATAAATAGAAAAATAAATAAAACATCTCTACAGCTACTCTCCTTCTTCTTTAAATAAAGGTTTTGCGAATGACTACTCAAAGGTAGATCTTTAAACGTTAAGGATAGAAATTCATTGAAGTTCAATCAAAGCTCAAACTACCAGGCACGGGTCCATGGAATTTGAGAGGGGGCAGTTTACCAAATTTTCAAATGGTTGGCAAAACTTACAAATACTTAGTACACTTACACTGTGGGAATTTTTCAATCTTGGAAATTATTTCTAAAAATAACAGTTGCAGTTCTGTTCATGAAAAATGTCCATTGGCTAATATAATTAAAACTTTTTATTTACGATAGATGTACATTTTAATTCTATTTTTATTAAAAATTAACAATTCTCCAAAAAACACACATGTAGAAATAATTAAACATGTTAACCATATAACAAAAATACCATACAAGTGTTTGACACCTAATTTAGTTTCAGAATAACCGATAGCCTTGTCACTATTTTTATAATTATGTATTAAACCTGAAAATTTTGCATACAAAATACCACTTTCTGTAACCCTGTCAACAAATGTATTCAACAATGGTAAAAAGTAATGACCTTGTTTTAATACAAATAAAAGTTCAAATCTTAAAATTCCGGAACCCTCTATAATAAAGTCAATATCTTTTGTTATTTCATATGGCATAAATTCTAGAATCAGATTTACTGGAACAGGCATGCTAAAATTTTTATACAGCTTCACATTATTGACCATATCTGTAAAATTGTTAGTATACTTAATTTCATCTAATTTATTCACAAGTTCTTTAAAAATACTGCTATTGTAAAAAGTTATTTCTTCGTTGAATTGATATATGTAGTCAACATCAGCACACAAGCTTAATTTGGAGTTTACAAGTTTTTCCATTGTGTCGATTGGTGGTCCATACAAGGGCTTCATGAGAATGCTACTCAGTTTACTTAGAAATGCGGTATCAATTAATATTATAAAAAATAAGTAAAATATCATAAGTATTTTTAAACGACTTGATTTTGGAGTCAGGTTGATAGCAACTGCAAAAACTAACGAAACTGTAGTAAATATGCACCGTGAAAACTGTTTATAAGTTGCACGATCATTGAATCCCTTAGCCATTAAATTCCAAACTACTCCTGTCATCAAAACACAGAATAAAATTGTTATATAAGATTCTTTTCCAAATACAAAAAATATTACTCTAAAGTTTGAGATTTCAAGTGGCTTAGGAACAAGCCATGATGATATATCATAGTAAATGGATTTACTTTGATCATCATCTCTGTAGGTTTCCAAATCTCTTGATATGTCCGGTGCTATTAAAATATCACCAGTAGTGTTATTGAAAAACTCATTATAATAAGATTTGTCGAATAATAAAGTTACCTGCAATTTTTCGCTAAGTATGTTAAGGAATCTGATGAATAATGCACTAGCAGGAGATCCGCTTAATAAATATTTTAATTCATCAGATTCATCATATCCAAAAACCCGAATTAAGCATTTGGTAAAGTTTTGAGGTTGACTCTTTAAAATCTTGTTAAATTTTTTAAAATTACAACAGTTACAATGATCAATGATAAATTTTTGACCACATTGATTTTTTGATGTAAATGGTAACCAGAAGTAGATTTTCAGACAACGTACTGGATCTTGATTTAATACTATTAGGATAACATTATGAATATAATATTGCCATAGCATATTAAAAATGCTTTTTACTTCTTTCACAAAATGCGCTATTATTATATATTTTCTTCTTGGACTATTTCTTTGGTTCCAAATCTGACTGTTAACAAATTTATGGAAAATTGCGTATATATTAATATCGTCTCGTCCATATATAATGTAATTTGTACTAAAACTCTCAGTTAAATTATATAATCTGTCTGTTGTTGTTATTAACAATGGATGTTGTAAAGTATTTATAAAATTTGCTTGCAAGTGTGCATCAACTAGTATACGAATATCGAAGTTATCTACAAAAAATTTCTTAGATATTCTAGAAACACAGTTCTGAGACATCGAAAAATTTGGCAGTTCAATTTTATATGTAAATGCAAAGTACACCATAAAGTGATAAATTAATATTTTGACAATCATGATAACTATATAATATATAATATGTAGAGTGAAAGATTAACTACAAGTAGAATACAAGATAACTTTCATACATTTTAGAGATTGCAATAGCTTTTTATGAAACACTTTAAAAGCATTTCATACATAGCTTTATTACACGCAAGGTATTTATTAAAGCACTTACAATCTTAATATTATTAGCAATTATTCTAATAGTGGTTTATAAGACATTTCGACACCAGATTATTTTTATGCTTTCTTAGAGATTTATTTCTAATTTCCTTAGAAAGGCAAAGACAACTCAGTACCAGGGGCGGCCCGTCAGGGGAGTCTTTGAGACTGCGTCTCCCCAGAAAGTCAACCAGTAACAAGAAAAAATTGTTTTATTAAAAATCATAATTTACAATTCGTATTGAAAAAATTATGTGGTGTTTTAATTTCTTAATTATATTTTTACATAATTGTTATTTAAGCAAAAGCTTTTGAAATCAACACCTGCGTTTAAAATTTCATAGCAAAGCTAAATTGCTGATATGATAACGTCGGCTGCCAGTTGCAAGAGACGCTAAACGTAAGACTCATGATACAATGACGTAACGTAGGAGCGTGTAGGAGTGGGGAAATAGCATACAGCAAATCTACCAACAAACCAAGTCTCTTCGAAGTTTATGTATTAATGTTATAACTTTATGTTTCAATTTTCGGAATCTCATCAGGCAAACCTTGAAAAATTATTAAAATGATTGAGAAGTTATGCTATTAAATTCAAACTTGATTAATAGTCAAATTTTTTTGAGATTTGTAAAAACAAAATTATACCTACTTGAAGCTTGAATAAGTAAATAAACTTATTTTGAAAAATTCTAAACTGGACAACTAAACCAACCCAAAACAAGCTATATCATTCATTTAAATAGTTTTTGAACAATATTATGTAAGTTATTAATTAAATTTTATTTCAATTACATGTAACATGTAAAAATTAAGTATGTATTCTTTCAAACACAAAATCAAAACAAAATATTATGTTAAATAATAGTATCAAAATAGTTAAGTTAAAATCATAACTTTAAATAATTAATAATGCATTTTTATATATTAGATACTATGAAATAGTAACTACCAAAACATTACTATTTATACTGCACTTATTAGATATCAAACCGGCAATGTAAAAATCGTAACCATCAATTCATAATATACATGTACATATTGGCTACTGCAATTTTGGTACCGAGACGTTAAGTTTAAAACTGCATCTAAACGGTATCATATGTTTTAATATATTTTAGTTACTCAAATTTCATTACATATCTGATACATAATTTGGCTTTACAATAACGGTATGAAATTATATGCATTGAAACTATACTGCAAGGGTACAGTGCAAATATGAATGAAAACTTATGTGCCGCTTAAGTACCTTTTTGATACTTAACTTTCAGGTATGAAAAAATATATGCCGCTTAAGTACCTTTATGATACTTAATTTACAGGTCTGAAAATATATGTACCTATTCGTTATACTTCAATGTTATACAGGTACAAAACCGACGTTGGTGTTGCTTGGGTATAATTTACGTAGTATTTGTTATTACAAGTTCTACGTGTTTGTGCATGTATTCCATTATACTTTTTAAATAATTTTCAGCAATGAAAATAAACAATAATTTGGACTTTTTGTTAAAAAATAATTTTAATACGTTATCTTATGAACAAAAGTGTAAATTAAAAACTAATAGACCAACACCCAGCCTTTCATTAGAATCTAAAGAAGGTAAATTTACAAGAAAATTTCAATGTTGTTAGTATCAGAGACGGATTACCGTTTAGGCTAGCTAGGCTCGTGCCCAGGGTGGCACAACAAAGATACACCAAGCAAAATACATGACATTCTCAAAAATTAAATGTAGCAAAATGTACAATGATCATAGCAGTTTTTATTTACTGATTACAAAACATCTTCCGTCATTTTGTCTACCACACCATACACTTGGCGTCGCAATAATATACTACATCGTAAATAATATATTATAAATTACAATTTTACTTTTGCTGATAAAGAATTATTTAATACTTATATTTAAGAACTTATGAAAAGAAGAAAAGCTTATACAGTCTTGGCCGAAACATTTTCAATTTTTAACACACTTTTAAAACTTACACCTTCGGAAATCTATGTGCGCGTCGCTAAATTACGATCAAAATTTTTTGAATATACTGTCGTGTTAGGAAGCGATTTAACCGCCCCCGATGCTTTGTTAATATTTTCTGAATTCTAGATTTGAATTAAGTAATACAATTTTAAAATGTAGAAGGTTGGCAAAAAGTTGAGTTAGAGTGGGGCTTTTTTTATCAAAATAGCAAAAATGATGAAAGCCTAGATTTTTGCTTCACCGATCTTGAGTTTTTATTGCGCGAATAGTTTTTACAATTAAATTTTTTTATACGAATATTGTTAATTCGAATTTTGTTATAAGAGTATTTTTGGTCCAAAGTGGCCGCAGCTAAGATTTTGATTTTATAAGTTTTTTGAATTTTTTTTGATTATTAAAATATAGATTTTTAATGAATGAGCTATTTTTTTTATTGGTTGAACAATTATTTATTGGAAATCATTAATTTGGAGTTATATTAAATAATGTTTTATAATATATTGTATGAAATTTTATTAAAGGAACGACAACGCAGTTTGATAAGCCGGACTGCGGACCGGTATCATAAAATTTAAGGTTACCATTTTAAATTGAATTGAAACGGATATTTTTAAAATTGAATCTTGTGTAATAATTTTCCGAGAAGAAGTAATTAAAGTAATTAAAATTATCGAAGAAACAAACTTTTTGAATTCGCGACCTTGAGTAAGCCTGACTGCTTCCGCACACGAGAGCTCACCGATCAAGTTTGATATTCGGAAATATCACATCAATATCACTTAATACATATTTTGTATAAAATAATAAAAAATAACTGGTTATATTTTTTATTAAAGGGGGCGCACCATACATGTGTGCCTAAGGGCGCAGAGGTACCTTAATCCGCCTTTGGCAAATTTTTGTAGCTTACTGGTTCCGATAAGCGAAATAAAATGTTTTGTTTTACTTGCGTAATTTTTGGTGAAGAAAAAGAATGAAGTGTTGATGGATTGTTGACAATAAAAAATTTTATAAAAAAGGCAGAAAAACACTCTATTTCAAAAAATCACTTGAGAAATCACGAAAAATTTTATGTTTTCGGTCAAGTTAGAATTAAACATGTTCTATCAGAAAGTCGACGACTTGCTGCCCTAAAACATAGTAAAAAAGTCGGTATAAATAGACGTTTACTAACACGTTTAATCCATGTTGTTTGCTTTTTGGGTAAGCAAGAAATTGCTTTTCGTGGAAATCCGAAAAATTTTTAAATAAAGAGAATTATCTTGTATTACTAGAACTACTTGTACAAGAAGAAAAGTTACTTAAAGAACATTTTTTGTTATCAATAATATTTAAAGGAACATCTAAAGACGATACAAAATGATTTAATAGAGTGTAACTTGAGTTTTAAACTCAAGAATTATTATGTACATTATTTAGATACAGAGTTAATAAGTAACTACTGTTATTAGTACTTTTTAATACTTCAGACTTCCAGTCTCCCCAAATTGCTTATTCACGGACCGCCACTGCTCAGTACGAAAAAGAAAAGAGTTTATTTAATACTTTAACAAGTTAATATAGAAAATATTTTTCATTCATGTCATTTTTTTTAAAAGCTTTGTACCACCTACATTTTATAATTTAGCTTTCCTTTTATATTGTCGTGTTTCGAAATGCATAGAAACATTAATTTTATTATTTTGTAAAATAATTTTAAAATTTGAGTTTTGTTTCATTATTATTTATAACATTTTAAACACACTGTATAAAATTAGTTGTTAAGTTTTAGTGTAAATAAAGGTAGGGGAAGTAAAAGTGGGAGTACGACCAGCAGGTCGATGCAAGGACAATTAGGCGAAAGCCGTGGTGCCTAGCGGTTGGAAAACAATTCCCGCAATTCTATTTAAAATTGTTAATAGTTTAAAAACAAATAAATAAATTAAGTTAAGTTGAGGTTTTATTTTAATTATTTTAATTAAAGTGCAGTGCAAAATTTGAAGAAGGTGAAGAATTTGTGACAATTTGGTCGATGCAAAAATTACAACGCAACAAAATTTGTGTTACCAGGCATGATTGAGCCAGCTGCGAGATCACACGTGCACTACAACACTATACAAAGGTAAAATTTGAGCAATTGATAATTTACAATTTAAACACGAAGAGCAGTCTCATGTTCGATTAAAAATTTTGCTACGATTGCATGGGAGGTGGTTTGATATCTAATCGCACAACAAATTAAAAACAGACACCCCTCATGACAATATATTATTTAAGGAAATGTATAATTGACATTATAAATTTAAAAAACACTTAATTTTTGTGAGCCCATTTGTTATATTGTTATATATTGAGCATATTGTTCAAAACTATTTAAATGAGTGATATAAGCTGTATTCTTTTTACCTATTTTAAGTGAGATTGTACTGAGATACTCAGTTACTCAGTTGAAAAGTTGTTTTTTTTACCGTTTTGACATGTACTGCTGTGCCGTGCCAAACTGAGTTTTACGTGACAAAATTATCCCCTTCCATACCCAAACTGATCTTGCTATTTTGAAGTGTTACAACTGACACAAATTGAGAAATGGCTCGGATTGGTTGATTTGAATTAAACTTGTCACTTATTGCAATTATTTTAATATCTACTGCACCTTAAATTTTTAATTTGTCTTTTTGAAGTTTATGTTGACATTATACAATAATAAAAAAAAACAATTTGGTTAGCATTACCAAACTTCAAAATAATTAAATTCAAACATCACTTAGTAGTACATTTTCGTTATTCTTTTTACCTTATCTTTTTCTCACTTTGACTCAGTTAATCTCAGTTCGTCTCAGCTCACTTCATCTCAGTTGTACAACTGAGATGGAAATAAAATAGGTAAAAAGAATACAGCTATAGTTTGAATTTGATAGCATAACTTCTCAATCATTTTAATAATTTTTTCAGGTTTGTCTGATGAGATTCCAAAAATCGAAACATAAAATTATAACATATTATGTAGCAAGCTATATCACTCATTTAAATAGTTTTTAAGCAATAACTATAACTGCAATACTGCAAAAATAATCAAACCTAACAAAATCTTAAAAAAACAAAATTTTTAACTGTTAAGTACAGAATACATACTACAAAGAAAACATAATATTTAAAAAACACTAAAATGACAATAATTCACATTTAACAGGGTTGAACATTAGAAGGTTGAATATTAGAATAAACAAAAAAATAGAATTCTGAAAAAATTTACGCTATAGAAATGATAAAAATTAGTTAAAATTTAAAAAAAAATGTAACATAATATAAAGGCCCTTATTTCACGATTATTTGCGATCATCAGTCATGTATAACAGTAAAAATAACAAGAAATGAGAGCAAATATACCAAACAAAATTTAAAAAATTTAAAATTTAAAAAATCAAGAAATTAACCAAACTTTAAAAATAAATGTTGTGCTTACCAAAATTACCAAAAAAACTTAAGAGTTAAAAATTTGGTTTTTTTAACATTTTGTTAGGTTTGATTATTTTAACATCACATACTACTAAATATCACAAAAATACTTAAACAATTCTAAAACTTTTTTTAAGTTATTTTCTATTTAAAATATTATGTAAGTTATGAATTAAATTTTATTTCAATTTCATGTAACATGTAAAAATTAATTTTAAAAAGAAATATTATAATTTTATGATATTGTTTATTTTTGAACCTGCAACCCCGGAGCTGAGCTATCTTGCTTTTTTGTGTATTAGTTTTACGAGTTTGTTGTTTTTCTTGTATCATTTTAGGGTAGTAAGTAAGTGTATTTTTACACAATTTTTATGGTGATCAAATTAATTAATAAATTTAAATTTGCATTTTATTAAATTTAGCCCTTGGTAAGTGAAAATATTCCAACCACCCCAGAGTAGTTTCATTGCATCCGAAGCAAGCCGGACAATTGTGTCTTTTTTTTATGGATAGGTAACAAATTTTTTGTTGCTAAATTGATGGAAAGTTCGACTAAACATCCATTTTAAAGTAATTAAGAACTAATTCTACAAGCAAATTTAAGATAACATTAAAATTTAAGCACATCTTCAATTTCAATGCTTAAATTTTTATGTTGCCTTTAATTTTTTTATGAAATGTTTTTATGAAGTTATTCTCAAAATTTATTAATTAGGAAACTAAGAATACATAATAGTAATATCAATCACCCATATTAAGGAAATGAATTGTCCTTGTTGGATAATTAATTTGATTTCTTGAATTAAAAAAAATTTTTTCCTGTCGATCAATGTCTTTGCATTGCTATCTCCAAGAGTCAAGTATCTCTAGAGCCAAATCTGAGAAATTATAATGATCTTTTACTGTTTTACCACATTTTTTTGCTAGAATTGCCAAAGTGACTTCCAGCTAGAGTATCCCGCATGTCGCGTCCTTGGTCAAAATACCAAGATTATCCCATCTGGTCTTTTGCCAACATTACCTAAAATCTCCACGGCATAATAATTACAAAATTACATATGTAATTATGACTTATAACTAAGACACAAATCTGAATGTACTTCACCTGGTCAAATATTACAAGATTATTATTGTTCAAGGTTGTCTTTCATAAGCGGCAAACTAAAACAAAAATTTTGCTTTCTCAACTCTACGTTAGATCTTGTATTTAAGGATATTTGCAGATAAAAATTTATTTTCTTTAAAGTTATCTGCAATGATAACCTGAGAATATTTTTGTTTCTGTTACGGAGTTTGTTTTTGAAAGTTGTAATTATTATTGAAGTGCATCGATGCTTCTACCAAAGAAAATAAGAAGTCTTAAACTGTGAAGAGTGAGAAATAATGCACTCCTAACAAATCATCACCGAATATTTTTGTATTAAAATTAAAGTCGATAGTAACTTGCTTGGAATTCTATTAATAAAAATTTAGAATAGATAGCTAATTAAATGCAAAGCTTCGTCGTTATCCGTTACTAGCGTCAAAGCGAAAAATTTCTGGTCTAATATGCCCAGAATCAGTAACACTCCATCTGCCACAATACTTGAATTTATCCTGCAATTGGGGTGGCCTGAAGAGTGACAGAACGGATGTCACTCGTCATTGGATATAATACAATTAGTCCGGTTTAGTATCCAAAGTACGAGTAGGGATCTTTTCCAACAAAATATGGAATTCAGACAACTCCCTAATAAGATTTTGCCAATAACTTCGCAACTGTTGATGTTCAAGCAATGGTAATATAACTTTATTATGGTAGAAACAAAGCTCAAATTTTATTCATGTATATTTGATTTTAACAAGGTAGGAAAAGTGTTTTGAAAGTTGATGGTTTCAGCTAAGGATAAATTTTATATTTTTAAACTAAAAAATTTTGGATAAGAAGACAGCTGCGAACCGGTATCGTAAAAATTTAACGTTACCATTTTAAATGTTATTGCAAAAAAAATTAAAAATTTATCGAATTATTTTGGAATTGGAAATTAATTTAGAAAAATAATTTGAGTTAGAAATTTTCATTTCAATATAGACACCTATACATCCTGAGCACACAGGATGTAGAATGTAGGATGTTAATAAAAAATTAAAATTTTATGATAAAATTGAAATTATTTATTACGTTTAAAGTACATTTTAATTCTATTTTTATTAAAAATTAACAATTCCAATAAAAATATAGATATTGAAATCATTAAACCAATTACCCATACAGCAAAAACACCGTACAAGTGATTGGTACCTAATTTCTTTTCAGAATAAGTGTTATCCTTGTCACTATTTCTAAAATTATGTATTAAACCTGAAAATTTTACAGACAAAAGACCACTTTCTGTAATTCTGTCTACAAATGTATTCAATAGTGGTAAGAAATAATGACCTTGTTCTAGAGAATATATAAGTTCATATCGTAAAATTCCAGATCCTTCTATAATGAAGTCAACATCTTTTGTTATTTCATATGGCATAAATTCTCGAACAAGATTTACTGGGACAGGCACACTAAAATTTTTATACAGCTTCACCTTTTTGACCATATCAGTAAAATTTCCGTAATATTGTAATTCTTCTAATTTATTCACAAGATCTTGAACATTACTGCTATTATAAAAATCTAGTTCTTCGTGTAACTGACGTATATCGAATACGTCAGCATACATTTTTAATTTGGAATTTAGAAGTTTTTCCATTGTGTCGATTGGTGGTCCATACAATGGGTTTAGTAAAATGCTACTTAGTTTACTTAGAAATGCGGTATCAATTAACATTATAAAAAATAAATAAAATATCATAAGCATTCTTAAACGACTTGATTTTGGGGCCAGGTTGATGGCAATTGCAAAAGCTAATGAAACTGTACTGAATATGCACCGTGAAAACTTTTTATACGTTTCACGCTCATTTAATTGTCTAGCTATTAAATTCCAAACTACTCCTGTTATCAATATGCAAACAAAAATTGTTATATAAGTTTCTATTTTAAATACAATAAATATTACTTTAAAATGTGAAATTTCAATAGGTCGGGGAACAACCCATGATGATATATCGTAATAAATGGTTTTACTAAGGTCAGTATATTCGGAACTTCCTACGTCTCGCGATGTTTGCCATGTTATTAAAATATCATCGTTAGTATCATTAAAGAACTCATCATAACTAACGTTATCGAATAATAAAGTTGCCTGCAATTTTTCGTTAAGAATTTTAATAAAATGGGTGAATAGTGCTAGTATAGGTGATCCACGTAATAAATATTGTACTTCGTCAAATTCATCATCGGCGTGATACCGAATTACACATTTAGTAAAATTTTGAGACTGACTCTTTAAAATTTTGCTAATTTTTTTAAAACTGCAACATTTACAATGATCAATGATAAATTTTTGACCACATTCATTTTTTGATGCAAATGGTAACCAGAAGTAGATGTTTGGGAAACCTACGGGATCTTGATTTAACACTATTAGGATAACATTATGAATGTAATATTCCCATAGCATATTAAAAATCCATTTTACTTCTTCCGCAAAATGCGTTATTATTAGATATTTCCCTCTTGGACTATTTCTTTGGTTCCAAATTTGGCTGTTAACAAATTCGTTAAATGTTGCATTTATATTAATGTCGTCTTGAACGTACACAATATAATTTGTACTAAAACTCTCAGTTGAATTATATAATCTGTCTGTTGTTGTTAATATCAATGGATGTTGTAAAGTATTTATAAAATTTACTTGTAGTTGTGGATCAACTACTATGTGAATATCGGTATTACCTACAAAGAACTTTTTGGATATCCTAGAAATACAGTTTTGAGAAATTGATAACTTTTGCAAATCAATTTTATATGCAAATGCGAAGAGTAGTATAAAATTATAAATTGATATTTTTACAATCATTATGTCTACTTTTCTGTACCTCATAATGTAATATTATGTAGAATAAAATATTAGTACAAGTAGTGTACAAGATAACTTTCATACATTGTTATGTGAATAAAGTAATGGATTTGCAATACCTTTTATATTAAACACTTTAAAAGCATTTACTTAACGCAAGGTTATTAAAGCACTTAAAAATCCTAAAATTATTAACATTATTTATACCAATAGCAGTTTAAAACGTTTCGACACCAGATTGCTAATCCATATCGACTTTAAGAAAACTTTATAGAATATGATAATTAACAACATTAAAAAATATGTAACTCGCATCACCCGTCACAATCGTGAGGAGCAATTCTTTTCTAGGCTCCTCTAAATGAAGCTTCAATAGTGATTCGGCTAGTAACTCTTTGAATATTAAATAAATATTAATTTATGCTTTGGTTTATTACTCTTGAAACTCAATGAAACCGGTGCCTTTTTAATAAATACTTCTGCATTTCTTTCTCAAGGTTGTTTATAACACTTCTATCTGTCCAGTTTATTCTACTTTGCCTGAAAGCATTGGTACTATTTGTAAGACAAATATTAATTAGATTATTAAGACCCATTAAGGATTAATCAAAATTAAAGTATACACTTTCCCCAATTACATTTTTAAAATATAAATGAAGAAAGTGTCTACTTCAATTTTAAACATTAATCAGTGTTAATTGTTCCGGAGTAACTTAATTTTTATTTGTAAAACAAACAATTCTGATTCTCAAATTCGCAAATAAATTTAATAGCTTTCCGAAGTTTTTATGTTCTATAAGATATTAATTTAGTTTAAATAAAATTCAACAAATTAATTTTTTAACATGTAAAATATAATTAAATAATCTTAGAATGAACAAGTTAATTAAACGATTTTTAATAATGTTTTTATTATTAAGCTTTCAACGTAGATAAACGTCTTCATCAGAATATTTGAATACAATTGTATTAATATAAATGCAATTGCATTAAAATTATTTTATACAAGATAATACTAAGATTATTTAACTGCAAT
The DNA here is from genome assembly GCA_911387805.1 of Cantharis rustica. Taxonomy (NCBI): domain Eukaryota; kingdom Metazoa; phylum Arthropoda; class Insecta; order Coleoptera; family Cantharidae; genus Cantharis; species Cantharis rustica. Next base: position 48,005,383 of record OU426879.1, on the reverse strand, counting down.
TCATGGTAATTAGTTAGAAAAAATCATTGCCTGATTTAAGAATTTTTCTTTAGAAAGATAGAATAGTTTAGCATCTGTAAAAGTGAACGTGTATTTTTTTTAACTTAAATAGTTATTGTATTTTTAAAGTTTTTTATTATGTTCAAATAGAAAAAAGTTTTTATAGCTATTTAATTTTTTATATTTATTGATGTAGTCGAGAATTTATTGCTCTTACTCCCACACTGCTTTCTTTTCTTTATATATTAGATTTTTCATTAGCTCATTTAAGAATTTTTCTTTAGAAAGATGGAATAGTTTAGCATCTGTAAAAGTGAACGTGTATTTTTTTTAAATTAAATAGTTATAGTATTTTTAAAGTTTTTTATTATGTTCAAATAGAAAAAAGTTTTTATAGCTATTTAATTTTTTATATTTATATTTTTATATTTTATATTAAAAAACAAAAAATAAATTTTATAAAGAAAACTTATAAGTAACTATCAACAAATTTAACTTGATTAATTTAAGTGGGAAGGGCTTTCTCCTATCCCAAATTTTTGCCTAAATAAAAATTCAATCGGTATAGATTTGCTGATGCTTTAAAGAGTACAATTTTATCGTTTGAGCTTTAACTGCTGTGAAGTCGAAGTCGCAAATTCTTTAGGGAGTGATGCTTTAGAATAAAATATTGGAAAAAATTAAAAAAGAATACACAATCGATCTAAGTTTTAAAAAACTTAGTTCTAAGTTCTAAAAAAGTTCTAAAAAACAAATTTGCTAGTTTTAACACGATGGAATTGATGCCAAAAGTTTAAGCATTGTATGAGCCTGAAGGAGGCTCCATTTTCGATATTTCAAGTCTCAGCTATCGTCAAGTCATTGGAAAAAGTATGCGAAAAGGAGACATTAGCATGTTATTTACTTTTCTTACCACTTGGAATTTCTGTGTAAAATTTCAGATCTAAGTTTCAAAGAACATAATACTCTTTTTGTATCAGATGCAGCTGTTTTAAAATTACTTGCAAAATTTGTTTTCTAACCATAGTTATATTTTATTAAGCAATAATTGTTGCAAAGTGATAAAAGAGTTTAGCGTGTTTTGGTGCTAGTATGAAATTTGATTTTTTTCATTATTGTTAAAAGGCGATTACACCCCTATAACCGTTTATTGGCAGCTAGAAAAATAGTGATTTCTTCTTTAATAATACTTGAAAACCTATCCAAAATTTATCTAAATCGGCGAGATACTCCAGGGATCTTTTCCTTGTAAATAGTCGCCCATAGAAGAAATAAATCAAATCTATAAATAAATCTATTTGCCATGTTCGCCCGAATATAACCTCTATTTTTTCTTTTTTTTTGATAAAGCAATTAACTATTTCAAAAAAGTTAAATCTTACTACGGATACTTTTAATCTACTTAAGTATTGGGAATATATTTCTTTTATTATCTGATATGAAAATCTGTTATCATTTACTCCGGCTAGAGCAGTCAATGAACAAAAACCAAAAAGGGGGGAAGAAGAATGAATAAAATACAAATTAAAGTTTACAAATAAAGTATAAATTAAATACAATTAAATGAAATTCGAGTGTTCATTACTATTACAATTTTTGTATTCTTTTTACTAATTTTAACCCTTACTGTCAATTTTGTTACACAACTACACAAATTATATTGGCTTTACACATTAAATTACACTTAACTGAGATATATATTCTATCAAGTTGATAATCTTTGATTCTCCAAAAATTACTATATGATCTTCAGTAGCAGATAAGTAGATTTACTGAGAAGTAGCACAATCAAAATTTACTTGGCAATGGTTAATTTAATTTGCATTTATGTACTTAAATTGTAGCTTTCATTCTAATCTCTCTAATAATTGATGTTTTACTACGCTATTAACTTGATTTTTTACTAAAAACTACATTTTATGATACAACTTGCAAAAATTTTCTGATACTGAATTTAGTAGAAGATACAACATCAAGATTACTCCCGAATTAAAACCATTTATTACATTTTAATTTCTATACAGCGATGTACACACGATGCGAGTCTTGGTTAAATTGTTAAACTATCATGTAATAACTCAAAATCTTTCAGTTGTTCATTAATTAATTTACTTACGTAACTGCGATACAAATCTCCGGTACTTTACCTGACTTTAGGTGCGAATATTACAAGATTATTCATGTTCAAGATTATCTTACATATCCGACAAACTGAAACGGAAATTTTCCTTTATCAACTCGATATTAACATAAGTCTTGTATTCAAGGATAATTGCAGATGAAAATGTATTTCATTTAAAGTTTTCTGCAATCGTAACATGAAAATATTTCTGTTTCAAATACAGAGCTTTTTCAGAAAGTTATTATTAAGTACATTATTGCGTAACCAAAAAAATTGCAAGGTTGAAAAATGAGAAGAGTGAAAATGCACTTCTAACATTAATCCAATTTTTATATATTAAAATTATTAAATAATTAAAGTCGATGATTTCCAGTAGTAACTTGCTTAGAATTAATTATAGTACAATAATAAACGGAGACTTATTGTAGCTCAGACAATGCTTTATCGATTTGTAACGTATTTACACATAAATTTAGAATAGAAGATACATATACAGAGACGGTCGTCAGCTAAAACGGTTAAGTGCGTTGCTGCTATTGCTGAATGCCTGGTTCGACTCCGGGCCCATTAAAACTTTATTCCGACCGTCTCTCCTTGAAAGGCAATGACAAACCACCAAAGTGTTTTTGCCTTGTACATCCTCTCTGAAGATAAAGTATATACACTTCCCGCGGTTTAGAGCCCGCATTAAGCAGTAGGTCCCCTATGTGTGTAATAATACTTCAAACGCACAATACAAACATGGGAGAGAAGTCGCCAACGTCCGGGGAACCGGATATATGGCACATGAAGAAGAAGAAACAGGAAAGCTTTTTTTATCCGTTACTACTGTCAAAAAGAGGACTTCTGACCTAACATAGGCAGAATCTATGACACTTAAATATATCCTGCAATTGGAATTTTTCGAGGAGTGACAGGACGGATCCTGTTACATATCTATAGCTTTCTACCTAGAGTTACCATACATTGAGTTGATCCTCAAGCGATGGGAATAGAACTTTATAGTGACTCAAAGCTCAAATTGCATCCATATATTTAAATTTAAGAGAGTAGGAAAGATTGATGGAGTTTACGGGGGTGGGAAGAGAGTCGTTTTAAAAGATAATAGTTTTAGTTTTATATTGTCGTGTTTTGAAACGCTAAAAACATTGTTTAATTATTTTGTAAATCATTTTGAAGTTTTGTTTATAAATGTTGATTATTTATTTGTAAGTACGCTGTATATAGAGTTACGTTTGGAAATTTTATGTTGGTAACCGTGCTAAAGAAATGAATATAGAGAGTGGCTTGAATGCATTCACTTAGGTCGAGACGGGGTTATATCAGCTCGACGGGCGGAGAATCGTTATTCCCGCAATGATAAATTATGGTTTTTTTTTGTTTATTAAAAAATGAGATTTATTTTGTATAAAAGTGTTTATTTTAATTTGAAATTTGGAACATTTGAAAAATTTGTGATAATTTTGGTCGTTAAGTGAAATAAATTCACAAACAAATTTGTTTGACTGGCGAGTTGACAGCAAATATGGAACCCACGTGCGATTGCAAGGCCACATGAAAGTTGAAAATTTTAACATAGCAACCAATTTATTCAACGCACTAGAACGAAAATAACGAAAATTTACATTACAATATTCATTTTAAAATTTCAATTACAAACCTACAAGAGTCTCATGTTAATAATAAATAATGGATGCTAACCCAGTTAGAAAGTTCATGGATTAAGAAAAATGATAAATTTTGTACAGCCTGGGGTCATCTCAATATACACGGTAATAATTACACTTTACTTATTTGAATAATTAAGAAACTTGAAAACAGTCATAATTTGAAAATACAAAACAAAAAAGATGATACACTACAAGATAAACTAGATTCCTATGTCTCTGCAATACGAAATCTATGGTCCCCAAAACCAGACTAATGCCCGGTTTCTCAATCGCAACTTAAGCTGTTGCCTGGCTAAGGTCTAACCTGGGGCCTAAATCGGGTTGCACCAAAATATTATTACGTCGCCTTATCTAGGCAATTGCTTAGCTGACAGTCAATTTGGCAACGTCGTAAAATCTAATAAAATTGCAAGTGACACTGACAATACCAAAACACAACAGATTTTTACATTATCAAATTATTGATATTTTACAATTATATAGATTAGGTTTGGCAAGTTCTGCCTTATTTATTGGCAAATGTATTATATATTTCTTGGAAAGGTGAGCAATAGTTCTACTCTTGCTGCAATTCTTGAGACAGTAGGTTTACCACAATGAAGATAATCTCTAATATTGTCATTAAATGGCCACAAGTAGCATAGTCACGCAAAAAGTTATTAAACGTTGATCTTTAGAATAAACATAATTATTTCTGAAAAATTTTAAGATTAAAATGGAATAAGTATAAAATTAGAAGAAAAAAACAAGATACCCATTCGTTCTATTTGCAAGCTGTTCTTGAATTTCCACTATTAAATTTGAAGCAATAGGTTTAGTTAACCCAAACCTTTTAAAAAATTCTTCATCGGAATAATAATTATAATTACTTGAATCTCTTCAACATTATCAATAATGTCCACTCTATCGACATCTAACAAGTCTATACACAATTCATGATCATCATTATCTGCAAGTTTTAGACTAGTAGTCCGTTACTAGTGAACCACTTCACTCGAATTGGTTGTTTTAACTTTTTCTGGGAGGCCTTCCTCTCAGCCTGTTATGGAAGATTTTCTTCGGCAGTTGGTTCTTATATCAGTATTATTTTTTTGATCTGTGTTTTGGTATTCTACTACTGCCCGTAGGAACCTCATTTTGGAATTCTAAATTCGTCTTTCATTTTCCTTGGTAATCGTCTTAGTTTCACCCCCGTATGTTATGCTTGGTACCGAAATTGTCTTATTGACTTTGAACGCAGTAATTTGATTGGTTTTATTCTTGAACGTTGTTCTCATTGTACCGTTTCTATAATAATTGAATTTTTCAATTTTATTGAGAATGTCGGCGTCTTCAAATATTGGCATTGTGACTCTTAAGAAGTATACAATATGGTAAAATTCTAAATAAAACAAAAGTGATGGCATTCAGAGGACAAGAACAAATACTCCCAAAAGTAGTAATAAATGACCTGACTATACAGAAAGTAAAATTTTTTAAAATAATACATAATTCATATTTAAAAACACAGAACACTTATGCTCGACTAAATAATTTTATTATTAGCAACTATCGTTATAGGTTGCGATCTACGTCTTAAGTCGTCGAAATCGGCATCTTACATTTAAGGTCGAGCTTGAGCCGTAACCGGTGCTAAGCTCTAATGGTACAACGATTTAAGCAACAGTTTAAGTCGCGATTGAGAAACCGGGCATAAGTTATTTAAAATAACGGCACACTTCTTTGTACTAATTTGGATAACTGAGCTATGTTTGTACACAAGAAAAATTCCAACACTGAATGACTTCCCTCAAGAAATGAAGGTTCTACAGCGTTCCGCGAGGGGTAAAGTTTCAAAACGGACTATGTGATGGGTTGCATACTTTGCAAGCATTTTGATTTTTAATTTTTACTTATCAATTTTTACGATATCAACTTAGGTTATTTTATTGCTATATTTGGACGATTTTTAACTATTTCCAGCTTGTTTTACTATTTGGATATTTTAAATGTTTTAAGTATTTTAAATATTACATCGTATTTTTTTAAATGTTTTTAACTAGAGTTATTTATTTACATTATTTATTATTTTACAAAAATTGTAATATTGACGTCGTTGTTTGTGACAGTTTGTTGGCCTACGTTTCTCACCATTCATGTATTTTCTTATATCGAACAAGTTGCCATCTTTCAATTTCTTGGTGAGTTAGTTTTTGCGATTTATGTGTACATTATCGACACCTTTTGTTTTCTTCTCTAGTCTTGAGAATGGATTAATAAATAATCCGAATCGTCGACAAATTAAAGTTTTTGTTTGATTTGAAAACCCCAATCAACCTGTAACTCCTTTCAGCATCAATTAAGTTTTGGGTGAGAGTATTTTCCTATTTAAAAAGGAGTAAGCCAAGCGTAAGAAGTAAATTAACAGAAAAATAACCTGAAAAATGAATTTTTAAGTTGATAGTGTGCTAGTTAGTAGTATGTAATGTTAAAGTAAACAAACTAAACAAAATATTAAAATAATGAATTTTAACTGTTATTTTTCTTGTTTCCAACCTGTTAAATGTAAATTATTGTCGTTTTTTATTGTTTTTTAAATATTATTTTTCTATGTAAGTATGTATTCTTTACTTAACAGTTAAAATTCATTATTTTAATATTGTGTTTATTTTGTTTAAATTAAGTAAATTAATGTTACGGAAAAAATAAAATAAAACAAAAATTTATAATCTATAAGATAAAAACAAGTCAAAATGTTTACTTTCATATGGTCACTTTAGACCACATAATTTCTTTGTACCAAGAAAAAACGATTTACCCAAACTTGTGATTGAAACTTGTGAAAATATGACCTTCTAACATAATATCACCGAATCCTGATCACACATCTTTTTTTGTGCTCTCCATATACCATCACAATATAGGCAGATTTGTAAATAAAATAATTGACAATTGGGTAATAAACTTAAATATATTATTTATTACGATTGATGTACATATTATTTCTATTGTTATTAAAAATTAACAATTCGCAACAAAATACAGATGTTGAAATGATTAAACCAATTAACCATATAGCAAAAACACCGTACAAGTGTTTGAGACCTAATTTCGTTCCAGAATAACTGATATCCTTGTCACTATTTTTATAATTATGTATTAAACCTGAAAACTTTACATACAAAATACCACTCTCTGTAATCCTGTCTACGAATGAATTCAATAGCGGTAAGAAATAATGACCTTGTTTTACAACAAATAAAAGTTCAAATCTTAAAATTCCAGAACCCTCTACAATAAAGTCAATATCTTTTGTTATTTCATGTGGCATAAATTCCAGAATCAGGTTTACTGGGACGGGCATGCTAAAATTTTTATACAGTTTCAAATTATTTACTATATCAGTCAAATTTTCAATATAATCTATTTCTTCTAATTTATTCACAAGTTTTTTAAAAATACTACTATTATAAAAACTTGTTTCTTCATTTAACTGTTCTATATAATCAATATCAGCACACAAGCTTAATTTGGAATTAACAAGTTTCTCGATTGTATCGATTGGTGGTCCATACAATGGGTTTAATAAAATGCTACTCAATTTACTAAGAAAAGCAGTATCAATTAACATTATAAAAAATAGATATAATATCATCAGCATCCTTAAACGACCTGATTTTGGAGTCAGATTGATAGCAACCGCAAAAACTAATGAAACTGTACTGAATATGCATCGTGAAAACTTTTTATACTTCTCACACTCGTTTAATTGCCTAGCCATTACATTCCAAACTAATGCTGTTATCAAGACGCAGAATAAAATGAAAATATAAGTTTCTTTTTCAAATACAAAGAAAATAACTTTAAAATGTGAAATTTCAGTAGGCCGAGGAACCAGCCATGATGATATATCGTAGTAAATGGTTTTACTTGTATCATCGTCTTCATAGGTTTCTAAGTCTCGCGATATTTGCGGTGCCACTAAAATATCACCTGTAGTATCATTTAAAAAGTCATCATAACTAAAGTCGTCGAACAATAAAGTTATCTGCAATTTTTCAGTAAGTATGTTAAGAAAACTGGTAAATAGCGCATCAATAGGAGATCCGTCCAATAAATATTTTACTTCGTTGGATTCATCATAGGCGTAAAACCGAATTATACATCTAGTAAAATTTTGAGATTGCTTCTTAAAAACCTTGCTAATATTATTAATACTACAACATTTACAATGATCGATGATAAATTTTTGACCACATTGATTTTTTGATGCGAATGGTAACCAAAAGTAAATGTTTGGGCAACATACTGGATTTTGATTTAACACCATTAGGATAACATTTTGGATATAATATTGCCATAGCATGTTAAAAGTGCTATTTACTTCCTCCAAAAAATGCGTTATTATTAGATATTTCCCTCTTGGACTATTTCTTTGGTTCCAAATCGGGCTGTTAACAAATTCGACAAATGTTGCATTTATATTATTGTAGTCTTGAACGTACAATATGTAATTTGTACTAAAACTCCCAGTTGAATTATATAATCTGTCTGTTGTTGTTATTAACAATGGATGTTGTAAAGTATTTATAAAATTTACTGGTAGGTGTGGGTCAACTACAATGTGAATATCGGTGTTATCTACAAAAAACTTTTTAGATATTCCAGAAATATAATTTTGAGAAGTTGAAAAATTCGGCAGTTCAATTTTATATGCAAATGCAAAGTGTATTATAAAATGACAAATTAATATTTCTACAATCATGATATCTGAATAATATATAATATAAAAATTTAGAATAAACGATTAGTACCAGAGTAGAGTTTAAGATAATATTCAAAAAAATTGAAGTGGACGAAATAATCTATATGCAATATACCTTTTATATTAAACACTTTAAAAACATTTACATAAATTTGTTACACGCAAAGTATTTAATAAAGCACTTACAACCCTAAAGTTATTATCGTTCGTTCCAATAGTGGTTTAAGTCATTTCGACACCAGATTATTTTTCCAAAAATTTACTCTAATCGATATTTCCTGATCATATCAAATTTTGTAAAAATACAAAAAATGTACAAACACTTTTTAGAACTAAAATTAAGTTTTAAGTTAACACAATATAAATACAAACGTTTTCACCATAGTAGTAGCATCATCGGGCGATGAACTAGAAAGAAAAACGAGAAAATTCCGTATTTATCGTCCAAATTGCAAAAGAAAAAGGAGAGTTTAGGAAGAGGATATTTTTGAAAAATTTTTATATTTTAGTGTGAATTTACTAGAGGTTAAAGATATAATTAATATAAAAAAAATACTGTAGGTGGAGGAAGGGTAAGTTAGAAGAAGCGGGGGTATTATTTATTGAGAATGTTTAGTAGGGGTTGAGTTATTTAAATTAGATTGACTATTTAGTAGTGAAGTGAATGTGTAAAATTTCATACATTCCCCCCCCCCTTTTTTGTGTGTCTAGAAGGTGTTTCGCTAAAGTTAGCTTTCCATCTGTAAGTCTCTGAAATTGCTGGGTTCATCATATCGTGTTTTGAAAGATCTACCGGTATGATCAATGTATTTTGAGAGCATTTACAATTGAGCTCATAAACCCCTGATTTAGTTAAAATGTCGGATTTTGATTTCGCGTTATTAATACATTTGTTAAATTTATTGTCCGTTTTAAAAACAAAATTTGTACTTTTTAAATATTTAACAATTTTGTTTGACTTGTTTCCGAAAAAAGTGATGACATTAAAGTTTGCGTTAGTCTTTTTAAAAATATTCGGATATATTGAGTTCGATAGAATTTTTTATTTAATTTGGCATAATCCAGGTAAAAAGTAATTAATAGAATTAGCTTGGATTAAGCTAATTTTATTAGTTTTAGCCGTAAACTAGCTAACAAGCTATGGTTAGTACAAGGTTGTTTGGTGACGCCCTTAATTGCTAACATAAGGCTTCCAGTTTTAGCTAACTACCAATATAAAAAACTCTTACAGAAAATTTTTTTTTATTTTTTCTTAAAACAAACAAACATTTAATTTATTTATTAGCTCTAAAGCTTTAAACTCTTTGCTTTTTTAGAATCTACAATCTACGTATTGTTGTTTATATTATCACCCGTTGTGTCAGATTCATCATCAAACTTATCCAGTGGCTATCACATGTAAACAATAACACAAATTCCTATAACTAACCTCAAACTCTAATTCTTAATATATCTTAAGTGTAATTTTAGCATATAAGGTAGTTTTAAGCTAAGAATCCACGCTTAGAACGAATCTTATAATACCCATGGAAAAAAAGCTTACAGCAAGGTATTTTTACAGGTTAGTTACACTCTGAAGTCTTGTAATAGAATTCATTCTAACAACAACCTAGAATGAAGCTTACAAAACAAGACTTGGATGTTAAGATAAAATAAAGCTATTTTCAAGTTTCGAACTTGTCTGGCTAAGACAATTTTCTACCTGGGAATAAGTTTTCAATTCGAGTGACTTAGTATCCATTAGAGATCGCGATATATTTAATTTTATTTAAATATTTTTAAAAATTTACTTTACTTGGGAGAATTTTAATTAAGGTATTCAAAAAAGCGTGGAAAAAAGCAATTTTATTTGTAAAAGGATGCGCAGATTTATTATAAATTACTGAAACTGCTTCCGCGGTTTATAAAAAATATAAAAAAAGTGCTTATTATTTTCTTGAATTATTGTGAGATCTAAGTAATTGATTCTATTGTTCACTTCTATTTGTTTAATAAATTTAATATTATTGTGTTTGTAAATAAAGTTAAAATGTTGATCTAATTATCTGGGAGAACCATTGAAACAAATAATAATGCTATCAACGTATTTATACCAATAAATTATATATTTTTTTAAATCTGAGCAAAGAATTTTTGTTTCGAGATGATTCATAAAAATATCGGCTAGTAATCAAGATAAAGGGTTTCCCATAGGTAAATAATCATTTTGAAGATAGCATTTTTCACTAATTTAAAATAATTTTATTTCAGGCAAATCGCAAAGCCGATTAAAATTTCTTGAATAACTACCGGGTTAGTTTTATTATTTTGTAATAATTCTCAGATTGTGTTAACGGTATCTTTAATGGGTTACGCTTGGAAAAAGATTAGTGACGTCAAATGATACTAGTTTATAGGAATTATTAATAATTCTATTATTTAATTTATTAACCAAATCTAATGAATTTCTTACTGTATATTTGAGTTCAAATTTTGTATAGAATTTAATAGTGTCATTTAATTTTGAATTTAAATTTTTGCACGTTGCGTTAATATAACTTTTCTCTATAACTTTAATATAACGTTTCTCTTTCTAGTTCATCGCCCAATGATGCCATAGTATGGTGAAAACGTTTGCGATAATATACATACAGGTGTATTTATATTGTGTTAACTTAAAACATTTTAGTTCTAAAAAGCGTTTGTACATTTTTTTGGTTTTTCTAAAAAATTTAATATGATTAATATCGAGTTACACTACCTAAACCACTTAAGTAGTTTAGATAATTATGTATTGATTATGATATTTCCCGAGATAATTTTCGATCTTCCTAAAATTTAATTTTTTGAAGATGTTTATGCTTTACAACATAGTATGTATATTATCGCGATAAAATACTGTAATATATAGGGTGTCTTCTAATTTGCAACGCTCTCTCCTGCTGCGAAGACGTGCAAAAACCTACTTATACAAACTTTGCTGACTTACCTACGCCTTTGTTAAATTTGGCGGCACTTCAGCTAACTCGTGCAGAGCAATTGGAGGGGTTGATTTAGGATCAACTAAGATCCCCAAAAATCTACAACACAAAAGAAAGGCGCTACTCGCTTTTTACCGCCCACGAGATCTAAAGCTGAAAGAGAGAAAGTTAAAAGAAATAATACACCAAAAACGCAAGCAAATCAAGTTTAATATAAAAGGTAAACTATGAACAAAATAATTGATAAAGCCAAAAATAAAATGGCAACAACACACCTGTATAATAAATCGCAAAGTTATCAAAAAAATAAATAAAACCAGTCGCAGCTGAGCAATTAATAATTACCGATTCAGAATTCTGAGTTGGCTTCCAAAAATAATACAGTAGAACTTTATGCCCTACTCAAAGCAAACAAGAAAATAATTACGCTGATTTTTCTTTCTTGAAGTAATCGTAAATGGGTATAATGCGTAAAAATAGAGGCGCAAACAACGTATCAAAGCTTTTGCTTCCAAAATCGACGTAATTAAATAAAATAATCAGTTCTCACCCAATCGCAAAACGCTGCTGGCAACTCAGTTGTCGACTCAACTAATCGTCGGTGATATACAAGATGATTATCATCAAACAGTCGAAGGCTGGTGTAGTAGACACAGATGTGGCAGATAGAACCCACGAAGGTTAAAAAAAATTGAAAAAGAAACACTCCAAAATAAAATTGGCGTTATCAGGCGTTGTAAATTTTGCTTGGTTATCAAAATTGATGTTGAGATTGATGTTGAAATTGATATTAAAATAGAACGTTATTTGAATCCAGATTAATAATTGGATAGTCGGTTTAATCCGCCAAAGACGTTATTTGCGATAATCACACAACAGAAGCTTATCACAAAATTCCGCTTCCACAACTGAAGAAATCCGTAACGGATATGTCAAATATATTCACTCTTCTAGGTGTAAATTTGAACAAAATTCAGAAGTAGAATTTGCTATCACTCAAAATTAATTACTAGACACCAATTTTTACGAACCACAAAATATGGCGTTCTACTATCAACTGTCTTTTGATAACTCTTTCAAAACCAAGCCAAATTTTATATATCTCATTTTATATAGAATTTTTGATATTACCTTAAAAGTTTAAAACAGGGTGTAACTAAATTTTGTGCCTACTAAAAATGATCATATTAAATTATGTAAATCATCATTCTGTCTAAAACAAAATGATGATTTTTTTCTTCCCAAATAAATTGCAACCACCTTTTACTTGCAATAGTGCATAAGACTCCTTCTCTCTTATAACTTTGCTATATTACCATAAAATCTTACAAATCAATCTAACTGTTCAATTAAACCACCAAATTCAAAAAAAATTAATTTATTTTACGCTTTTTAAAAAAACAACTTATCAAAAATATCGCTTAAACTAACTAAATACAAAATCAATTATACTCTCTACTCGCCATCTTAGCCCTTACTGCCAACCTTAATTTCTAACAGAAACTTTTAATCCAAAACAAATTCATAAATATTAAAAAAAAAATCACATTGCAAACCCCTAAATTGTAAACAAATACATGACAATACATACGGTGTATTTATATTGGGTTAACTTAAAATATTTTAGTTCTAAGAAGTGTTTGTGCATTTTTAGGTTTTTCTAAAAAATTTGATATGATTAATATCGAGTTACACTACCTAAACCACTTATCTATTGATTATTTTATAAAAACTTAGATTTTGATAATAGGTTTATGATTTTAAAATATATGTAATTAAAATGGTATTTGGATAATAATTAAAAAAAAAGAGGTCTTGTGCTAATAAAAATGATTAAGTTGGCGAATTAAGTTTTACTATGATGAATCGTCCTGGGATGAATCGTCCTAGAATCGGTTATTTTAGACTACATTATTAGCTTAAACAAAAAAAACCGTTATTTTAAACTATAGTGCTTATAAAAAAATTTAAATTGCTAATAAACAGGTTTGCAAAAAAAATTTGTCCATTAGGTAATAAAATTATTTTTTATTACGGTTGATGTACATATTAATTCTACATTTATTAAAAACTAACAATTCGCAACAAAATACAGATGTTGAAATGATTACACCAATTAACCATATAGCAAAAACACCATACAAATGTTGAACACCTAATTTTGTTCCAGAAAAACTTATATCCTTGTCACTATTTCTATAATTATGTACAAAAGCTGAAAACTTTACACGCAAAATACCACTTTCCGTGATCCTGTCTACGAATGTATTCAATGGTGCTAAGAAATAATGACCTTGTCTTAGAGTATATAAAATTTCAAATCTTGAAATTCCAGAACCCTCTATAATAAAGTCAATATCTTTTGTTATTTCATATGGCATAAATTCCAGAATCAAATTTACTGGAACGGGCATGCTAAAATTTTTATACAGCTTCACATTATTAACCGTATCAGTAAAATTCTTAATGTAATCCAACCTTTCTAATTTATTCACAAGTTTTTTAAAAATACTGCTGTTATAAAAATCTAGTTCATTGTTTAACATAATTATATCGAAAAGACTAGCACGTAAGCTTAATTTGGAATTTACAAGTTTTTCCATTGTGTCGATTGGTGGTCCATACACTGGGTTTAATAGAATGCTACTCAGTTTACTTAGAAATGTGGTATCAATTAATATTGTAAAAAATAGATATAATATAATAAGCATTCTTAAACGACTTGAGTTTGGGACCACATTGATAGCAACTGCAAAAGCTAATGAAACTGTACTGAATATGCACTGTGAAAATTGTTTACACGATTCAGTCTCATTTAATTGTTTAGCCATTAAATTCCAAACTACTCCTGTTATCAGTATGCAAAATAAAATTGTTATATAGGATTCTTCTTTAAATACAATAAATATTACTTTAAAATGTGAAATTTCATTTGGCCGAGGGACAACCCATGAACCTATATCGTAATATATGCTTTTACTAAGATCATCATTTTGGTAGCCTTCTAAGTCTCGCGCTATTAACGGTATTAATAAAATATCACTCGTACTATCATTTAAAAACTCAGCATCTTCAAATTCATCGAATAATAAAGTTGCTTGCAGTTTTTCGCTAAGTATTTTAATAAAATTTCTGAATAGTGCATTAACAGGAGATCCGTTTAATAAACATTTTACTACGTCGACTTCATCATATCCAAAAACCCTAATTACGCATTTGGTATAGTTCTGCGGTTGACTCTTAAAAACCTTGCTAATATTTTTAATACTACAACGTTTACAATGATCAATGATAAATTTTTGACCACATTGATTTTTTGATGCAAATGGCAACCAGAAATAGATGTTTGGAGAACTTACAACATCTTCATTTAATACTATTAGGATAACATTTTGGATGTGATATTGCCATAGCATTTTAAAAATCCATTTTAGTTCTCCCACAAAATGAGTTATTATTAGGTATTTTCCTCTTGGGCTATTTCTTTGATTCCAAATTCGACTATTCACAAAACTCTCAAATGTTGCATTTATATTAATATCGTCTTGAACATACACAATGTAATTTGTACTAAAACTCTCAGTTGAATTATATAATCTATCTGTTGTTGTTATTAACAATGGATGTTGTAACGTATTTATAAAATTTACTGGTAGGTGTGGGTCAACTACGATGTGAATATCGGTATTATCTATAAAAAACTTTTTGGGTATTTCAGGAACACAATTTTGTGAAGTTGAAAAATTCGGCAGTTCAATTTTATATGCAAATGCGAAGTGTATTATAAAATGATAAATTAATAATACAATCATGATATTTAACTATATAGGATATAATAAGTAGAAGAAAACCAATAAGGTGGAAAATACCAATAAGTAGAGGAAAAAATTATTACAGATATCGTTCATAGATTTTTATGTGAATAAAATAATTCAGATTAAAAAACTCTTTATGGTAAACACTTTAAAAGCATATGACACGCGAGTTATTTATTAAAAGCACTTACGATTCTTCATTTATTAGCATTCCTTTAATAGTGGTTTAAGATGTTTCAACACCAGAATGTTTTTACATTTAAGATTATTTACTCTAAATTATGTTTGTCAGATTTTTTTATTACTTATTATATAATTAACTGCCTTATAAAAATTACGCAGAATTTATGTCAAACCACTTGTCACAATCACAAGGAGCTATTCTTTCTAGTCTCTACTAACTGAATTTTGAGTTTAGATTCTGTTACTAAAACCATAAATATTTTTGTTTTTCTTTACTTCTTTTTAAAACTCTTCCAGCCGTTCACTTAATTTTACTTAACCCAAGAGAAGTAGCACTTATTATCAGACAAATATTAATCAGTTTTGATTCTCACTTTTAGTGTTTGCATACGGTTTGAAAACAAGAAAAAAATATTTTTTGACTTTAGTCTGTGCGTAATGTATCGGTTCTACAATATAAAGAACATTGAATTTCCGATAAATTGACAAGGTAGCACGATTTCAGTTGAAGCAATATTTCGATTAATATATATAGATAATCGTTCAGCTTTAATATCAAATATTAATTTGTTTCCTCATTTTTACAATTTTTAAGTCATTATTTTAATATTATACATTATACAATACATACAATACATACAATGCAATATAATCAATACAATCAATACAACATAATATAATAGCCTTATAATCTGTGTATCTGTCCCGTAACTCACCCCTGATTTGTCGGTTTTAAAAAATTTACCGTAACGCACTTTTGATTGGTCCCCCTCTATTACCTTATCTATTACATAGTAGCCAAACTATTAGGTAAAAAATGTGCACCCACACGGATAGATACGCTGCGATACGATACTAAAATTTAACATTTCAAACATTAGTAGGACATTAATTAACATTAACTTCGTCTATTAACTCTATTAGTCCGAGAAGTATATACATTTACATCGACGGATAACTACTCAACGCATATAATATAGGCTTAGCGCATATTTAATATTTTATAATTATTGTTTATATTCAATAATCGAGTCGCTCCGGACGACTTTAGGGTCGAACAATTATGGTTTACAGGTATACTACTTAACGACACACTATATACTGTTGTGTCCGCACTAAGTGATTAAAATGGGTTGCGAACTTAGCAATAAGATAACTGTATTTGCAACTAAAGGAACAAAACAAAGCAAAACTCTATTTTAACATTTTTATTACCAGTTTGTGTTTTATTTTTGTGTATTTTTTATTTTGATTTCAGTATGTTTAATATTTTATGTTTGTCTAGTTAGTAAGTTATTTGTTTTTTGATTTTGATTTTATTATTTTATGTTTTTAAAAAAGCAGACACATTGCAAAGAATATCCAAGGGGATATTGTTATCTCACAAGTTTGATATACTATTTTATCTACTTCCTTGCTTAAATAGCATTTAATAATCAATAATAATTAAAATAATTTACACTTTACAAATGGAAACATGAAAAGCTGATTATCTCGAAAATGAGACAAGGTATCGAAAAAATAACGCAAAAATGCCCTCCCCCCCTCAGCCTGCTTATTTTCCCACCGAGAGTAGAGTTCCCGCTACCAGATGCACTACCAAGAAATATGGATAAAAATTCGATTAAAACAAATAAAGTAGAAGAAAGTTATAAGAAATCTAGTGATTAAAAATAAAACAACTGAGTAATTTGTCAAAAAAATTGTGTAATTTCATTAACATGGGTGCTGATATTTTTAATGTTGATGAAGCCGCGGCAAAGCTTGTAGAACAACTATTGCCGACGAAATCAAAAAAGAAATATGAAATACAGTATTTTATTTTATTTTATTCATGTTTATGTACTTGTCGTGTAGTTATTGTAGTTAGTGCCGGTATTACATATATGTCAATATATAAACGTCAGATAATATTACCTCCCTTGGGAATTTTACAAATATTAATCAATGCAGCAAGTAACCGCCGTCATATCCACACCATTTGATGGAGATAAGTGCGTATTTATTTACCGGAAGTAGATAAATTACATTACATGAACTTTGAATAGACTTAATAGACTAGACTCAACGTTTGAAATATTTGCTATATGCAATTTCCCCACTCTTTTACGCTCGTATACGTTATATATTGATAGCATTTAGCATAGGTTTATTTTAAGTACGAGTCTTTCCTAAGACGTCTTACTGGCGTCGCAACTGGCAGCCGTCGTTATCTTATTGTATAGCAATTCAGGATCACTATTAAATTTTAATTGCAGGTGTTGATCTCAAAAATGATCAATGATAAATGATCAATCCCAGACCATTCATAGCCCGATAACTATCCAAAATTCACAACAAACAAAGAAATGTGTTTAACTAAAAACAGATCAAGAAGAAAACCGTTCATTCTACGAGTAGGAATACCTCCATCCTGAATTATATTTGGTAGCACAGCCCAAGTAACATTTGGTGCTGAAAAACTTGGTCAGCAAATTATTTGCTGCCATTGCAGTCTGTCAGCTTCAAATTTAGCTGTTTTTCAGCTTCGGCGAATTAGCTGAATTTAAAGCTGACGTTTCAAAGCGTCAGCTTTAAATTCTGCTGTTTTTCAGCTTCGGCAAATTAGCTGAATTTTAATCTGACGCTTCGATACGTCTTACGTCATACGTCAAAATTGAAGATTATTATAATTATTACAAGTATACATTCAACAAGTATAATCTATTAATTAATTAATTGCTTTTAGTTTAAAATATACCGCTGCTACACATTAAGATTTGGTAGTTTTGCTTCCATTGTAAATAGGAAAATTTTTTAGAGTAAGAATTCTTAATAATAATAATATAATGCACTTATTTCATAATGAAACATGGCAACCTCAGTGAGGTGTTTATAGTCCGTGTTTAGAGGTGGACTACTCCTCATCCTACTTCTACGCTTACAAAATCTATAAACTAGTATAGGTTTTCGTCTCTAACACTATATTTTTCCAGGTTATCCTGTCTTTACACTTCCTTCTTCAGTCACTTATTCCCATTTTCTCGATATCCTCCACTACTCCATCCATCCATCTCATTCTGGGTCTGCCTCTCCTTCTTTCTTCACCTGGTCACCATCTTAGTATACTGTCTTTGCATGTCGCACCTGGTCTCATCCATGTTACTTTATGTAATGTCTTGTGTTGGAACTTAGTACTACTAACAGCCACATTCATTGCTGCCGCGAGATTACACATTCTACTTTCATTATTATTTGTTTCCCCATGGATAGTGTGCTTCCCACACACATCTCTTAAGTAGTCTTCCTTCTCTATTTGAGCATTGAAGTCTCCGATCACCATCAACGTATCATACTTGGGTATCATTTCTATTAGCTCTTCTACAGAGTCATAGAATTCCTCCTTTACATTTTCATCTTTTTCCTCTGTCGGAGCATATACGTTAACAATCGACAGGTTGGATATTCCCGATTTTATTCTTAAATACGCAAGTCTTCCACCCATTGGCTTGAACTGCAATATACTCTCTTCCAGGTCTTTTCGGACATAAAACCCGACTCTATTTCTGCCTTGATTCTCTTTGCCGGAGTACAGAAATACATAATCTTTTACCTTTAGTTCTCCATGCTTCATCCATCTGGTTTACTGTATTCCTGCAATGCCAATATTATATCTTTTCAATTTATTTGCTATTTCAATTATCTTTGCGAGCTGTAGCATAGTTCTTACATTCCAGGTGGCTATTCTTTGGTTTCTTCTGTTCAGTATCTTTTTCGGTTTACTATTTCTCTGTTTGTTTTTCCTATTAAATTCCTGTATTCCTTGCATTGTCTTCACTTTCCCAGCCGTCTTTTCAAAAGCATCTGCCTGGGAAGATTCAAATGCACCCTCTTCCACCATTTTTAGTTTTTTGACGATCTTTCTATTATATGGTCTTTCAGTTTCAGTCTATTCTCATGTTTATCCCAAGTGTATACCTTTTCTTGTTTGTACATCTTCTGGTACCTAACCTTAACTTTGTTTCCATTTTTGATTTCTTCTCTAGCGACATCCCATATTTTGTTTTGTATTTCTTTCTCCTTGTTGATCAGGTCGTTCTCTATATATGTTGCAGTTCCTCTAATTTTGTTTTTACTTTCCATTACTATTGTTTTTTGTTTATGGTCCTTAAGTTTGGCTACTATAACTTGCTTTCCTTCTCTTTTCCCAACATTAAAATCGTCTACTACCTCCACCTGTACTTGCATTTTCTGGATTATAAGTTCTTCAACTTTTTCTCGTGTTATATTTCCTGCTATTGGCATGTTCTTGATTATTATGTTTGACATTTTCCTATCCCTTTCGTACTTTTCCACTTGCAGTTCTAGTTTTGAAATTTTTTCTTCTTGTCCGTTTGTCTTTTCTTCCAACTTCTCGACCATCCTTTTCACCTCCATCATTTCCTCACTCCAGCGTTTATCCATTTCGCTTAACCTCTTTTCCACCTTATCAATCTTTTGATTGTTTGTGCGAAAACCATCATTTACTACTCCCGTCAACGCCGTTAGCATATTCTTTAGTTCGTCCATATTTTCCTCTTGATTTGTTTCTTCGGTTCTCCTTACTGGTGACTTTGATATTTTTGTACTTCTTTTAAATATATTTTCGGATTCTAGTTTACTTCCTTCTCCGACGTTACTTTCTCTTTCTTTTTTACGTTTAATAAATTCTCTTACGGATGGATAGCTATTCGATCTCTTTTTGGTGGTCCGGTTCTCGCTCATTTGTTTCCACTCACTTACACCTAGGCAACCAAACTTGCTCGTGGAATTAATTTTCCACTTATGGTTACGTATTATTCTTATTATCGCTTTTTCTTATTCTTATTAAGGCTTTCACAGCGACAATGCAAAGTCCCGAGTCAACCCACAGGAGGACCCTGCAGTACTATTCTAGCGTATTTCAATCCACCTACAGCCCTACCCTTCAAATACCTTTCTGTTATTTTCCTCTTGTTTATCTACTGCTGCAGCTACTGTTTTCCTAGCACTTTCGCTGCTTCTATGGTATTTTGTGTTTGTTCTTCGTGTTACACTAAATTAAATTTTTCTTATGCCCGTATGCACCAACAACAAATAAATCTATAAATAACTATTCGTCAAATAAAGTTTATTCAATGAATAACTTATGTTGGTATTCACCAACCACTGAGCATGAATAAATAACTATTTGTAGAATAAATTCAAACTAGGTTGGTAGATAATAAAATTACTAAAATGAACAAGAGAAACACGAAGCCGAAACTGAAAAAATTAAATAATTAGAAAATCGCATTCAATTAAAACTTCTTAAAATTTTGAAGGAAAATGCAGAATTGAATTTGAAAAAGTAAAAAACCAATAATGCAAATATTTTGTATATATATATATTTTTTTAAATTAAATTATCTATTAAAAAAAGTATTGATTACAGCATTTCTAATAATAATAATAATAGGTTTATTAGCTAATGCTATTTTACAAGTTCACAATTTAAAAAAAATTAAATTCAAATCACCAAAAACGAATTAAAATTTTTCACATGTATATATAAAATATAAACCAAAACAGATCATTCCTAAAACCACACAAAAAAAAATCAATCACAAGCTATAAAAATTGCAAAATTTTTATTAACAATATTTTCATTTCCATTGTTAATATCTTGAATTTCATTGTGAACGATGTTTTTAAATAATTTTTATGATTTTTTATTTTTGAATTTTTATAATTAATTTAAATCATCCATTACTCTCTCTGTAATACTTTTAATTTTACACAAATCCGAATATACAGGTTTTCATAAAATTCACAAACCTTTCAAGTTTTAAGGTTATTAATCGACAAATAACGACTTATTTGGCCAATTTTGAGCTAATAAATTATTGGGAGTTTATTCAATGAATAAACCTTATTTTATGTTGGTGAATACGAAATAGTGATTTTATTCAACAGCTAGTTGATTTTATATCGACAGAATTCAAAATTCAAGTAATCATTTGGTATCTTATAATTTAACGTTAAACATTTCCAGTTTTGTATTGTAGTGTTGCCTGATGATCTACTGTTCTAGCATCCCCACTAGTGTGTAAAACTAATCACACATCTTTAATAGATTACTATGACACTGATAAATATTAAATGATGATTTGCAAACTTTACTGATATTGTTTATTAAGAGGTAAAGAAAACCAAACACGAGAATTAACAAATATTCTGAAATTCTCCTAAAACTCCCAAGCTGGTATATTTTGTAGATCATTTTGATAGTCTACATAATATTGTCTTGTTACAAAATGGTTTAGACCGTCCCTGCTGTAAGTTTGTAAATTTTGTTAATTGTATTTTTGAAAGTTTGTGATTTTGTAAATGTAATGTTGGCAGAAAACAGAAAAGAGTGGGAGTTTTAGATCAACTATGGCCGACAGCGGGTTTGAGATTTTGTATTACCACCGAGTTGTTATATTTTCATGCAAATTTTCGGTATTGTGAGTAATATTTTTTTTAATTGATTAAATAAAGTGATTTTAAAGCGCATGCCGTTATTGCGCATTTTTGACATTTAAATTTATTTGAGTTATTTGATGTTTTGCTGCCAAACGGTAGGAGTTACTTTTGGAGGAAGAATAATTGAAATTATAAATTTTAATTGAAATTGTTGAAAGTGGAAAGTTAAAAGTTATTAAATTTAACGCTAAGGGACAAGAAAACGTTTTTGATAGTGACCCACCTGAAGATAAGAGTTTATGTCTCCGCATTAAAGAGCTAGTCGCGGAAAAATTATAAAGGAGAAATTTTTACAAAAGTTACTTAAATATATTAATTTAAG
The DNA here is from genome assembly GCA_911387805.1 of Cantharis rustica. NCBI lineage: Eukaryota > Metazoa > Arthropoda > Insecta > Coleoptera > Cantharidae > Cantharis > Cantharis rustica. The sequence goes on along the minus strand of OU426879.1, from coordinate 47,983,063 downwards.
CAAAAACTTCATTAAGAATTTTATTTCGTCTCTTTGTTCAATTTTAGTACAATATAATTCTTTTATTAAGCCAAATTTTTTGCAACGAATGTTAATTTTATTCCATCTAATTCCAATACTCAAGGTATCAATTAACAACAAACAACAACAAGAACATTATTTCCGGATATTCAGATTATTGCATTAAGTTTACTACTGTAAAGATAGTTGAATTAAAAAATAATATAATACTATTGTCAAAAAATGCCTACCATTCTACCATTCAACATCCAACACAACATTCTAACATCTACCCGCTACTTTTCAATTGATCACATGACAAAATTTTAACAGAGTTTAGATCATAGGAAGAATTGTTAATGTGGAATATGTTTGATAATGTTATTTCAGTAAAAACATCCCATATCCAAATTCTACCTGGAAGAGCAACTATTAATGTTACCCATTGGATATGCGCATATTACGATGGCTTCGTTCTTCGCGTTTATTATGACAGCGCGAATGACAACAAGGATACTAATGTAACTTTTGATCAGCTACAATAAATTCCTTCATCAATAATTTCCAAGCTAAGTTTTTATGTGTATGAAGACGCTTAATAGCAAACCAATAGCGTAGATTGCGGTATATTTGCAATTGCATTTGCTGTTTCTGTAGCTAACGGCACAAATTCCTCAGATTAAACATTTGACATTCTTTTGATGAGGATCCATTTAAAAGTTTTCTTTGACCAAAAATGGCTTTTATCCTTTATAACACTGTTCTGGCTAGCAAAGATTCTTTAATTCTAAAAACAGATGACAGAATAAAAATGAACAAAAGAGTGCAACCGAAACTGGATACATCCTCAGATACTGAAAACGATACGGAAAGAGAGAACACGAGAGAACATATAATTCGACAGCGATAACTACAAGAGAAACAAGAACTTTTAACTTCACCAAAAACTTAAACTGAAAGAAACAGAAAAGGAAGAGCGCTACACCTACTATCGACAGATCTAGCTATCGTATAATATATTTTATTTACATCTGTGGCTTTAAGATTTCATTTTAATATTTATTTGTACGTTAATATTATATAAATTATTATATATGTATATAAATCCTAATGAAAAGAAAAACTTTCGCTGAAAGATGAATTATAAATATTAAATGCTGTTAATGTTCAAATGACCTGTTTAATTAAAACCTTTTTTTATAACTTTTTTATTTATATATTTATACCAATAAAAACAATTGGATAGGTAATCTAATTAAAACCAAAAAAATTATTCAAATCATCATTTATGCACGAAAAATATACATTTTGATTCTATTTTTATTAAATATTAACAATTCGCCAAAAAATACAGATGTTGAGATAAATAAACAAGTAATCCAAAGAGCAAAAACGCCATACAAATGTTTTACACCCATACGCCTTCGAGAATAACCGTTATCCTTGTCACTATTTCTAAAATTGTGTATTAAACCTGTAAATTTTACATACAGAATACCACTTTCTGTAATTCTGTCTACAAACGTATTCAGCAGTGGTAAAAAGTAGTGACCATTTCTTATGATTATAAAAAGTTCAAATCTTAAAATTCCAGATTGATATGCAATAAAGTCAATATCTTTTGTTATTTCGTATGGCATAAATTCCCGAACTAGATTTATCGGAGCTGGAGTGCTAAAATTTTTATATAAAGATACATTATTGACCATATCAGTAAAATTGTAATCGGTAATTGGTTCTAATTTATCAACAAGTTTTTTAAAAATGCTGCTATTGTAAATTAAAGTTTCATCATTTAACTGATCTATATAATCAGGATAAGCACACACACTTAATTTGGACTCGGCAAGTTTTTCAATTGTATCGATTGGTGGCCCATATAAGGGTTTTAATAAACTACTACCCAATTTACTTTGAAATACATAACCAATCTGCATTACAAAAAATAAATATATTATCATTACCATTCTTAAACAACTGGATCTTGGAGATGGCTTGATACCTACTGAAAAAGCTAATGAAAATGTACTTAACATGCACCTTAAAATTTTTTTATACATTTCACGATCATTTAACTGTTTTGCAATTAAATTCCAAATTACTCCTGTCGTTAAAATGCAAACCATAATTGACATATATATTTCTTTCTCAAATACAAAAAATATTAGTTTAAAATTTGAAATTTCAATAGGCCGAGGAACAAGCCATGATGCGATATCGTGGTAAAAAGATTTGCTAGAATCGTACTCTTCTATAGTTTCTAATCCTCGAGATATTTCCGGTGCTATTAAAATGTCACTTGAAGTACTATTTAAAAAATCCTTGTAAGTGAGTTCGTCATATAATAACGTAAATTGTAGCTTTTCACGAATAATTTTAAGGAAACTGACGAATAGTGCGTCAATAGGCGAACCGCTCAATATAGATTTTTCATCATCAAAATTATCAAAACTGTAAAATTGAATTATACATTTGGAAAAGTTTTGAGATTGACTTTTTAAAACTTTACTAATCTTTTTACAGCTACAACAATTAAAATGATCAATAACAAATTTTTGACCACATTGATTTTTTGATTCAAATGGTAACCAGAGGTAGATGTTTGGATAACTTTCCAAATCTTCATTTAACACCATTAAGATTACATTTTTGATATAATATTGCCATAGCATTTCAAAAATTGATTTTACTTCTTGCACGAAATGGGTTATTATTAGATATGTCCCTCTTGGACTATTTCTTTGATTCCAAATCTGACTGTTGATAAATTCATCAAAAGTTGCATTTATATTAACATCATCCTGAACGTACACGATGTAATTTCTGCTAAAACTCTCAAAAGAAGTATATAATTTGTCTGTAGTTGTTATTAAAATTGGATGCGGTAATGTATTTATAAAATTTGTTTCGAGACGTGGATCAACCAGTACATGAATATCGGTGTCATCTGCAAACAACTTTTTGGATATTTTCGAAACACAGTTGTGAGATACCGAAAAATTTTGCAGTTCAAATTTATATGCAATGACGAGAAGTGGTATAGAATAATAAATTAATATTGTTGCAATCATGATGGCGATATAATGTTATGTGGAATACAAAATCAACTAATTTTCTCTATCAAACATTTTTTTATGTGAATAAATGGAAACTGTAATGCCTTTTATATTTAATACATTAAAAACATTTAGTCGTCTTACACGCAATAAATTTGTAAAACCACTTATGAATATAAAAAATCGTTAGCTTTTACTTCAATGGTAGTCTAGATTATTTCGAAATCAGGATTTTTTCCGCTGAGCATACTAAATATTAGTTTTTCAAAAATTTATTTGAATTTTGCATGCTTTCTAAGTTTTCTAAAAATATTCAATTTAATATATTATTTGTGATAGAAATATTATCTTTGATCACGAAAAAAAGTGTGTTCCACTGATTGGTGCGGTTTCGTGTTAATGAGATAATCGATCATCCAATAAACGTCTTTCGCAGTTTGATCCCTTAAAAGATTTATGGGCATTCCATATCTCGATATAAAATGCTCCACAAAGCCGCGGTGCTGATTACCCTTAAACCTGGAATAATTAATATTTAATAATTACTTAAGTTTTCCAATGTTATAGACAATAGTCCAAGCATGTCCACGAAATTTTAATCTAACAGACTCTGCTTGAGGATAAACAGGTCATTTACAGGATGGTCTCTTAAATGTATTATTTAATTAAACAATTTAAAAAAAATTAAAAGATTTTTCTGGTTGTTACAATCATTTATTTGCCATTAATATAGTACATTTTTAAGTTATCTTTAAAGCTACCAATTCACATAAAAATGAAACTGACGCAATAATTAACCCAGCTAACCACATTGCAAAAATACCATACAGATGTTTGATGCATAATTTAGTTTCAGAATAATTTTGGTCTTTACCACTATTTATAAAATTTTGTAATAATGCAGATAATTTCACAAATAAAATACCACTTTCTGTTATTCTCTCTACATATGCATTTAAAATCGGTATAAAATAATGACCGTTTTTCATGGAAAGTAAAATTTCAAACCTGAGCATTCCAGATTGACTAGTAATAAAGTCAACATCTTTTATTATTTCATAAGGCATAAACTTCGAAATTAAATTTACCGGGGCGGGAACACAGAAATTCTTATAAAGCTTTATGTTATTTACCTCATCAGTATAATTGTTTGATGTCAATGGTTCTAATTTCCTGGTGAGTTTTTTAAAAACGCTGTTATTAAACAAGTATGCTGATTTCTTCCAGTGTTCTATATTTAGTTGCTGAGCATACACTTTTAAATTAGAATCTATAAGTTTTTCAATTGTATCAATTGGTTGTTCACGTAACGGTTTTAATAGAATACTACTCAATTTACTTTGAAATACATTATCTATCAGCATTACAAACATTAAATATAATATCATAAGTATTCTTAAACGATTTGATTTGGGCAAAGGTTTGATGGAAACCAAAAACACTAATGAAACCGTATTCAAAATACACTTTGAAAATTGCTTATATATTTCTTTTTCGTTTAAGTGTCTGGCAATTAAATTCCAAGTTATTCCTGACATAAAGACACAAAATATAATTGACATCCATGATTCTTTACCAAAAACCGAAAATATCACTTTAAAATTTGAAATTTCATCCGGTCCAGGAACAAGCCACGATGATATATCGTAGTAAATAGTATTACTATACTCATGCTGTGCCGAAGTTTCCAAGCTACGTGAAACGGCTGGATACATTAAAATATCACGAGTGATATTGTTTAAATCGTTAGATATATTTAATTCTTGGAATAATAGACTTATATGCAGTTCGTCACTAATTATTCTAATAAAATTGATTAATAACGCATCGAGCGGTGACCTACTCAATACTTCTTTCATCTCACCCAAAGTGTGGTGAATATAAAACCGAATAGTACATTTGGTAAAGTTTTTAAGATGATGCTTGAAAACAGTGTTAACCTTTTTATAATTACAACCTACTAAATAATGGTCAATAATAAATTTTTGACCACATTGATTTTTTGATGCAAATGGTAGCCAAAAGTATATTATATTTCGACAACATTCCAGATTTTCATTTAAAGACGTCACAATTACATTATGGATATGATACCGCCAAAGCATTTTGAAAATGCTTTCTGTTTCTTTCATAAAATGAATTATTATTATGTACTTTCTTCTTGGACTGTATTTTGGATTCCACAACTGACTTTTTACAAATAAATCGAGAGTCGCATTTAAATCTATGTTGTCTTTAACATACAGTAAATAATTCGTAGGAAAACTCACACTTGCATTGTATAATTTGTCTGTTGTTGTTACCAACAATGGGTGTGGTAAGATATTTATAAAATCTTCTTGTAGATATTTATCAAACAGTACATGAATACCAGTGTTAGCTTCAAAAAAATTCTTAGATAACTTAGATACACAGTTTTGAGATGTTGAAAAATTTTGGAATTGAAATTTATATGCTACTATGGAAAACACTGTATAGTGATATATTATCATTGTTTTAGCAATCATGATTAACAGCTATCTGGAATAGAAGATTAAATAAAAATATATTATTCATTGTGTTTTATATATAAATTAAAATTGTAATTGTAAGTTTTATAAAATATTAAACAGTATAAAAGCATTTTACTTTCTTACACGCCAAGTCACTATTAATTATTATTATTATTAATGTATTAAAGCACAAAGTTATTCAATAACACGAATAATAATACACCCAATAATGCATAATTACTGTGCAAGCAGATAATAGGTTTCTATACAGGGTGTTGCCGTAACCGAGAAAAAACTTTGAGGTTGTGATAAAGAACACTTTTCTAAAACGAATTTTTAAATAAAATTTTTGTCCAAGTCCAAACCCTTGCGAGGTATCTCTTTTTAAAGCAATTTTTTGAATTTCTGATTTCAAAAGGAACATAGCTCCGATAATATTGATATTTTAGGCTTAATGGATTAGAACATTTTTAAAGATTATAAAAACTAAGTTATAACCTCTTATCGTCTAGAAGTTAGTTTTGAGTTATAAATTAAATATATGTATTACTGTGATAAATCTCGTAGAGAATCTAAAATCACTTATTTTGCATCGGGTTAGCCTTGGATTGCGGACACTTTGGATAATTTTAGCGCAAAGAGTTCTAGCGTCTCCAAAATAAAAAATAAAAATTTCTAATTTAAAAAAATAAAGCTTTTCCAAAAATAATAAGTAATCCAAATCCAAATTAATTATAATGTAAAATTTTAACTTCTTAAAAAGGAATCAAAGTTTTAATTTTCGTTATCCAAATCGTCGGCTTAGCTCTTGCGCACATTCGTTCCTACGAATTTAATTTTTAATTTTCCAATTTCAAATATAATTCAAATCGAGGTTTATTATTCGAACTAATTTTCCTCCAAATCAATCCACTACCACTTGGTAGCAACTTATCAAAATTATCCAAGTTATCCAAAATATCAGAAAATACACAATAATGCAGATGCATCAAATTCACTTTATTTAAATCAAAAACTATTATTCACAACTTCAAATCAATTAAACCAAAAAAACTCTTACAGCTCTTACAAAGCAAAAAATCAACAACTGACACGGGCGGCCATCTTGGCAAAAAGCCTTCTATTTCCTCTTTTTTGCTCCCACCTCTCTAATTTTACAATCTTACCATTTAAACTTTATAAAATAAAATTTTCTATCAAAATTTACCGGGTGGCTGCGAATCACTTTGAAACACGACAATATATTGTGGTGTTTCAAAATGATTGCGAATCACCCTATGCATTTTGGTGAAATATTAGCTTTAGTAATTAAGTTAATAATAATAATAATAACTTTATTTGGTACAAAAAATACCACTATTTACATCACAAAACAAAAGTAATACTCTAATAAATTTAAGAAACACAATATTCAAGCAACTCATAAAAACATATACAAAACCCAAGAAACGCATACAATTTTTGCAACACAGCATTCCTATACAAACTCTAAACCAACATATTTTTTTATATTCCTCTTAAAGGACACCAACTCAGTCTCTAATTTGAGACTTAATGGTAAACTGTTGAATAATCTCAAACCACTATACATAAGCATACTTTGTGCTCGACTATTTCTAAAAAAATCCAAACGAAAGTCATGTGCATTACGCACCGCATATCCATGAGAATCTGCAACAAAAGAGATGCTATTGCACAAATATTTAGGTAGCATTTTATTCCTTAATTTGAATACGAAAGTCAAAACATTTATAATTATTCTCTGGTATACACTGTGCCACTGCAACGTCTCAAGCAAGACAAACCTTGATACAAATCTATTAACTCTCAATACAACCCTCATTCCCCTATTTTGGAGCTTCTGTAATCTGTCCAACATGCCACTGTTACCCATAAAAAGAACAGAAGAACAATATTCAAAATGAGGCTTCACCACAGTATTATAAATTTTTATAGCACTCATAATCGAGACATTCTTTCTAATTTTGGAAAAAAAATACAATTTTTTTGCTATCTTTTTACAAATGGTATCAAAATGTGCTTTAAAATTTAGTTGTTCGTCTATTACAATACCCAAGTATTTAATTTGACTAACTCTCTCAATTAAAAAACCCTCCATTATAACATCATGACTTCTACAGCCCTTACTATTTAAAACCATACATTTGGTTTTATTCACATTAAGACAAAGTCTATTCATTTGAAACCAATGACACAATTTTTCCAGCTCCTGATTAACAATTGTTATACACAAATCAACATTATCCCCTACTACATAAACCAAACCATCATCTGCAAATAAAAGTGATTTTGCCACATCAAATACCTTACTCATGTCATTAATGTATAACAAGAACAGCAAAACACCAAGAATAGTTCCTTGAGGAACTCCTAAGAAAACATCCATCGCCTCAGATAAAATATCTTCAACTTTTGTTCTCTGCTTCCTGCCACTCAAATAGGACTCGAACCAACGCCATTCTTTTCCTCGAATTCCATATTTTAACAGCTTTTGCAACAATATACTTCTGTCCACAGTTTCAAATGCTCTACGGAGGTCCAAAAAAACCGCTACAATTACTTTATTATCGTGAAAAGCAACTTTCCACTCATTAATAGCAAATGAAATCAATGACTCACAACTGTGACCCTTCCTAAAGCCCGACTGACACTCATAAATTATATTATTATCGTCTAGGTAGTCAATTAACTGATTGTTAACTATTTTTTCTAAAATTTTTGACTGAACCGAAATCATATTAATTGGGCGAAAATCTTCACACCTACTCGAATTTTTTATTTTACCTATAGGCACCACTATTGATTCTTTCCATGAATCAGGAAAAACTCCAGACTCCAGCGATGCATTAACAATAGACAACAAATTTTCACCAATCAGATCAAATATATCTTGAAGCATATCAGCACTAGCAAAATTCACATCTTTCTTATTATTCATCAGTTTTACTACATGCTTAAGTTCATCCATCGTTACCGACTTAAACTTAAAAGAACAACTCGCATCATCAATCATGTTTACGTATTGTTTCACCAGAATATTGTTATTAATTTCAACAACGCTATCAATAAAATATTTATTAAATTTCTCCGCAATTATCGTAATGTCCGTGCACTTCCCCGTATCAAAAATTATCTCTTTGATATCACACTTTTGTTCCTTCAAAACAAATGTTTTCAACGATTTCCACATGAGCTTTTGATTAGCAGAATTGTCAATTTTTTTACTGATATAATCTGCTTTGGCGTTGTTAATTTTAATCTTGTACCTATTTCTAATACACCTGTATCTTTCCCACTCAAATGCACTACCCATTCGAGACGCCTTACGATATTGGTTTACTTTTTGAATCTTTAAATCATTTAGTTCACTAGAAAACCACGCGCAACCTACACCCGAAATCACCGTAGTCTTAACAAATTCATTAATAAGCAACTGTAAACTTTTACTAAATGTTTCTGCTTTAAAATTACAATCACCGTAATAAGTGGTCACAATATCACTTCGAGCAACTCTGACTCTAAATTTATCTCTGTCGTATTTAAAAATATCGATAGATCTCCTGTAGCTTTTATCTACTTTTACATTATTTTCAATTGATATTTCGATAGTCTCATGATCGCTTATCTTCATTTCGCTATTAATGTTTATATCACAATTATATCCATCATTAACTATCACGTAATCGATTAATGTTTTTGATTCACCTGCTACTCTAGTGCATTGCTGCACCATTTGCCTAAAGCCATTATCTATGATAATCTCACTCAGCCGAATCTTAGAATTTGAATTACTCAACCAATCAACATTAAAATCACCCACTACTAGCACTTTACCATTTATTTCGTTTAATTCGTCCATAAAATTTTCAAAACACGCGTAAAAATCTGAACCAATGTTTAAGTATTTAGGCGCTCTATATAATACCGCCAAATGAATAACACCATTTCCATCGTTAACCTTAACAACTAACCACCAAATATCTAAATTGATCACGATGCTGTTAATCAATTCATACTTCCAAGACTTCTTAATATACAACAACACACCTCCCGTATGACGAGATGCAGAATCAACTCTTATCACATTATATCCATCAATTTGAATTAAGCCATCCTCATCAATCTCCGATAAATGAGTCTCACTCAAGCACACAAACTCAGGGCAACTATCGTTAAGTAACAGCTCCAATTCACAAAAATTATTAATCACACCCTGAATGTTTAAATATACACATTTTAAAATCCGTGATTGCTAGTACACTGTTTTATGTTTTTCGACATTTAATTTTCTTTTATATACTGGACAGTCCGTACTCCACGTGCTATGGTTGACCTCTAGTTGCAAATTCAACTCCTTACCTGCTTTAGAACAATTGATACACTTATTGGCATCTTCAGAACAGATCTTTGAGATGTGTCCATCCTTTCCACATTTATAGCATAATGCACCAACCGTGCAGTTTCGAGCCATATGGTTAAAACCACTGCATTTTAAGCACCTCAACACCCCAATACTTTCGTAAACACTGCATCGATCCCACATTATATTAATTTTTCCACTTTTCAATACCTGTTCGAAAGCTTTGCCATCCAACTCCAAAATAGCATTAAAAATTTTTTTTATTCTTGTACGATCTGTACACTTTAACACAATTTAACTCATTGAAACCTATATCATTTTGGGCTTTAACTGCTTTCACTATCTCATCTTTACTCATCTCTTCATTCATGCCAACTACCAAAATTTTTGGCTTTCTCACATTAGAGACCTTTACCTCATAATCAGCTCCTAGCTTATCTACAATTTCCTTTTCAATTCTTTCAGCTGATTGTTTATTGCTACAGTTTATTGAAATTGCACCATCATTTTTCAACTGTACGATGTTATTTACCCTTGCAGATATAGCAGAAGGGTTTATATTTTTTCTAATAGTCTCCATTGTTTTTTCCACTTTCTGAGTTTTCTCCTTAGGTTTAACGATTACCGGCAATCTAAGTTGGTTTGCATATGTCGCTATCGTTCCGTTATTTTCAACACTGGCCTTCTTATTTATCAATTCTGAATTACATTTATTTTTAAATTCTCTCATTGCCGATTCTACTTTATTAATAATATCACTGGACTTCTCATCTATTAATCTTTTCATATCCACCTCATATTGTTTTATCTCTGCCAATATATTTTCCTGATTAAACCTCAGGACCTCAAAAGCATTGATGCACGAATCACACACAAACTTGATGTTGGAAAATCGATTCAACACGTTACTCTCACTCTCTCCAATGCCATAACACTTTTTTGCATGGAAAGACTTTCTGCAGAAGCCCGCACATACCAAAACATTTGTTTCTTTTCTCAAACTACTACCACATTTTCCACAATCTAACTCCATTCTACTGGAGTCAGATTCAACTTCTTTTTCAAACACAGCGATCAGAAAATATCCAAAAACAACCAATACCAAGCGCACGCAATAAACACGTCCTAACAGTACAATTGCTACACTAGCAATTGTAAGATTGTAAGATTTGCTAGGTGCGGACGATAGGTAACGCACTATAGCATAGGACTGCTATAATGGAGTCGAAGGTTCGAACCTCGACAAGGTATAAAAATTTATAATTGTATAATTGAATAAGAAAAGAAGCTTTTTTGTGCCAGCCGTGGCCGACAGCGGGTGCGTGATTTTTGTATGCCCGCTGAGTTTTGATATTATTTTGAGAATTTGTAAGTAATATTTTAATTTGATTGATTTAAATAAAGTGAATTGGATGCGTTTGCATTATTGCGTAATTGTTTTTGATATTTTGATAAGTTGGATATTTTTTTATGCGTTGCTACCGAGCGGTAGTGGATTTGATGGTTTTGATTGATTGGATAGATTTGATGGTTTTGATTGCTTTTGGAAGTAAAGATTGAAATTATAAAATTTGAAATTGGTGTATGATTGGAAAGTATAAAATTACATTTGTACGAGCAAAGGCCAGCTGGTGATAACAAGGCGATTTGGATACGCATTAAAATTAAAAGTACGAGCCTATTTAAAATTTCAAATTAAATTAAATTTGAATTTAGTTTTGGAAAAGATTTATTTTGGGGTATTTATTTATTTGCTCGCAAGACAAGCGGGGTGATTTACAGGAACCGACTACTGAGCGTCTTTCTTGTTCTCCACTGAGAAAAGTTAGCTGGGTAAATAAAAGATTGTGAAGGATAGGTAATTTACAAAATCCCACAACAATATAATAAAAATATATCTATTAATTATTATTAATATTAAAGTACAATGGCAAATTAATATAAAATAGTTCCCTGGCAAAAACAAATTATTACTATAAATAAATAAATAGGTATAAGTATTATATTTTATTATTATAATTAATTATTTATTATTTATGTATAATATGCAGAAAAATTTAAAAAGAAATTCAATATTTACTTCAGATTATTCACAAATTATATAATTTAAAAAATATTTTAAAAAAGTAAGTTCAATAATTTAAATAATGTTTAAAGTGTTATTCTATTCACATAACATTGATTTGATTAATTAACAGTTTATCCCAAAAAAATTTAGAAGTTCATATTAAAAGTTAATAATTTCGAAATAATACTGTAGAGAAAGTTAAATTGGGACAAATATATCAGTTCTAAAACTACGAAAACTAGCATGGCTTTTTGGCAGTATCGTAGGACAATATAGATATTGAGATGACCTCAGCTATGCAAAACTTTTAAAAATTTGCTTAATCCCAAAATTTTAATTAAAGCTAGGCATTCATTTTTTGTGTGTAGCAAGAGACTCTTCAAATTGTTTAAAATTTTGTAAATTAAAATTGCTTAAATTTACCTTTGTGTGTGATTGAAGCGCACATGTTATCCTGCAGTTGGCCTAACAAATTTGTTGCTATGCACCTTTTGCATCGACTAAATTTTTACAAATTCTTCACTTTTTCCAATTTTTTATCAGCACTTCACTTTAATTATTCAAATAAACAAAAACTTAATTTAATTTATTTTTAAAAACAATTAACAATCAAAACCATTATTGCGGGTATGGCTTGTCATCCGCTCTACGCCAAAGCCGTAGCCTCTCTCCGTCTACTTGCATCAACCTACTCCCTCTACACTTCTCCCACTCTTATTTACAGCTAACATTTTTATACAACATGTACAATTTGATAAATAAATAAATATTAAAATTGAATTTTTAAAATTATTTACAAAATAAATTAATTTGTGGCTTTATGCATTTTGAAACATGTAGTATGTTACGCCGCTGGCAACCTTGAAAAATGTTTCTGAAATGTACATAGATTGTGACATTATCGACATACATGTGATAGTAATAGCATAACACGCATTCTTATTTCAACGGTCTTTTTTTACCTTACGAATCCACTATAACACAACATACTGGCGACGAGGATGATGAAATTGATAAGATACGATCACGTACAGTTACAGGGTAAAGTTTTAACGAAAAAACAAATAGATACAAATTAGTTTTTAGATAAATCACAATCAGCAAGCTCAAGGACATACGCAAAATGGACGACACACAATTTAAAAAATTTCTGGAAATACAGGAAGCTCAACAAAAACAATTAAAACAGATGCTTCAATTAATGACTTCACAAATAACAACTACTCCAAAGTCTACAAGTACAGAGGACGAAGTAAAACGAATAATCATTAATTTTAAGTGTGAAAAATACGACTCGATGGTACCCGCAGAAACTTTTTTAGATTATTTCGAAGCACAATGCCGAATGTGGGGTGTGGATAAAAAACCTAATGACATTAACTATTTAAACACTAAACGAGAATTATTCTTAACATGCTTAAAACCAGATACTTACAAACAGCTAAAAATTGCGTTTGCAAATGTGACACCAAAATTCGAAGAACAAACATACAAAGAAATTTCTAAAAAATTTTTAAACCTTTTTCAAATTAAAACAACTCGATTTAAGGCTCTCACTGATTTCTGGAATTACACACGTCTGAAGAATCAAACATTTGAGAACTATGCAAACAAATTGAAAGAAATTGCAAATCACTGTGGTTACGAAGGTGATATGCTCGATAGACAATTACGAGACAGGTTTGCAACAGGATTAAATCATAAACGGTTGGAAATTGAACTCAAACAAAAGTGGCCAGATTTAAAAACGGAAACAAATGAAGAAATAACTTTTTTTAATGTTTTTGAAATAGCACAAGCAAGAGAAATAGCCGAAAAAGATTATGTCGACGATGATGAAGACACAAGTACCACAATAAATAAAGTCAAATCCAAAAGACACAATTTTAACTCAACATACAAGCAAAGAGTGCGTGTAATACATAATAAACAATGCAAACGATGCGGAAACACTAGCACACATTTAAACGATGAGTGCAAAGCAACAAAACACACATGTACAGCATGCAACACAGTAGGACACTTTGAAAGTTTATGCATTAAAACAGGAAAAGCAAAATTAGTACAAAACGGACATTTCAATAGAAATTACTCAAAAAAATACACGTATCGTAAACAAAACTATCCTAAAATACATAAAATGACAAACAAAGATACAGAAAATGATAGTGAAAGCGATAGTAGTGAAAACATATTCAAAACAGCACAAAAAATAAACAGAAGTAAGAAAATTAACGTGATAATAAACGGAATTAACTGCACAATGGACTGGGATCCTGGCGCATCACACTCGATTATAAATTACAAACTGTGGAATAAAATTGGAAAACCATTAGTAACAAAGGCTCCAAAACTAAAAGCTTACGGAAATTTCAAATTACAAACAAGAGGCCAAACAAAAATTTATGTTACACTTGATGGTTATACAAAGAAATTACCTGTAATCATCATAGATAATGCAGACCCGATGTTATTTGGACTATCATGGAGTGAAGCGTTCAAAATGCCATTCCCACAAAATGTTTATTCAATAAAATGCAACATAGGAAATGAAACCAACAATAGAAAACGTCTTGAAACAATCATAGCAACTCACAGTGACCTATTTAACAAAACACTGGGTAAAATAGAAAATTTCAAAGTAAAATTACACATAAAAGAAAACGCTATACCTATACATGTCCCAGCACGTCCTATTAATTTTGGAATACAAAAGAACGTAGAAGCAGAACTTGAAAGATTGCTACAAGAAAATATTTTATCACCTGTAGATCCAAACGAAACACCTATCGAATGGGCAACACCCACAGTAAACGTTCCCAAAAAAGGAGGAGGAATTCGAATTTGTGGAGATTTCAGAACAACTATTAATCCAGTAATGATTACTGAGAAACATCCAGTACCACTTTTCGATCAATTACGAAGACAATTAGCAAATGGTAAGAGTTTTACAAAAATAGATTTAAAAGATGCTTACTTACAGTTTGAGGTGGATGACGAATCCAAGAAATACTTAGTTATCTCGACACACAAGGGATACTTTTGTTATAATAGATTACCGTTTGGAATAGCGAACGCACCAGCACTTTTTTGTCGTTACATAGAAAAACTCTTGGAAGGTATAAATGACACTGCAGTTTATTTTGACGACATAGCGGTGACGGGAACTTCAGATGAAAGTCACTTAAATAATCTAGAAGAAATATTTAAAAGACTACGCCAAGCCGGCATGAAAGTAAATTTAAAAAAATGTACCTTTATGGAACCTCAAATTGAATATTTAGGACACCAAATCAATAAAGATGGCATAACACCGTCAATGACAAAAATCCAAGCGATAAATAACGCACCTACACCACAAAACGTTACAGAATTAAAATCTTTCCTCGGATTATTAAATTTTTACGAACGGTTTATACCAAACCTACATAGTAGTTGTGCCGACCTGCACACACTGACAAGAAAAAATGTTAAATGGAATTGGACAACACATGAAGATAACATCTTCAAGACTATGAAAGCGAAGATATTAAATTCCAAAGCATTAATTTCATATGATGAAAATCGTGAACTTTTTCTAGCTTGTGATGCGAGCGAAAAAGGAATCGGATGTGTATTATTTCACATGAGTGAAGATAAACAAGAACAACATATAGCATTTGCCTCAAGAAAATTAAATGACAGCGAGAAACAATACTCAGTCATAGATCGTGAAGCACTCGCAATATTTTTTGCCATAAAGAAATTCGATCAATATTTACGAGGAAACAAATTTACATTAATGACAGATCACAAACCCCTAGAACATCTTTTTGGAAATAAACGTAAACTTTCTAAATTGGTGAATAATCGATTAACAAGATGGGCATTATACATTGGTGAATATAATTACGAAATTGTATATAGACAAGGAAAAACAAATACAGTCGCAGATTTTCTGTCAAGATTTCCAAACAAGGATGAAAAACAATCTAAAAAAGAGAAACAAATATTAAAAATATCAGAGCAAAATCAAGAAGAAAAAGTAGGAGATATGTTTCTGACAGAGAAAATAATTAAAAAAAATACAAACAACGATCCAATTTTACGAACCATAAAACAATGCATCGAATCAAAAGCATGGACACAGAATTTAACAGAAAATAATTCAGCATTTTACAACAGAAGGAATGAAATATCTCTTGAAAATGGTATTTTGATGTGGCAAGGAAGGATTATTATACCTCAAAATCTTCAAAAATATGTCTTAAAAATTATACACGAAGGACATCCTGGTATAGTTGCAATGCGCGCGTTATCAAGATTCTATGTATGGTGGCCAAACATCGACAAGGAAATAGAAATTTACGTACAGAAATGTAGAAATTGTCAACAAAACAGACAGCACATGTCTGAACTACCAATCTACTCTTGGAATATTCCTGAATACGTCTGGGAGAGATTACACATGGATTTCGCCGGTCCATTTGAAGGAAAATATTGGCTAATTGTGGTGGACGCGTTATCCAAATGGGCAGATGTTAAACCATTACATGAGATAACTACAAAAAGCTTATGTAACGCCTTAGATGACATTTTTACTCAATTTGGACTTCCTAGAATTATTGTTTCGGACAACGGTCGTCAATTTACATCAGAAAATTTCAGAACCTACTGCGAAAGGAAAGGAATTCGCCATATAACATCATCTCCGTACCACCCAAGAACAAATGGGTTAGCAGAACGCTTTGTGAGAACGTTTAAGACTAGAATGGCTTCGAGCAGAAATGACAATAAAACTCAAATACAACGCCTAAGAAATTTCTTATTCAATTACAGAAACACACCACATAATACGACTAACAAAAGCCCGAACGAAATGATATTTGGTAGAAGATTAACAACTACGTTGGACAATATAAAACCAAATTTAAAAGATGATTTACGTTTCAAGAACATAAAACAAGAAATCGAAAACGAAAGACTTACGAAGAATGCAAGTCGAAATTTTAGTAAGGAAGAAAATGTTTATGTACGAACAAATTTAGAAAAACAATGGACTCCTGCAAAAATTATTGACAGAACAAACAGATATTCATATAAATTGCGAACTAGCGATGGAATCGAAAGAAGAAGACATTCTGATCATATTCGTCAACGCGATGATGATGCACCGTACATCGATAATCCTATCCGTATTGATGTGCAACCCAATATTACCACTAGAAATACAGCCCTAAGCGACATCCCCGAGAAAGCGAAAATACTTGAGACAAGAAGTGAAGAGGATCATGACGCAGAGAAGAATCCAACACCGGATAAACAAGAGATCGTACCTCTGAGACGAAGTAGTCGAATTGCCAAATACAAACTACAAAAATAATTCAATTCAATTTCAGAAAGTCTAATTTTATGTTTTTATTTATTTTTTTTTTCATAATCAAAATGTTAGTTAATTTATTTGGGAGGATTGTAGTATGTTACGCCGCTGGCAACCTTGAAAAATGTTTCTGAAATGTACATAGATTGTGACATTATCGACATACATGTGATAGTAATAGCATAACACGCATTCTTATTTCAACGGTCTTTTTTTACCTTACGAATCCACTATAACACAACAAAACACAACAATATATTATGAGGGTTTCTTTTCTCAGATTACCCTTAGCTGGCTATATGTTGCCTATACTATGATATAGTGTTCTATCGTTTGGTAGTCTAGAGTTAAACAAGTAATAACGATTCTAGAGCAATTGTTCGTCGGAAATTGTTCGCCGAACAATTATTCACCAGACAATTGTTTGCATAGGACTTTTGTTCGTCGAACAATTATTCGCCGGATCATTATTCGTCTAGGACAATTGTTCGCTAGATAATTATTTGCCTGATTCTTTGGTTAGTGATAATTTACCTTGTCAAATGTACCATATTCCAAGAACTGGCTGAAAAACATATTACAATAGACAAAACTTTGCTGAAGGTAAAACGTTTATTACATTATTTATTATATATAAATTAAAAATTATAATTATAAATAATAATAAATAAACTAATTGACAATACGAGAAGTGCGTTCGGCAGCATCAAGGTATTTCCTTTTTCCCAATGGGAGCTGCCCAAACACCTTTTTAAAAATTAAGGGAATCATTGTAATTCTGGATTTCCCAAAAATTGCAACAAGCTGTTATTTACCTGTTTATAGAAGGTGAAGATTATGCTGCTTTCGGCAGTTTAGATTTGAATTCCAGAAAGAGAGCAACGTCTTCGCCCTGTATCAAGAAATCAACAAATAGCGAACAATTTTCCGGTAAACAAAAGTTCCAATTGTCCTAGGCAAATAATTATTCGGCGAACAATTGTCCTATGCGAACCATTGTCAGGCAAAATACTTGTCCGGCGAAAAATTGTTCGGCAAGAAATTGGCGGCAAAGAGATTGGCTGTAACGGGAGTAATGAGAACTGCATTATACTTTTCTTTAATAGATCTTAATGTGGCGGAAGGAACAGGCAATGAGGATTGCTCTTATAATACAATCATGGAGCCTTTGGACCTACAAATAAAGTAATTATGGATCAGTGGCGGCTTGTCTTAAAAGGCACAGGGGCACGTGCTCTCCCATCTCAAAACCAAAAAAGGCTTAGCTTAAAATTAATTATTTATTTTTTAATTAATTTTTATTTATTTTCTAATTAATTTTTAATTAATTATTAATTATTTAAAAAATAAATTTTATATTACATTATTTTGTAGTTTATTCCAACAAACTATTATAATAGTTACGCAAATGATCACCCAAACGCTCGCTAACGCAAGTGCTCGACAGTCAAGTTGTATGTACTAAAATGCATTTTTAAAGTTGACCGACAGGTTGAAAACGGGTCACACTCTAAGAAACCCTTATCGGTAATCAGTTGGGTTTATAACACCAGAAGTGTACAACGTGTTGCTTAGTTAGTTTACAAGTTATGTTTTTAGTTTTAAAATGTATGAAGTATTTAATATACATTTTGTGCAATATACATATTACTAATAAACTATTTTATTTTTATTGTTTGTTGT
Organism: Cantharis rustica; assembly: GCA_911387805.1. Lineage (NCBI taxonomy): Eukaryota > Metazoa > Arthropoda > Insecta > Coleoptera > Cantharidae > Cantharis > Cantharis rustica. The sequence continues at coordinate 47,964,024 of OU426879.1, read as the reverse complement.
TAAAAAAAGAAAAATTTCCGTGGGCTACTAACTGTGAAGTTATTTACATCATATATAAATGCAAAATTGCTTATAATGTGTTAGGGATTATCGATATTCGATTAAATTATCGATTATCGTATTTATTTGGGTTTCATCGATTTTGCTGCTGAATTCGATTCCGTTCTTGGCGTAAATAATATAAAAGAAGCAAAATTATTTAAAGGAACTTCAAAAACGATACAAAACGAACCACTAGACGCAATATTTGCAGTTTATAAAAGTGAAGTCATCAAGCAAATCAACTCAGCAAATTTTTTAGCTATAGAAGCGGACGAAACTGCGGATTATTTATTTAACATGTAAAAATTAATTAAAAGAAAAGGTTATTCAAATCAACAACAATTAGTTGTAATATTTAGTTACATGTATGAAGAATCAATTTGTGAACGATTCTGGTCTTTTATTAAACCATTAGGTTATCCAACTCAAATTTTATCTATTTTATTTTATAAAATTAAATTTTATGAGTGTGATAGAATTACAAACCAAATTAAATATTGCACCTGATAAATTGATTTCTCAATGCTATTAAATTAAATGCATATTAAATGCTCTGGCAGTGCTGGTTTTTGAAAAAACTTTGTTCGAGGAATACCAGATTATGATGATAAAGTAATTGAACATTTTTCTAACAATAAGGGTAGAACAATAGAGTTTTTAATTATAAATAAAAAAAAATATTATTTTTTAATTTTATGCCCTCTCACTGGAAAATGTCATGAGCCGCCACTGTCATGGATGGATGGGTGGATACAATTAATGAGATAATCAATCATTTAATAAACTTCATTGGCAGTGGTAGCTGTTTAATCCCTTAAGAGGTTTATGGGCATTCTATGTCTCAATATGATATGCACCATAAAGATATGTGCTAGGGTGACTACCTTTGGAACAGGAATTACTTCAGTATACTTTGTTAGATTAGTCAACTGTTTAAATTCTAAATCATACGGTTAATACAAACAGACTGCTTGGAGATGATAATTGTTACAAAGAAATTAGCTTAAAACAATAATTTAGCTCATATATTAATAATTAATTTAAGGAGAATTTTGGTAATCACGTCTTTTAAATTTATTACTTAATTAAATACCTTGAAATAAAATTTATTATTACAATTATAAACAATTATTTATTTGCTATTAATGTACATTTTTAACTTTTCTTTATTAAAAGCTAATAATTCACATAAAAATACAACTGCCGCTATAATTAACCCAGATAACCATATTGCAAAAACACCATACAAGTGTTTGATACACAAACTCTTTTCAGAATAATTTTTGTCTTTTCCACTATTTCTAAAATTTTGTAATAATGCAGATAATTTCACAGATAAAATACCACTTTCTGTTATTCTGTCTACAAATGCATTTAAAATCGGTATAAAATAATGACCATTTTTCATTGAAAGTACAAGTTCGAATCTTAACATTTCAGAATGGCTAGCTATAAAGTCAACATCTTTTGTTATTTCATAGGGCACAAACTCCAAAATCAGGTTTACCGGGACCGGAATACTAAAATTCTTATACAGCTTTACTTTATATACCATATCAGTGTAATTATATAACGTCATTGGTTCTACTTTCTCGGAAAGTTTTTTAAAAGCACTATTATTCAACACAAATGCTGATTTTTTCCACTGTTCTATATACTTTGGATGAGCATACACGCTTACATTAGAATCTACAAGTTTTTCAATGGTATCAATTGGTTGTCCGCGTAACGGTTTTAATAGAATACTACTCAATTTACTTTGAAATGCGTTATCTATCAAAATTATAAAAATTAGGTATAATATCATAAATATTCTTAATCGATTTGATTTGGGCAAAGGTTTGATGGAAACCGAAAACACTAATGAAACCGTATTCAAAATACACTTTGAAAATTGCTTATATATTTCTCTTTCGTTTAAGTGTCTGGCAATTAAATTCCAAGTTATTCCTGACATAAAGACACAAAATATAATTGACATCCATGATTCTTTTCCAAAAACCCTAAATATCAGTTTAAAATTTGCAACTTCATCCGGCTGAGGAACAAGCCACGACGATATATCGTAGTAAATAGTATTACTATATTCATTCTGTTGTAATATTTCCGAGTTACGTGCAACATGTGGAACTATAATAATATCATCGGTGATATTATTTGGAAAAACAAATTTATATTTTTTGAACAATAAATTTACATGCAATTTATCACTAATTATTGTAATGAAACTGATTAATAGCGCATCGATCGGTGATTTGCTCAATATGTCTTTCAGTTCACCAAAACCACCATAAATATGATACCGAATAATACATTTAGTGAAGTTTCTAGGTTCATTCTTGAAAACGCTGTTGATCTTTTTATAATTACAGCCTAAGTAATGCTCAATAATAAATTTTTGACCACATTGATTTTTGGATGCAAATGGTTGCCAAAAGTATATATTTGGGGAAATTTCCAGATTTTTATTTAAGGACACCACAATAACATTTTTGATATGAAACTGCCAAAGCATTTTGAAAATACTTTCTGGTTTTATAATAAAATGAATTATTATTAGGTACTTTCTTCTTGGACTGTATTTTGGGTTCCACAACTGGCTTTTTACAAATGAGTCGAAAGTCGCATTTAAATCTACGTCGTCTTTAACATACAGTAAATAATTCGTAGTAAAACTCAGACTTGTATTATATAATTTGTCTGTTGTTGTTACCAACAATGGGTGTGGTAGGATATTTTTTAGAAAGTCTTCTTGTAGGTGTTGATCAAACAGTATATGAATATTGCCGTTATCTCCAAAGAAATTTTTAGATAACTTAGATACACAATTTTCAGATGTTGAAAAATTTTCAAATTGGATTTTATATGCTACTATGGAAAACACAGTATAGTGATATAATATCATTATTTTGACAATCATGGTTAATAGCTATCTGGAATACAAGATTAAATAAATTTATATTATTGTTGTATTTTAAATATAAATTAAGATTGTAATAAGTTTTATAAACTATTAAATAGTATAAAAGCATTTAACTTTCTTACACGCCATGTAACTATTAATTATTATTATTAATGTATTAAAGCACAAAGTTATATAGAATAATATGAATAATAAATACATCCAACGATATATAATTACAGTGCAAGCAGATAAAAAGGTTTATATATTGGAACTCAGGAATCTGAATTTAAATATATTAATTCTTAACTTGTGATAAATTATATCAATTAGGTTTAAAAATGAACAAGATAAATAAACGTAAAATATAAAATTTTTTATTTTATAAGCTTTCAGCGAGTTGTATCGCCTTCGTAATAATAATAATAATAATATATTTTACGTTTATTTAACTTGTTCACAGAACCAAGTGTAAAAACTTCGTGCATTAATGGTAAAAAACAGAACAAAAGTTTAAAAACAAGCTTTAGAAGAAAAAGAAGATAACAGTATATCAGACGAAAGCAGAATTTGACCCGTGATCTTTCACGTGTGTAAACTTAGCCCCGCACTTTCATCAAAAATAATTTTTGAAAGTTGTTCCAGGTTGTTCTAGGTTTCTTCTATATTGTTCCAAAAAAATTTTGCGCGAATCGAAAAAATAACGCAAAAAATCGCGAAAAACCGTTTTTCGAGTTATTCCCGCACGTTCAAAAAAATTAAATTTTTTTTGTTGTTCTAGGTTGTTTTACATTTGTTCTATATTGTTCCAAAAGATTTTTTCAAAATCTGAAAAAATAACGGCATGGGAAGGGAAACAGAATTTTTCGCCAGCCCCGCACTTTCAAAAAAATTTAAAATTTTTTGTTGTTTCAGGTTGTTCTACGTTTGTTCTACATTGTTCCAAAATATTTTTTCAAAATCTGCAAAAATAACCCGAAAAATTGCAAAAAACCGTTTTTCCAGTTAGCAATATTTTTGTAATTTAATAAAACATCAACAAATGACGCTACCAAATTTAAATAATAAATAAGTGGTGCTACCATATTAGAAGTCCCCATAGGAAGAAAGAGTTTAAAATGATATATTTTAAAAATTCAAAATTTATTGTTTTATTTATTGTTTGTATTTAATAAACAAGCAAGTACTAAAGAATTTAAGGAAATACATTTAAATAAAATTAAATCATACAAAATTCAGATTTCCACATAGAGGCATAAGTATGGACTCTTGTTATCATTATTTGGTGAGAACACGGGTTTTGATAACAAATCATCATATTCAATCCACCTCGCACCACTTTTGATCCAAGCAGTATAATGTCCAACAGATTGGATGTCTATACTCTTGAACATTACTAATCAGACAACATGTATTTCTTATATTGTTTTGTTGAACAATTGTTGTTTTGTTGATTGTTGTTGAACAATCAATGAACAAAAATTAACTTACTTAGTTGTTTTTATAAGTTAAATTTTAAATTTAAATCACAAAATACCGCATGTAAAGCTGCATACAATGCAGCTCAATTTGTAATGTATACTGATGGGTACGATTCCACCCGTTAGCTCGCGTAGCCTATCGAATATGTGTGCATTTCACATTCACAATGTTCACAATCATATGCAGCTACATCGAAGTTAAACAGTGATTTCGAAAGCGTAACGGACTTTTATTAATTATTACAGTACTTATTTGACTGACTGATAAAAGTTCTAGTAACTCAAAGTAACATAAAAAGCACGCTTCGAAATCAAAATTGATTATTTTTCAACAACTGAAATAATCTGAAATGTGGTGATTATACTAATAAGTAATAATTAATTTGGTATACTTCATTCTTATTTTTGGCGGTTCTGCAGCTCTGCAGTTCCTATGGTAGAACCGCCCCTGTAAACAACTACTGTTTTTATAATAATTATTTTTTTTAACTTAGTATTATTGATACGATTTGAAACGAAAATTTTTGCGGTATAAACAAGTACAAACGATTGCACCAAGTCCGATTTTAATATTTTGATGTGGGGGTGCTAAGGACATGGAGCTGCCATCTGTTGATGTTTTATTAAATTACAAAAATATTGCTAACTGAAAAAACGGTTTTTTGCAATTTTTTGGGTTATTTTTGCAAATCTTAAAAAAATATTTTGGAACAATGTAGAACAAACGTAGAACAACCTGGAACAACAACAAAATTTTAATTTTTTTTATAGTGCGGGGCTTGCAAAAAATGCTGTTTTCCTTCCCACGTCGTTATTTTTTTAGTTTTAAAAAAAATATTTTGGAACAATATAGAACAAATGTAAAACAACCTGGAACAACAACAAAAATTTAATTTTTTTAAAAGTGTGGGGCTAACTCGAAAAACGATTTTTTGCGATTTTTTGCGTTATTTTTTCGACTCACGCAAAAATATTTTGAAACAATATAAAACAAACCTAGAACAACCTGGAACAATTTTCAAAAATCATTTTTAAAAAAAGTGCAGGGCTAAGTTCACACACGTTAGTCTTTCGCATCCTAGTCAGCTGTGATAGCTGCAATATAATATATTGCAGTGATTCTTTCAAAACGGGTTGATTTTTCACATGTACTATAAGTGCTCTAAGCTTGCTGTTAAATGCGGGAGATGAGATTGTCGTATCTCATGATGGGTTCTCAAAATAAAATTCTAATCCAAAAAAATAAATGGTCTTCCAAAAATAATCCAATATAATAATCATAAATAATATAATTAATATTCCAAATCAAAATCAATTTCAATAAAAAATAAACGTAAAGTTTTATTACTTCTTAAATGGGAACGAAGTTTCGATTTTCGTTATCCAAAACGTCTGCTTATCTACCTTGCCTATTCGTTCCTACAAATGTAATTTTAATTTTTCCAATTTCAAATACAATCCAAATCGAAACTTAAATTCAAACTATTCTCTTTTCAAATCAATCAAACTAAATCGCCTTACTACCGCTCGGTAGCAACTTATCAAAAAATATTCAATTATCCAATTTCAATTATCAAAATATCAAAAAAAACTACGCCGTAATGCACACGCATAAAATCACTTTATTCAAATATTCCAAGTTATTACTTACAACTTCAAAAATAAATTTCACAAAGCCAAAAATTAACGAGCCAAAAGTCGCACCGGCAACTCTTGCGGCGACTCGTAGCAAAAACCTCCAATTTCCTATCATTTGCCCTCACCTCTTCAATTTACAATGTTACCATTTAAACTTCATAAAATCAAATTTTCTATCAAAATTTACCGGGTGGCTGCGAATCACTTTAAAACACGACAATATATGACATATTACTGATTGCCACAAAAAATTCAAAACTTTTGTTGCTTTACAATGCTTTTTTACCTTGAGCTATCAACTCTTTGTACCCTTTATTGCATATTTATTCCGTAACCAATTTATGACTATTGTACAGTATTGCAGAACTATTAATTTTTTCAAACCTTTCGTTAGAATTTCATCTCATTGAGTTGTTAACTATTTCTGAATATTCCCTCCTTACATTTACTACCATTGATTTCTAGAAAAATCTAGAAATTGATCAAAAAAACTTCTAATGAAAATTTTTAATTACTATATTATTTATATTTTAATATGTAAATTATTAACTTGTAAAATATTTAAATTCAATAGCCTATAATTGAACAAGTTATTAAACAATAATATTTTTATTAAGTTTTCGGCGAAGTTTATCGCTATCATCGTATTATTTATAGTATATTAGATAATTTAATCAAAAGCAATAAAAATACTACTTTAGTGATAATTTATTTACCATTTACATAGTAGGTACAATTTTAACTTATTTTTACTAAAAATTACGACATCCCATAAAAATACAACTATGGATATAATTAAACAAGCTAACCATATAGCAAAAACACGATACAGATGTTTTATACATAATTGCTTTTCAGAATAATTTTTACCTTATTCAGTTTTCTTTAAAGTATACAATAATGCCGAGAAATTGGCAAAGTTTCATTTAGACACATCACGTGGTTCAGTTAGGTTATTTGGTAGCGCATTATTTAATTCATTAATTTTAAAATTTTTTGCTTAGTCTGATTACTAGACTAAATTTTTACAAGAAATTGAAAATAAGAACAGTTTGTAACATAAAAAAATCTAACAGAATAAATACTTTTTATTGTTTTGCAGTTTAAATACAAAAATTTCCAAATCAAGTAAAGAAATTTCAAAAATACATAATTATTATATTTACATCTATTTTAAATTTTAAAATGCAAATTAAAAATTATACCTACGAATGAAAATATCCAAATATTAAAATTCAAAAAAAATTTAATTTTTATTGGTTAAAATTTAAATATAAGATATATTTAAAATACACATTGTCATGTATTTTGCTCATCACTTACATAGTTACATAGTTTCTATTCTTAGCAATTTAATATAGTTTTTTATTAAATTAACATAAATATAGAAATACCAGCTTAGTTTATAAAGTGTGCCATTTGCAAAACATTCACAATATGGCAACTGCATATTTCTCTACCATTTCTAGTTTGTTTAACAAAAAAGAAAACTTTAGCAACAATAAGTAACCACAAAAAGGTAAAATTAATTACGAAATACTTGTAAATATTTATGTCCGGAAACGAATTGTTCAATCAAAAGATTTAATGGTAGTAGGAAAAAATTATTATTTCGCCAAAAAACACAGCTGTTGAAAAAATTAAACCAGCAAACCAAAGAGCAAAAATGCCATACAAGTGTTTTATATTTAGTTTTCTATTCGAAAATTTCTGATTCTTTCTACTACCACTATATTTTAAATTTTGTATTATACCCGACAATTTCACATATAAAATTCCGCTTTCTGTAATTCTATCAACAAATCTATTTATAATTGGTATAAAGAAATGACCTTTTCTCATAGAAAGTAAAAGTTCAAATCTTAAAATTCCAGAATCGCTTTCAATAAAATCTATATCCTTTGTAATCTGATAAGGCATAAATTCTAAAACCATATTTTTTGAAAAAGGAATGCTATAATTTTTATAAAGCTTTACATTATTCACCAAATCAGTATCATTCGTGGAGTTTATTGGTTTTAATTTATTAACAATTTGTTTAAAAATACTGCTATTGTAAACAAGAATCTCTTCCTTTAAGCGTTGTATATGGATAATATCAGCACATATGATTAATTTCGAATCTAACAGCTTTTGAAGTGTGTCAATTGGCTGTGCATATAATGGTTTTAAAAGAATACTACTCAATTTACTTTGAAATGCATTATCTATCAACATTATAAAAAATAAATATAATATTATAAGCATTCTTAAACGATTTGATTTAGGAGATAGTTTAATTGCAACTGAAAAAACTAATGAAAATGTACATAAAATACACCGTGAAAATTGTTTATATATTTCACGTTCATTTAACTGCCTTCCAATTAAACTCCAAATTATTCCCGTCCCAACGATACAAATTATAATTGACATCCACGTTTCTTTTCCAAATACAACAAATATTACATTAAAATTTGAAATTTCTCCTGGCCGAGGCACAAGCCATGTCGATATGTCGTAGAAAATTGTATTGCTATGTTCATACGCTTCCAGGGTTTCCAATTCTCGCGAAACGTGAGGAACTATTAAAATATCATTAGTAATATTGTTTACAACTTTAATAGAAGTGTATTCGTGGAACAAAAGAGTAACTTGCAATGTTTCACTAATTATTTTAATAAAATTTATTAATAGAGCATCAGTAGGCGAACTTTTTATGACGTATTTTATATCATCGGATTCGGCAAAAATATAAAACCGAATGGTACATTTTGTAAAATTTTGGAATTTACTATTTAAAACTTTCCTAATTATTTTTGTATAACAGCAATCTAAACAATGATCAATAATAAATTTTTGACCGCATTGATTTTTTGATGCAAATGGGAGCCAGTAGTATATCGTACTATTTAAGATCTTTCCAAGATTTTCATTTAGTACCACTACAATAACGTTTTTTATATGGTATTGCCATAACATTTTAAAAATACTCTGTATTTCTTTCGCAAAATGAATTATTATTAGGTATCTTCTTCTTGGACTATGTTTTGAGTTCCACATCGGACTCTCTACAAATGCATCAAAAGTCGAAATGAAATTTATATCGTCTTGAACATGCATGATATAATTCATAGTAAAGATTGGACTTGAATTATATAATCTGTCTGTTGTTGTTACCAACAATGGATGCGGTAAGATATTTATAAAACTTTCTAGTAAATGTTGATCAGCCAATACATGAATATCAGTATCGTCTTCAAAAAAATTCTTGGTTATCTTATAAACGCAGTTCTGTGATACTAAAAGATTTTGGAATTGAAATTTATATGCAGTTGTGGAAAGTATTATAAAATAACACATTAATATTTTGATCATCGTAATACTAATAATATTAATAAAAGTATGATACAGAATAAACTCATTTTTAATTATTTATGTACATAAAAAATAAATTGAAATTCAAAATGACTTTATAATATAGAGAATCGTTAAAAGCATTTAGCATGTTTTACACGCAATGAATCTATTAAAGCTAGAACTAAATTCATATTGACCAAAATACTCGAAATAATTTACATAGTTATGCTGTTGCTACCTATAGTCTAGAAAGTTTTGACTCCATTATGTTTTACCAAGAAAGTTGTAAAAGCATTTAATCTAAGCTGAAAGGAAAAAGGAGAAGAAAAGAACAGGTAAGAGCTGAAGAAGAAGAAGAAGAAGAATAAGTACTTATTCGAAAAAAAATAAAAAAAATTAATTACTCACACGTTTTATCTAGCTCAGTCGACGACATTATTTTGCATAATTATAGAAAAATGCAGTTATCTTTTTTTAGTTGCTTTAAGACGGCTTTACAACAATGATAATATATTTATAATTATTTTTGAAATAAACTATTTGATCAAATTTTTGGCTTTTATTCCGGAATTTAAAACCAAGCACAACTCTTATTTGCCTAATCTTCTAAATCTTCAATTGATTTCATTATTTCATCTAGCTTTCAAAACTAACACCTACATTTAGTTTTTCCACATTTAGTTGTAAAACGAATACCTAAACAAAAATATGCTACAATGACCTGGCTCTGTAAACTATGTAATAGCTGGTCGCCCTCTGGTACTCCAGAACTGAGGTCAGGCGCATTAATTAATACTAATTTACAACAAAGAAAAGTAGACAATTAGAAATAAGTAAGTAATTTATTTCATTAAAATTTTACAAAAACTTGAAAAATACTATTTCTGCTAAAAATACAATGACAGAAATAATTAAACCAGCTAACCATATAGCAAACAAACCATACAAATGATTAATACTTAATGCAACCTCAAAAATACAGCTAACATTAAAATTATTTATTGTGTAAGTATAAGGTAATTGACCGTACAAAATACCGCTTTCTGTTATTCTCTGAACAAAATCGTTCAACACAGGTAAGAAGTAATGGCCTTTCTTCATAGCAACTAAAAATTCGAATCTGAGCAATCCAGATTCTTCGACTATAAAGTTTAGGTGCTTTGTTACTTCCTTTGGAAAAAACTTTAACGCCATATATTTTGGAATTGCTACGCTACCATTTCGATACAGAATGTCATGACTTAGAAAATTTGTAAAACTTGAAAAGCCAACTAATTCCACTTTTTTAACAATCCTCTTAAAAATACTTGTATTATAAAATTTGTCTTGTTGCAACTGTTGCAAAACCCATGCTGGTGTCAGCATCTTCAATTTGGAATCCAGTAATTTGCTCATGGTGTCAATTGCTGGTTCATATGATGGCATTAATAGTACACTGCTCAACTTACTTTGAAATGCATTATCGATATGCATTATAAAAAACAGATATAGCAACATAAAAATCCTTAAAAGACTGGATTTGGGATATTGTTTCAGAGCAACCGAAAATGTCAACGAAAATGTACTCAAGATACATCTAGAAAATTGTTTAAATAGTATTTCGTATTCTGCTAAGCGCTTTGCAAACAAATTCCACATAAGACTAGTGATCACAACACAAAATATTCTTGATGTCCATAGATTTGCCTTAAACACCAGAAATATTATTTTTAAATTCATAATTTGATCAGGCTCTGGAACAAGATAAGAAAATATATCATAATAAATAGTATGGCCAAAATCATACTCCACGAAGGATTCCATATCTCTTGCTACTTGCACAGCAAACAAAATATCATTGGTATTATTATTTAACACTTATTTATTTTGATAATGATGATATAATACATGTGCGTGCAACTTTTCACCAATTATTTTAAATCGTTGGTTAACATTGCAGCTGCAGGAGAAACCTTCATTGCGTTTTTAAGATTAGAACTATTTACAAAACTATAAAGATGCATTGCACACATAGAGAAGTTTTCAAACCAAAGTTTAAAGGTTCTACTGATAGCTTTATAATCACAACCCAAAAAATTATCAATCATAAAATTTTTCCCCCACTTATTTTTAGATGAAAATGGTAACCATGCATACAAGTTTGGAGTACTTTGAAGATTTTGATTTAATACTACCAAAACCACGCTTCTTATGTGATATTCCCATACAAATTCAAAAACAAACTTTACATCTTTTACCGAATGTACTATCAGCACATATTTTCCTCTTCGACTATTTCTTGAGTGCCACATTTTACTAGTAAGAAATTCGTTTTTTGTTATTTTTAAATTTGCGTCGTCTTGAACATATATAACATAATTATAGATCCAGCTCTGCATGGAATTTGAAAGTTCATTCTTTGATGTTATTATTATTAGATTTGGAATTGAATTTAGTAAATTTGTTTTTAGACGTCCGTCAATTATTATGTGAATATCGGTATTACTAGTAAAAAATGTTTTTAACAGTTTAGAACCACAAATTTGAGAATTCAAAGCTCTCTTTAACTGAAAACCATATCAAATTAATAAAATTATTATTATACGATAAAAAAAATATTTCGAACCATTGCTGTTAGATCAAAAATTTTTTTTATTAGAATAAAAACACTTACAGGCAAAAAATAATAGGGTTAGGTTATAAAAATGTAACTTTGCATCGATAAAATAAATAACATACATTTTCTTTTTCATTAAAAAATGTAATGGATACAATTAAATACAACTTATTGGTCAGTAATAATTATAATAATAAATATGTATGTAGACACACTAACAATTAAAAGTAAATCGCAGTACAATTTTTTTTATAGTATCAAAATATATTTTTTGTTCGGGTACTTTGCAATTTAATAAATTATAATTACGCAATATTTTTTCATCACACTTTGCCATGCTTTAAAGTGTGTTTCGGATTATTATCTAGTTGAAAATTTATTTAAGTTATGACAAAAAATTATACAATTTAATATCGGAAAACCCCACAACTAATTATGTAAAATACCTGTTTTGAAATTTTTTTTTATATTATATTAGGTTGCAGAAGATGTGGAAACAGTTATACGTAATGAATTTAATATAAGTTTTATTTTTTAATGATTAAACTGATGCACAATTTCCTAATTTATTTTGAGTTGCAATTGATTTTATAAAAATTAAAAAATACCAGCATATTATAAATTATATAACTTTTTAATTAAAACAAAGCTTTACTGAATTTAATAAGCACAATTAGGTAATATTATTGATTACTCGCAAAACATCTATTAAAATAGAAATTAATACTACATTAAAATGTTAATTAAATACTTTCAAGAATTCGATATTGTCATTTTTCATAAATTTAAATTAAATTTAATAATTTTATTTTGTGTCAATTATCTTCTTATTTATTAATCAACTGTAAGTTAAATTTTTAATTATTTTTTTTCTGTTTTTTAAACTATTGAAACATATAAATAGCAATCTAAAAACTCTAACAAATAAATAATTATTTTTCTAATTAATTTCTTAAAGATAAGTTCTCAATTTTAATATACATAATATTATTTAAATTTGAGTAATGTTACATTTGCATAAATACTTTTTACAATTTTTTATCAAAACCGGAGTTATGCCAATTTACTAAAAAGCGATTGTATTTCAAATGTATATTATTTATGAAATTTGGTGAATTTTTATTTTAAAAAGTGCTTACTACCTCTTTTGTTGATTGTAAAATACAGATATAGATCATGCTGATAAAAATGCATAAATTCAAAAACAAAAATAAAAAATGAAATACTTAAGCCAGCTAACCATAGAATAATAAGACCGTATAAATGTTCCATCCGTAAGACAATCGCAAGATTATTGTTTTCATCATCAAAATCATTAAAAAAATTAGGTAGTTTAAACAGAAAACCACCTTCAGTAATTCTATTAAGCAGGGAATTAAATATTGGTAGGAAATAATGCCCGTTCTTCATAGTAACTAGAACTTCAAATCGAATAATTTCAGTCTCTTTTTCTATAAAATTAACATGTTTTACTTTATTAGGAAAAAAGGTCAGAAACATATATTTTGCTACACAAGTACTAAAGCTTTTGAAATACGTAATATTTCTAATTAATTCAGTATAATTATAAGAAGTTAAGACCTCTACTTTTTGATGAAGCTTTTCAGAAAGACCGCTATTGTAAGTTTCTTCTAATTCAAATTTTTCCAGACGTTCTTCAGAAAGAAGAATTTTTAAATTTGAATCTGCTAATTTTTGCATAGTATCAATGGGAGGTTCGTACCAAGGTATTAAAAGAATACCACTTAATTTACTTTGAAACGCAGTGTCGATATGTATAATAAAAACTAAGTACAAGGCCACAAGCATTCTGAGACAAATTGATCTTGGCAAAACTTTTATTGGAACTGCAAAAACTAACGAGAATACGCTTAAAATGCACGGAGAAATCTGTTTATACATTTTGTCCTCGCTTATTTGCTGGGAGTTTAAGTTCCAAAGAATACCTGTAGTAATAATGGAGAAGAAAATTAAACACCACGTCCATTTTTTAAATACAAAAAAAATTACTTTTAAGTTTGGAATTGGAGCAGACTTATGAACAATCCAGGTATCTTTATCATAATAAATAGTATGACTCAAATCGTAGTCTGCAGATTGATTATTATTTGGTCTATAAACTAAGGCATCAAGTAAAATTTCATTAGTTACATTGTTTAGTTCTTCCTTATTTCGATTACTGTAATAAACGATTCTTGTTTTCAGTATTTTTCCAATCAAATTAACCACATTCATTACAATAGCTATAGCGGGAGATGCTTCTAAAACATATTTCAAGTTTAGCAGCTTCATATTATGACTTATGAGTCCAATGGTACATTTGCTAAAATCTTCAAAGCGTTTTTCTAATGCTCTTTTTGCTTTATGGTAATTGCAATCAAAAAAATGGCTTACGATAAAATTTTTTCCGCACTCGTTTTTTTTTGAAAATGGAAGCCAAATGTATAGTTCAGGAGAAATTTGTAAATTTTGATTTAACACTATCAAAATAACACTCTTTATATGATACTTCCATAAATACTCAAAAATGTGGTTTGGCTCTCCAATAAAATACGTCAGCAGTATATATTTAGCTCTTGGACTTTCTTGGGGATTCCATAATTTACTACTTGTAAATTTCTTAAAAGTTAAATTTAGTTTTGATGTATCATTCACATAGATTATATAGTTGTTATAACTAAAGGTTTTTGTCAAGTTAGAATAGTTATCTGTGGCAATTATGAATGGATTGGCCACATTTTTAATAAAATGAGTGCTGAGATTTGATTCAAATAAAAAATTTATATCGTCGTTGGTGTAAAGAAAGGTTTGTATGGATTTAAATACACATGATTCCGATTTCGAATGTTCATCCAATCGAAATCCGCACACAATTTTTGTATTTATTACTATAATACAATAATATACAAACATATTTGTGATTAACGCCATCGCATTGAAAAGAACTTACATAATATAATGTTTTATTTCTAAGTTAAAAGTTTACTATGTATCAAAATAATTTGTTTTAAATAGAATAATTTACTGTGATCGAAAATGTTAACAAAAAAAGTAATTAGTATGCACGCTATGTGCACGATAATTTTTATCCATGTCAAACATCAAAAAAATTTAACATATTACCTCAAAAAAATTATCTTTTCATGGCTATAAAATAAAAAGGTAACCAAATAAGTCTATAATTATATTTATATCCCTATGTAGTAAATACAAAATATACCTGACTTCTGATATATGTATATATATTGTCGTGTATTTTCCTGCAATTCGTTTTTATTATGTAATAGTTATTGTTTGATGATTTTTGTTTTAATTAACCGAAAAGGAAATGAAAATTTTTGTTTGAGAAAGGTTGGCAGTACGAGCCAAGATGGCGAGTGTGAAGGAGTTTTTGAATTTTGAATTTGAGTTTTGAGTGATATTTGAAGAAGTTGTTTTTTTTTTTAAAAGTAAAATAAATGATATTTTTGAATTCGGTGTTTAATTCAAGTGAATAAGGTGCAAAAAAATTTGGTAATAAGAAAGTAAACAATTGAATTACGAGTCTCATGATATTGTATGTAAGGGTGGTGAAATTTTGAATGATAATAGAGAAATAAAAAATTAAGAGAAAACCACATACATTACAATATATATATATATATGAAACTTTACTTTGATTCTTGTGATTGACTAAGTACGCACCAAAATTTCAATAGATCTTAAAATGACATTAAAAGAAGAAATCTAAACAATAAAAAAAATAGACGAATTGTTATGCCCACTTCTAAATTAGCATGTACTAGGTACTTTATTAACAAGTACTCAAATTAACAAGAATAAAACCAAGGTTATTTTAGATTGTTTTAAAATTAAAATAAAAAATGAAATATCAAGGGTTCTGTCTTAATTAAATTATACTTGTAATTTCATTTCGATATAAGAAAATGGGAACTTATCGAGGCAATCTAATTTTTTTTTTATTATACAATTTTTAACATTAATAATTATAGTTATAAAATTATTAAGTTCTAATTATTCTGTATAGTTTCTGTTTTAAAACTTATCAACTTTCCATCTTTTCTTCAATCAACTAAAATATTTTTATTTTATTTTAATTGCTTTTTACAATTATTTGTACTTTATTAGACTTCCCTCTCCAAGTTTGCTATGGGAACTCATCTGGTATTGTTATTTTTAATAGATTATACAAATTTTTGCTCAAATGTAGATCAACTATTATATAATTATTATTAGATTCGTGCAGTTAAACGTTCTTAAAAAATTTTTAAGTTGAAATTTACATGAAAAAATAATTTAGATATTTTGCCAATCATTGTAGGATTTTTTTTATCATAGTTTGTATTAAAAATACTAATATCTAATTAGTGACATTATAAATAAAACCCAAAGATTTTTTGTATGAAACACAGTAAAAGCGTTTAATGTATGTACGTACACGCAATACACATATTAAAGTAGTAATATATTATGTACTACTATTAAATTTTATAATAAAATCAATAAATAATACGTATTTTCTATCAGGATTAAAATTATTAAAAGAAGAATTAAAAGAATATTTTTCAGTTAACTTTATGCAGTATCCGGTTCCTGAAAAAAAAAACAAAATTTACCTTTTACTTACCAATATGCCACTGTTATAACAAAACGAAAACTTTAATATACAGATTAACAGAAGAATAACAACTATTGCATTTCCTATTTCTGGCCTGATTTACACCGAGAAATATGTCGGTCTATTTTCGCATTTTTTTTAATTTTTACTTTAAAGTAATTTATACAAGATTAGACTTTAAATATAATTTATTAATCTTCATTTTAGCAATATCGCTTCTGTAAATTTTAAATTAATGTATAAAATACACTACTAAATTTTTTAAAAGCGCACTTTAAAATATGAATTACTAAAATTTGGTCAAAGTACCGATATTGCAGAATTTTCCAATCAATCAAATTGTTAAATTAATTCCTACGTATATGTCTAATTATGCTAGTTTTCTTACAAGGGGTTAATCTTATCGTGGGTTTATCCTAGGGTTTAATACTGCAAGAACTTTTAGGCGCCACGACAGATAAAATTTTAAGAACTTCCGTTTGGATACCGGGACTTTCAAGTAGGAGTAGGCAATCAATTTTTCAGAACTCAAAGAAATTATTAATGGGATGGTGGGTCTTATTGTTTTCTCCAGAGCCCATAGGTCAATATTGGACATTAAATCACAGATATGTCTCTAGCTTCTGAATCTGCCTGTGTAGATTTTACACCACACTGCTAACTCAAAATTTAAATTTATTTATACTCACCCTTAATTAATTAAAATACTGACCAAATAAATAGTTGCCATTAAAAATGTTCCAAGTGTGAAACTGTACTTGATCTTTTCACTTGACTATACTAAAATTTAGCAATAGATCCTTAAATAATTTCTGAACGGCACAAATAAAAAACCTTTTTAAATACCAAAACGTAAATCGTTTATTAGTATAATACAATAATCTTTAAAACTAATAATAATTTTTGCACCTAGAAGACCTAATATTAACAATAAATTTTTTTTTTATTAATATCTTAAATCAGATAGTATTCCGATTTTATTGCACACTACTATATTTATTAAATATAATAATTATGTATTAAAAAAAAATATATTTATTTACGACAAACACACATTTTTATTTTGTTTTTAAAAACTATAATTTCAAGTAAAAATGTAACTGTTGAAATAGTTAAACCACACAGCAATATAAAAAAAAGACCATGTAAGTGCTTCAACGATAACTGCATTTCAGAATAATTATTATTGTACAGAACGTGGTTTTTAAATTTCAGTAAATGAGAAAATTTCACAAACAAAATTCCATTTTCATTAATTCTACTTATCAATTTATTTAAAATTGGTGTAAAAAAATGACCTTTTTCTAAGGCAACTAGTAATTCAAACCTAAAAAATATAGACTCGCTTTCAATAAAATTTATATCCTTAATTATTTTATTTGCAACAAATTCTGAAGTAATAGTTTTTGCAGCCGGAAAACTGAAATTTTTAAAAAGCTTTACTCTATTTATCACATCTGTATAATTATCGTAAACTAAAGGTTTCGTTTTATTAAGAATTGTTTTAAAAATACTGCTATTATAAAGTGTTTCAGAGTTTAACTGTTGCAGATGGACAGGGTGAGCATATAGATTTAATCTTGAATCTATTAGTTTTTTTGTTGTATCAATTTTTGGTTCGTATAATGGTTTTAAAAGAATACTACTCAATTTACATTGAAATGCATTATTAATATGAATTACAAAAAATAAATATAAGATCATAATCATTCTTATATAACTTGATTTAGGAACCGGTTTAATAGCAACTGAAAATATTAAGGAAACTGTGCTTATTATACATCTAGAAAATTTATCAAATACTTCATGTTTTTTAAAACATTTTGCAATTAAATTCCAAATTGCACTTGTTATAATAATATAAAATATAATTAACAACCACAATTTCTTTCCAAATACCATAAATATTAACTTAAAATTTGGAATTTTACTGGGCCGAGGAACAATCCAGGTTATTATATCATAGTAAATTGTGTTACTCAAATCATATTTTATAGAAGTTTCCATATCTCGTCCAATTCGTGAAGCTATAAAAATATTATGATCTGTGTTATTGTTCAGAACTTTTAAATCACTAAATATTTGAAAAACTACATTCATTTGCAATTGCACACTAATTATATCAATAAAATTGATTAACATCGCAGAAATGGGATCGCAGATTAATAAACTTTTACTAATACGATGGGATTTAGTTAATTTATAAAACCTAATCGTGCACTTGCTGAAATCTTCAAAATGATTATCGAGAAGTTTTCTGATTTTATTTACACAACAATCTGAAAAATGATCGATGACAAATTTTTGCGCACATTGATTTTTGGATGCAAATGGTAACCAGGTGTATATGTTAGGAGCTACATCCAGATTTTGATTTAACACCACCAAAATAACATTCTTTATATGATATTTCCACAGTATTTCAAAAATATTTCGTACTTCTTGCACAAAGTGAATAATTATTATATATTTTTTTCTTGGATTAATTTGGAGGTACCACAGTTGACTATTAGCAAATTCATAGAACGATTCGTTCAAGTTTCCTTCATCCTGGACATACAGGATATAATTATTATTACTAGAATCTCCCCTTAAGTTATAAAAACTACTTGGCGTTGTTATTATTATTGGGTTTGATAGGCTATTTATAAAATTTGCTTTCAGATGTGGATGAACTATTACGTGAATGTCAGTGTTAGTTTTAAAATAATATTTTGTTATTTTGGATATGCAATTGTACGAGCTCGAAACTTTCTCAAGATGCAACTGAAATCCATTTATTACATTTATTATTATTACATGGCAAATAAATATTTTTGCAATCATTATGTATTGCTTATATTATGTTATAACAAAAAATTAACCTAAAAAATAAATTTTGAAGTCTATATTGTGTAGTAGTTTATATGTAATACATTAACCTTAAACAATTCTGAATTAATGCAAATATAGCCGTGAATTCAAAGCCTTTTACTGTAAAGCCATTAACATTGTTACACGCTATATTATATCTATTAAATTATAATAGTATACTTTAATCTATTTTTTATTAAATCTATTATTTACTATAGACTATACTATAATTTATTATTAAATTATATTACATAATTAATGTATAATATGTTATGGGAAAAGTACGTATACCGGTAAAAGTACACATATAGTTTGAAGTTAGACGCTATTACAGTAACGAAATTTTTGCGATTGAAGTGCTATGCGTGTTGCCTAAACTGAACTAGGTAAAATTATAAATAAGATAGATTTGAACAGAATTAAATGTAATATCGAATAGACGTGGTTATTTGGTTATAACATTTTGCTTTTCTGTGGTGAATGTTTAATATTATTACAAGATCAAGTACTATTTAAATTATCTGAAGTTTCCCGATGTAAATTAGACTTTGCAAACTACGCGCCACCTATATTATTCATATCTTAGATCGACTATATGTACTTTTACCAATAGAAATAGGAATATCTGCACATATACCAAGTAATGTTGAGAAAAGTACATTTTATATCTTTTATCATTTCTTATTATTTACTATTAAGTGAAACTCAAACAAAACAAAAACTAAAACAACAAAATACCAACTACAAAATAATATATTTAAAATGTTGACTTTAGAAATTTATTCATAATTCAAATTTCAAAAATTTAATTTTGAAAAATTTTGGAATTCTAAATATTAATAAACTTTGAATAATCGATGGTAATATTATATAAATTTTAAAATCCTCTCTCTGTCTATCGTCATACAACTCAACTTCCCCCCCCCTTTTTTACTCATTACGTAATTTATAAACTTAGTATGCTATAATTCAATTATAATTTCGCAATACTCACTTTCCTATTTTAAATAAATTAAAAATTGAAAAAATAAATATTAATAATAATAGTAGTAGAGCTCTACAGGCCTTGCAGGTCCATGGCTTAAAAATTATATTTTAAAATAAATATTAATGCTTTAAATTAATTTTATTAAACTAAAACCAGCATAATAATTATTAATCTTTATTGCATCCCGGACTGTTGCTGTGGCATTTCAAATTTATCAAGTTATTTATTTAATAATATTACAACATTGAAAGGTACGTTAGTTAATTTATTTATATTCACATTATCCTGTAATTGTAAGAATAACTATCTCTTCTAAATTACTCAACGCACTTCTATCAACTTCCGTGGAATATGTACATATTTACCGGTAAATGTATACATTTTCCAGCTACCTACTTTTTCCGTAACATATATACTATCAAAAGATAAAGTAAATCTTATTAATCTTACGTAAAAAAAACTCTGCCTCTTTCCTCTCACTTTTCTCTTATCTTATTGATTGCTCATAATTCATTGTTCAAATGATGGGTATAACGTCACATCACTAATTTTGAATAACTATTTATTCATATTTTATACCTTAATATATTTTTTATAATATATTTTTAAATTTAAATTTTGTTATATAAATTTTTGAAATGTAATGTTTGCAGAAAAATGAGTAGAGGGAGGTTTTTTTTTGCCAAGGTGGCAGAAATGACGAAGGCCAAGATTTTGCTCCGCTGATTTTTTGAGTATAACTTTGTGCAAGTATTTTTGCAATTACGATTTTATTTTTGAGTATTGTTATTGGAAAATTTGTAATTTTGTGAGAAGATTGTTTTTATTTAATTAAAGTAATTATTTTTTTGAGCAATTTTTCTTGATTTAAGTTTGATATTCAAAGAAAATTTTGATTTTTGTGAACTTTATTTAATGATTTAAAATAATTTGTTGAGGGAGCGACAAATTTTGATTACAGGTTGACTTCTAAGGGGCATCGCGGATAAAACTTTTGTTTGTGCTATTTTAAAATTTTTGTTTACTACTATATTTTTAATAAGTTTAAACTTATTCATATTTTAATTTTAAACTTTTTTGTAAAAACCCGTCTTTAAATAAAATTTTTTAATTTAATAAAAATCACAAACTAAATTCTTATTTTACGGATGGTAAATAAATTAGGGTATTCACACTCTCTGGTATATTTAACACGTGGTAAATTTACCACACATTTATACCATATCTGTAAACACACCTCGTGGTATTGAGTGTTGGTATTTTAACTTTAACCCTACTTTCGGCACAATCAGCTGTTATTATTTTTGTAAGTAGTTGTTACTTTAAATCAGCTGTTTGCACTTCGCCATATTAGAGGTAAAAATACAACAACGCAGAAACGCGGCGCACTGGTTTAACTTTACCATACTAGAAATACACGGTCGAGGGCTACTTACGAATACCACGAGGTATGGTATTTGCTCTTATGGGGCTTATGGGAGTTTACTACACAGTCAAATAACACCCTGGTAAACGTGGTATATTTACCACGGGGTAAATTTACCACGGGATATACCAGAGAGTGTGAATACCCTTATTGTCAAAATGAAGAACGAAATTACACCAAAATATAAGACAATTTATGGATTTGCAATGTCAACTCTAATTTATTGCAGAAGTGTTGTTTTAAGCTATGTTGAGAGGGCTATTTATTTGATTGCGATTGCGTTGATAGAGTGTGGTTTGCGTCTCCGAGTTAGTAGGCAAAAAAAGTGTGTTTATAGAGCTGAGAGTTGATTAAAGTGACAGTACAAGTTATATAGAAGTGATAGAGAATAGGTAAACCTGTGAACAGAGGCAGGAGGTGATAAAAAACAACAGTAGAAGGTGAGAATTTCTCGTATCATAAAAGTAAGGTTAGAGGGCACGAACGTCTCCGAGGTGTAGAACCGGACAGAAGTGCTAAACGCGGTAAGGCATAGAAGGTAGGCAACACATTAGACATATTAAAATTAGAAAGGCGAAAAGGCAAAAGCTATTAAAAGTTGAAAATCAACTACGCGTATGAGTGAAAAACCGAAAAAAAGAACAAGAGAGGAAGAAGAAAAACAATTGGAAGAGACTAAAGATACGATATTCGGAAGAAATAAGAAAACAGTAAGAACACCGGAACAAAAAAGAGCGGAAATTGAAAGAAAGATAGCTAAAACTAATAACATGGATTCGAACGAAATTAAAGAAATGCTACAAACTATAATGTCGGAGATGAATAGAAATACAACAGAGATTAAAGAAGAAATGAAGGCGCTGAAGGCTGCTTTTAAGGAAAAAGAACAAAAATGGGAAAAAGAGAAGGAACAACTAAAGGCAAGAATTGATATATTGGAGGACAAAATTGAGAGAGAGGAAAGAGCAAAAAGAAGAAATAATATTATAATTAAGGGTCTAAATACATCGAAGGATGATGTGGCTGGTGAAGTGGAGAAATTTATAGAAAAAAACCTTAAGGTAGAAGCGAAAATGATTAAAGCGTATAAAATAGGAGCTAACAAGATGAATACAATAGTGGCAGAAGTAGAGACATGGGCTATGAAGATGGAAATTATGAACAATAAAAAGAGGTTAGGTGGAAGAGACATTTTTATAGATAACGATCTTACCATAGATGAGCGAAAGATACAAGGAGAAATTAGAGCAATAGCGAGAAAAGAGAGAGAGAGTGGGAAAAAGGTAACTGTGGGATACCAAAAAGCGATAATAGATGGCAAGTTGTTTAGATGGAACAAAAGAGAAGGAGAGCTAAAGGAACGTACGGAGGGAGGTCATTGGACAAAAAACTAACAGTAAAAAAAAACAAAAAGGACGGAAATATGGAAACGAAAATAGCAATGGAAATGGAAAAGAATGATGAGATACAATGGATGGATCATGACGTGAAACAGTATGATAACAAAAATATGAAAGGAAGGAAAAGAAAGAAGAAAAAAACTATAAATATCGGAACTTGGAATGTGAGAACGTTATTAAGAGTGGGTGGAATTTTTGAAATAGAAAAAGAACTAATGAGATACAAAATTAAGATAGCCGCAGTGCAGGAAACAAGATGGGGTGGTAAGGGTGAAGTGGAAACAAAGAATTACATGTTTCTGTACTCCGGTGATGAAAAACAGGGAAGAAACGGAGTGGGATTCTATATTGATAAAAAGATACGAAACAACATAATGCAATTTAAAGCAGTAAATGGAAGAATAGCCTATGTGAGATTAAGGAATGGGAAGGTAAACATGAGTATTATAAACGTCTACGCACCAACAGAAGAAAAAAACGACTATGAAAAAGAGCAATTCTATAATGAAGTGGAAAACGTGACAAAAGACGTACCAAAACATGATATGATGATTATTTTAGGGGACTTCAATGCTCAGGTGGGTAAGGAAGAGTACCTGAAAGAGGTTGCGGGAAGATATACAATACATGAGAGAACTAATGATAATGGTAAAAGGATGTGCAATTTAGCGGCACTCATGAATCTGTCAATTTCCACCACCAAATTTAAGCATAAACCGATACATAAAATAACATGGAAGTTACCGGGAGCGAAAGATCAAATAGGAAATCAAATAGATCATATTTGTGTATCGAAGAACAGAAGTAAAAATATTTGTGATGTCAGATCATATCGAGGGGCAAATGTGGATTCGGATCATTTTCTGGTTATTGCAAAGATAAAACAAAAAATAATAACGGTGTGGGAAAACCGAGAGGGAACAAAAAGGATAAATATAGAAAAGTTTAACAACCACAGCATAAAACAGAAATATGGAGAGAAAACAAATGAGGAAATCAATGCAAAGAAAAAAGAGGCAAATATGAATAGAGAATGGGAAAACATAAAATTAACTATGACGACATGTGCGGAAAAAATCCTGGGTTTAAAAAATAGAAGTAAAAATAAAAGATGGTTTGATGAGGAATGCGAAAAGAATGCTGAGAATAAAAGAGAAGCAAGAAAAAAATGGATACAGACGGGAAGGGAAGAAGATAGAGAGTTATATAAAGAAAAAAGAAGAGAAGCATATAAGAAGTACAAGGAAAAGAAAGAGAAATGGTGGAATTACCTCATGAATGACATTGAAAATGACTGCAGGGGAAATAATATGAAGAAGTTTTACATGGCAATTAAAAATCAAAAGGGAAGAGGCAATGTTAAAATTAGAAGTATGAAAGATAGAAACGGAAGACTAGCAGATAATGATGACGAGAACGGAGAAATATGGAAGGAATATTTTAGAAATTTGCTCAGTAGTGAAATCGAAGAGCTGGAAGACCAGAACAATGAGGAAGAAGATAATAGTGACGATGAAAAAAACATACAAGAACCAACGTACAGTGAGGTGAAGGCGATTTTGAATAGTATCAAAAACGGAAAAGCGGCGGGTAAAGACAATGTATGCGGGGAATTAATCAAGAACGCGGGAGGAGATGTATATATGAGAATACACGAATTACTGCTTGATATATGGAGAAAAGAGGAGATGCCAGAAGAGTGGAAGATTGGCAGAATGGTGCCAATATACAAGACGGGAAATGCGGAGGAATGTAAGAACTATAGAGGAATTACTTTGTTGCCAATAATATACAAGGTGATTTCAACGATAATTCACAGGAGACTCAGAGCCGCCACAGAGGGGATGATTGGCGACTACCAGTATGGTTTCAGAGAGGGGAGGTCGACAATAGATGCACTCCACATCATGAAGCAAATTGCCGAAAAATCGTACGAGCACAATATACAGATGCACCTGCTGTTTGTTGATTTTCAGCAAGCGTTCGACACAGTGAAAAGAAAACAATTATTTGAAACATTGAAAGAAATGAAGATCCCAGTAAAACTAAGAGAACTTATAAAAATGACTATGAAAAACTCAAGTACCACAGTTAAATGGGGAGAAAAAGAGACAAATAAATTCGAGATCACTGAAGGAGTCAGACAGGATGATGCGTTGTCGGCAACATTGTTCCTATTAGTGCTGGAAAAAATAATCAGGAGAGTCCGGTGCGAGGGCACTATTGTAACTAAGGAGTGTCAAATATTGGCATACGCTGACGATATAGTTATCATTGCTAGAACAGGGAAGAAAATGAGAGAAGTCTTACAAGAGTTAGGCAGCCAGGCAGAAATAATGGGTCTGAAAATTAACCAAGGCAAAACAAAATATTTAAGACTAGATAAAGAAGAAAATAAAGAAGGTCAACGAAAAGAAATCCAAATAGGACAATATATATTTGAAGAAGTGGAGAAGTTTAAGTATCTGGGAGTACAGATAAACAAAAAAAATGACAGAAGTGAAGAAATAGAAGAAAAGATACAGAAAGGATGGAGAGCTTACTACGGATACAGTAAAATACTAAAAAGCAAAAATGTTACAAGAAAAACGAAGATAAAGATATATAGAACACTTATAAGGCCAATAGCGACATATGCGGCGGAAGTAATGAGCTTGACAGAAAAGGAAAGTGAAAAATTGAGAGTTTTTGAGAGAAAAATTCTAAGAGCTATACTAGGCATGAAAAAAATAAATGAGAATGAACATAGAATGAGAATGAACCATGAAATATTGAAAGACATGGGAGATGAGGATGTTGTGAAATTTGTGAAAGCGCAGCGAATACGTTGGATTGGTCATGTGATGAGAAGAAGCGAAGGAAGTGTGATAAGAAGAATAACAGAATGGAGACCGATGGAGAAGAGAAGTAGAGGAAGAACGAAATCGAGATGGATGGATGAAGTAACGGAGGACCTTAAGAAGATGAAGGTTATGAACTGGAAAAAGAAATGTGAGGATAGGAAAGCTTGGAGACAGATCGTAGAGAAGGCGAAAACGCACTCGCAGTTGTGAGAAGAAACAGAGGCAAATAGGGAGTGATTCACCTTGTGAAATGAATCGGAAGAGCTTCGGAAGAAGCTGGTATATTCCGCAAGGAATGGAAACCTCATAATAATAATAATACCAGAGAGTGTGAATACCCTTATTGTCAAAATGAAGAACGAAATTACACCAAAATATAAGACAATTTATGGATTTGCAATGTCAACTCTAATTTATTGCAGAAGTGTTGTTTTAAGCTATGTTGCCAATGATGGTCATAAAATTTATTTTTCTTTTAAAATTTTTGATTCAAACAATTTATAGC
Organism: Cantharis rustica; assembly: GCA_911387805.1. Lineage (NCBI taxonomy): Eukaryota > Metazoa > Arthropoda > Insecta > Coleoptera > Cantharidae > Cantharis > Cantharis rustica. The sequence continues at coordinate 47,937,393 of OU426879.1, read as the reverse complement.
AATTTAAAATTTTTACCATAATATTAAGAATTAAGATAAAATATATATTTCATTTATTTCAATATTACTGTAAATATATAGGATTTTTTTAAATTCTTCATAGTCAGTTTTTATATTCTTGCAATTTACTAGTAGGTGTATTCAATTCAGTGTCGCCAATCGGCAGATATTAATAGAAATTTCCGATTTTTTAATTTGAGATTTAGTTTATTAGAAATATCTTTAGTTTTAATTTTTTTTATACTTCAAGTTTAATGTTTTTGTTATTAGTTGTAAAGATTGTTTTTGTTTTTTCTGATTTTTTTACGATTGCAAGCGGACTTCCAGTACTTGATAAATAATTTCGGGAGGGGGAGGGTTCTAACCCCTAAAACCCCACCCGTAAATACGGCTCTGTAAGTGTTTATGTTTATAACAAATGTGTATATCGTAGACCAAAAATATACTATTTTAAATATGGTAAATTTATACGTATAATTCACATCTATAATACGAATTGTTTAGCTGAAAATTCTACCTTTTATGCTTAAAATTTATAAAAAAATAATGTTAAGTGTTTATGTTTTACAAACATTTATTAAACATACACTACGCGCACTACCCTCGCACCTGTATTTTTTTAGGTTTAAGATATTTTAAGCTATTAAAATAGAATATTTTAAACTATTAAAATAGAATAAAATAGCCATACAGTCATCAGACTGTCAGTACATAATACAGTTAACCCCTTCATTGTGATAATTTTGAAGTGCACCCTTAATTATCTAAAAATTACCTGTATGCTGGTTTTAGTACAGGTAATAAACTTAAGTGATAATTTTAAAAAAAAATTGTTATTAATGAAAACCATAGGAAACAGGTAAAAATATTGTAAAAATGCATAAATGAACTGATAAATAAAAATAAAAATAAATATTAAATAAATAAAAATTAAATAAAAATTTAAAATCAAAATTTTTTGTTACAGGAAGGGTCAACGATATAAATACACTATTAAACAAACACTATTCTTCAATATTTTGTAGCACTCCTTTTTGAGCGTATTATTACAGCAATCCTGTTGAGCAAAACTAAAATACAAACTAAAATTATCTTAAAAACCTAAGCTATTACCAAAAGGGCCATAAACAATGTTCCTTAGGTGTAAAAGATTAAACTTTTCAGGTAGCAGGTAAAAGTTCAAGTGCGAGGGTTTTAAGTGCGCGTAGTGTATATCGTAGACCAAAAATATACTATTTGCAATATGGTAAATTTATACGTATAATCTACATCTATAATACGAATTGTTTAGCTGAAAATTCTACCTGCCATGCTTAAAATTTATAAAAAAATAATGTTAAGTGTTTATGTTTATAACAAACGTTTATTAAACATATATCGTAGACCAAAAATATACTATTGTGAATATGGTAAATTTATGCGTATAATATACATCTACTAAACGTATTGTCTAGATCAAAATTCTACATTTGAATGTAAGTTATATTTTAGTATATAAGCATCGTATAATATACGAATATTTTAAGTATAGTATATAAAGTGTATACGTATATACGTATATTAGACTTACCAAAATTAGACGTATACCAAAAATATACTATTTATCCCAAAAATATACGTATATTATACAATCGTGTGTTACTTGGGTACTGTTGAAATAATTAGGCCACCAAACCATACAGCAAAAAGACCATATAAGTGTTTCATAGATAACCGGGTTTCAGAATAACTATTATACCGACCGTTACTTTCCAATTTTAGTAAATGAGAAAATTTTGCAAACAGTATACCGCTTTCACTAATTCGATTAATAAATTTATTCAGAATTGGTAAAAAATAATGACCCTCTTTCATGAGAAATAATAATTCAAATCTAAAAAATAGTGAACCGCTTACAATAAAAGTAATATCACTTATTAGTTCGTTTGAAGAAAATTTTAAAGTTATAGTTTTTGGCGCAGCCAAGCTACAATTTTTATAAATTTGCATTCTATTTAACAAGTCAGTATAATTACCAAAATCTACAGGTTTTACTTTATTAATAATCATTTTATACATGCTACTATTGTAAATTGTTTCATCGTACATTTGTTGAAAATGTAATGGGTGAACACAAAGCCTTAATTCTGAATTTATCAGTTTTTCTATTGTATTAATTTTAGGTTCATATAACGGTTTCAAAAGAATACTACTCAATTGACTCTGAAATGCATTATCAATATGAACTACAAAAAATAAGTATAAGATCATAAGCACTCTCAAATAACTTGATTTTGGGACCGATTTAATACTAACTGAAAATATTAACGAAAATGTGCTTAACATACATCTGGAAAATACTTCAAATATTTCGCGTTTTTTTAACCGCTTCGCAATTAAATTCCAAACTACACTTGCCATAACAACGTAAAATATAACTAAAAGCCATAATTTCTGTTCAAACACCATAAATAGTAACTTAAAATTTGAAATTTCGCTAGGCCGAGAAACAACCCAGGATAATATATCATAATAAACCGTGTTACTAAAATCGTATATCAAAAATTTATCCATATATCGGCCAATTTGTGCAAACATGATAATACTATGATCTGTGACATTGTTTATGTTTTCTAAATCACTAAAGGAGTGCAAAACTACATTTGCTTGCATTTTCATGCCAATAATATTCATAAAATTTATTAACATAACGCTAATGGGATCGGTGTTTAATAAGCTTTTGTTAATTTCAGTCAAATTTTGAACAAATCTAGAAAGTTTAATCGTGCATTTACTAAAATCTTCAGCATTATTATTAAAAACTTTTTTGATTTTCTTAACACAACAATCTAAAAATTGATCGACAACAAACTTTTGTCCACATTGATTTTTTGAAGCAAATGGTAACCAAGTATATATGTTCGGGGCTGCATCCAGATTTTTATTCAACACAACCAAAATTACATTTTTTATATGATATTTCCACAGCATTTTAAAAATATTTCGAACTGCTTGCGCAAAATGGGTTATTATTATATATTTTCTTCTTGGACTAATTTTAGGATACCACATTGGACTATTAACAAATTCATTAAACGTTTTGTTTAAATTTCTTTCATCTTATACATACAGGATATAATCATTGTTACTAAAACCGCCACTTAGGCTATAAAAATTATCTGATGTTGTTATTATTATTGGGTTTGATAGCCTATCTATAAAATTTGCTCTCAATTTTGGATTAACTATTACATGAATATCAGTGTGTTAGTCTTAAAATGACTTTTTGATATCTTGGATATGCAGTTATAGGATTTTGAAATTTTTTTCTTTAGATGAAATTCGAGTCCATTTATTACGCCTATTATTATAACAAGACAAATAAATATGTTGGCAATCATTATTAAGTATAATCTATGTAGCACGTATTATAAATATTAAACAATTCTAAATGAATACACTTACAATTGAGAATTCAAAGTCTTTTTATATCGAGTACGGTAAAAGCATTCGACATTGTTACACGTTAGCTAAGTATTAAAAGGTTTGCTTTTATAGTTTTAAACAAAACCATATAAATAATATTTATTCATCATTAAGAGATAATAGTATATTATTAAACGAGCATAGAATGTAGGCTATAATTCACGAGGATGAAGTTTATAATCATCCGACTGAATTATAGCCATTATGAGCGAGCCTAATACGACGTTTTATCTATGACTTAATATAAAAAATTTCATATTTTTTACAAAGAGTTTATTTATTAATTTACAATCGGAATGGAATTTTGACAGCCGATTTCGGCATGTGTCAAAGTTGATATAAATCCACAATCATCCGGGTCACCTTTAAATTTTCCGAAAATGTTTTTGCACATTCGGCTTTAGATAATTTTTTGCATACGGGTGGCATTTTTTAAAATCAAAATTTTCAAAAGTTTTTGCACTTTTTTTTCGACTTTTTAAAATTTTTCAAATTAATTTTTAAAATTATTAAATTACGATATTTTCTATAATAATTCAACGGTTTAATAATTTTAGCGCGTTCTTAATTTGCGATACTCAAAGAGTAGCTTATATAGCGAATCCCATTATTACTTTTAACAATGACCGTTATGTGCAAATGGATAGCACTGCCCGCTACCGACCAACACATCGAGGTTTTGAATCCTGGTGAAAGCGGCTTTTTTTCTAGAGGAATTTGCAAACCGATTACTCGTGGTTTCCAAATACTATATATAAAAACATTGATATGACGTCAGTTCGGTGTTTTATAGTTATTAATTATTATAAAAGGGATTAATGTGCCTCTAATCCACGAGAAAAAATGGGCACTCGAGGCGCAGCCGAGAGTTACATTTTTTCGAGAGGATTATAGGCTTGTAAATTCCCGAATGTAATCCAACGTTTTATCTACGACCATGGCCAAAACCACAAGTGAACATTTTAGGTTTAAGAAACGTCAGATTTGACAAATTGATTTTGACCAATACCTACTGATTTTGAGCTGAAAACTAATCCACTAGTGTATTATGAATTGTAATCCACTAGTGTATTAAAAGGCTTCTAATCCATGGAAAACGGACGTATTAAACCTTCCTAATATAGGGGTCGTGGATAAAGTAAATTTTGTTATTGCTTTTTTGAATGTCATTAATAAAGTACTTAATATACAAATTTTTCTGCATTACGGTAAATGGCATACGTAAGGCTATGATTTTTTTTTGTAAAAAAATTTACCAACTTCTCTTTTCTCTACCACGGCGTAGCTCTCAGTTGCCGGAAGCAGAGATAGTCTTACTCGATGGTGGTCGGTTCTATGATTGCTTTATACGAAAATTTCAAAACAAAATTTCCAAATTCAAAATTGTTAAATTTCGCCATGCATGGGACTCTTTAATTTAACTTATCAAATGCAATGCCTGATCATCCAATGCATGCGTCGCTTTTTTAAAGTAATTTTTCCTTTCGAATTTAAATTTTATTCTCTTTCCACGAAAATCCAATTAAAAAACTGCTTCCTAATAAAAATTCGTTTGCTCCAAAAATAAATCAATTTAAATCAAATAAAAATAATCTTCTACTTACAATATCAAAACAATCTTCATGGTCAAAGCAATTCCAATCAATATTCAAATATTACAAATCACACTTTCAAATTTATTTTACAAAAATTATATTCAAAAACTATCAGAGCCGAAATACGCACAACTGGCTCGTGCGGCCATTAAATTGGCAAAAATCTTCACTCTCCTCAGTTTTCTGCCAACCTTAACTTTACAAGTATTAATATAATACAACCTTTAAATACAAAAATTACAAAAAGTATCAGTGGCGGTCAAAAATTACTTTGTAACACAAGAGTAATATACTGTATTTTCAGTAATATCATCAATAGTATAGGATATTTAGCCACATCGTCGTCTTCACTTTGCCGTCGCCATTTCGCCGCCAACTTGTTTTTTCGACGAAAATTTAGTATTATTTAATTTTTTATAATGTTCTAAAATTTAATCCAAGTTGTAAATTTATGCGACTTATGTTTTATGTGTTTTATTTATATAACTTTAAAATTCTGGGTATGACAAAGATTTTTTAAAATTTTTTTCTTTTTTGATTGAAACGACTCAGATATTTACTAACTAATTAAATCTGCCATTTTTGAGAGCAGTTTATAGATGAACATAAAATACGTTCAAAATAAGACATAATAAATCTTATGAAAACGGTCATTGAATACATTTTTATAGTTTTTGGCCGATTTTATACGTATTATTGAATAATTATATAATTTTATTTTAAAAAGTCTATGAAACTGCAGACAACTGTTAGGACGTGTTTATTGCGTGAGCTTGGTATTGGTTGTTTATTAGATATTTTCTAATCGCTGTATCTGAAAAAGAAATTAAATCTGACTCCAGTAAAATGGAGTTAGATTTTGGAAAATGTGGTAGTAGTTTGAGAAAAACAACAAATGTTTTGGTATGTGCGGGCTTCTGCAGAAAGTCTTTTCATGCAAAAACGTGTTATGGCATTGGGGAGAGTGAGAGTAACGTGTTGAATCGTTTTTCCAACAACAAGTTTGTGGGTAATTCGCGCATCAATGCTTTTGAGGTCCTGAAGTCTAATTAGGAAAATATTTTGACAGAGATAAAACAATGTGAGGTGGATATGAAGAGATTAATAGATGGGAAGTCCAGTGATATTAATAAAGTAGAATCGGAAATAAGAAAATTTAAAAATGAATTTAATTCAGAATTGATAAATAAGAAGGCCAGTGTTGAAAATAACAGAACGATAGCGACATGTGCAAACGAACTTAAATTGCCGGTAATCGTTAAACCTAAGGAGAAAACTCAGAAAGTGGAAAAAACAATAGAGACTATTAGGAAATATATAAACCCTTCTGCTATATCTGCAAGGGTAAATAACATCGTTCAGTTGAAAAATGATGGTGCAATTTCAATAAACTGTAGCAATAAACAATTAGTTGAAAGAATTGAAAAGGAAATTGTAGATAAGCGATAGAGTGCCTAAATACTTAAACATTGGTTCTGATTTTTACGCGTGTTTTAAATAAATAAATAAATAAATGGTAAAGTGCTAGTAGTGGGCGATTTTAATGTTGATTGGTTGAGTAATTCAAATTCAAAGATTCGGCTAAGTGAGATTATTATAGATAATAGCTTTAGACAAATGGAGCAGCAATGCACTAGCAGGTGAATCAAAAATATTAATCGATTACGTGATAGTTAATGATGGATATAATTGAGGTATAAACATTAAAAGTGAAATGAAGATAAGTGATCATGAGACTATCGAAATATCAGTTGAACATAATGCCAAGGTAGATAAAAGCTACAGGAAATCTATCGATATTTTGAAATACAACAGAGCTAAATTTAGAGTCAGAGTTGCTTGAAGTGATATTGTGTCCACTTATTACGGTAATTGTAATTTTAAAGCAGAAACATTTAGTAAAGGTTTACAGTTTGTTGCGTTTCCTAATTTTTTTAAACATACCAACAATTCTCCGACTGGCTCTCACGGAGAGAATAAAACTTTTCCCGGGCCTGGTAGAAATTCTGACTTATTGGTTTTAGCTTATTAAAAAAATTAAAAATCTTTGCAATAACAATAATTTTATTTACACAAATATAAGAAATTTTAAATATAATCAACTTATTACTAATTTTAACCATAACATTCACGCTTCATTCATTCTGATTAGTATTTAAATAAAATAATTAAAGAAATAAACAAGAAACTTAACTTATACTAATGATTTCTACAATAATTACACTTGGCTCATTCTTTGAATAACATATTAAAATGGTACTTTACCCATATAGTTCATTATTTAAGTACGAATATTCCTCGTGGCTTTAGCAGATTTGTTGATCACTTTTGCAGATTTATTCGTGCTGAAGATGATGTATTTAGAAGATCATAAAAAAATTATTATTGATCCAAAATTGTACTTAATATACTTTTCGACAGAACTTATAATAAAATCTTTACACGTATTAAAATTAACTGTAGTTTTTACTTTTTAACACAAAACCGTATCACAAATTTATAACTTGGTTGTTAGCGAAGTTCAATTATTTTTGAAGTTTTGTAGGTTTTCGTGTTTGTTTATATTCTTTGTCCTTATTTATACCACATTCACCTAGACTGTTATTATTGAAGACACTATTAATTAAAAACGCTATTGTTTACTTTATTTACCGGCACTATTAATATAAAATAGAAAATAACTTAAAAAAGTTTTTAGAATTTTTTAAGTATTTATGTGGTATTTAGTAGTATGTGATGTTAAAATAATAAAACCTAACAAAATGTTAAAATAATAAATTTTAACTGTTAAGTAAATAGTAGTATGTAATTATTTACTTAACAGTTAAAATTTATTATTTTAACATTTTGTTAGGTTTTATTATTTTACTATTAATATATTTTATTTTTTTGTTGTTTCCAAATCCTTATAACCATACAATTATTAATTCGAGTACCTAAACCATAATTTACATGAGTTTTTTCTTTATCAACTATATTGGTGATCTTTCTTGAAAAAACTGAAACTGTGTTCGTCTCGTTGCTCAAAAAGTTGACATCATCCTAATTTTTGATAGGTTCTTTCGAGACAACGGACTTAATGTTTAACTGCAGGTGCAAGTTTGGATGGGAACTTCTCTTGCATTTTCAAACACCTGCTACTTGCTTTGGTTTTTCTTTGATGGTCGGCAGATAAGCCTATCTATAGCTAGTATAGTCTGCCGCGTATGTTGATAATACATTATAATTATTATGCAATCTTTAAAAACTACGAGGTGCTTTCAATGAGTTAATTACTAAAGTTACGAACACTTTTCATTTATTAACCAAAATTAAAAGTGAACGTAACAAGTTGCTTATTAATGAATTTGTTAAGACTACGGTGGTTTCGGGTGTAGGTTGCGCGTGGTTTTCTAGTAAACTAAATGATTTAAAGATTCAAAAAGTAAACCAATATATCATAAGGCGTCTCGAATAGGTAGTGCATTTGAGTGGGAAAGATACAGGTGTATTAAAAATAGATACAAGATTAAAATTAACAGCGCCAAAGCAGATTATATCAGTAAAAAAATTGACAATTCTGCTAATCAAAAGCTCATGTGGAAATCGTTGAAAACATTTGTTTTGAAGGAACAAAAGTGTGTTATCGAAAAGATAATTTTTGATACGGGGAAGTGCACAGACATTACGATAATTGCGGAGAAATTTAATAAATATTTTATTAATAGTGTTGTTGAAATTAATAACAATATTCTGGTGAAACAATACGTAAACATGGTTGATGATGCGAGTTGTTCTTTTAAGTTTAAGTTGTTACGATTAGCGACATTTTCAATAAATTTTGTTTGTCATTACTTATTGACCGTGCCTCGTAACTGTAGGAATGCGGCTGTTTGTCCTTGGGCGTTTCATGTCTATTTCTGCTGGGGTATGCTTGAGCGGGAAAGCCACCGCGCAAACTCTGTATTTAGTTGGATCGGCGCGTTTACCGACGTTTTAAGAGGACTTCACTTCAGGCAGCGATTATGTTAACATCGCAGAGCTATTGTCTCGTTTAAATTTTATTATCTTATGTTTTGTTCAAATTTATACCTGTTCAAGCAACTGCCATGTGTCTTAAAGTTAATTGTGATTATGGAAATATTCTGGTTCGAATAGTTTAACGATTTACTTATTTAATTATCGTTTCGCGCTATTTTGATACCGCCATTTTATGAATTCCGCATGGCTTACGTTGGATTTCCGTTGTGGAAATATTAGTACTGGATGTTCAGTCGATTCAAGTATGGTTTATCGAGGCGTTTGGTTTCGCCATTAAACAATCACAATTTATCCTGGAGCCAAAAGTTCAAGGATGTAGCCCAGAAGGCAGCCAGTTAATATCAACAGGCGTTGTCAACAATTAGGCCTGTAAATTTATGTTATGTTCAGTGATATCTTCAATCAACAAATTATCGTTACTGGGAACAACCCAGCCATCTTTGATCTTACCGAAAGTAACCTTTAAACATATAATTTATGTGGTGTTAGTAACTTAACACCTGGTCATGTTTAGCAAAGTCATGTTTTATCTTTTGTATTAACTTATAGTAATTTGAATAATTACACAAAAGCCAATGTAATCATCTTTGTTTATTCTTATGATAGCTTTCGGCTTTATCTTATGTGTCAAATTATAGTAATCTGAATAATTGCACTAAAGTTATGTAATCATTTATTATCGTCACGAATACTTGTCTTGTCTATAAAGTTTGTTGCAATAAGTAATAATATCTCAATTTGTCTTAGTATTTTATCTTACCGATTTATGTCTACCTCTGGCCATTCCAGAGAATAACTGTATCTTATATGTGTATTATTTGTGAGCCTAATTGTCAATTAAATATTTATATGTGTAATCTTGTTTGGTCTTACAAGAAACGCACCTTAAGTGTTCTCCGACTGAGCAACGTTATCTTGAGTCTAGCATTAGCGCCGACATTAAATTAATTTACCTACGCGGGACGGCGTAAAAAAGTCGGTAACGATAGATAAACTTAAGCATGTAGTAAAACTAATGAATAATAAGAAAAATGTTAATTTTGCTAGTGCTGATATGCTTCAAGATATATTTGATCTGGTTGGTAAAAATTTGTTGTCTATTGTTAATAATGCATCGCTGGAGTCTGGAGTTTTTCCTGACTCATGGAAAGAATCAATAGTGGTGCCTATAGGTAAAATAAAAAATTCGAGTAGGTGTGAAGATTTTCGCCCAATTAATATGATTTCGGTTCAGTCAAAAATTTTAGAAAAAATAGTTAACAATCAGTTGATTGACTACCTAAACGATAATAATATGATTTATGAGTGTCAGTCAGGCTTTAGGGAGAGCCACAGTTGTGAGTCATTGATGTCATTTGTTATTAATGAGTGGAAAGTTGCTTTTCACGATAATAAAGTAATTGTAGCGGTTTTTTTGGACCTCCGTAGAGCATTTGAAACTGTGGACAGGAGTATATTGTTGCAAAAGCTGTTAAAATATGGAATTCAAGGAAAAGAATGGCGTTGGTTTGAGTTCTATTTGTGTGGCAGAAAGCAGAGAACAAAAGTTAAAGATATTTTATCTGAGGCGATAGATGTTTTCTTGAGAGTTCCTCAAGGAACTATTCTTGGCGTTTTGCTGTTCTTGTTGTACATTAATGACATAAGTAAAGTACTTGATGTGGCAAAACCACTTTTATTTGCAGGTGATGGTTTGGTTTATGTAGTAGGGGGAGGGTAATGTTGATTTGTGTATAACAATTGTTAATCAAGAGCTGGAAAAATTGTGTCATTGGTTTCAAATGAATAGACTTTGTCTTAATGTGAATAAAACCAAATGTATGGTTTTAAACAGTAAGGGCTGTAGAAGTCCTGATGTTATAATGGAAAGTTTTTTAATTGAGAGAGTTGGTTAAATTAAATAATTGAGGATTGTGATAGACAAACAACTAAATTTTAAAACGCATTTTGATATCATTTGTAAAAAAATAGCAAAAAAATTGTATTTTTTTTCCAAAATTAGAAAGAATGTCTCGATTATGAGTGCTATAAAAATTTATAATACTGTATTGAAGCCCCATTTTCAATATTGTTCTTCTGTTCATTTTATGGGTAACAATGGCATGTTGGACAGATTGCAGAGGCTCCAGAATAGGGGAATGAGGGTTGTATTGAGAGTTAATAGATTTGTATCAAGGTTTGTCTTGCTTGAAACGTTGTATTAATTATAAATGTTTTGACTTTCGTATTCAAATTAAGGAATAAAATGTTACCTAAATATTTGTGCAATAGCATCTCTTTTGTTGCGGATTCTCATGGATACTCGGTGTGTAATGCACATGACTTTCGTTTGGATTTTTTTAGAAATAGTCGAGCACAAAGTATAGTTATGTATAGTGGTTTGAGATTATTCAACGGTTTACCGTTGAGTCTCAAATTAGAGACTGAGTTGGTGTCCTTTAAGAGAAATATAAAAAACTATGTTGTTTTAGAGTTTGTATAGAAATGCTGTGTTGCAAAGCTTGTATGTGTTTCTTGGATTTTGTATGTTTTTTATGAGTTGCTTGAATTTTGTGTTTCTTAAATTTATTAGAGTATTACTTTTGTTTTGTGATGTAAATAGTGGTATTTTTTGTACCAAATAAAGTTATTATTATAAATATTTGTAATTTACGCTAAAACCTTTTATAAACCCTGAACGTAGAGGAAACAATCTAACCAGTAAAGTAAATTCAATTTGGATGCGAATTATGAACGATGTCTAACAGAGACAGATCAAGAGTCCAGACAGCAAAGATGAGATTTCTCCGTTCAGTGAAAGGCTGCACAAGAGCCGACAAAATCCGCAATGAAGACATACGAGAAGAGCTGAAAACGATTCCTCTGCAAGAGAGAATAAAGCAAATAAGAGCATCTACTTAGAATGGACTCCGCAAGAATCCCAAAAAGATGCTCTACTACAAACCCAGGGGGAAGAGAGATGTTGGAAGAGCCCTCTTAAGATGGCGACTTGGCTCGGAACAGGCCAACAGACCTAATCCTTGAAGCAGATGATGATGATAAAGGTCCATAATTTCATTAGTAAATTTTTAAATTCGTGAAGTCACTTATGGTACTATACTATGTACTACTTCATTATTGAAATATGGAATCGTCTTTTGATGTAGTTATTCAACTATTCTCTACATTCTCATCTACATTCAACAATCTCATCTATTTTCGAGGTTCAGAAACGTGCAATTCGTCTTGTGTTTAAAATATCTGCGTTGAGTTTATCTCGTGCAATTTTTAAACTAATGAAAATGCTTACAATAAACAAATACAAAAAAAAAGCTTCTAGTACAAGACCTGTACATAAAAAATCCCTATAATAACTGTTGAAACCAAGATTGTTCCAAAATCAAATAGATTTAGAATCCTGCTCAAACAGTAAATTTGTATGTTCTTTAGTTTGTGAAAAGCTTTTTTGACGATTTAAAACGCAACGCAGTATAATTTTTTGTATGGTTTTAAAATAAAATATAAATATTTTGTTAAAAGTTATAATTATTCTATATAATAATTTAAAAGTTAAAAATAAACAAATATTAAATAACAATTGAAATTAGTTTTAATATTACCCAGAATAAGTGCTTTATAAAAAGCATGGATGTTTATTTATTTATTATAAGTAAGCAAGAGCATGTTTATTTATCTATTTTTTAGGTCAGATATGTAAAAATAGTAAATAATAATATGAAACTTACGACCAATTATCTCTAAAGATTTATCATACAGATCCCTATTTAATTTACCATTAATTACTGTTAAATTTATAAATAATTATCTTTAGGTATGTAATAAAAACAATTTTTTTTTATTATCTAGCATAATACCAGACTTCTACTGGTACAATACAATACAAACGTCTATTTCTGAATTTGAAAAAAGATTTTTTTCACATTTTAATCAAGTACAGTTACAACCGGGATGGAGTATAAAATATTGTTAAATTAACTTGCTTAATTTAAAAACTTTTTAATTTAAAATATTTTACAAGTTAATAACTTATTATATTAAAATACTAGCTGACCCGACAGACGTTGTCCTGTCTTAGAACTGGAATAAATAATAAAACAAATATATATATAAAAATTAAAGCATTTATTGTAATGGTTTGTTATACACAACATTGTTAGTTTTGTTTTCTGGTGCGTAAATAAATAGTGATGAAGGTTTTCCGACACGGGAACAGACCACACACAATTGGCTATGTGAAAATTATGGATTTACAAGACTGATGCCACAAACACTTAACGACTGCCCTTGCGATTTATTTATCGACATTGCAAATGCAAGCCGCACTGGAAATTGTAACCCTTTAAAGTCGAATGGCATGTCGTTCGGAATCATAGGGATGCGTAGAATCAAAACGTCTTCGTCTTTGTACTTCCCTTTTAAAACTGTGGCTTCGATGACGTTGTTAATTAATTTCTTCACCGCAAGCCGGGCGCCATTACAAAGACGTGGTTAGTTTATGTTCCGCAACATAATGATTACCGATCCGACTTTTAATTGGAGATTATGAGGTGGTAATCCGGGCAATTCCAGTGAATGTAAAATTTCCGTTGGACAGTTGACAACATCATCTTGGTTAGTAACGGAATTAATTGATTTGTATGTCATCAATTCGCCAGCTATCTTAATTAGAATCCGAAAATTGATTTCGTTAACATCAACGTTTCTTGCAGCCAATATAACACGTTTGCTCAACCAAACATGATTTTGGTAATTTTGAGCAATTTTAGGAACACCATCTCGATGAGTTCGGTCTTTGATTCAGTAAAATGACAAAAATTGGCAAAGTATATAATGTATTCAGCCGATGGGTCAACAGGAATTTTGCGATTATCAATGTCATGGAATTGTTTGGAAAAAACTTTTACAAATTAATAGTTATATTTAGCAAATTTCTTTGACTTTTCTGTTTTTAGCCTGTCTCGACCTCGATGTCCTACAGTTATATGCGTACTTTCGATAATATCAAAGATTTCCTCAACTGGCAAATAAAACTTTTCAGGTTGAGAATCTGTTGATATTAGCTTTTTCAATTCTCCAATTTTCAGAATATCACATCTTTCTGATCTACGGGATTGTAATGGCGTTTTCTGTTGGGCAATCTACATTATTAGCTTATCGTATTCATTCTTTGTGATCACATTATAATGGTTTTAGTTCTTTTCTAAGTTCAGTAATTTTTTGAGGAAAGATACTTTCCATTTATTTCCTGAATTGTTTGATTGCATTTCGTCACTCATTGCGAATTAATTACGGTCTTTACAGTAAAAAGAAGAGTATGATATTTAAATTTTTACGATAGATGTTTTGATTTATTTTTAACAATTAACAATTGTAACCATTAACATTTAACGGTTAGTGTAAGTTACTCCCCACCACGATTTGGGCTTTTTTAGTTTGATCTACAAACTGCAATTTTCTACCATGGTAACGTCTCAACTATAGTTGGGTGTGGTATAGTAAAGCAGGGAATAGACATGCTACTTAGTAGCACGAAAACATGCTACTAGGTAGCAAATGGCTTTTAGTAGCATGTGTATACAGCCTTGCTATTAAAAAGCTTGCTACTAAAAAGCATGCTACTAAATTGCAAGGCATTTGATTTTTATCCTGCTATATCAAGACCGGGGAGACGGGGGGGTGTGGAAAAAGCATGTGTGAACGCTTACATAGATAGCATGCTAGTACGTAGCATGCTATCAGCTTTGTCAATGTGTCAAAATGTCTCGATAGGGTGACAGCAAAACTTTAAATATTATAATTGACTACCGACAGTACGAGTGTTTGTGGAACATAGGTTCTTCTTTGTACAAGAATAAACTTGCACGTGAAAATGATTACAAAGAATTATTCGTGTTTATAGATGACGAAAATATAACTATGAAAATAATAAAAGCCAAAATAAAAGATCTGCGATCGGTGTATCACGAATTAAAAAAAAAAATAAAAGACTCAATCCGTTCTTAAGCTGATGAAGCTCAAATATATAAACCCACAATACCGTGGTTTGAGGAAATGCATTCCTTCTGCGTGACACTGTGGAAATTCCTTCTACGTGACACTGTGGAATATAGAAAAACAATATGCATCTATCTTCATTTTTCATTTCTGTAAGCAAACAGTTTGCCTTCTACTAAGCCAATTTTTCACCCAAATTTTCCTGTTTCTCTTTCTTCCGGGTTTATTGCAACATACTGTGTAGCCAGTAATAATAATGCAATATTTATTTGATTTTGTAGTGAAACTTCCATGGTCAGGTTTGTTAGCACGTAGGTACTACAAGCCTAAACTTTTAGCTGACAAGTTGTGTGTATTCCTGTCAGACTTGATAGCATGCTATCTGATAGTCTGCTATGAGAAAGCATGCTATTTCATTAGCAAATGTATTTTGTAACAAGCATGCTATTAAATAGCATGCTCTTTAAGCATGCTCTTTTAATAGCATGTGTATCTAGGCCTTAATATGTATTATATTACGTACTTATAGTTTAAACTCGACTTGAATGTATCAACCGTAAAATCGCCAACTTAAAAACTAAACAAAATTAGTAAGTTTCAAACTTCAAAAAAAATAAAAAATTTTAATAATTTTTTATAAATACTATCTATACTATAATCTAGTACACTATTAATAGTAATGTAGTAATACTAGAATACTAGTATTCGAATCAGGTATAATACTAGTAGAATACTAATTTACTAGTTTCCTAACAGCAATCAGTAAATTTTCATTTTAACTAAAGTTATTTCAGTTAAAATTAGAATTAATTAAAGCGGAAGTTAAAACTAGAATTTACTAGTTACATCAAGTTTTAACTGATTTCGGGTATTAACAGTAACATATATAAAACATTATAAATGAATTTATTGCAAGTATTATTGAAACAAATAATAAATATGACCTTTAGATCCACTAATAACATCGGACAACTTTACACTAAATTAAAAGATCCCGTCCCTGCAGAAAAAAAGTCAGACCTAATATATAAAGTCGAATGCACAACTTGTAAATTGGTATATATTGGGCAAACCAACCAATGGCTTCAGAAGAGAATGAGTGGACATATCTCTAGTATCCGTTGTAACAAACCCGAATCAACTGCTATAGCTAAGCATATACTCGTCGACGGACATAATGCAGACTTCAAAAATGCAAAAATTTTAAAATCAGTTAGCAACTATCAAGATAGACTTCTGCACGAAATGATATGCATCAAGAAAGAAAAGAACTCCATGAATAGGAAAACCGATATAGATGGCTTGAGCAATATCTACAGCCATCTACTTGTCTAATTTCGTTCACGTATTGGGGTTAAGTTTTTCCTACTTTGACGGAAACTCAATTTAGGTTGTTCCTTAACCCACGATCATATACTCCTTGGTTTCAAGATTTTTAGATCACAGATCGTTCAGATGACAATACGTTATTTTGCGGTTTCCATGTTTTTGCTTGTTATTATTCTGACGAAGGTGACACAACTCATCGAAAGCTTATAAAATATAAATAAATATAGCTATTATTACAACTAGGGTAATATGAATAGTATATTTCCCGAGGTTGGCTAGTTACATCTCGAGGGCAAAGCCCGAGAGATGTATAGACAACCAAGGGAAATGTATTCATATTTCCCGTGTTGTGATCAATAGTTTTCTTCTGATTGAAAAATATATTATTAAATATATCAATATTTCATCAATAATAAAATTTGAGATTTTGAATTTGCAATAACTCGAAAACGGCGCTAGATATCGAAAAACTGAGCAAAAAATTTACCCCCCTTTGGTCGTTCTCAACCCCCCTAGCAATTTGTCGAAGGAAGCCTTATGCAAAATTCTAGATCAACAGCGCGCAGAATGCGCGCACAATAATTCAGAAAAAGTTAGATTGGTTTTTAAAATATAAAAATAAGTAGGCACATTTTTTATTTTAAACGTCACTTAAATGTCACTTTTTAACAGGGATGGCTTTAGTATTTTGTTTTGTATGTTTGATTGTCCAATCACCGTGCGCAAAGTATACTTTAAAATGACGTTTCATATTTCCCTAGAGAAAATATGATATGACGTTTCATATTTCCCTTGGGAAATATTAGTGTGTTATGACATATTGTAACTAAGGCGATATTGCTCTATATTGTTTCAATCAGAAGAAAAAATTATATTTAACGTTTAATTAACTTGTTTACTTTTAAATTTACTTGATATTCATATTACATAGATATTGTATACATTTTTTAATTTATTAACTATTTAATCAGATGATTGTACAGCTTTCTCATTTTTTTTATGAAATATTACAATTTCACTTAAAAATACAACTGTTGAAATAATTAGGCCACCCAACCATACAGCAAAAAGACCATATAAGTGTTTCATAGATAACCGGGTTTCAGAATAACTATTATACCGACCGTTGCTTTCCAATTTTAGTAAATAAGAAAATTTTGCAAACTGTATACCACTTTCACTAATTCGATTAATAAATTTATTCAGAATTGGTAAAAAATAATGACCTTCTTTCATGACAAATAATAATTCAAATCTAAAATGTAGTGAACCGCTTACGATAAAAATAGCATCTCTTATTATTTCGTTTGGAGTAAATTTTGAAGCCATAGTTATAGGAGTAGCCAAGCTAAAATTTTTATAAATTTGCATTTTATTTAACAAGTCAGTATAATTACTTGGATCTATAGGTTTTATTTTATTAATAATCATTTTATACATGCTACTATTGTAAATTGTTTCATGGTGCATTTGTTGAAAATGTAATGGGTGAACACCAAGGCTTAATTCCGAATTTATTAGTTTTTCTATTGTATTAATTTTGGGTTCATATAACGGTTTCAAAAGAATACTACTCAATTGACTTTGAAATGCATTATCAATATGGACTACAAAAAATAAGTATAAGATCATAAGTACTCTCAAATAATTTGATTTTGGTACCGATTTAATACCAACTGAAAATATTAACGAAAATGCGCTTAACATACATCTGGAAAATACTTCAAATATTTCGCGGTTTTCTAACCACTTCGCAATTAAATTCCAAACTACACTTGTCATAACAACGTAAAATATAACTAAAAGCCATAATTTCTTTTCAAGCACCATAAATATTAACTTAAAATTTGAAATTTCGCTAGGCCGAGGAACAACCCAGGATAATATATCATAATAAAATGTGTCACTAAAATCATATATCAAAAATGCTTCCATATAACGCCCAACTTGTCCAAACATTATAATACTATGATCTGTGACATTGTTTATGTCTTCTAAACCACTAAATGAGTTCAAAACTACATTTGCTTGCATTTGCATGCCAATTATATTTATAAAATTTATTAACATAGCGCCAATGGGATCAGCGTTTAATATGCTTTTGTTAATTTCAGTCAAATTTTTAACAAATCCAGAAAGCTTAATGGTGCATTTACTAAAATCTTCAGCATTATTATTGAAAACTTTTCTGATTTTGTTAACACAACAATCTAAGAATTGATCGACAACAAATTTTTGTCCACATTGATTTTTTAAAGCAAATGGTAACCAAGTATATATGCTCGGAGCTGCATCTAGATTTTTATTCAACACCACCAAAATAACATTTTTTATGTGATATTTCCATAGCATTTTAAAAATATTTTGTACTGCTTGCGCAAAATGGGTTATTATTATGTATTTTCTTCTTGGACTAATTTTGGGGTACCACATTGGACTATTAACAAATTCATTAAACGTTTTGTTTAAATTTCTTTCATCTTCAACATACAGGATATAATTATTGTTACTAAAATCGCCACTTACGGTATAAAATTTATCTGATGTAGTTATTATTATTGGGTTTGATAGCCTATCTATAAAATTTGCTCTCAATTTTGGATTAACTATTACATGAATATCAGTGTTAGTCTTCAAATAATTTTTTGATATCTTGAATATGCAGTTATAGGTTTCTGAAATTTTTTTCTTTAGATGAAATTCGAGTCCATTTATTACACCCATTATTATAACAAGACAAATTAATATGTTGGCAATCATTATTAAGTATAATCTATGTAGCAGGTATTATAAATATTACACAATTCTAAATGAGTACGCGTACAAGTGAGGATTCAGAGCCTTTTTATATCGAGTACTGTTACACGTGATATACGTATTAAAAGGTTTGCTTTTATAGTTTTAAACAAAATCATTTAAATAATATTTATTCAACATTAAGAGATAAAGTAAATTTTATTATTGCTTTTTTGAATGTCATTAATAAAGTATTTACATACACAAATTTTTTTTCATTACGGTAAATGGCATACGTAAGAATAAAAAATAAATAGTTGAGATAGAGGTCGTTATAATCTACAACGTAGATGAATTTCAAAATACAAATTTGTAGCAAGACATCGGTAGTCAGGACCGTATTAGGAATCAATAACGAATGAAAAAATAGAAAGAAAAAAATTATTAAATTCAAAACGCCTTAACGAACGACATGTTTCGGACTTATTCGTGGTATTACCCAACGAAATTGACCTCATCGGGCTCATATTGACAAAGAAAATATAAAATTAAACTTACCATTTTTATCAACCGATCATGTAAACCTTCCACGTGCTCTAAACTAACCAAATGCCATACTAAGAAAATGTATTTTGAAAGTTAGTAAGCGTCCACTAGGGATATCTAAACTTACAAGTCTGTTATCTCACCAAACTAACCTCACCAAACGTAAGGCTATGATTTTTTTTGTAAAAAAATTTACCACCTCACTTTTCTCTACCACGGCGTATCTTGGAGTTGGCGGAAGCAGAGATAGTCTTACTCGAGGGTGGTCGGTTCTATGATTGCTTCATACGAGAATATTCAAAACAAAATTTCCAAATTCAAAATTGTTAAATTTCGCCATGCATGGGACTCTTTAATTTAACTTATCAAATACAATGCCTTATCTTCCATTGCATACGTCGCTTTTTAAAAGTAATTTTACTTTTCGAATTTAAATTTTATTTGCTTTCCAAGCAAATCCAATTAAATAACTACTACAAAATAAAAATTTTTTTGCTCTAAAAATAAATCAATTTTAATCAAATAAAAATAATCTTCTACTCACAATATAAAAAAATCTTCACGGCGGCGGTCAAAACAATTCCAATCAGTATTCAAATATTATAAATCACACTTTCAAATTTATTTTACAAAAGTTATATTCAAAAACTATCATAGCCGAAATACGCACAACTGGCTCGTGCGGCCATTCAATTGGCAAAAATCTTTACTCTCCTCAGTTTTCTGCCAACCTTAACTTTACAAGAATTAATATAATACAACCTTTAAATACAAAAATTACAAAAAGTATCAGAGGCGGTCAAAAATTACTTTGTAACACGACAGAGTATACTTTATTTTCAGTAATATCAACAGGTAATATTTAGCTACTTCGTCATCTTCACTTTGCCGTCGCCATTACGCCTGCAAATTGTTTCGCCGACGAAAATTTAGTATTTAATTTTTTAATGTCCTAAAATTTAATCCAAGTTGTAAATTTATGCAACTTATGTTTTATATGTTTTATTTATGTGAAATTCTGGGTATGCCAAAGATTTTTTTAAATTTTTTTGTTTTTAATTGAAGCGACTCAGAGATCCACTAACTAACTAAATCTGTCATTTTTGAGAGCATTTATACGCGTTTATAATCATACACAGTTTATTATCATAAAATACGTTTATAAAATGGTAAAAGTTATTAACATGTGATAATATTTATATTAAAATTGATTTTTACATGTTAGATGAAATTGAAATTAATTTAAAAGCATAACTTTTCGATAATTTCTAGATTTTTCCAGGTTTGCCTGATGAGATTCCGAAAATCGAAACACCAAGTTATAACAGGGTGTCGCAGACTAATTCATTTAAATAGTTTTTGCACAATTTTATGTAAGTTATGGATTTTAATTATTTTCAATTTCATCTAACATGTAAAAATCAATTTTAATATAAAATACGTTTAAAATAAGACATAATAAATCTTATGGAAACGGTCATTGAATACACTTTTATAGTTTTTGGCCAATTTTATACGTATTTTTGTATAATTTTAAAATTTTATTTTAAATGTTTGTAATTTACGCTAAAAAATTCCATAATTTCATTAGAAAATTTTTAAATTCGTGAAGTCACTTATGGTAGGGTAAACTGTCCCACAGTGAACCGCGGGACACAGTGAATCATTCATCATAACGGCGAACGTATCAGTTTTAAATACAAACGCAAGAGAGCATTTGAAGTCACGTGATGTTAGGCTTCATTTAACCGGGCAGTTGACAGCGTGCATATGTTTATGTAGGTTGTGGAAAAAATGAAAAGTTTGTTCTTTGTTCCTGAGCAGAAACTAACTCAGATTTTGTTCATGTCTATGTCTAATAGCAAAAGTTAAAATGTTTAGATCATATAGCAATCAAAATTCTTTTATTTTAAGTACTTTGTATTAGATGTAATTTATTATGTTTATATTTTTTAACGAACTATGTCCAACAGTGAACCAACATGGTCTAGTACACAGTGAACCGGTTCACTGTGTACCACGTTAATGTGTAGGTACATTTTATATTACTTTTTGTTTTTTTCAGTATGACGAGATCTAAGAAGCCTAGAAAAATAGCAAAATTTACAAAAGAACAAATGAAAGCGGCTCTTGAGCTTATCAGCAATGGATACAGCATTAAAAAAGTTGCTAAAATAAAATAGCTATGTTATCCAACTTTAAGACGATATTATACCAAAACAAGAAATTTGGAGAATATTAAAAATGTTCGATTTGTCCCTAACTATACCGTAAATCAAATATTTAATGAAGAACAAGAACAAATGCTCATTAAATATTTAAAAGACTGTGCCTATCACTTTTATGGTTTGACAAACATGGATTATCGGAAATTGGCTTATGAGACAGCATCAATCAAGAAGTTAAAATTTCCAAATTCTTGGAAACGAGAAAAACTTGCTGGAGTTGAATGGTTAAGATCTTTTCGATCAAGACATCCAGAGTTGACTCTAAGAGCTCCGGAGCTTTGTAGTTTAGCAAGGGCTTCGGGGTTCAATCGACCGAACGTTCAAAAATACTTTGAGAATTTTGAAAATGTTTTGAAACGTCATCCAAGTTTTGCAAATGCCACTCGGGTGTTTAACTTGGATGAAACGGCAACGACGACTGTACAAAAACCCCAAAAAGTGCTTGCACCCAAAGGTATAAGATGTATTTCCAAAGTAACTAGTGGCGAAAAGGGTACATTAACCACAACATGCGCTATAGTTTGCGCTAATGGACAATCACTTCCACCAGTAATAATTTTTCCTAGGAAGAATTTCAAACATTTCATGACTAAAGGAACACCGCCTGGAACTCTAGACTTAGCAGCACCAAGTGGCTGGATGAACTCCGATTTGTTTCCCGAGGTCATCAAATATTTTATCAAGCATAGTTCTTCATCTAAAGAAAATCCATCTCTTCTAATATTTGATAACCACGAGTCTCACTTGTCAATAGAAGCACTAGAAAATGCGAAATCAAATGGGGTTACCTTACCACCTCACTCTGCACACAAGACGCAATCTCTTGATGTAGCATTATTTAAACCATTTAAGACATTTTACAATGCAAGCATGGAATCGTGGTTAGTTAGTCATCCGGATCAACCCGTAACCATTTATGAGTTAGGTGCCTTCATTGGCGAAACATATCAAAAGGCCCTAATACCTCAATCTATTACAAATGTCTTTAAAAAGACAGGAATCTTTCCGTTCGATAAAACAATTTTCAGAGAGATCGACTTTTTACCAAGTTCGGTTACAGACAGACCATTTGACAATAGCATTAATGAACTGGTCCTTCGAAT
Organism: Cantharis rustica; assembly: GCA_911387805.1. Lineage (NCBI taxonomy): Eukaryota > Metazoa > Arthropoda > Insecta > Coleoptera > Cantharidae > Cantharis > Cantharis rustica. The sequence goes on along the minus strand of OU426879.1, from coordinate 47,914,377 downwards.
ATTTTGGTAGAAAAAAACAAAGCTATTAGTAAAAATACATCTGCTGATGTTTTACTGGGAAATCCAAAAGAGCTGAATCATTTGTATCACCTTCCAACATTGGACCACCTCTAAAAGCTCAACCCAGAAAAGCTATCAGAAAGACCAGAAAAAAGGGAAGAAGACTAATTGCATTCGACACCCCTGAAAAGGAAGAAATTGCAAAGAGTAAAATGGAAAAACAAAGAAGAATAGAAATAAAGAAAGACAAAGCCAAAGAAGGAATAAAGACAGTCAGAAAGGTGCTTCAACAAAGTTCTTTATCGGAATCTGACTTTTCAATAATCCTAGAAAGTGACGACACAAGTGACGACTTTTCGGACGAAGGGATGTTAGTAAGAGAAAAGTTAGGTCCTCTGGCTACGGATCCTGCCATAGGTGATTTTGTATTGGTTGAATTTCAGAGAAACAAAGACGTGGTCTACTATGTGGTTCCAGTTTTAGGAATTGAAACTATGGAATATGAAGTCAGTTATTTAAGAAGAAAGCCTACGCAGAATTTGTTTTCTTTCCCTGTTGTTCCTGACTTGGCATTTGTTCTAAAAACTGATACAAAACTGATTCTATCGAAACCCACAGAGCAGGGAAGTACTTCTAGACAAAAAAACCTTTTTTATTCTTTTGATGTTAATTTTTCGGGTTTAAATTTGCGGTAAGCGTTCTATTAGTTTATATTTTAAAATTGTTTATCTTTAGGTATAAAGTTTTCTAGTTTTTAAGTGTTTTATAATTTTAAATAATAAATTTTATTTTCGAACATTTAATTTTGTAATTACTTGTATACTTTTTTGCCTTAAAAATATCAAAAACAAATTAACACTGTTTTTTTACAATTTCTTTTAATTTGGTTCACTGGGTCCACTACGTAGTAAACAGTGAACCACTTGTTACTTTTTTTAAAAAACTGAAAAGGGAATACTTTTTCTGAAAATAACTTTGAAATATTCACAAAACTGAAAGCCAATACTTCAGAGAATAAGTTAATGTATAAGAGTAAGTTACTATCTAGAGAAACCCTACAACTAGCCCTGCTTAAATAAAAAGTGGCTTCCTGTGGGACAGTTTACCCTACTCTGTACTACTTCATTATTGAAATATGGTATCGCCTTCTGATGTAGTTGTTCAATTATCTAATCTATTTTCGATGTTCAGAAACGTGCAATTCGTCTTGTGTGTAAAATATCTGCGTTGAGTTTATGTCGTGCAATTTTTAAACTAAAGAAAATGCTTACAATGAACAAACACAAAAAAAAAGCTTCTAAGGTAGGTGCATATAATATGGCCAAGTTGGTAATAAAGCCACCTGCCCTTATTCTACAAATTAAAGCGCAGATATTGCTAATAATATCATCAGTTGAACAAATATATTAAATAATTACGATTTATACCTCAAGCACTGACTATTTGTTGAATGGCTTCGTGTGGCGTGTTGTTTGTTTTTCAAGTTCTCGATCTAATTTTACTGTGGTTAATTAATTGTTGTCACTTATTTGTTGTTGTGCTAATTAATTAAATTATGTAATAGTCAAATAAGGTAGGATGTGGAGGACATATATATTATAGTTTGATAGTATTTTTTGTATAGGTTAGAACGAAAACCCAGGAAATGTTTTCAACAGCGTGATGTTGGTAATATAGCCAATGGTTGGCTACATTACCAAAAATTACAAAAAGATGTGTAAGAAGATCTGTTTACAATTATTGTAAAAATAATAACGTTGCTAATCGTTTTCCAAATGCAAAGGAGTTAGCAAAAAGATATTGGCTAACTGATTTTCTGAAAAGAAATGTAGAAATACGAAATAGAGGAGCCCAAAGCACGAAGAACTATTTGTGTGTTTTGATTGTCAAATGTAACTAAGGATTTTCTTCTCTCGTGTTTATATTACGCATAATAAATCGTTTTTACAAAGAAAATCTAGTTTTGATTTAATATTTACAGTATTTTTCCACCTTAGAACAGTTGGCTATATTACCTACCCTCTGTCGGCAATATGGCCATTTGCTACTTTTTCATAAAAACGGTAATTACAGGTGAAAAATGAGTGTAATTGGGTTGATATTTTTTTGAATTAAGTAAACATATCTGTTAAAACATGTTATTATTTTTGTTTTTTTATTAATATCAGATCATGCTTAAAAATATTCTCAAAGCTTAACATGGCCATATTATATACACTTACCTTAGTACAAGACCTGTACATAGAAGATCATTATAAGAACTATTTAAACCAAGATTGTTCCAAAATCAAATAGATTTAGAATCCTGCTCAAACAGTAAATTTTTCTGACCTTTTATTTCTGAAATGCTTTTTTGACGATTTAAAACGCAACGCAGTATAATTATTTTGTGTGCTTTTGAAATAAAATATAAATATTTTGTTAAAAGTTATAATTATACTATATAATAATTTAAAAGTTAAAAATAAACAAATATTAAATAATACAATTGAAATTAGTTTTAATATTAACCAGAATAAGTGCTTTATAAAAAGCATGAATGTTTATTTATTTATTTATTTAAAACTAAGCACGAGCATGATTATTTATCTATTTTTTAGTATATATACAGATATGTAAAATATTTAAATATATTAATTCTTAACTTGTGATAAATTATATCAATTAAGTTTAAAAGTGAACAAGTTAAATAAACGTAAAATATAAAAATTTTTATTTTATAAGCTTTCAGCGAGTTGTTATTATTATTATTATTCTGACGAAGGCGATACAACTCGCTGAAGGCTTATAAAATAAAAAAATTTATATTTTACGTTTATTTAACTTGTTCACTTTTAAACTTAATTGATATATGTAAAATAGTACTTTTTTACATTATATTACTAAATTAATATTTAAAATGGTTAATGTTATCAACATGTGATAATATTTTTTAATAAAATTACTTTTTACATGTTAGATGAAATTGAAAAATAATTTAATTAATAACTTACTACATAAAATTGTTCAAAAAACTATTTAAATGAATGATATAGTTTGCGACACCCTGTTATAACTGATGTTCCAATTTTCAGAATCTCATCAGGCAAACCTGGTGTCGCAAACTATATCATTCAATTAAATAGTTTTTGAACAATTTTATGTAAGTTATGAATTAAATTATTTTTCAATTTCATCTAACATGTAAAAATTAATTTTATTAAAAGAAAAAAAACTAAAATAATATTGTGTAAATTTTAAATAATATGAAACTTACGACTAATTATCGCTAAATTTTATCATACAGATCTCTATTTAATTTACCATTAATTACCGTTAAATTTATAAATAATTATCTCTAGGTATGTAATAAAAACAATTTTTTTTATTATCTAACATAATACAATTTATCCAATCTTCTGTAGACACCTGATGATACACGATAATTTATACGAAACCATGTGCTTTAAATAAAAAGTAAAAAAAAATTATTGATTTTGCGAAGAAATAATGATACTAAATATTAAAACAACTTCCTAGACTTACAACTACCATTACTTCATAAAAGTAATTAATATATAAATTTTACTAAGACAAAACAATCACATTACGCCCATATTACCCAATGAGATTCAATATTCTAAGTATTTTAATTACTCAAAATAATTCAATTTTAAACGCTTAAAAATTGACTTTGGAACTCATGTTGCAGTATTGCCAGACTTCTACTGGTACAATACAGTATACTATTAATAGTAATGTAGTAATACTAGAATACTAGTATTCGAATCAGGTATAATACTAGTAGAATACTAATTTACTAGTGTCCTAACAGCAATCAGTTCATTCTAATTTTAACTAAAGTTATTTCAGTTAAAATTATAGTTAACTAAAGCGGAAGTTAAAACTAGAATTTACTAGTTACATTGAGTTTTAACTGATTTCAGGTATTAACAGTAACATATATAAGACATTATAGATGAATTTATTGCAAGTATTATTGAAATAAATAGTTTTATATTAACAAAAGAATAACAAATACAATATTCATATTACATAGATATTGTATACTTTTTTTAATTTATTAATTATTTAATCAGATGATTGTACACCTTTCTCATTTTTTTTATGAAATATTACAATTTCACTTAAAAATACAACTGTTGAAATAATTAGGCCACCCAACCATACAGCAAAAAGACCATAAAAGTGTTTCATAGATAACCGGCTTTCAGAATAACTATTATACCGACCGTTGCTTTCCAATTTTAGTAAATGAGAAAATTTTGCAAACAGTATACCACTTTCACTAATTCGATTAATAAATTTATTCAGAATTGGTAAAAAATAATGACCTTCTTTCATGACAAATAATAATTCAAATCTAAAAAATAATGAACCGCTTACAATAAAAGTAATATCACTAATTAATTCGTTTGGAGAAAATTTTAAAGTTATAGCTTTTGGAGAAGCCAAGCTAAAATTTTTATAAAGTTGCATTCTATTTAACAAGTCAGTATAATTACCAAAATCTCCAGGTTTTACTTTATTAATAATCATTTTATACATGCTACTATTGTAAATTGTTTCATCGTGCATTTGTTGAAAATGAAACGGGTGAACACAAAGGCTTAATTCTGAATTTATCAGTTTTTCTATTGTATTAATTTTGGGTTCATATAACGGTTTCAAAAAAATACTACTCAATTGACTCTGAAATGCATTATCAATATGGACTACAAAAAATAAGTATAAGATCATAAGCACTCTCAAATAACTTGATTTCGGTACCGATTTAATACTAACTGAAAATATTAACGAAAATGTGCTTAACATACATCTCGAAAATACTTTAAATATTTCGCGTTTTCTTAACCGCTTCGCAATTAAATTCCAAACTACACTTGCCATAACAACGTAAAATATAACTAAAAGCCACAATTTCTTTTCAAACGCCATAAATATTAACTTAAAATTTGAAATTTCGCTGGGCCGAGGAACAATCCAGGATAATACATCATAATAAACCATGTTACTAAAATCGTATATCAAAAAAGTATCCATATATCGGCCAATTTGTGCAAACATGATAATACTATGATCTGTGACATTGTTTATGTTTTCTAAATTACGAAAGGAGTGCAATACTACATTTGCTTGCATTTGCATGCCAATAATATTCTTAAAATTAATTAACATAGCGCTAATGGGATCGGTGTTTAATAAGCTTTTGTTAATTTCAGTCAAATTTTGAACCAATCCAAAAAGCTTAATCGTGCATTTACTAAAATCTTCAGCATTATTATTGAAAATTTTTCTGATTTTGTTAACACAACAATCTAAATATTCATCCATAACAAATTTTCGTCCACATTGATTTTTTGAAGCAAATGGTAACCAAGTATATATGTTCGGAGCTGCATCCAGATTTTTATTCAACACAACCAAAATAACATTTTTTATATGATATTTCCACAGCATTTTAAAAATATTTCGTACTGCTTGCGCAAAATGTGTTATTATTATATATTTTCTTCTTGGACTAATTTTGGGATGCCATATTGAACTATTAACAAATTCATTAAACGTTTTGTTTTAATTTCTTTCATCTTCAACATACAGGATATAATCGTTGTTACTAAAATCGCCACTTACGCTATAAAAATTATCTGATGCACTGTTCTAGTGAACTTGGTACTGTTAAAAAAATTGACAGATGAAGTTGAAGTATTGTGTTGCAGTAAAACTGGTTGAAAAAATCTGAATCAAAGCGGACTGGAAATTAATTAACGAAATAAATTTTTTATGTCGTATTTATATTGTAACACTAAATAAATTTATTACACTAAATTAGTTTAAAACGATTACGGGTAAAAAATTTACCTCCGGTAATTAGACAGCTGTTAATATCCAGCACTTCAGAGAGCTTAACATATAAATAACCAAACATGTTATTAAAAAACCTTTAATTTCGAACTGATTTAGTGTTATAGCCAACAAACAACAGGTTTTGTTTAAACACAAATAGGAATCAATGCCGATGCATAACCCTAATCGACGAGTTTTATTTATTTTGTGCTCCGCAAGTTGGGAGAATAGCAAAATCCGCGCACGAACCACGCCCGACGTTGCTTGACTTTTGCAGAAAACTTTTAATATATGTAAGTTAACAATTATGCCAAAATTTATATAAAATGGTAAAAGTTATTAACATGTGATAATATTTTATAATAAAATTAATTTTTACATGTTAGATGAAATTGAAAATAATTAAATTCATAACTTACATAAAATTGTGCAAAAACTATTTAAATGAATGATATAGTCTGCGACACCCTGTTATAACTTGATGTTTCGATTTTCGGAATCTCATCAGGCAAACCTGGAAAAATGTTGAAATTATTGAAAAGTTATGCTTTTAAATTAAAATTCAAATATGATTTAAAGTCAAATTTATTTGACTTTTGTAAAAACAAAAATTATACCTACTTGAAGCCAAAATGAATAAATAAACTTATTTTGAAAAATTCTAAACCGGAAAACTAAGCTAATCCCAAAAAAAACCTAAATTGAAACGTTAGTTGTAATTAAAAATTACAAAAGTTGTAGATTGCCCCAATTTCAAAATTTCATGTGTATGAACTTAGAGAAATATACAGGACAGATCTACGTATTGATTTGTTATATGTTAATATAACGGATATGATAATTGATAAAATGGTAAAAGTTATTAACATGTGATAATATTTTATAATAAAATTAATTTCATTGGCAATTTCATTAACAAATTCATTAAACGTTTTGTTTAAATTTTTTTCATCTTCAACATACAGGATATAATCATTGTTACTAAAATCGCCACTTACGCTATAAAAGCTTTCTGATGATGTTATTATTATTGAGTTTGATTATTTAGGCTATTTATAAAATTTGCTTTCAGATGTGGATTAACTATTACATGAATGTCACAGTTAGTTTTCAGGTAATCTTTAAATAATTTAGATAAGCAGTTGTACGATTCTGAAACTCTCTCTAGATGAAATTGGAATCCATTTATTTCATTCATGATTAAAAAAAAGACAAATAATTATTTTAACAATCATTGCATACGTAATCTATCCTTAGACAATTCTAATTACTAAATGCATGTACTAATTACTGAAAGTGGCTTTATATTAAAAACCTAGTGTTTAACAATGTTACACGCTATGTATCTATTATAATATTTACTTTCTATTAAATTTTATAATATGTAAAAGTAGTTAATTTATTTACTATCAATAGATAAAGTAAATCATTAATACTTTTTGTAAAGTCACTCAGGTCAACCGCAGAATAAAATATTGAGCTGCTTTAAAGAGAGAGTGATAATTATTCACATAACATGAAACCAATCTTGTGGCATTTTTATTTCAGATAGCTAATCATTAAACGGTTACTCTATCGTGGTGTGGTAGTAATCCCACCCCAACTCAAAAATACTAAGAGTTTCTTTAAAATTTTCAAGGCGCACAATTTTAGATACATTTTAATTTTCAAAGTTAGAGAAAAAACAGCTACGTTAACAGGGAAGTGCGTTCTTTGCGTAATGCGGTGAATCGATTCAGTAAATTTCCAACGCTGAAAATATCAAAAACAAAATGGTCGACTGTAAAATGTCCCAACTCCTTTTCAATAACAACTCTGCACCGGTTGTCCGTAATGCCGTTGGAACCCTTACAGATAATATTAATTCTATTTTCCATGTCAAATAATTTCGCTAGGTTTGAAAAGTAGCAGACGTGGTAGTCATACACAAATCAGGTTAAGACCTCAGAAGCTTTCAAAGCTATTGCCCTATCAGTTTCCTCTCAATACTCGGCAAATTCGCAAAACAAATCATCCTAATTTGACTCAAGCAGGTCATACAACGCCATACAACAGACGCCTCGGCTAGTTGAACACATCTTGCTAGGTTTCAATAAAGGCAAAATCACAATACTCAATATATTAAAAGCATTCGGCAAAGAGTGACACAAAGAAATACTTTATGAAATGTTTTAGGCAAAAATTCAACCGGCACTCGTCCACCTAGTAGCCTTCCACATCGACAATCATCAATTCCGCATTAAGATCAACGGAACCAGCTCCACCGAAAGGTCTACCACTGAAGGAGTTCCTCAAGGGTTCCTACTGTCATCGACGCCATTCAACTTCTTCAATAGCGACATACTAACTCCACTTAAATTAAAGACGAAATTTTCATTTTATGTCGATAAGACCGCAATGAGGCTCATATTCAAGAAACCGTCACTGATTTATAAACTTGCTTCGAAACTTGGCATATCGGAGTCAACTCTAGCAAGAGCACCGCAACCATCTTTCAAAATATCAAAAGGCATCAACGCCAAGCTCTGGCCGATCGTCTGCGGAAAAAGATTTTTGTCACCTTCCCACAAAATCCGCATCTCCAAGGCTATCATCAGGCTCACCGCGACCCTATCAGCCCCCGTCTAAAGCACGGCCACTCCCTATCTTATCAAGAAGATCCAGGTGATTCAAAACAAGAATCTAAGAACCGCATTAAACGCCCCTTATTATATCACCAATAGAATAAGTACTCCACACTGATGGAGAACTCGAAACGATTGAAGAGACACAATTGTCAATTTTTAGAAAACCCGCTTGTACTGCAACTAGGTCAATACCGATTAAGTGAAAATCTAGGTTCCGGCCGACCCAAGGACGTTCTCCTACCGATTTCAACCCAGGACACCCCCATCCCGATAGCAGTTAACCTCTACTTTTCAGGAACGACACCACCATTTAGAAACCATTCTCACCCATCGAGCAGAAGTAAGACTCAACCGCTCCCACCACATAAGCACCAGTGGATGCACTAGTTCCGCCAGCGGATTTCTATTATTAAACTCTCGCATAGTTAGCTTTCTGTTTTTATTTTTTCCTCTCCTCTTCTCCACAAATCCCAACGCCAGTTTTTACCAAACCAAAATGTAGGGGTGCCCCGGCAATCCACAAGTTACAGGAGATGAAAGATACACTGGTTGTAGGATATTTCGCTACTTGAAATTTTGCTCTTAGAATATTTCGCTAACACTTCTAATTTGTTACTAACGGAACTGTGCAAAGTACTCGGTGAAAGTAATTCAATTATCTATGTTTACCTATGTACTAAATTAGTAATTACTAATGTGATAATAATACTTGAAAAGATTAATATGGGAATCATATGAAATACAAAAACTACCAAATAAAACCATCTTTTGTTAAACAAACACAAACAATAAATTGAACTTCATAATTGAATATTTACTCTTACATATATTTTGTTTTACATTCATTACATTACCAACAACGTTTATATTATAACATTCACTTTCAAAAATTTATTGAATACTGTAAATTTATTAATAACTTATTTTTTAAAAACTTACAGATGTTTATTTAATTTACCATTAATTACTGTTAAATTTATAAATGATTATCTTGCAATTTGTAAAATAAACTTATAACTAAGATATTACAATTTGTCTCATCTTCTGTACATATCTGATGATGTAAGATAATTTGTACAAAACGTGCTTTAAATAAAAGTTATAAAAGAAAAATAATTTTTCATTTTGCGAAAAACTATTAATACTAATAAATATTAAAATAATCATATCAAATTTTTAGAATAAACTAAAAAATGCAGAAACACTTTTTAGAAATAAAATGTTTAAGTTAGCACAATATAAATACACCGTATGTAAATAATCGCAAACGATTTCACGATACTATGGCATCATCAGACGATGAACTAGAAAATTTTCGTATTTATCGAGCAAATTTCAAGAGAAAAGAGAGAAGGTAGGAGGGGGGTATTTTTTAAAAAATGGTATATTTTTGTGTGAATTTACTAGAGAGTAGGGATATATTTAATATAAAAAATAAGTAATGTAAGTGATTGTAGGGTAAGTTAGAAAGGGGGAGGGGGAGATATTATTTATTAAAAATGTTTAGTAGGGGTGAGTTACTTAAATCGGATTGACTATTTAGTAATGAAGATGAATATTTTAATTTATTAATTTTCATAGCTTCCAAAAATTCCAGTCTTTTACTTTTTTGTTTAAGGTGTAAAATTTCGTATCCCCTCTGTTTATTGTTTGTGTCTAGTAGGTGTTTCGCAAAAGTCGATTTTCTATCTGCAAGTCTGTAGGATCGTGTATGTTCATCAAATCGTGTTTTGAAAGATCTACCGATATGAGCAATGTATTTTTGAGAGCATTCACAAGTGAGCTCATAAGCCCCTGATTTAGTTAACATATGTCTGATTTTGATTTCGCGTTATTAATAAATTTGTTAAGTTTATTGGCCGTTTTAAAAAATTGTTATTTTTTAAATATTTCACAATTTTGTTTGACTTGTTTCCGAGAAAAGTAATGACATTAAAGTTTGCGTTAGTTTTTTTAAAATTATTTAGATATATTAAGTTCGATAAATTTTTTGTTTAATTTGGCATAATAAGTTATGAATAAGAGTGACTTGATATCCATTAGAGATCGCAATATATTTAATTCTGTCTAATTCTTTTTTAAAATCTACCTTAATTAGGAGAATTCTAATTAAGCGATTGAGAAAAGCACGAAAAGAAGCAATTTTATGTGAAATGCATTTTGATTTAGTGGAACCTAAGACCTACTTTAAAGTGAAATGTGTTACACATCCATAATTCTGTAATACTATAAGTTAAAAATTGTTAAAAGGTCAAAAACCTGATATCCTATGTAAATCTCTATCAACCCTAAGACTTAAACATGAGAGGAAAAATCGTCTTCTTACCCATGACGTGGTACCTGAAGAAGAAAAAAAATATCTATTAAACTGTACAATTCTTTTATCAAAAAATAGGATAAAATATAAATTTATTTAAGATGAATATACGATTTTATTTCGTTTTTATGAAATACTATTATTTCACCCAAAAAGATAACCGTTGAAATAATTAGACCACTCAATAATAAAGCAAAAAGGCCATATAAGTGTTTTATAGATAACTGCGTTTCAGAATAATTATTACACCAACCTTTTTTTTCCAATTTTAGCAAATGAGATAATTTTACAAACAAAATACCATTTTCACTAATTCTACTAATAAATTTATTCAAAATTGGTAAAAAATAGTGACCTTCTTTTAAGACAAATAATATTTCAAACCTATAAAACATAGACTCATTTAAAATAAACGAAATATCTTTCATAATTTCTTGCGGAACAAATTTTGATGTAATAGTTTTAGCAGCCGGAACACTAAAATTTTTAAAATGCTGCATTTTATTTAACAAGTCAGTATAATTACCAAATTCTATAGGTTTTACTTTATTAATAATCATTTTATACAAGCTGTCATTGAAAATTGTTTCATCTTTCATTTCTTGCACATGGAGCGGGTGATCGTAAAGGTTTAATTCTGAATTTATTAGTTTTTCCGGTGTATCAATTGCTGGTTCATATAATGGTTTTAAAAGAATACTACTCAATTTACTCTGAAATGCATTATCAATATGGACTACGAAAAATAAGTATAAGATCATAAACATTCTCAAATAACTTGATTTGGGTTCCGGCTTAATAGCGACTGAAAACATTAATGAAAATGTGCTTAACATACATTTGGAAAATTTTTCAAATATTTCGCCTTTCTTTAGCCGCTTTGCAATTGTATTCCAAATCACACTTGCTATAACAACGTAAAATATAACTAAAAGCCATAATTTCATTTCAAATACCATAAATATTAACTTAAAATTTGGAATTTCACTAGGCCGAGGTACAATCCAGGTTAATATATCATAATGTACTGTGTTAGTAAAATCGTATTTCATAAAAGTTTCCATATCTCTTCTAATTCGTACAGCTATAGAAATATTATCATCTGTGTAATTGTTTAAAATTTTTAAATCACCATATAGAATATGAAAATTTACATTTGCTTGCAATTGCATAGCAATTATATTAAATAAATGGATTGACATTGCAGAAATGGGATCACACATTAATAAATTTTTATCGATATCACTAATATTATTATATTTATAAAGCGTAAACGTGCACTTGCTGAAGTTTTGAGAATTCTCATTAAAAACATTTTTTATTTCAATTTCACAACAATCTGAAAATTGATCGATTACAAAAGTTTGCCCACATTGATTTTTTGAAGCAAATGGTAACCAAGTATATATTTTTGGTGATACATCTAGATGTTGATACAACACAACCAAAATAACATTTTTTATATGATATTTCCACAACATTTTGAAAACATGTTGTACTTCTTCAACAAAATGAGTTATTATTATATATTTTCTTCTTGGACTAATTTTGGGATACCACATTGGACTATTAACAAATTCGTTAAACGTTTTGTTTAAATTTCTTTCATCTTCAACATACAGGATATAATCATTGTTGCTAAAATCACCACTGATGCTATAAAAACTATCTGATGTTGTTATTATTATTGGGTTTGATAGGCTATTTATAAAATTTGGTCTTGATTGTGGATTAACTATTACATGAATGTCAGTGTTAGTCTTCAAATAATCTTTTGATAATTTGGATATGCAGTTGTACGATTCTGAATCTCTTTCTAGATGAAATTCGAATCCATTTATTACATCCATTATTATAAAAAAGCAAATAAATATTTTGGCAATCATTGCATAATCTATGTAATATAACCTTAGACAATTCTAAATGAATATAATTACTGCTTACTGAAAGCTATTTTATATCGTATACATTAAAAGTATTTAACAATGTTACACGCCAAGTATCTATTAAAATATTTACCTAATTTTTTATAATAAAAGTAGTTAATTTATTTACTATCAAAAGATAATGTTAATCACTAATACTTTTTGGTTATAAGGTATAGGCTTCTACTAATGACCAATTTTAGTAAAATTTTAAAGGAATAGAAGGATTTATTTCATAACTTGAAGTTTTATTTACACAAAAATAAACAAAATATATTTTTAGATTAAGATGATATTATTTTATTGTATATGAAAATAATAATAGTATATTAAACAACAAGTTTAGAAAAGTTAAGTTTTACTAAGCGAATATAGCTCTTAAGTATGAGCGAGCACAGCGAGCGAGTAACTTAAAAGCTATATGAGTTTAGTAAAACTACTTTTCTTACGAGGTTTGTTTATACAATTTTTTCGTATTTTGTGAAAATCTAATCTAAAATATTAATTTAGACGTTTATGAGTAATTTTTATTTGCGCGCGATCGATCTAAATTTTTTCGTATGCCTTCCTACCGATAATTTACGGGGGGTGAGTTCGAGGCGAGGGGGGCGAATTTTTTACTCAGTTTTTCGATATCTAGCGCCGTTCTTGAGTTATTACTAATTCAAAAAGTTTCTAAATAGATATTTGTGTAAAATTTTCGTAATCTAGTAACCAGACACGGCTTTATTTATTTACATAACAACAGTTAATTTTTATTTTTTGATTCGAATTTTTTTGTAAGTTATATAATAATAATTATAAAAGTGAGATTGTTAAGTTTTCTAGTTTAAATAATAATTTTGTACTTTTAATATACATAAATGTATAAGAATAATTCCGATATTTAAATAAACAATCTTCTATCCAATAGTTTTTTATTGACATTACTATACAATAAAGTGACATATCTATGTGCTAAAGTGCCACTTTATTAAATGATTTTGAATTTAATAAAGCAGCACATTATTAGTCAAAATGCGAAAAACTAACTTTTTCAATGAATATAAATACTTCTTACCATATTGGTCCCAAGTAACATTTGGTGCTGAAAAACTTGGTCAGAAAATTATTTGCTGCCATTGCGGTCTGTCAGCTTAAAATTCAGCTAATTTTCAGCTTCAGCACATTAGCTGAATTTTAAGCTGACGTTTCGAAGCGTCAGCTTCAAATTCAGCTGTTTTTCAGCTTCAGTAAGTTAGCTGAATTTTAAGCTGACGTTTCGAAGCGTCAACTTTAAATTCAGCTGTTTTTCAGCTTCGGCAAATTAGCTGAATTTTAATCTGACGTTTTGAGCGTCAGCTTTAAAAGCAGCTGTTTTTCAGCTTCGGCAAATTAGCTGAATTTTAACCTGACGTTTCAAAGCGTCAGCTTTAAATTCAGCTGTTTTTAAGCTTCGGCAAATTAGCTGAATTTTAATCTGACGTTTCGATACGTCGTACGTCATACGTCACAATTGAAGATTATTATAATTATTACAAGTATAACATTCAACGAGTATAATCCATTAATTAATTAAAATCAATTAAGATAGATTTACGGTTCAGTTTAGCACGTGTCTTTATAATTCGATTCATTATTTTATGAACACAGCAGTGTAGAAAAATAATTAAAGAGCTGTAAGCTATTCTAAAGCATTCTTCCAAGTTTCAATATTTTGTCGTTTAGCGAACATTTATAATACAAATTATATTATTTGTATTTTATATTGTCAATTGATTAGTAATTTATAAAAATGAACCAACGTTTAAAGTGCACAAAAGCAAAATCGCATAAATTCGACCGCATGGTAAAAGAAATTCGCAAAAATATCATCAATCTTTTAACTTTATTTTTAAATTATTTAATTTTTGTCATTAGTAAGTCATATACTTTCGCCTGGTAATTATATTTTTCAATATTTTATAAAATTTTGTGCACGTTTTTACGTTTTATTTACGATTGCCAGTGCAGACATATTTATATTAATTTTATTTTCATTCTTTTTTTCATAGTAAAACAATTTTTAAAAATATGTTACCGATTATAATCGATTTATGCAAAATTAGAAATTTTTGTGTTAATAATTAACCAAAAAAAGACAATTTTTGCTATTTTTAAATTTCAATGTAATTTCAATTTTAAAAATTTCATTCGAATTTAACACGGTAGGTGTAGTCCTACTATTTATTTTTACAACATTGTAGCTAATTTAGTGTATTTTTAAAAATTAATTTTTATAAAATTGAAATTGTCGCAATTTTGTAACTATATGTGCAAATCAATTGTAACAAAATTATTTTGGGAAACCCAAATTTCATAATCTAACTAATGAGATTATACAAATAAGGAAAAAAGTATTTAGAATTTGTAGTAAAATTTTTTTGCATATTTATTTAAAAATTCAAAATTTTGAAAAGCCAGCATGAAATATAGTGGTGTGTATTTAATTATTTTTCGATAACTGATGGTCAAATACTCCACAAAAAAATAGATTGAATATATTTTTAAAAAATCAAAAAAATTTCATATAGCTTCATAGCCTAGGCAGTTAAGCTTTCAAGTTCCAAGGTGGATACCTCAGGTTTAAATTCCACTCGAGGCGGCGGACGTAAAAAAATGTAAATTTAAACTTAACCTAAAGTTACACATAATAATATTTAAATTTAAAATTAGTGTAATATTTCAGATTCTATTCTAGGATATCGTTAACGAATAACGTTATAAGATATTGCGACTGATATAAAATGATAAATAAATAAATGATGAAATAAAGGTATAATAATATTTATATTTTTTGATGTTAATGAAAATAATAAAATAAAATGTTTTATAAATTATGGGCAACAATTTAATTAGATAAATATAATTATCAATTTAAAATAATTTTTTAATAGCTATTGAGCTATTGAGCTGCATCAGCTGCTGATTTTTAGTAATGTCAAAAGCTGAATTGCTACTGAATTGCTAATTTGGAGGCAAAAAAACAGCTGACATTGCGCTGCGTCAGCTGTTCAAAATGCTGAATATCAGTTGAATTTTAGCTGAATTTCAGCTGATTCGGCGCTGAATATCAGCTGAGTCAGCATTTTCAACAGCTGACGCAGCGCAATTTCAGCTGGTTTTTTGCCGCCAAATTAGCAATGTCTGACAGCTGACGCAGCGCAATGTCAGCTGTTTTTTTGCCTCCAAATTAGCAATTCAGCAGCAATTCAGCTTTTGACGTTACTAAAAATCACCAGCTGACGCAGCTCACTAGCTGAATTTTAAGCTGACACAGCTTGTTTGCAGTTGATATTTAGCACAAAATGTTACTTGAGGTATGCATACTATGAACGAAATAAAATGTAAGACTTCCAAACAAAAATTGGAATGGAGAGGTTGGAGATTTTTTAAACCAAAGAAAGAATATAGCACTGCAATATAGCACAAGAATATAGCAATAGCACTGCATCTAGATAAAAAGAGTACTTCCGAAAACATCAAATAAGAATGGGAAAATATAAAATATATAATAAACAAAGCAGCTGACGAAGCGATAGGCAAAAGATTGAATAAAAAACCAAAGAAACGCATTAGAATATGGAACGACGAAATCAAGAAATTGGTTGGAGAAAAAAAGATGGCTTACATGAAATACTTACAAAACTAAAATAGTGAAACATACGAAAACTATAAGGTCAAAAGAAACGCTGCCAAGAGATACGTACAACAAATACAAAGAGATAGTTTGGAACAATATGTAAGTCAATTAGAAGAAGACTTACACGGACGACAATTTTTTGCATATAAAGTAATCAAACACATGATTAAAATCGAAAAAGACACAGCCCAAATAAATAACATAACAGAAGACGAATGGCTAACCCACTATGCAGAACTTTGGAATGGCGGACAAACCACAACATATCAACTAGAAGAAACTCTAAAATCAACTAAAAATAGGAAAGCTACGGGTACAGATGGAATTAATACGGAACTAATTAAATATGCAGGAATCTTTTTTCAACTTAGACTCTTGCACTTCATTAACATGTGTTGGAGATACACTCAAATCCCTTCTGAGTGGGAAATAAGCATCATACACCCAATATATAAAAAAAGAGATCAAAACCAATGTCGTAATTACAGGGGAATTAGCCTCCTAAATTCCACCTACAAAATATATTCTAAAATCCTCACCAGAAGACTTCAATCCATAACAGAGGAAATTATATTAGAAGAACAGAGTGGATTTCGCAGGGGACGATCCTGCATTGATAATATTTTTACTCTACAACAACTAATGGAAAAAAGAGGAGAATATAATTTAGAAACACACTTAGCTTTTATAGACCTTGAAAAGGCATTTGATAGAGTTATACGCACTAAATTATGGAAAATCATGAGAAAACGCGGCTTCCCTTCACACCTGATTAACGCAGTAAAGTCTCTATATCAAAACACGCAAATAAAAATGTCAACAGGAGAAAAAATCATTACCGTACACCAGGGCGTCAGACAAGGATGCAGCGCATCCACAATTCTGTTTAATCTATATATGGACGAAATCCTACGGATATGGATACAAACACCTAAAGGCATACAAATAGGACCAAATTACTATATAAATACACTTTTATTCGCGGACGACCAAGTTATATTGGGAGAAACAGAAGACGAATTGCAAAAATTTTATAAAATAGCGGAAGACTTTAACTGCAAAATATCAACAAACAAGACAAAGGTGATGGCTTTTCTAGGTAAAGATACAATAAGATCTAAAATAACAATAAACAACGAACCAATTGAACAAATCAGACACATCACTTACCTGGGAAGCGATATCAGCTATGAAAACAATATGGACATAGACAACAAATTAAACCGCTTTCAATATATATGTGGCACTATTAGAAGAGTTCTAAAAAATAAATCAAGAATTGAAACCCAAATGAAACTATATAAGACAATAGCTGTACCAACACTTTTGTACGGCAGCGAAGTATGGGTGACAACCAAAAAAGAAAATTCGAAATTCCAATCCGCAGAAATGAAATTCCTTGGAGGGGTCAAAAATAGAACGAGATTAGTTCGAATCAAGAACGACGACATAAGAGACGATCTCTAAATCTACAACCTGAACGATAAAATAGTCGGAAATCGTACAAAGTGGGAAGAACATCTGGAAAGGATGAAAAATCACAGAATACCCCTTCAGGCATGCAAATATCAACCGCGGGGACGCAGAGATGTCGGAAGACCGAGGAAGAGATGGGCCGGAACAGGTCAAAGACCTAATACATGAAGGAAATGATGATGATGAGAAAGAATATAATTAAAGACAATCAGTTTGTTTTTGAACATTTATAAGAAAATTGGCTTACCTCTTGAATGAAAGGTCAAAATCAACTTTGCTCACACTCAATATAAAAACAAAAAACTTAATTTATCTTTGTGTATTAATAGAAGCCAGCGGAATTCTAATGCAGAAGCAGATTGCAAAGTAAACCAAAAAATATTTAACAATTATTTTTAATTTTTTATTCATAAAAAGTTTTACACTCGGCTTAGGATAAGCTAAAATTTCAGTTTTATTCATAAAAATTATTTATTAACCCCTTCTTATCTGTAATAATGTATTTGTATCAATAAATAGACTTTTCTTTGGTTTCTGTATTTTCCTGCGTTTTTATGATGTATGTTCTATTTTAATTTATAGAAAACAAAAAGTTCACCCAAAAATACCAAAAATGCAATTATTAAAGAAGTAAACCAAATGATAAAAACTCCGTACAAATGTCGAAGAATTACTATTGTATCAGATTTAGAATTTTTGTTATCTTGCGTACTGTGGGTGGTATTAGCTAAAATCATG
The DNA here is from genome assembly GCA_911387805.1 of Cantharis rustica. NCBI lineage: Eukaryota > Metazoa > Arthropoda > Insecta > Coleoptera > Cantharidae > Cantharis > Cantharis rustica. The sequence goes on along the minus strand of OU426879.1, from coordinate 47,895,786 downwards.
TATGGAAACCCACTTTCTGTTAGTCGATTAAACAATCGATCAATTATCGGTAAAAAAAAATGTCCCTTTCTCATGATAATTAAAGCCACTAAACCAGTTAAGCCGGTCTGTTCTTCAATGTAATTTACAAACTTCATTTCTTTTTTAAATGTTCGAGTCAGAATAAATTTTCCAATGGCTGTACTGCAATTTCGATCAAAAGCTACTTTTCTTATAAATTCTTTTATATTTAAAACATCTTCGTCGTAAATCTTTTCTACAACTTTTATAAATATAGTACTGTTGCTATAATTAATCTCTTCTCTCAATGATGTAGTTAAAATTTTGTGGGAAAAAAGACACAGATCAGAATCAACCAACTTTTGCATTGTATCAATTGCTGGTTCATAACTTGGCTTCAGCAGGCTACTTATCAATTTTCCTTGAAATGCGTTATCGATGTGAAGAGTAAAAAATAAGTAGATAATCACTAACAAACGCAAAATACTTGACTTTGGTGGATAAGTAATAGATACAGAAAAAATTAAAGAATACGTTTTTAATAGACAGGCTGCGTATCTTTTGTATATGACTAACTCATAGGCCCGTTTACTAATGATGTACCAAACTATGCTGGTTGCAAAAACGATAACTGCCAGCGCAAACCAAACTTCTCTTCTAAAAATTGAAGAAATTACGTTCAAATTTATAACCTGATTTGGACGAGGCACAACCCAAAGTACTATATCGTGGTAAATTAATTTACTTGTATCGTACTTATTGTAAACCTCAAGTGATCTTGTAATTTCAGAAGATATCACTATATCCTTGGTCACATTGTCGTATATTTCTGTTTCGATATTTTTAACGAGATCAAATTGCACATGAGCTTTCAATAAATTGCCCATTAATAACAAAACGTTAGCCAGCATTCCATTTAAAGGAGAAATGTGCATTTGATATCTAGAACCGAAAATATCATAAAGACTTACAATTCGAATGGTGCAATTGTATAAACTCCTGGTATCTTCTAAAAATGCCACTTTTATATCTTCGTAATTGCAGTTAGAAAAACGTTGGATAAAGAAGTTTCTTCCACAATCATTTTTTTTATCAAATGGCAACCAAATGTAAGAAATTAAAGAATCTTCGTCTTCTAAGTTTAGAACAAGTAACAAAACATTCACAATTTTATACTTCCAAAAGCATCGAAAAACTTCTTCAACTTTTGGTATGAAAGAAGCCACTATTACGTATTTACCTCTTGGACTATGCCTTGGATTCCATGCTGGACTGTGAACAAAGGTTTGCAAAGTAAGATACAAATCTTCAAAATTCTTTGTAAAAATAATATAATTATTACAATCGTAACTTGCGTTAAAATTTTGTAAATGGTCGCTCGTTGTTATCATGACCGGATTGGTAATATTTTTCAATAATTTCACTTCCTGATCTGGATTAATTATAAAATGTAACGTACTGTAAAGTGGAAATAACTTTAGAATTATTTTATTAACGCAATTTTCAACTTTTGTTAACGTATTGCCAAAAGTAATATCGTACGACATTGTTGCAGTTGGCAATATAAAATTAAAATTAAATAAGCAGTATATTAATAACATGATTTATTCGTTTCGTCTAATTGCAAAACCCAAGTACCTACACTTAAGTAATCACTTGGTCTTATATAAATGTCGACAAAACTAAAATTAGTTTGAAAGAAGTGCTAAGTAAATATATTAAGTTACATTTAAGTTACTTTTCTATATAAAAATTCAATTAGCGTATTTTAAGTAGGTAAGTAAATATTTAAAAAAATATTTTTCGAAAGTACAGAATAAAACTCTTAATCGATCCGCCATAAAAAGTAAGTAATTAATAGTTGAATGAAGTCATTAGTCATCTTTAAAACTGATATAAAAAATTAGTTAATCCATAGAAGAAAATCTACGACAATAGAAAAACTTCTGAAAATTAAGATGAGTAAAATTATTTAAAATGATAGAAGACACTTTTCTAACTTTTCAAACTTTCTAATTCTGCCTTCAAATGACTATAGTACCGAAAATATTGATATTTTAGTTTTAATACATCAGTGATTTTTTTAAAAGCATTTTGTTTTTCTACAAACTAAATTTTAACAGTGTATCGTCTAGAATTCACGGATTTCGAGTTTTATGTATCTGCATAAATTAAAATTTAAAAAATTAAAGGTTTTTTTTTGTTTTTCCTACGTACCATGCTTCTTCTAAACGAAACGTCTTATTAAAAACAAACAGCCCAATTCGGATAGAAAATTTAATCAGCTACAAATTTAGTCTAGTAAAACTTTTTGGAAAATCAAACGTTTTCATAGAAAATCCATAAATAATTAATGCTGAGTAATTATTTAATTAAAAAAATTTGATTCGTGTGTAAAAGTACCCGATTCTCGTTCATGAAAAATGGAAGAAACTAATTTCCTTTTTTTGAGAAAATAAAAATCTACTAAACTAATTTTTAGATTTCCTCAGTTGCCGGGTATTGAAAACCATGATAGCGTAGCCTACTCCCGGCTAAAGCTGGGCATTCACATAAGATGTGGTAAGAAGTTTCATCCTCTTCCCCACACACCCTACAAGTAGGATCTTCAACCTGCTTCATGATATTAAGGTAACTTTTAAGGCATCAGTGTCCTGTAGAAAATCCTACTATTCTTCTAAGTTAGTTCTTACTCATCATGAGTATTTTATTCCTATTAAATTTTGCGATTAATTCAGTCCAGGGAGGTTTGCCCAGTGAGCAAGATGTTGTTCTCTTAGTTTGTCCTAGCGTGTACTAGCGACCTTCCTGGCTGCAGGTACGCTTCTTCATTTTTCTTAATGCTCTGGTGTTTCGTCACCCACATCAACGTAACTCTGTTGCAAAAGACTATTATTTCCAGTGAATCCTTGCATTATTTAGCAGCCTTGGAGTGTGATACACCATCTTTTAAAACCCTTAGAGCTACCTGGTTCTCCATCATAATAGAGATACCTCCATACCATTTTCTCAACACAGACAAATATTGTCATTATTTCTGCCTGGAATATAATGGCGATGGTCCCAAGTTAATGCCAAAAGCATCACCCGTTGACTTGTCCTCCAATTTCTCTCCCCCCCCCCCTTCCCAATCATTCAATCGCCTTAGAGGTCTTTGTAAACCAGATCTGGAATCTCAGAGATAGCATTATGACATAGTTCAAACCCATAGTTGTCGGTGAAGACTTCAACCTAAAGGTGACGATGAGGGAATCTCCTGCAAATGATACCAGAGAAACCATGCTGGCGGAAGTAATGGCGGAGCTGGACTGTAGCATATGCAACATCGGAGACACTCGAACATTTGAGAGACATGAGTACGCGTTCATATTGGATATCACGGCGGTCTCGTCGGAGCTGACTGGCGAGACAACCAACTGGGCAGTATTAGATGAAGAAACGGCCAACGACCATCGTTACATCTCTTTTGTGATAGCCCTACCCTCTTCGATGGATAAATCTCATCTACTGACGGATGTAATTGGCGAAGATAAACAAGCTTAGCATTTAAGCACACATGCAAAGTCCAGATCTTCAGAACGGCATTAGTAGCATTGGACTGAGGGAATTCCTAAAAAGGGTGTGCAACGCCGTGATGCCAAGAAAGGATCCCATCTCGAATAAGGATGTGTACTGGTGAACAGAGGAAGTGGCCTTAGCAAGAATGTGCTGTGTGAGCTCCAGAAAAAGTTACGTGCGCTTGCGACGGACGACTCTGCGACAACGCAGAGAATCACTGTCAGACCAGTGCGAAAAGGCAATTAGAACTAAAGATACCCAGAGAAGACCTGGCAAAGACAATCAGAGATACCCAGAAAAAAAATTGGCATAAACTCACCGTAGAGGTGAACGGCGACGTCTGGAGGAAAGCTTACCGTATCGTATCCTAGAAGCTGCGCAGAACAAACATTCTAGGTTTAATGGAGGCCCGCCTCAGGGCGATTGTCCAGACTCTTTTCTCGGTTCACCCAAAGATGACCTACAGTACCAGGCCAGTGGGTGGAGATGCTCCACTCTTTAGCGAGGCTTAACCAAAAGCAGCAGCAAAAAAATGCCCAACAACAAGGCACCGGGGCCGAACGGAGTGCCGTCGACGGTCGTCCGCGAGCTAGCAGAGACTCGGCCCGAGATCCTGGTAGAGATTTATACCAGATGCATGCGGGAAGGAAAATACCCGAAGAGCTGGAAACAGGCAAACCTATTGCTGTTGAGGTAGGGCGACAAACCTCTACATCTCCAAGACCCATTTGCTTATACTTGCCCTATACTAGCGGTTTTCCTGGCTAAAAGTCCGCTTCTTTATTTCCCTTAATGCCCTGATGTTCCGACACTCAAATCAACGTAACTCTGTTGCAGAAGAGTATTCTTCTCAGTGCATCCTTACATTGTTTAACAACCTTTGGAGTGTGATACACCATCTTTCAAAACCCTTAGAGCTGCCTGACTTTTCATCATAATACAGATTTATTTTCCCTATTTTCATAGTTCCTCCATACCATTTCCTCAGCACAAACCAATATTGCCATTATTTCTGCCTGAAATACGGTAGCGAGGATCATTAATTTATGCCATAAGCATCACCCGTTCTTTTGCCGCGCACCCTTGTATAAAAGATATAAAAGACCCAGTTCTTTTTTATTTTTTTGTGAGGTGGGAGTAGGGAAATCTTTAAAAAGACACCACCCAGATATTTTGGGTGGTAGTGTCAGATTTTTACTGACTAAAACCTCACTCCTAGGAGATGCCGGGGATCGCCAATGCATTTCTTCTGACTTTCTCTTACCTCCATCATGCTTTCGTTCTTTCGGGGACTTTGTTTTTTTTTGGGCTCTCTTCCTGTTTATATTGTCTTACGCTTTGACTTTGTTGGTTATTCTCCCTACCAACATCCCTTCTATCATCTCCTATTGCTCCGGACTATCTAGCACTAGCTTCACTATGTTAGCTGAAGTGAGATTTTGTCCCAACTGTGTTTGGGCAGTGCTTCTCCATTCCGCCTATTTGATACATAGAAAGATAATGTGCTATGCATCATCCTCCTCGCCACAGAAATTGCAGTTAAGGATATCTACTCTCCTAAAGCGGTGCAGATAGTTTCGGAAATATCCGTGTCCGCTCAAGTGGTTTGGCGTGATTTCATACTTGAGCTCTCCGTGGTTCCTATTCACCCACGGTGCGATGTCTGGAATAAGTTGGTATGTTTACCTGCTCTTGCTAGATACTCTCCATGCTGCCTGCCGCCTTTCTTGGATCTCGGTAAACCGGTTGTCGTATAGCATCTTATTTGCCGATCAATATTTGGCGTCTCGTAGCTCTGCATTGAGATGGATCGGCAGAAGGAACGCCATTACCAGGACCGCATCTGTACATAAGGTCCTGTTGGTCTGCATATCCTCAGAACACTTCTTCTCTGGACTATTTCCAACATGCGTCTGTACATCGCCTCTTCAAGCGCCGATACCCATATGGGGGCGGCGTACAGCATCAATTCCGCTACTGCGCAAAAGAGTCTTCTCTTGGATTGACTTGGGTCGCACATATTTGGCATGATCTTGCTTAGTGTCTCCATTGTTGCCGCTGCCCTGGTTGCAACCCTTGAAATTTAAACATTTAGACATCTGTTTATATCCATGCCCAGCACTCTGGCCTGGTCACACGTAGTAATGCTTTGCCCGTCCAGCAAAAACCGGACAGATCTTATCCGTCTCTTCCCCGAGATCACAACCGACTCCGTCCTCTCTGGAACGAGCTAGAGACTCCTCACGGATATTCAATCATGTATGTCTGCCAACATGCCATCGAGCAGGTGCTCTAATTCTTTCTGTCTTGGCTTTAGCCACCACTGTGATGCTCACCGCGGGTGGTGTGGGAAGCCTGAAGACGCCGTCGTACATCACATTCCATAGAGTAGAACCAAGCACTGAATCCTGTGGATCTCCACTATACACTGGTAGACAAAAGGGCTTCGACTGTTTGCAGTTATAAGCCAAGTGCCAGGTTTTCCCACACTTGAGACACTTTTCCATTATGTCTTCTTCCATGCAGTCTTCCGCCGCATGTCCGTGCTGCCAGCATCTCAAAGACTCAGCTCTTGTAAGGTTTCTACCTCTTCCCTTTCAGGTGCTATGACCCTAAAAGGTTTAAGGAAGTCCCTCGCAGTGCTGGTTCTATCCGAATGCACGCTAAACACACTATTACTCTTTATTGAGTTTAAAATCATAATGTGATATCCTGACTCATGACTGACTCTGACTCATGTGCTTCCCTTCTTTGCTACTGTTGAAATCTTACTTGACTCTCGAATAATTTCTAGGGTTTGCTCGCTATAATCTTAACAAATTATTATGTGTGTCGTTATAAATCACACGTAATATCAATCGTAATTTAGGTAACTTTTATAACTTTTTAAAATCGTCACTAATTGTAAATTTCCAATATCGTAACAAAAAATGTGGCTTTCTCAAATAATTAAAATTGACTTTCAGGAAAACGTTTCCACTGCAAAGATGTTTCTCTTCGAAACTTGACAAAAGGATCTCAGTCTTCAACAATATTTCCACTTTTCACAAAGTGAAATTCGCACGTCTTACGGAATTAACCTTCCTCCGTCGACTTTGCCAAGTCACTCTTTAATACACCCACAAACATTTTATTTTTACTTTCGTTTCAGGTCACTGCATGTTATTCAATAATAATTGTGTTCATAGTTTTTGTGTTTCAAGGCTAACATTAAATAATTCACCCTTCAAGAATGGATGCTTCGTACAAGCGAAGCGATTACTGAACAACAAACCGATGATAAAGGCTTGGCACAAAAATACAAGACAGTATACATGAATGTTTCACATATGTAAACTAACTTTTTTCCGAATGGACTTTTTACCATATCGGTATGCATACTATAAACGGAATATAATGAAAGACTTCCAAACAAAAATTGATCTGGAGATTTGTAAACCAAAGACAGAATATAATTAAAAATAATCAGTTTTTTATTGAACATTTATAAGAAAATTGGCTTACCACCTTGAATGAAAGATCAAAATCGACTTTTCTCACACTCAAGATAAAAAATAACTTGATTTATCTTTATGTAAGGTCGCTCGGTATTAATAGAAGCCAGTCGAATCCTAATGTGGAAGCAGATAGCGAAGTAAAACAAAAAATACTTGTAATTGTTTTTAATTTTTTATTTATAAAAAGTTTTACACTGGGCTTAGGATAAGGCAATTGTGTGTATATAAATTTTAATTTTATTCATTAAAATTATTAATTTACCCTTTTTATCTTTTATAATGTATTTGTATCAATAAATAGGTTTTCCTTTGGTTTCCACTTTTTCCTGCGTTTATATGATGTTCTATTTTAATTTATAGAAAACAAAAAGTTCACCCAAAAATACAAAAAATGCGATTATTAAAGAAGTAAACCAAATGATAAAAACTCCGTACAAATGTCGAAGAATTACAATTGTATCAGATTTAGGATTTTCGATATCTTGCGTTCTGTGAGTGGTATTAGCTAAAATCGTGTTTGGAAACCCACTTTCTGTTAGTCTGTCAGTCAATCGATTAATTATCGGTAAAAAGAAATGTCCCTTTCTCATGTAAACTAAAGCAACTAATCCAGTTAAACCTGTCTCTTCTTCAATGTAATTTAGAAAGTTCATTTCTTTACTAAATGTTCGATATAGAATAAATTTGCCAATGGGTGTACTGTAATTTCGATCAAAAGCTACTTTTCTTATAAATTCTTTTATATTTAAAACATCTACGTCATAAATCTTTTCTACCACTTTTATATATATAGTACTGTTGTTGTAGTTAACTCCTTCTCTCAATGATTTAGTCAAAATTTTGTGGCCAAAAAGACGCAGATCAGAATCAACCAATTTCTGCATTGTATCAATTGCTGGTTCATAACTTGGCTTCATCAGGGCACTTATCAATTTTCCTTGAAATGCGTTATCGATGTGAAGAGTAAAAAATAAATAGATAATCACTAGCAAACGCAAAACATTTGATTTTGGTGGATAAGTAATAGCTACAGAAAAAATTAAAGAATACGTATTCAATAGACAGGCTGCATATCTATTGTATATGACAAACTCGTTGGCACGTTTACTAATGACGTACCAAACTATGCTGGTTGCAAGAACGCAAACTGCAATCGCAACCCAAACTTCTCTTCTAAAAATTGAAGAAATTACGTTCAACTTTATAATCTGACTTGGACGAGGCACAATCCAAACTGCTACATCGTGGTAAAGTAATTTAGTTGTATCGTACTTATAGTAAACCTCAAGGGATCTTGCAACTTCAGAAGATATCACTATATCGTAGGTTACATTGTCGTATATTTCTGTTTCGATATTTTCAACGAGATCGAATCTCACATGAGCTTTTAATAACTTGGCCATTAATATCAAAACGTTAGCCAACATTCCATTTATAGGAGAAATGTGCATTTGATATCTAGAACCGTAAATATTATAAACACTTACAATTCGAATGGTGCAATTGTATAAACTCCTGGTATCTTCTAAAAATGCCACTTTTATATCTTCGTAATTGCAGTTAGAAAATCGTTGGATGAAGAAGTTTCTTCCACAATCATTTTTTTTATCAAATGGCAACCAAATGTAAGAAATTAAAGAATCTTCGTCTTCTAAGTTTAGAACAAGTAACAGAACATTTACAATTTTATACTTCCAAAAGCAACGAAAAACTTCTTCAACTTTTGGTATGGAAGAAGCCACTATTACGTATTTACCTCTTGGACTATGCCTTGGATTCCATGCTGGACTGTGAACAAAGGTTTGCAAAGTAAGATATAAATCTTCAAAATTCTTTGTATAAATAATATAATTATTACAATCGTAACTTGCGTTAAAATTTTGTAAATGATCGCTCGTTGTTATGATGGCCGGATTGGTAATATTTTTCAATAATTTCACTTCCTGATCTGGATTAATTATAAAATGTAACGTACTATAAAGTGGAAATAACTTTAGAATTATTTTATTAACGCAATTTTCAGCTTTTGTTAACGTATCGCTAAAAAGAATATCGAACGACATTGTTGCGGTTGACAATATAAAATTAAAATTAAATAAGCAATATATTAATAACATTATTTATTCGTTTCGTCTAATTGTAAAACCCAAGTACCTACACATAAGTAATCGTTTGAATGTCGACAAAACTAAAATTAGTTTGTGCTAAGTACCTATAAGTGCTAAGTACCTATATTAAGTTTCATTTAAGTTACTTTTCTGTATAAAAGTTCAATTAGCGTTAAAATAAAAATAAGAGCCACTTAGTTTTAAATAAGTAAGTAAATGGTGTCTCCATTATAATGCATAAAAAATTAAAAAATATGTTAAATCGTGGGAACCAATAAATGAACGTATCATCCAAATGACGATCCTGATTAGGGGAAGAACTATAATCATTCTAGGAATCTACGTAAACGATGACGCTACAAGTAAAAGAAAATTTTGAAGATATCCTAAGAAATACCATGAAAAATATCGCAAAACATCACGAGATCATTATAACTGTACAAAATTTTTGTAGGATAATGCAAAAGTTTTTCAAAAAAAATCGATTTTAAAAATGTAAAATTTACATGTATTGTAGATACACGTTTTAACACGAGTGCGTGATAGGTCGTGGTTCAGTTAGGCAAAAAAAATAAAACAAACCCTCCGGACGCACATAACAATTTAAAAATATCCCTGTAGAATGGCAGAACTCGCCAAGGGTGGAACTCGAAGCCATAGAACTCGTCAGGTTGTCGACCGCATAGCGTAGAGGAATGGCAATGCGAAGCGTTTAGCGCCGTGGACGCTTTAATCATCTTCATCTAGTGAGTTAATATACTGTAATCATATTTTTGAATGCGTGGCAAACGGCAAATAATCACTAATCTCTACGGCTTTACAAGTCGGAGAGCTAAGACTTCTCAGGGGGGTTTCAAGGTGGCTTACTTGAACAATTTTGGGATGCAGATTATACACAAATAAAATACACCAATTCCACAGAGTAAATAAGTTTATAAAATTTTTGATTATCGATACTTGATTTGAGAACAATAATTCTCCAATAAGGCTTTTTGTGTGAAATGTGTTGCAGTAATTATCAATCAAATTATATTTAATAAAACTAAAAATTATGACCTGATACGGCCCTGATTTGCTGGCTTTTCTTGTCTGGTTTCTGTTTCAAAACCTTTCGGTTCTCTGGTTTGAGTCTTAGATTTTGGACTATCAGCCTTCCTAAAATTCTGCAGTTCTATATAAAATTTCTAATGTTTTATACAGAAAAATTTTAAACGCTTTAAAATCCTCAAGCTGTGTAAGTTCTATGAAGAAATTATTAAATTTTATCACAGAAATTTAAGTGCTTAAAAATTCTTGTAATCCATAAAAATCTCCAGGATCCCCCAATATTTCGTTTTATTATTTTATCCCCCACCCTCTTCATCTTTTTTCTGGAGCAATCGGAAATTGAAAAATAACATGCTAGTATTATTTTGAATAAAATAGAGAATATTTCTTTCAATCTTTAAGAACTTTGATCATTAATAATATAAATGCATACATATCTATTCTCTTATCTGTGATAAACTGATAAGTATGTATCTCCAGCAATTTCATGTTGATTTGAGAGTTCCTTAACCCCCCAGTACTAACAGTCGGTCTCACAGACCAACGACTTCTATTTTTAACTGTAAATTTATATAAACAATAAAATAAAACAATAAAATGTTAATAAAAATGACTTTTTTCTACTAGAATTGACATTATCATAAAGAAAAATACCTAGACATTTGATATTATCCGTTAAAAAAAAAGGGTTAAAGCGGTGCATGTGCATACGTTTTTCCTTCAGGATCTGCAGCTCTCAATCACATTTCATTTCTTTTTACAAAAATCATTAATTTTGAATTTATTTTAAAGAATAAAAGATCGATCTTTTGATCGATCAGAATTTTGAAAACAAAAAAAAAATTTTTTTATTCAAAATATTCTGTTCAACCAAGTCCAAGTCCCAAAGTGCCCAACAAATAACCAAATTTTTTTTTACATCGATAACAAGTAAATTTTGACCAAAGTAATAATTTATTGTAATAAGACAAAATTACATGAAATTACATCGTGACATCGTGACATAATCCGACATAACCCAACTTTCTTCTGTCATTCACAGAACATGCAATACTTTTGGTGCGTAAATAAACTATAAATGAAATTTTTCGTGAGTGGGGAAAATATAATTGGCAATCAGCTGATTACCAGATGTAACACGATGGTCTAGCGATGCAAAAAATAGAAAAATTGAACACAAAGACGTTTCGACACTTTTTTAAATGTACAATGTCATACTTAAAAATAAATAATTTAAACGTAGAGTTCAAAAAGTTGTGACAAAGCCATTAAGGTGAGTCGTGATAAAATCTTATTACTTTCCATTTAAAGAACTTTAGTTATAATTATTTTAATTTTTAATGAAAGTTGAAGGTTATGATTTTTTGTGGACATTAAAATTGGAAATCAGTAGCGTAACTAACGTTGGAGAATTTTATTACAAAGGCTCCGATAACGTAGATGCGCTTTTGATAATATAAAATAAAACGATTTAAATTACGCAAATTTTCTTTTATAGAACAAATGGCCATTGCGCGCAACAACATTAACGAACTAATTTTGTTGTTGCGAAACAACGGCGACAAAATATTAAATTCTTCCAGTAAGTTGTCGCTTTCGGCTTCCTTGCTGTGCAATCTCAATGAATCTTTTAGCAAACGCAAGAAAAATCATTTGTCTCCAAATAACTGTGATATGGAGTTTTTGTTGAACGTAGTTCAAAAAACTCTAGCCTTAAAGATACTGCCAGATCCTTCATTTTGGAATAATGAAAAAATTATAGACATAAATTTATTTGTAAATTTAAAATTTCTGGAAATACGCCGCTTAAGTCTGAATTTAATCAAAGGAATAAAAAATCTGAGACCTCAATTGGAGTACATTACTTGCATGAGGAACGTTCGTAATTTAGGCGAAATATTAGAAAATTGCGGCGCAGATAATTGCCAGGGTTTTGTTTGGAAGAAATTAAAAGAAATCATTTTTAATTATAATTGTCTGGATAATGTGGACAACAGTTTGGAATTCACGCCTTGGTTAGAAACGTTAGACTTAAGTCATAATCACATACAAAACGTCCAATTATTGAACTGTCTTCCAAATTTAACTTACTTAAATGTAAGCTTCAACAAATTAGAAAACGTTCCGATAATAGCGGGTCAATTATCGACTCATCTCAAAGTATTAATTTTAAATAACAATTTTATCGAAGATATAAATGATTTGTGTACTTTAGTGAACTTAAATGAATTAGATTTGAGCTATAATTGCTTACTAGATCACAACATTCTGATACCGTTAACCAATTTGCCTGCATTGAAGTGGCTATCACTGATCGGTAATCCTTTGAGTTTTCACGATGAACATCGTACACACACTGCTTATTATTTACACTTTAATTGTACAAATATAAATTTTATATTGGACAAGGTAGTTCTAAATAGCTACGAAAAGAGCTTTATTGGATCAATCCGTAATTTTGTGGCTTCCTCAAGGTCCCACTTAAATTCGGTGTGTTCTACTGAATCCGCTAATACCGTCATTAATACAAATCTGTGTAATTTGAACGGTGCAACTTCCGATATAACTACATCAACTTTGAAATCAGATTCTGAGAATGAAGATGTTGAAAATTGGTGGATTAAAAAGCGTACTCAAGATGGTATGCAGGACAGCGGAATTGTTGCCGAAAAGAGGCCTCATTCTCCAGCTGGTTTAAGTATAGGTAAGTTTTTATTCTTTGTGAAAGATATTTTTTGATGTATCTTCGGTTTCAGGGTCAGCTACATCTTTGAACAACGATTCGCAACATAAACTGCTTCAATATGAAAGTGACATAGAAGTTATCAGCAATCCAAGTCAAAGCAGCATTGAAGTTATAGGAAGAAGTTCACATAGTAATGTTCGGTAAGTTTTGGCTGGATCTCAAAAACTAGTACATTTAGATTTTTATCCCTGAAATCAAACTATTTGTAATTATTGTACGCAATAGGAAATTAAACGGATACATAAAATTTTTGAATTTTACACCTACTCGGAAGCACTCTTGGTTATTTCATTAATTTCAGATTTGGACGGATCTTTCCCTCAAGGGAAGTGGAAACAATGACAGATCTCAGTAGTATACATAAGGAACAACACAGATCGTTATAACAAAATTAAATTTTTTTATATTAAAAATAATTTAAATCAAATTGCCAAAAAGTACCTACCTTTTTTTTAAGAATTTTTTTATTTCTACAGTAGGTATAATTTTTACGATGTTAAGTTTTTTAATTTATTTGTTGACATTTAAATTTTTTTTAAATATTTTTGTGCTTCTTGTATATAATTATATTTGTGTGTAACTGGCAAGCTATTTATGTAATTAATTGTTTTTTTTTAATAATAATAAATAATATTTTACAAACGATTTTATTTTAATATTATAAACATAACGGCACAAAAAAAATTACATTTGTTACAAAATTCCACTATTATATACAATCACTTTAACCATTAGTTTAGCACCATTTCCTTCAAAGAAGTGATATTTTTGTACAAAAATTGCAATGAAGCTTGACTTGACTAAATAAATACAATTTATAACGTTTCGTATAATAAAAGTACCTATAGTAATTTATAGCTACAAAAAAATATAGATATGTTAAGATGGATACTTCCCCTTATTAAATAATCATTAATGACAAACTAATGTGGTATAACCACTTTCTTTGGCGATCTTGGCACATCTTCAACTTTTTGTATTGATGTGAGCCTACAAGCTTAATTATCTCATCTTCATAATTAAGTTTCCTGTTTACTCATAACATCAAATACGATAAATTAATTCAAGTGCTACTTTGTAAGGATCATACAATACTATTTTAACCACGTAGAAGTTCCTCCAAAATATATAAACTAGAAAACAAGTGGCTTCCTATTTAGCAAATTGGGGAATTACCCCAACAGTTTCGATTTTTATAGTAGAAAAAATATTATATAATCCTTATTAAGTATAGATATTTTTGATTCGTATTTCTTTAAAAGCAGAATCGAAGTTATGAATAGGCAGGAAGATTCTTAATCCTTTGGAGGTCTCAATTGTATGTGTGAAATACATTTTGCCGTATATTCATAATAGATAAAAATAGGCTGCGACCCCTAAAGGTTTAAAACGGTTTAAATATTCTTAAAAGTACTTGAAAGAACCCAACTTTATTGTACGATATGACGGATGATAGCTGCATCAAAAAGGACCTAAGCTTCATCGTCTTCAATAACAACTGTGCTGTGGCAAATTGGGCATTCCATGACTGGCGTTTCGCGACCTCGTTGTCTTTCGTTGCTAAACTGCGTCGAGCACTTCATACACCTGTACACTACAAGTTTACTATGCTCCGGTGGACGATTCGTTAAAATGTTGTTCAAAACACATGAAAGTCTCGTAGCTTCATTAACATCGAGTACATACAATCGTTCGCGACGATCACGTTTAACTGTATCGAAAGTTAAACGAATTTCGGTACAATCGTCACCCAGAAGTTCGCAACTTTGTAAACCTTCCAGATGCCAATGCGTTCTCTCCTTCCCGGTCAAACTTTCTCGTTCCCGCAAATGCGTATCAGTTAATACAATAAAGAGAGGTTCTGGATCATCTTTAATGTTGGCTAGATATAAATTCTCTTCACCTTCGCCCAAATTTTCGTCATCACTCAAAGGCGGTTCTGGGGTCGGTGCGCGTTCGCCACCATAAACACTGTTGTTATCAGAAACAGCGGACTCATCGTTTGCAGTAGTGAACGTATTAATGGTCGATTGTTCCGATACAATTTCACATTTATCTTTCGATCCGAAATCAACATCCTGAGCATGCAAGAGAAAATCGTTTTCATATGGACTTGACGAATTGGTAACCCAAGTCTTTTCTATTCCCAACACTTCTTGAACATAGGAACCACCCAAACTGTTCAGCCAATTTTCACCATACTCTCGTCGCAACTGTTCAATTTTTTGTTTCGTCTCCAAGTGGTCTAGATTACCACTGAAAGAAGCAGTGGAACATGTCATGCTGGCTTCCATATCAACATTTTCTTCACCGTCTGATATAACCACGTTTCGAACGCGATGGTGTCTTGCAGTGCCCACCAATGTACCGTCACCAGTGGATGAACAAAACGAAGAATGATGCGATCTATGCAGCACCGCTTGAATTAAATGCAACGATCCAACAAGTTTTTTCTCAGCTGGATTTAGTAAAACGTGATCCAAGGTGAAACGTACTGTTCCCGTGTTGCTGTGCAAATAACGAGCCAATCGGGTTCGATGTTGAGGATGAAAACTAAGCGGATTACCGTCCACGTTTAACCAGTGCAAAGCAGCCAAATACGTCAACGAACCCAAAGATTCGTGATCCAGCAAGCAATTATTACTCAAATCCAATTCGCACAAATTAATCAAAGTGGTTAGTTCCCTTATATCTTCGATAAAGTTATTGTTGAGTATTAGCACTTGAAGACGACTGCAAAGTTGTCCGGTAAAGGTAGGTATTGTCTCGAGTTGATTATAAGACAAATTTAAACTCTTTAAATTCGGTAGACAATTAATTTGACGAGCATCACTAATTTGGTTGTGACTCAAATCTAGGGAATTCAACCAAGGTATGTACTCCAAACTAGGATCTAATTGTTCTAAATTATTGTGACTAAAAATCGCTTCCTTTAAGTTACACCAAGTGTAACCCAAACTATCATCCGCACCACATTTCTCCAATATTTCGTTCAAAGATCGGAGACTTCTATTACACACTAAAAAGTTGATATGTCTTTTCAACGATTGAATTCCACGCACAATCGTAGGACTAACTTTATTCAATTCCAATAACTGAATATTTTTAAATTTAGAAATGTCCACAATGGGAGCATCGGAACCTTGTGGTATAGATGGAGTCAACTTCAAACTAAGTGTTCTTTGTACAAAATCGTGCAAAAATTGCAAATCTCTATAAAATTCTGTCTTAACGTTACTGTTATTTACCACTTGAAACGTTGAATTTGTGGCATCTCGTTCGATCACCTGTTCAAAGTAATGATTCAAATTACACAACAAACTGGTAGACAAAGAAAATTTACTCTTAGAATTTAGTGCCTTATCGCCATTATTCCTTAGCACGACAGCTAACTGAGAAATTTGTATAATTTCCATAATTTTAAAGACACATTGAAATTAAGTTTTCGATATTTTAACAACAACTTTATACTCTGAACTGTTGGCACACTTATGAACAATTACAATAATGTTATCACACAGCTTTTTCTTATCAATATTTAGAGAAAATATTTAATTAACATGAGTATTTAAAGGTTATGTTATTTAAATTAGTCTGACAAAAGTGACCTTCAGGTGGATAAATGGCACGGGTTTTAAAAATCATTTCCATATTTTTAAGTAATTATCATTTTATTTGCGTCACGAGTTATATTATTATCAAAATACTACTTTAAATATTCCTGATTTCTTTTTATTTTTAGAATATACCGATATCCAAGAAATTTATATTTACCAATTTAAATATTGGACATTTTTCTTTATTTTTCGCACAGCTCATTATTAAGTTATTAATTAATTAAATTAAAAATAAATTATAGCACAAAATAAAGTTAATCAAAATCAGCAGACTAACAGATATTAATCGCAGGTCTTCACATTTTTATTAATTTTGACTTCCCCGATCATCAAGTTTTAGTAAAAACTAAAAATTTACATCTAAGTTGATAATATGTAATATAAGAAACATTAATTAATTAAAGTATGTTGTACGTACACCTTTAATCGACACAACCGACTAACATTCCTGGGCAACCTATTAAAATAAATTGTATAGTAAAGAAAATCTTGGTAGTCTGAATTGTTTTATTTTTTAGAATAAAAGATTTTGTGACTTTTATGTTGCCTTTTAATTCTTTTGTAAAAATATTTTATCATTTTTAGATTACATTATATTTTAATTCGTTTGGAGTCAAAATTTATGTAAATGGCTAATCTGACAGACAAAACTTTATTTCGGCTGTAAGAATAATTTTACATTTTACCTAATTGTGCCTAAAGAATTCCACTTTTAGTGATAATGCCGTGATGAGGGTGAATCATAAAATTGCAATGGAACGAGATCCGAAACTGCATATAGGTTTAAATCCGCTATTGTTAACGATGAGACGAGAATTGCAAACTCTTAATTTCATGAGCCATATTGTAACTAAACTTTTGAGCCTATAATTTTATCTAACAAATAATTTGTAGGCACGAAAGAAAAAGCTGAAAGAGTTACTGAAAACTGATTATTTAAGGGAAAATGAAGAATTACGAGAAGTAAATCTGGCTTACACAAATACAGAAGTTTAAATTTTAATATGTTTGTACATCATTTTGAAGCAATCAAAATTTCCTCTAATATAAACATACTAATAATTTAATAACTTGATCTATATATTTTCTATAATAAATTGAAAGTTAGAATTGAAGTCTATAAGTCTTTTCGTTGTAAATTTTATACCAACACTGCTATACATTTATTTTAAAACTTCTTCACATCTTGAGCTGAAATTGCATATATTACAGCCAGATTACAAGACTGCATAAATATAATGAAAAGCTAATTTGATTGGTCTATATAATATATTTCATTGTGACAATTGATATACATTAACGTCAAATACAAAATGACTTCTGGTGCTGATAAAGCAATTTTTCGAATGTAAGTTTCACTAAATAAAAAATCAAAATTATCGTAATTGTCTGTTTTCAGAAATGATGCCATTATGGCAATAGATCATAAGATAGAAATAAATCGAAATTCAAAATTGCACATTGGTTTAAATCCCCTTTTGATCCCCATGAGGCATGAATTGAATGTCATCAATAAAATGTTGAAAACTGTAACCAAGACCTTGTTACCGTTTGAACAGTATAATTTTTTTAAATCTTTTAGAACAGATCGAGAAATCTTCGAGAATCATTAGTCAAAGATTACTTACGAGAAGAGGCAGAGTTAAGGAACATAGATAGAGCCTATACAAATACAGTGAATTAAAATTTCAACAGTTTCTTTAATTTATATACAGAAGGAAAAACTTTTATAATATATTTTTACAAACTAATTTTAAATTTAAAACAATCAAAAAACCAAAGTCTCCGAGAGGAGAGTTACAAGATAATTAAATTTATTTTTGGTCATTACAATTGCACCAACACAAAAGTGTTCATCTTTTTGTCAGATTTAATAACTTAATATGAATTAATATTAAATATATATATAATTATTTAAAAACTATTAAAGAATTTAAAAACCAGCCAGCTTGTATTAATTTAGAAATACAAGTTAAAAGTAGTCGAATATACCGAAATTATTTATTTACTTGCACAGTATGTACACGGCAGTTGATATAACAAATTAGTTTATTTCTCTTGTTGGCATAATTCAGAGTTCATAAGAATAATAAATTATATTTGTACATCAAAGTGTTGTATTTCCACCTGTAAATTCGCTAAATCATTGTTTTAATCTAATAGAAGTTTTTAAATCCTCTTCCTCTGTCGTTGTTTCTCTACTATTAGTATTCTTAACGTAAATAGGACCTTTTTTACCAGTTACATACTCTTCTGTTACTTGAACCCCCATTATTTCAGAACCTGGTACTTCGAACATGGGTTCCAATAATAAAGTTTCCTATTGGAAAAAAAAGTAGAAATGCAAAATAAAAAAAAAGTTCAAATTTACCATTATTGCTCTTAAACCTCGGGCACCTGTTTTCCTCTCCATTGCTAACCTTGCTATAGCTTTTAATGAGTCGGGAGTAAAGCCTAATTCACATTGATCCATCGCCAGTAACCGCTGGTACTGAGGTACGATAGCATTACGAGGCTCGGTGAGAATACGAACTAATAAAGACTCATTTAAACTGTGGAAAGGTACTAAAACAGGAAATCTTCCAACAAATTCCTAAAATCAACCAAACTTACTAAAAGAAAAACAAAATGATAAAAACTTACGGGAATCATTCCAAATTCTATGAGATCACGAGCTTGAACTTGTTTCAAAGAAACATCCTTTTCTAAATTTTCCTCTTCTGCAGACATCGAAGACTTATCCAGTGCTTGTTGGGTTACAGCACGTCGTCCTTGACTACCAGATATGGAAGCACCGAAACCAAGGAACTGAAATATTAAGAAAATAAAAAACGTTGATTTAAAGAATAATTATCGAAGTTACATTTTCATTGTTGCGACGCTGAACCAATTTTTCCAAACCATTGTATGCCCCACTAGCAACAAACAGAATATTTGTTGTATCGACTTGGATAGTTTCACCTCTCAATTTTCGCGGAGAATTTCGTTCGGGTACGTTAACAATTGTACCTTCTAACATCTTCAACATTCCCTGTTGAACCCCTTCACCTAAAACCAAATTTGAAGAAATTGCAACTACAGATTATAATAAAACAAACCTCCAACATCACGCAACTGATGAATTCCTGGTACAGCACCAATTTTATCAACTTCGTCCAAAAACACTATACCAATTTGTGCCCTTTCTACACTATAACCTGCATCTTGCAATAACTTTCCAATTACACTTTCAATATCTTCACCAACATACCCCGCTTGCGTTAAGGTAGTGCAATCACATATCGCAAAAGGAACGTCCAAACATTGAGCAATAGTTTGTGCCAACAGTGTCTTACCTAAAACACAAAAATGATTAATCCACTAAATTCGTTGATTACCACCACTTTTACCTGATCCTGTTGGTCCCAACAAAAGTATGTTACTCTTCTCCAACTTGAGATCGTGCGAAGATTGATCCAAAATATCGGAACCTGAAGTGCTGTGTCGAGTCCCTGCGGTGGTATCTGAGTGAGAATTTTGAAAGTTCAGACCCATCGAATTGGAATGCCCCATTCCTGTTATATGGAGCAGATCTGCACATGTTACGCAAATTTGTAGATTTTTCTACTCATTCATTCACTTTAGGTAAAACTTAAAAAGCATTATGTCGCAAAACTGTTATTCTGTACAAAATTTGAATATCTTATGTAAGTTCCATCAATGACTATATTTGTAAAAAAAAAAATCAAAGAATTCTTTAAAGAAAAAATGAAGCGTTTAAAAATGTTTAACTAGTGGAAGTAAATTGGGAAGATTATAATATACTACAGCTTTCTATATAAATTTGCTATTATTATTACATTTTATTGGTATTGTATATATTTTTGTATCAAAACAAAGATGCTACATATTATATGCAACAAAATCAAAATTTGAAGGTTCAAATGTTTCTTACATGGTCCAGAAATAATTTCTTTGGCATTGCTACCTATAATGAACCAGAGAGAATTACCTTAAAAGAAACGTCAGCATTTTGAAGCAGAGCAGGTATTTGATTGCTTAAAACTCTCTACTGCCGAAGCCAATGTTGATCATATCAAGAATGACAACGATGATGACATTGTTGGAAATGCATCAAACAGGGATTGACGGAAACTCAAATTCAAATGACAATATGTTTCAATTGTTTCCATGTACTTTTCAACAGGACAAATATTTTTGAATCGTAGTTTATACCTAAATTTAGCACAGCTCCCAAAATGGTTCATTCTAATTTTCCAAGCATACAAATTCTACAATCAAATTATCAAATACCTCGGTGAGAAAAGTTTTGATGAGGGCCTTGTTCCATTACGGCTATGTCCTGTCTGGCACCCCCATTTGGTAGATTGTTAAAAATTCGTTTGTAGTGATTGTAAACGGCAACCGACAGCACCTAATAAAAAAATTATGGTTTAAGTGGAAAAAACTTCATCTCTCATAAAATCCTCACCTTTTTAGCATGTTCTTGTCCAACCACATGTTTGTTGAGAAAATCGTAGATTTTTTTGGGTGGAGGAGGAGGTTTGCGAAAGAATCCGGTTTTCGAGTCAACTCCCTCCTTTTTCTTGCTGTCGAGTTCGCTTAAAACGACGAAAAAGTGATGACACTTCTCGCACTTGACAAATCTCGTAGAACTGACAAATGTTTCCACATGAGTGCAGGGATCACCGCATTTGGGACAAGATAAAGTGTTTTTGTTTTTTCCTCCACCACCGCCACCACCGGTAGGCGTTGTAGGAGGTTGTGAATTGCTCGAAACGTCTTTTGAAGATGTTGTGGATGTATTTTTAGTGGTATTATTATTATTAGGAGGATCACCCGAAGTTGAAGCTTTGTATAGCAATACGTTTGTCGAAATTGAATTTCCATTAATTAAAAACTTTTTGTTCAATACTGACGATAGAATTACTGAAAAAAAAATAATAAAAATTTTAATTTTTAAATCGAGATAAACCACTATTGCTTTTGTATAATTTGATAAATTTTCAGGAGTGATACTCCAGTATGCAAAACTTAGAACGAATTATAAACAATAATTAATTACTGCCGAGTAATGATAGATACAATAAATAAACTTGAGATTAAATTTTTGAAGGTGACAAAGTAATAATCTAATTTGGTAGCATGGCATTGTTATAGTACCAGCCGTTGATTTGTTAATATTTAATTGTAGTTAATTATTTATGAATACCTTGAATTAGATTTCCTTAAAATTCAACTTCTAAAATCAAGACCAAGGGTGAAAGTGTTACAATAAGGAAAAAATTACCGTGTTAATTACAATTTAATTTGAATTCCCCCAGTTACCTTGAATTTAAGCCAAACAAAACGATATCCATGTTCCGTGATCTGTGACATGGTAAATTAAAAGGCCAAATGAGCATTTAAAAGCCGACAGTGTACTCAGACATAAAGAGCATTATATTTACTTTATATTATAATAATTTCAATGTAAATATAAACGCTGTTATGTTGATTATCGTCTAACTCCATATCTTGTCCACTTCATAATACATAATACCATAAAACAGGCCTTTTAAAGATAAACTGATAAGAATAATAAATAATAAAAATTAAATCAAAATCTATAGTACAAAGAGAGATAGAAATGATATATAATTTTTTCAAAATATTGAAAGCTGCTAAAAAATTAACCGAGTTCTGTTTTTAACCGAGAGAATTAATCCGACTTCTTAAAATACATAATAACATGATTCTCATGTTTCCGATTCCGATTATTTGTGTAAAAACAAAAACGTTCAAAAATAAGCTTAATCTCTAATTGTAAAATAAATAGTGTATTATTTTATTGGGAGCTAATGTTGAACCCTTTGTGGTGAGTTTATAAGATGAAAAACAAACACTAGTACATTTCGCCGTCTCGAAATGGATTTTTCAAGAGGTGGGAAGCAAAGTGTGTATATTTTTTTAATACACAGTAAAATTTAATATATTAAAATTTAAAAACGAACAAATTAATTAAGCAACGAAATTCGAATTATTTTTATTGTTGCATCTAGAATAAGTTAATTTACATTGTACAATCAATAATTCAAATTTCTTTTACGGCCTTTTAACTGCTTTATTTATTATTGTTTTGTATTATATTTACCGCCGAATTAGATTTAACATTTATTTATTTCATTGCATTTAATCAAAAATTCGTAAAGTTAATTTTAACTTAATAGATTGAAAATTTACTACTTACACTAAAAGAAAATATTTAATTTATATTCTATTATTTTTTAATTAAAAGAAATAATATTTTGTGTGTTAATGTACAAAAATAAAACAATTTACGATTGTTGACCTAGGATAGTATCTGTGAGGTCGAATGTAGTAATTTATGTGTACTACTTTTGCTTTAACCACATAAGGATCGGTTAAACCGGACAGGACAGCATATATGCCCGTGTATGCACAGACATAAGCCAGAGAGACAAAAACTACATTTTAAAAATTTACTAAAAATATATAAATTTTAATTTGTAAAATATTAATTTGTATTATAAGTAAATTTTTTTTTAAATGAACTCGAGTTAATTTAATACTAATAAAATTCAATGTATTATGAACTTGTTCATTTAAAATACATTTTAGCTTAAAAATTTACATCGCAGAAAGATTTAAACCTAAATTGTTTAATAAACATGAGAATCTGAACATAACAAACAAATACATTAGCATTTATACCGGTTAAAGAAATATTATTAATTAGAGCAGTCAGGGCCGTAGTTAGACATTTACCATGGGGGGGGGGGAATAAAATTAAAAGAAAGGGTTGGCATATGCTTGTATTTTAAATTAATTTTTGTAATCAGGAAATACCAAGCAAAAATTACAAATAAAATAATATTAATACCTACATAATAAAAAAAAATATATAAATAAATATAAAATAATAATACATTAAAAAAAGAAACAATTTAAAATTACAAAACCATTTTGCTATTTTTGAGGCAAAACTTTTCGAGTACTTCTACCTGCATTTCCTTATGACCTTTTCGCCACAAAATAAAAATTTTAAAATTAAATTAAAGTTATGAATTGTTTGTGTACAAAAATAATTAGTTTGGACACAACACACTTAAAATAAATTAATCGTATTTCTTTTAAACCGAATTTATTTTTTTGTGAAAAGGTCATAAAAGGAATGCAGGTAGATGTACTTAAATGTACTAAACCAACCCGTTTATCATGTTCAATACGTTTTAATGCAAAAACAGGTACTGTGAAAATGAACCTTTATGACCTTTCAAATTTTTTTACTTTGTACTTGCACTTTTCCAGTTTACAGTTAAGAGATGAATTACGCATTGTAAAATTTTGTTAGGCCTGCCGCTTTTATTACATTCTTCGTACATTTTTTTCAGTTGAAAGTTTAGAGATGAATTTATCTGTCGTATTAATTACTGTTTATTAATTTTGCTTTCACGTGCACATTGGAAACATTTCTTAAATGTAGTACTTATTTAGAATTACTAAACCCATGGGGGGGGGGGGGGGATTGAACCCCCAAAACCACCCCCTTATATACGGCCCTGAGAGCAGTGGTTCCCAATTTTAGATGAGATGATTTTTGTAGCTCGCGTGCATTTTTGATAGCCAAATATTTAACAGCAAATTAAATTTCTGCTTCTTGATGGAAAAGATTAGGAACCACTGAACTCGAGTAGCCTGATTTTATTAATTTTAAATAAAATAATTATAATAATAACTTACAGGGTTAAAAGCATAAAAATTCCTAAAATTCCAAAATTAAAATGTTTTATTTGAAAATTTATTTTTATTATATTATGGAAACTTATTTTACAGGTAAACCTAATTCATCCTGAAAAGCTTCCCTATAAAATTTGTTTAAGTAAAATTTTCACATACCAATTTTTCTCCGGGTGCGATTAAATTTATGTATGTTACTATACAAACTCCTGGCCTCTTTAGGCCTTTGAGAAATAATAATATATTATAATAGTAATTATTTTATTCAGTTATATATTATTAAAAATTTTATTAAGAAATTCAGAATTATTTTTATTTTTATGCAGTAGCAAAACCAAAAATTTGTATTCAAATTTTATGCAAAACTAAGCAACTTACTATTATTGTTGTTATTTGCTTAGAAATAGATATAACATGTAGGTATACATTTCAACATTTGACCTCATCAAGGTAAAGCAGAGCAGAACCAAATGGAATTTGTTGAATTCTGGCTATATTTCAAAATATAGTTTGAGAAATAAAACTTTAGCAAACCTTCATGAACAGGCAATTAAACATTTTTTTTGTAGATATCAATTTAATTGTGATGAAAGGAATCCATTAAATTGGGTCAAAGCAAACCGCTCAAATCCAAGTCAAAGCGCACGAAATTAAATAATATTACGATTTCTTTTATTGCAAAATGAATTTCAAAAATGTATCAATGCAAATCGCTTTTTATTTTTCGATTTTAAATTGGAGCAAATCCAAAACTACTTCGCACAACAAAATAATGCGCATATAGAATAAAAACAATTCCAATTTTGAATTTATATACAGGGTATTAAAAACGGCAACACTCTGGTTGTCAAAAAAACAAATTTTGAAAAAAAAAGTCAGTAGAAACGTGGGCAATTTTAAAGGGGCTTTTAGAATTTAATAAAAACATTTATGTTTATTTTATTATTTTAAAGATTTTAAAATGTGTTCACAAATTTTGGCGTTTGTTTAGAATTAATTTTGTACCTAAAAAATTACGCATTTGACATTAAATTTGTCAATTTTTTCGACAAAACTACGTACTCATCAGAAACTATTGGCGACAAGAGGTTTGTAGGGTTAAAAAAATTGAAGACAAAAGCAATGGTTTATATTATGCTAAAATGCATTAGCACAAGTAGGAAATGAAATTAGTAAATAACTTACCCTGCTGAAACTTGACATTTCGTGCTACAAAAGCAATTTTTCCAGCGGTGACTAAACCGCATCTTACAGTGGTCATTTTTGCAAATTACTAGGTCGATGACAAAATAGCACTAAAATTAATAACGTTAATCACTTTTGTAAAAACATATACGTATAGAATAAGGTAGGTATAGTCGAATGTAAAATTTTGAACCTTCTGTTCAACTCTTGATAAGATGTCAAGGTTCTAATGTCATGACGCAACAAAACAAACACAATTATTGTAATAAATACACTACAAAAACTAAGAAAACAAAATTTAAACTAAAAAATTTTTCCGAATATCACAGGTGAACGATTAAAAATTAACTAAAAATTTTGGTATATATTATTAGCATGACTGAACTATCACAAATATCAGATGTTTACCGCTTCGATTTGACAGAATGACGTTTGCGCATGTACAAAGTGCGACCGCCATCTGACAACGCAACAATAAATTTCTAAATTATATAATAATTTAAATTTTTGCCCCACGTTTGATTTCAAAACCTTCTTTAAGGTTACAAAGCTGCCAGATTTGAATGCCAATTACAGGTTTTTCCTAAAAAGTAGAACGATGTGTAACACCTGCATAAATATATCCTTTTTTTAGGACCAGTGGCGTAGTTATTTTATCACATACACTGAGAACTTGAGAAGTTCAAACTAAATTTTTCAAATCTAAATCTTTTTAGGCAATAATTAGTTGTTTGAATCAAGTATTACAATTTGGGGTAATTTTAAACAGATTTCCAGGACTACAATGGTCTTCGGTTTTCGACTTATTATTGTAACGGAAAAAGAAAATCAATAATTTTGTCTAGAAGATCGTTTCAATCGGGCCCAGGCAAATACCTCCAAAGCTGCCTCTTTGAACATTAGAAAAAGATTAATTTTTCGAGGAAGAAAAAAGTAAAAATATCTTGGAATATCGTAAAAACCTACCTGTATAACGGTGTTACGTCAAGCACACGCAACAGCACTTAAAGGCAGAAAATCGTGATTTTATTCCTTGTAGCGACAATTAGAAGTCTCGGACAGAACTGGACTAGTAATAATTTAGTTACCAAGCAATTTTTTTAAAAGGTCGCCCCAGGTTTCAAAAGTGTTTTTACAGAAAATTAGGTAGATACTATATAAAAATACATCGCTTACGTTGAGCTGTGGATATTCCATATTCCAATAAAAACTGCATGCTCTCTCTACTTTTCTCCTCAAAATAGATTTTGAAAAAAACTAATTTTTGGTATATTCCGATATTAAATAAAAAAAAATGTTTAATTTATTTATTGGTCATCAATAAGGTACATTAAAAATTACAAGTATAATCATAATGGCAATCTTGTCAAAGAGATGAAAAAACAATAAAAATTGTTATTTACCTACAAATATTCAACAACTAAATAAAACTTAAATCACTATCACAACAAGTAAACCTTGTTCACTATGACTAGAGAATAATAAAAAGAGTGTATTTATTAATTCTTTGCAATAATACTGACCAATATGATTTCACTGGTAACTTACTAGCTCATCAACAACAAAAATATTAAAAATTTGTGTTACTGGGGAAAAAATTAAACTAATTATTGTATATTCCCTACCAGTTGAGGTTTATTACAATTCTAAAGAAACTCAGAGTTTTTCGATTATAGCTTTAGTGAATTCGGAACATTTTGCGTTACCTCCTAAATCACCTGTCAAGTGCTTTCCTTCTTTTATCGTTGCAAAGCAAGCACTTTCAATTTTATCTGCAAAAGAGTCCAACGTCATATACCTTAGCATCATTACAGCTGATAACAGTAAAGCAGTTGGATTGGCTTTATCGTGTCCAGCTATATCGGGTGCAGTTCCATGCACCTGTAATTTTTAATAAATAACATGAGATTCAAAAAACTCTTGTATAACTTACAGATTCAAATAGAGCGCCATTCAAGCCCATGTTTCCGGAAGCTGTAAGTCCGAGACCCCCTACGAGTCCAGCGCACATGTCAGATAAGATGTCACCGTACAAGTTAGGCATCACCAAAACGTCGTATTTTGAAGGATCTTGCACCATATTTAAACACACCGTATCTAAATATTTCTCTTCAAAGTGAACTTCTGGATGTTTCAAAGCAGCGTCACGACAACACTTCAAGAACAAACCGTCAGACATTCTCCTAAAATATTCAAAATAATTTATCTAAATTTTCTCAAATAACATAAAACTTGCATGATATTGGCTTTGTGGACTGCAGTCACTTTTTTCCTATGATTTTCTATACAGTATTGGAAGGCGTACTCGGCTACACGAGCAGAAGCTTCGTAGGTGATTAATTTTATACTTTGCACTACATCTTGAACGATTTCGTGTTCTATACCTGAGTATTCTCCCTCGGTGTTTTCTCTAATTGTTACTACATCCACGTTGTCATATAAAGTTTTATACCTAAAATTTAACATTTAAAAAAGACAAACTTATCGTTATAAAATATTTACCCCTCTAAAGAACGGCAAGGTCTCACATTGGCATACAAGTTAAATTCTTTGCGCAAAGCAAGATTTAAAGATCTGTGACCTTTTCCAACTGGCGTTGCTAAAGGTCCTTTCAACCCGATTTTGTTACGATTTATCGAATCGATAGCAGCTTGTGGTATGTGTGACATGCCATCCTTTCCCTGAAATTTATTAGATTAAATATTTGTTAAATGAATCACACAACTTTCGTTTACCATAACTGGAGTAACATCAACGATTTCCCATTCGATTGGTACTTTGGCAGCTGCAAAAATATTTTGCACCGATGCAGAAATTTCAGGACCAATACCATCACCTGGGATTAAAGTACATTTTTTAACTCCTGGTTTAGTACCATAAAAACGTGCAATAGAAGAACTCGTCTTTGCCTAGAACAAAACAAAAACATAACCATAAATATTATTGCTAATATTATATAAGTTACATAATCAAAAAAATTTTTTTTTGCAAGTCGTCTCAACAAGAAATGTTGCACCCCAAACGGTTTGATTCCGATTTTAAAATATGCATTCCAAATAATTTTTTTTTGAAAATATTCAAAGGGTTGTAATGTAACACGAGTAAAATAAATGAAAGATGTAATGACGTAAAGTTACATAAATCGCATTTCAAATGCCAGAAATTATGCTAAAACTCACCAATTTACGAATCATCGTCGCTGCCATAATTTTAAGTTAAAAGATTTCCTGAAACCTGGCAATTAACGCAGAATTATATACTCGATGGCGAACTTTTGCGGAGCGGATTATCCCCTAGAATCACTTGCACAATTCTGCGAATTTTGTTGGCCGGAAAACCGACCACGTGAATCGTAACCCGCTCAAATTTAAATCTTGCAATTTTTTTTACAAATCACATTTTAATTGATTTAGTATTTCTGCATTCATAATTTTAGCATGCTTGACGTTTTATTGCACTTGGTCATAATATTTACGTTTATTTATTTACAAATGCAGATTAAAACGACGACGCAAAGTTCAACAATCAACAATAACATGCGTATACGATCTCGAAAATGCAACGGAAGGACAGATTAATTAAATATAAAATTTCAATAAAAGAAAAATCTGAAACTTCAATTAATTAAAATACAGACAGCTTTATTTGTTTACAGTGACGGCGATAAGAATTCCCCACCCCCACCCCACCAAAAAATGAAAGAAGCCACCAACACGATATAACTTGAAATAGCAAGTAATATGAATATGAAAATATAATATAATTAATTAGGTGGTTATCCACAGTAGCGTAACCAAATCTCACTTTAGGAGATTTCAAGAGGCTTCCGTTCTGAAAAAGCTCCTACAAATTTAGTTAATTCTAGCCTTGGGTGGGTTTAACCCCCCCCCCCCCACATCAATACCTCTGGAATAAAACTACGATTACAACATAGTATGCCCTTTTTTTACCTAATATTTGGCAAAAAATGTAATATGCTTTTTTTGGAACAAATTTTAAATCTCCCATTGGTTTTCTTTTGGTAGGAAACATTAATTTAATAATATGAAGACGGTCACGGCCTGCTATTTATGTGCGTCAACTGCTAAGCCGAAATCCTCGGTTCGATCTCGAGCAAAGTTAAAACTTTATTCCGACCGTCTTCCCTCCGCAGGCAATGGCAAACGACCGAGGTATCTACTGGTTCTCTTGGTAACAAGTGATCACCAAACCCTCATCAGGGAAAAGGACCGAAGAGGAGAAGATTAATTACTAAAATATAATAATAGTAAACAATGTAGTAATAATATAAATATACGAATTTTCAATTTTCATTTTATTTTATTAATGTTATTATTATTAAAAAAAATTTTATTTTTATTTATGTTTGGTAATGTAATGAAATTTTATATTTTTAAATACTAAACTCGTATTTTAAATAATTAAACTATATTTAATTTTAACGACGCGTTTCTACTTTAATTGGGTCATATACATGACATAAAATTTATGATCTAGTATTCTTAGAAAAATTAAATTTTAATCAAAACAATAATGTCGAAAAAACATGAATGTAAAATTCAAATTCAAATTCAAATTTATTTATAATAAATAAACTTTATAGAAAGAAAAAAATTATTTTTTATTTTTAATTATTTGTTTAAATTATTTTTTATTTTATTATTGTTTAAAAAATAATTTTTTCTTTCATAAAAGAGCTTATTTTTAGGCCATACATTTTTTTAAATTTTTAATTTAATTTTATTTTATAAATTTTTTAAATTAACGCACAAATTTCCAGTTTCAAATTTCTAAATTAGTAATACGACACTAAAAAGTACGATACTAAAAAGTCATAATCTACGATCTTAACCCGTAATTTAATTTTTTTGAAAAAAAAATTGAAAAAAAAATTAAATATTGTTAATTAAACTAGTTAAAAAATAGTTAACAGAAAATCAAGAATTTTAGTCTATAAAACCAGTATGGATTTTATCATGTACTGTAACAAACTGCAATGTGATGTAAATAAAAATCGAAATATGCCGTACACTATTAAAAATTTTTTTCTGAATCTGTTAAGTACTAAGGATGACAGTTTATTTCTTTATTACCTACTGTATTGCTACCAGATGCAAAATTTTACTTTTACGGCCCGTTTTATCTTTATCAATGCCGGCTTCAAGTTCAATTTAACGAAAGCCGAAACAGACAGTAAATATACTTTATATTTTAAATAGGTAAAATACATCAGAAATATGGCCGACACCTTATTTTGAAAATGTGCCATATACTTTCTGGTTCTATCGATGTTTTCACTGTTCGGTGCTAAAAATCACAAAAATTTTAATTCGCATAAAATCATTAAATTATTTTATTATTCTGATCGTGGCAGAGCCGGGCCCTTGTTCGATCGAACACTGGTAGTTACGCCACTGTACCTCATATAAGAAATAACTAAATAATCTTAGAATAAATAAGTTAATTAAATGATTTAAACGTTTATTCTAAGATTATTTAATTATATTTCACAAGTTAAAAAATTAATTTATTAAATATTATATAAGAAATAACACAACCTGCGACTTGGAATACCTTCTGCTTCTAAACTATTAAAAATAAATATATGCCTTCCAGGACTTTTTATAGAAAATTTAATTGCCCACGGCATTGTTCATATGAATTTTATCGTATTTGTTATGGTTATCTCAGAGTTTCAAATATAATTACTGTAATATAATTTTGTATAGGTTTTTTAAATTTTTTAAAGATAAGCAGAAGGGTTAGCGTGACAGTACACAGTTAAAAACCTTCTCAGCAAACTGTTCTATTAAAAAAAAAACTGCGCAAAATTTCGATCTTCCGTTAAAGCCATTTCATAACTACTAATAAATTATGAAGCCACAGACAGACAGACAAATTTATAATAATCCTCTTTTAGGTCGGAGAATACAAAATTAAAAAAATATATAAACATAAAGATAATATAAAAACTAATGTATAAAAAAAGTTTTGTTTTTCGAGTAGACGATTTGTGCCCGGTTTCACAAAACTTTTAACAAGCAGTTAAAATTAACTGATCATTTTCATTTTCAATATAGTTAGTTTAATTTAACGGCCGTTAAAAGTTTTATGAAACCGGACACCAGAACTTAGGCCCACTTTGTTCTCTTTTACAATGTTTTGACTTTTTCAAAGCCTTTTGACTTCTTTACTTCAAAATCACCTAGCTAATCTAATTACTAGTTTATTTTCTTTCAATTTCCCGAAGAGAATGTAAAACTCTTATGTATTATACAGAAATTAAAATAAAATACGTTCAATTGTTTTAAACAAAAATATTCACGTATGATCAACATTATACAGAATTTAGGGGGGGGGAGACTAAAGCATAAACAAAGATTTTTTTTAATATATTTTTTGGGTAGAGAATTACATTATATTATATTCTATCTGGCAGATCTAGAAAAATTCGCAAAGAGCCGTGATTTTAAATTTTATACAGTGAATCAGAAAATTTCCAACCCCCCCCCCCCCCCCATTTATCTATTCTCTTGCTTTAAATGTTAAAGCACTTTAAAAAGCGAACACTAATTGGGTAATAAACTGCGGACAAATAATATTAAATTCCAAAAATATTTCGATCGATTTTTCGCGAGAGGAATAAAGGAAACTGAAACTTTATTGCGTTAGGTACAGAGAGATGTCACTACCTTATTGTCACAACTACCCAGTCAACACTTTTTAGCCATAGTATTTAATACGCAGACTGATCAAAGATTTTGAACTTTGAAAGATTTTCTATATCACAATTCAAATTATAAAGTAAAGGTTAATTACCAGCAGTTATATGTATAAGATTTAAATATGATAGATTAAGATTAAATTTTAAATTGGCTTAACAGTAGTTCTATGACATATCTAATCATAAATTGATAAAAAAAATTGAGATTTTTGAGTATGTTGTATTATATAATCTCTATTTTGTCTGTGTGTTTCAACATCAGAGTTTTCAGCCATGTGACCTCAGTGATTTCAACGCAAAAAGTTAATATTAAATCCCAGATGTATTATAGGCATTTCAAATTTTTCAATTGTACCGTAGAGACAAGCCTTATCGGTGAATGAATTAACGAGATTCTTAATATTAGTATTGAATAGATTAACATGATTCCTATAGTAAACTTATTAGTTATTACAGATTTTATAATTTTCCTTTCTTTTCGGTTATCTTTAGAGGCGTGTAAATAATATACAGGGTGTCCCCGTGATCGTGGAGAACCTTTGAGGTGGTGATAAAAGACACTTTTCTAAGACAAATTTTCAAATAAAATTTTTGTCTAAGTCCAAACTCTTGAGGAGTACCTGTCTCGGCCATAGCTCTGATATTATTGATTTTTTAGACTTAATGGATTAGACTTTTTTTAAAGATCATTCGCTTATCTACAAATTAGGTTATATCTCCTTATCATCTAGAATAAACGGTTTACGAATAAATGTACTATTTTTCGCACTTTCGAAAAAAGTTGTTATTTTGGCGCCTTACGGACAACGTTTTAATTGACTTACATACGAATCTGTTTGCTTCGAACAACATAGAATGGCCTCTTTATTTTTTTCTATTTTTATTCTTTTGTTTTAAGTTGTGAGGTGACACGAACCAATTTAATTCCTCTAAGCGGAAATTCAGTTAATCACTTTACTTCCGAAATAATAACATATTAAAATGTATGGATCATTCAAAAATTCGGACAATTAAGCCTAAAAAACTTAAAAGTAAAAAGTAGTTATTGCATTGGCTGTTTCCATAAGATTAGCTCCGCCCACGGTGTGTTTTTATTTTATTAAAGTAACTTTGGGTATAATTTGTACTCGAAAATTACCCTTGACTAGATTTTAGGGTGGATCCAAAATTTTCCGTGATTGCGTTTGTCAAGTACAGCCCGGAATTCCCGAGCGAAACGAGAGTGTGGATAACAATAATATACCTAATCAAATAAAATTTTTTTGACGCAGCTATTGAATATATAAAATAATTTTTATTTGACCACATATACATAGTAGTTTTATGAATAATTTGTAATAACAACGAATAAAACAAATTAAAAAATGACGCAATGACCATCTTTTGAAAATCCTTGCTGATGGTGTATTTATTTTCTTTGTCAGACTTTGTCTGAAAAGTAAAAAATAATTTTATTCTTATTTAGAAAGGTAATAGCTAGGATGTAGTATACAAAAAACTTTCTTTAATTTTTTTGTAGAAATGACAGCTGTTTAAAAAAACTCTGTTTTTTATCGACATTTTGAGATTAAAAAATTTATAATTTATGAATGTGTGACTCAATCAATAAAATCCTATGCTACATCTTAGATAATATTGTAAATAATATGTGTTGTAAATTTTAATAATATAGGTTAAGTAAATCTTGAGATATCTTGTTCATCAGTTTGAAAAAAGTAGTTTCGAAAAGACAGTACGGCGTCGGCGTTTTAATTACCTTCAATCCGCGATTCCTGGACCATTCATGAGGTCTTCAATATTGTTGTCGCGATGTCCTTCGAGTCCTTTTAGAGTCCTGGTCTCTTTAGTCTCCTGTGAGCTCCCATGTTCGCTATAGATGTTCGTTGTGAATCCAAGTTCTCTGTTCTTCAACAATCTAAACAATTTTTGAGGAGAAGAATTTTATATTACCGCGCCGCACTCTTTACACTTTACCACTTCACTTATAACAGAAAAAACAGATACAAAATTAATTAATCGATATCCGAAAAATGCATCCACATCAAAATCAACGATTTCACTACTTTTTAATTTTTTTAGCTGATGTACCGCTACTAGCTTCTTCTCTTTCTATTGAATAACGATTTATTGGTGATGTCGTTTCTTCCTGCTCCGACAAGGATGTCCAACTGCTTGTCGGCTACCTTTTTCATCAACATATACTTGTTTTTTAATAATAATTTTCTATTAAAAAAAAATTATAATTTTTCGTTTGCACTACGTCACAAAGGAAACTGATTCAGTGACGTTGAATGTTCAGCGAGTCTAATCAGTTTCAACTTTGTGTACCTGAATTACTTTTAGCTTCCAAAATTTTCCAAAAGAATTATTGTACCAAAGGACTGACAAAAAGAACAATAGCCTTTGCAAAAAACTTTGACCGGTCGCGCCGGTCCTGAGTTTCTTCTAATTGCTATAATTTCGGAAATAATTTAAACTATTATTAAAAGTATAAACAATTTGTCTGGCCAAAAAATTTCAAGATGATGATATATAAAATAAAATAGACAGATAAGAACTAAGACAGAAAAATCACAAGAACAAAAAATAAAATTAATAGGATGGAGATTTTGAAAAAAAGTGTAAAAAGACTTCAAATGAAATTAAAATAATAGAATTGAACTCGTATACGTCACACTATTCGAGTATGAAAATATATCTAAATGATGGAAAACATTTAAAACAAGAAGAGAAAAAGCTTTATCAATTTATTGTTTCCTTTTTGTTAAATTCGAAATACATAGTAGTATTTCTGTAAGCAGAGGGTTATATTTGAAAATTATTACTACATTTCCTTTTAATTTATTTATTTATATTCTATGCTATTTCGAAAATAATATACTAGCACGAAATATTTTTGCTAATTGGGAAATAATCTTAATCGAGTTGACAGTGGCAATTGAACTTGGTCGATTTATTTATCACCCTCGATGCCATATGTGACCCGTTTCCTCACTTGGGAAATGTAATTTGACACTTGAAATAATTCCCTTTAGACAATCATAAGCGATTACATAAATTCGATAATGTAAAAAATTCCAAAATTAAATTATGTTCCGCTTGAAAAAATTACAATTTTATTAACTGCTATAAAATTGTATTAAATATATCATCATGCACTCAAACGAGCTTTTAATGTTGAGCATATACATTTTTCATTTCCTAGAATCTTCACTAAAGAGAAATATCATAGTGTGCATGCAAATAGAGCGCGAGCGAGCTGACAATTGACAGATCCTTATTGTACTCTGTTAGGGGGTGGGCCTCTAATGTAAAAATCACCCCTAAAGGGGTTGCTGTAGCTGTATTGAAATCAGAGCACGAGAGACGAGAACTCTGAGCTTTACGAATCGAGCTTTTTAGATTGCGCTACCATTATTTGTATTTTCAAGGGTGGCTCTTGCATATCGGTGGTTTGTTGCCTAGATCTACTCTTTCATCCGCAAATCGGTCATGTATTTTAGTTTTCAAGCTTGTCTCTTTGTTAATGGATTTGTAATGGACTTCAACGTGCTCGCATCGTTTATAAATACATAATCGTACATATACATAATATGTAGTATGTATGTGCTACCTATATGTATTCCGTTATATGCTTTAATTCAATATATTCACGTATCACATAACGCATCAATAATCTAATCACATTTCAAATTAAATTATTATTTCATTTTTAATAATATATTTTTATATACAATACATATTATATAATATGTACAGGGTGTCTCAAGATACACTTTATATAACTTACAATTAGGTGGTGACAGAGAACACTATTCTAAAACAAATATTAAAAAAATTTTTTTTTTTAATTTGAATCCTCGAGAATTATAGGCCTCTTTAAAGCATTTTTTTTAAATTTCTACCTTCACATGACTATAGCTCCGAAAATATTAGTTTTTCAGTAAAAATGGTTAGCGCTTTTTTAAAGAGCGTGAAATAATCTACAAACTAGATTTAAGCCTTTTATTGTCTAAAATCAACAGCTTTCGAGTTATGAATTAAAGTAAGTAAAAAAAACGTTGAAAGATTCGAGTTTTTTTTTGTTTTTTTTTTCAAAACCCAGTATTTTTTAAGCGAAATATTTTACAAAAAATCTGACGCTTCTTTCCGAATAGGAAATTGAACAGACTACAACTTTTGTCTAGTAAAAATTTTTGAGAAACCAATCACAGATAATAAGAAAATAATAAAGAAGGCAGATACAAAACAAAAAATTAAATTCACAAAACTTTTATTTTTATTCAAAAATATTAATTATAAATATAGTATATTGAGATAAAAATTTTTTAATTATTTTTCAAAATAAATTCCAAAATCATCAAATTTTAAAATATTGCGATTCGCAGCTGCCCAGTTTATCAAACTGCATTGCCGTTCCTTTAATAATTTTTAAACTTAAAAATAAAAAATTTTACCTTTTAATTAACTTTTAATCATTATTGTTTCTTCTTCGCTCCTGCATCTTTTTTTATCTCCTTCTTTTTCTTTATCATATCTTTTTTGATCTTATTCAATTACCATTTATGCATAGCTTCCGTTTTAATTTTATTTCTAAAATCATTTAAACTTTTTCAACAATAAATCCAATTAAATAAAATCACTTATATTTTAAAAATCATAAACTTGTCAAATTAAATTCATCGGACTTGCAAATTAAACTTCCTCTTATGTCGGCGATTTTTGACAAAAAGCCTCAATTCAGCTTACTTTCTTGCCAACCTCTGCTTTTTGAAAATTTCAACCGCTACAGAAGTTAAATTTAAAAATATTACAAAACATTAAATTTTCAAAAAATGGAAAACAAACATCAGAGGTGATTAAAACTACTTCGTAACACTACATCTTTTACCCTCGGTGAATTTTATAAATGAAGCGAAGCTCATTCATTTTTCTGGAATCTCCTTCTGCCACTCCCTTTCTTCTAAATTTTGCAAATTTTTTTTCTTTCTTCTATGACAGTCCTCTCCGATGTTCACTTCTTTTTTTTTTGATTTTATCATTTCTTTCAATTTTAATTTCTTGCTGTTTCATTTCATACTTTTTCACATGTCCAGATTTAATGTTAACCTTAAATTTATTTTTTCTTCTCAATGTGTTTAAATTTTTCTTTCTGAACCAAACAATCTAAATTACCATTTTATTTTCATGGCTTTCTTTTTTAACAGATTATATTTCCTCCTTATTCCTTTTATTGGTATTAATTTTAACTCTTTTTCTTGATTTTCTTTTTCCAATAATTCCTTTCTTTTTGTTCTTATATTTTTGGTAAATATTTTTTTTTATTCTATTTTTCGTTCTTCTTTATCCTTACGCAGTTGTTCTTGTTGTTCTTTTCTAAATTGTTATTTTTGTCGTTCTTCTTTACTTTATTCTATACTTTGACGCAAATAATTTTTTTATAGTTTGTTCTTTCTCTTAAAATAATTTTTAACTTATTTATTTCATTCTAATAAATAACCCTTCATTAAATCTGCCATCATCTTTAATTCATTAGGAATAACCTCCGTAAATAAATTTGATTTTGTATTATTGTTTTGTACCTCATCTTTCTTGTTAATTTCTTCCCGTCTAACTATCTTTTTTTCACTCATTTTTATGTTTTCTATTCTGGTTTTCATCAAATGGTATCTTAAATATTTCAGGGTAAAAAGTAAGTTGCTATTTTCAAAAACCTCACGTAACTGCGCCAAACGAATGAGATATATTTCTAACTCAAATTAATTTTTTTATTCTTCTAATTAAAAATATTGCTTTATGTTTTCATTTCAATAAAATGGTAATGTTAAAATGCTAGGATACCGGTATACAGTTGTCTTCTTATAATCCAAACTTATAGTTCCATCAACAAATTAAATTAATTACAAATTTTATCCAATTCCATTGCAATCTTTTTATCTTGAAATATGCAATCACAGCTTCTGTTTCATTTTTGTTTTCAAAATTAATTAAACATATTTTTAATCAATTAATCCAATCATAAATCTGAATCAATTACTTTTTATCAAAACAAAAACTTATTAAATTAAATTCATCCGACTTTTTTGCAAAAACCTTGTTTTTCAATTACCAACATTCAAAATATATCTAATCAATAACTCATGCAAAGTCATGCAAATCTAAATTACAATAATTACAAAATTTTAAGTAAATATCCAAAATAACTACAGGGACGGTCAAATAATTTCGTAACACGACAATATATAAAATAAATATTAAATATAAATTGAAAGAATAAAGTAACCATAAAAAATAGATCGAAAGTAGAAGATATTAATTGGTCTGCAAGATTTTCAGATTTAACTCCTCTTGATTATTTTTTATATGATGCTGTTAAAGCGTTCGTGTACAGCAATAGAAGCAAGTCCGACACCGGAGAGGAATTAATAGAGAAAATAACGACTGCTATAGTGGCTCTTAACGAAAGAAAAATATTTTTCTTACAAAATGTCTTCTATCAGCACATAGGTTATGTAAATAAGTCGCTTTTGTTTGAATCCAAAATTGGTGACCCCGAAAAGTACTTTAATTCAAAGTTACTATTTGAATTTAAGAAAGCAGAAAAGAAGTTTCTATTATATTTATATTTATTTTATATATAATTATGTATACTTACTATATTAATGAAAACAAATATTTTATGAACTTAATTTTTTGTTTTGTAGCTGCCTTGTTTATTATTTTTGATTTTCTTTGAATTGCTTTGGTTTTTCAAAAAATTTAACTAGACAAAAGTTATAGTCCGTTAAATTTCCTCTCCGAAATGAGCGTCAGATTTTTTATAAAATGGGTCATTTAAAAAATACAGTGTTTTGAAAAAAAAAACAATAACGAAAGCTTTAAGTTTTCAACATTTTTCGAAAATTTAGAAAAATGCTTTAAAACGCTTAACTCTCGAGGGTTTGAATTTAGAAAAAAAATTTTATTAAATATTTTCCTTAGAAAAGTGGCCCTTATCGCCACCTAATAGTTATGTAAAGTCGCTTGTGTTTGAATCCAAAATTGGTGACCCCGAAAAGTACTTTTCTTCAAAGTACTCGAAAGCTATTCATTTTAGACAATAAAAGGTTTAAATCTAGTTTGTAGATTATTTCACGCTCTTTAAAAAGGCACTAATCCATTTTTACTGAAAAATCAATATTTTCGCTGCTATGGACCATGTGAAGGTGAAAGTTTAAAAAAATGTTTTAAAAAGGCTTAACTCTCGAGGGTTTGAATTTAGAAAAACAATTTTGTTAAATAATTTTCTTAGAAAAATGGCCCCTATCACCACCTAAATTATGTAAAGTCGCTTGTGTTTCAATTCAAAATTGGTGACCCCGAAAAGTACTTTTGTTCAAAGTTACTATTTGGGTTTAAAAAAGCAGCAAAATAATTTTCTGTCAATTCTAATAAATCAAGATAATTATTACACGTAATAAAGTAATTGCACACGAAGCTTTATTTAATTACATCGTATATGTAATATATTATTTTTTTTTGCATCTGAAAAATTTAATATAAAGCTCATGCTGTTCGAGTTCTTTATGTGTATACGAATTCGAATTTGATTACGAAGCTCGAGGGCGTATTAATATTAGCTGGAGAAGTAATAATCCGACGGCTTACATACACAGAGGCCACAAGTGTCATTGACGCGTGCCCCCTTAGTAGCCTATTATCACTATGCCCTTACTAACAGACCCCACAACAAATAATATAAAATGAGATCTCACCCCCTTTCAGGACAAATCAACATTCAATATGATCGTTTTAATATCACAACTCGAACGTCTCGTTTTGTTGTATTTTTATTAAACACCACCGTATAGCCATAATTCATATTGCAAAACGCTGAATATTGGCTGTTTTGTGGATGCAGCGATTTGTTATCTCTGCATCGAATTGAGTCTATATTATACACTTTGTATTTTTATTAAACCAATATAATAATACAAATTATGTGTTATTACGTAATTTTGCTTGGGGGTGGATTTCTTATTGCGTAAAAAATAATTTTGATCGTGTATTTATAACGATGACATTTTGATAAAACTGTAAAGCTGTCGGAAATTAATTAATTAGGAAAAATTGGAAGTACTTCTTCTTATTCGACCTTCTTTATTAATAAGCCCGTGACGCAAGAGGGATGCACCCTTAATAATTAGGAAAGTGGGATATAACGATAACGATGCTGCTGCGGTTTTTGATAGACAGAATGCGACTCTGTTCGCGCAGATTGCCAAGATCATCTGCCAACACCTCCCCATCGCACAACGTTATTCATCAAATTTTTCCTCGTTTCCAAACACATCCCCCCAAGAGCGCTATCTGTTCTTTTGCTCCAAATGATATCGTACTTAAAGAAACGAACACTAAATGGGTAAGAATATGTCTGAAAGTGTTTCTATTATTTACTTTACTTCCTATGACAAGATACAGATTTATATTGATTACGTTCATTCTAACAAACACGACCAAATAAATCATACATTTGAACAAATGTTTGTTTTTATCTGGGACAAAATAAAATACCCTATTTCGTTTTACACACCACCAAACCATTATATTAAATATTATAAATCGAATAAAAAATATTAACGAACTTACCTAACATTTTTTAATATTCCCAGTTTTCTCAAAAACACTTAATAACGAACGGTGTAAAGGTACGTTCAACAATGGAGACTATCAAACTTACTCTGTCATCGGTCACCGTTATGACTTTTGAATAAATTTAATATGTATTATTTATGCTAATAACCTTCATTATCAATGTTTACTTTTAACTTTGGTCTCACTTATTTTGTTAAATCAGCGAATTATGTTTTGTATTTTATCACATAATTTCGAAAAAAATTATTGAAATCTATAGCAGACTTTGTTTACTTGCTTTATTTGTTTATAACATTTTCTATTCGCGGTAGTTTATGATTATTATGCTATGTACAAGTTCCGTTGCTTGATAAATGTAGAGCGCTACTAGATAATTGGTTTAAATATTTAAACAGAAACTTGTGCTCACAAGTTAACTCGAACTACCAATATGTTAATTTGGAATATCAAAAATCTACTACATCCATTATTTCTTTTTAATTTTCTTCGTAACTTTTAAAATTCACTTTAATTTTACGAAAACAGTATTTAACATAGTAAAAGCCTTTTAATAATTAGATATTGATGGGGTACAACGGATATAATCACAAAAGATATAAAAACGTTCGTAACAATCCATGTCACACGTTTCCGACTTTTATGCAATAATCAGACGGAAATAGTAATCCGAAAATGCAGTAAGAGAGAAAAAGTGAAAAAATAGATACTGTTCTCTTTGGTGTTCGTAGATGGGTCAGTTTGTCCAATTAACTGCTAAAGAGATGTTAAATGTTGAGCGCCAGACAAATAACAAAAACGAAAGAGAAAGAAACTTTTTTTTTATAGTGCCAAAAAAGTAA
Organism: Cantharis rustica; assembly: GCA_911387805.1. Taxonomy (NCBI): domain Eukaryota; kingdom Metazoa; phylum Arthropoda; class Insecta; order Coleoptera; family Cantharidae; genus Cantharis; species Cantharis rustica. The sequence goes on along the minus strand of OU426879.1, from coordinate 47,854,091 downwards.
TAACAGATGTACGGCGCCAATAACGAAACTAGGAGAATATTTTATCGAAAAATCGCTGTTAATATTTATACAAAAAATTAAATAAAAATAATTACCTTGCTAATAATATCAAACCGTTGATTTTAGACAATAAATTTTAGTTTTATTGTTAGACTATGCTATGGTCATTTGAAAGCAAAAATAAAAAAAATGTTTTAAAGCACTATCTACCAAACATTCAAGCAGTCAAAAATGTAAAACAAGTTGTATTTTCACTTCTTTAAAAAAAACACATTCATTTCCTTTACTATCTAAACGGATATGCTTTAACAGTGTAAATAGGATAAGCAAAATACACAAGCCAACGTTATCGTACCTTATTTATCTACAATACTAAAAGAGTAGGTACGAAAAATTTAACAAAAAATAACTGAACAATTCAAGTTGAAGACTTGAGTTCTAACCTTAACAAATTTCTGTTACTTTCGAGATAAAAATAAAATAATCTTTGTATGCTGCAAAATACTATATAAAAATCAACTCTGGAAGTGCCTGTATTATACAAAAATATCCTCAATAAACGAATAAAAATCATTCGAAGAATTTAATAAAATATTCAAATTCAAAAAAAATAATGAGAATACGATGTCACACCAGGGTTAATAATATTTAACGTCAAAAAATAATAATGTCAAGAATAAGAGCAAGTACTCAGCTAAAAAGAATTTGAATGGTAACGAAATTATTTATTTAGCTGCACGACATCACATCCGCATAATTCAGAAACTAACTAGTAACAAAATAACCGGCTTCAAGTTCTACAACCCCTTACAATTGACCAAAATTTTAACAAATCATGCTTTTTGTTTTATGACTTAAGATATATCAATAGATATACAATTGTATATGAAAAACTGTTGCAGAATTTAATTAAACCTAAGCTAAGCTAATTTACAGGAATGGAGCACGTGGCAGCAAAGCTGCCTTAATCTTCTTCGTCGAGTGTCGGGGTTGTTGGCTTTGGGTAATTTTATAAGGGATCACATGAAATTTGATTTGGGAAATTGAAAAAAAGAAAAAAAAAGTGAGAGTGGAAGAAACGGTGGGGGTGGGTACAATAGTGTAATTCGTAACATCGGCGGTTCGAATCGTAATCTTTGTCAGTGTTGCATTTCTCTCTCGTTGAGAAAAAAAAAGTTGAGAACTAGCTGAAAAAGTGAAAGTCATTTTAAAGTCTTGAATTAAGTTTTGTTTTAAAGATGATACTGTTGCTTGGAGTTAGCTGATGGAAAGAGTTTTGAGATGTGATCATGACTGTTTGATTTTGTGAGGCGAATAAGAAGTTATTTTTTTTGTAGTGATAGATGAAGATTGGTTAGAAATTGAAAGGTTGATGTCATAAGATTTTACATCGGTTGATGTAAAATAGCTTTGCACGCCCAATGATGGAGATAGAATGCTCATTTGTCGTTTGTGGAGAGGAAAATCCTCGATGTAGTATTGGCCAAGTACTGCGATGAGGTGGTTTGCTATGTCTGGAGCTATACTCTGTCGATCGCTTCTAGGTTTTCTCAGAGTGAAGATATCTGTTGGGTTCCAAGTAATGTGCTTTTCATATTCTGCGGAAGTAGATGTTTTGAACAACCTGAAGGCAGAGCATTTGTCTGGAAGATGCAAAATCCCACACCCTACATAAGTGAAAGTGGGTCTGATAATTAATTTATAAATCTTTAGTTTCAGAGCTAGATTCATGTTACTGCGCTTTCCGATCATTGCATCCAGTTGTTTCACGATGTCCCAGAATTTCATAGATGTAGAATTTGAAAGTTTAAAAGCACACAGTTGTTTGAAGCAAGCTCCATTCTATTCGCGGTACGTATACTCGACTTAAGCTGCTTTTTAAGAGGCGGAGCCGGACATAGTTGTCGTCTAATTATGCAACTGTTACCATTATATTATAAATTTATTTAAAATTATTTTCATATTCAAATAATTTCATATTAATATATTATTTGACCTAACAGCTTCGGTAGTAACATACAAATTCATACCACATACAAAATGCCAAAAAGCACTAACTTGTAAAATATAAAAACACGTCACGAGCTGAGCTGACCTGAAAACAGCTGAAAACAGCCAATCGAACAATCGCTTTCTGGTTAAACTTTTTAACCAGAATTTTTGCATAATCTGTAAATTTTATTATTTATATTTATAATTTATGCCCTAAAGTTATTAAATTTGTTGAAACATTTTGCATGCTATTCTCGTTTGCTTCTAGTAAAATTTCCGTACCTAACTATGTTTAAATTTAGAGCAACTTTTTGTTAAAATTCAATAGAATTAAAGGTTGTGAAAGATTCTAAAAGTTACCAATTACCAAAAAACCCACTAAATTAAAAAAAAATGATTCCAGTTCAAAATAATAAAATAAATAATCTTCAAAGAAAATTCAATCGCAAATAATTTAAATTCAATGTAAAATTTTTCTACTTCTGTCAAGGTTCGAACTTTAGATTTCCTTTAACCAAATCGACGTGATATCAGCAATACCACGTTTACTCTTACAAATTTTAATTTTATTTTCCAATTATAAATTTCCAAATTCGAATTGACAACTTTTTATTTAAATCAATTATTCTTCCTCCAAATCAATCAATTAAACCACCTCGGTTCGGTAGCAAAATATCAAAAAGAAAACTCCAAATAAATCCTAATATCAAAAATACTCAATGATGTACGCGCATCAAAATCACGTTATTAATATCAAATAAAATGCTACTCAGAACTTCAAAATCATGAATACAAAATTTAACGAGCCAAAAATCGCACTACCGCTCATGCGGCCATTTATGGCAAAAAAAGCCCTTATCTCTCTTTCTTGACCTTCCCACCTTGCACTCTTGCTAAAACCACATATTCAAAATCACAATTTATAAAATTTTACTGAAAGAGTACAGAGTGGGTCCAAATATTTTGTAACACGACAATATATAACGTTAAATTTATAAACGTAAATATTTATTTTTTGTGATAACTGATAACAATTATATAATTTTATTGCTTCCGCTACCAAATAGTTCTAAATTTAAAGTAAAATTTAATTAAAATTAAATGTATTTTAAATAAATATTATATTCATATTTAGGGGTGAGCAAAATATATAAAAATGTGTATTTAAAATTTAAAATACAAAATACCAAATACATTTTGAATTCATATAAAATACTTGTACAGTATTTAAAATACACAATATTATATCAAATTAAATTTTAACCAATGAAAATCAAATAATATTTTAAATTCTCAATGTTATCCAATTTCTGTTTAGTAACGTATTTGTATTTTAAAATTTAAAATTAATATAGCTTGTAAAATAATAGGTATGTATTTTAATATACAGTCGAATTTTATTATTTAAATAAAATACAAAATTGTATTTTTATTCTTCAAGTACCGCTCATAATAATTTGTAGTGTAAAGAATTTAAATCCAAATTTCTAGAAGCCACGGAGCTCATTTTTTGTTCGTCTGCTTCAGTCAAGACAGATCAGTTTCTATTAGTTGTAATTGTAGAAAATGTAAAAACCAAATTCTTTCAAGCCTAGTTTTGTGTATTCGAAGTTCCACATTTCCGTCATGAAACTCATTTTTAAGTATCTCCAAAAATATTATTGCATAATATTATTTAATTTTATTTGATTCAAATTAATTTATTTAAAAACAATAGATACGTACCATTGTTTCTCTCATGTCTTTTTGATTAAAAATAGAATGTTTTCTTTGGGACAAAAGTAAAGTTTTGTGGTATGGATCTCTCTCTCTCTCTCTGAATTAGAAATTACTAAAGCAAAAGTGTTAACTTAGATATGTTATTCATACGTCATGATATCGTGCATATCTTATTAATTTAATGTCGGTTTCAGCAAAACATAGTGAAAATGTAAAAAACATAAAAATTTAGCATAATGCAGGTATTTAATAGTATTTTTGTATCATCACTGTATCATCACGGTATCATCATTAACACTGATGCAAATTTTTTCATGTTTTCTTGTTTTGATGTTAGGCCTGGATATGAAAACAATAAAAAATATTAAAATTGAATATTGAAAAAATTGCCAAAAACACCTTTTTGGCTTCTTAATTTCAAAATTATGAGATTCTACTTAACTAGAGGTTTAAGCCTACTTTGAAAGTAACTTCAATGGTAGAAGTTTATTATCAGAATCTGATTAATCTTTTCACGACTGGTATTGACTATACGTCCGGATTCTAGAATCAATTTTCAAAATACTATAAATTTATTTTTTAAATATTTATTATTTTTTTGACTGTGTAAATGTAAGTGTGTGTTATTACACCAGTTTACACATCAAACTGAGTAGCAAATCGCAAAGACATGCTCAAAATATATTAATTAATTACAATTTACGAAGTATGATATTATTGACAGGAACATAATTAATATCTATGTTTGAATTGCCTATTAAACAGACGTGTTAACCCTTTCAATTAAAAGTTTTTCGAACAAGATTCGAAACCAAGATCATAACTCTGCTAGCAGTGTTCAGCTTGACCGAACGCCGTTATGCTGAAATCCACTGAAAAGGAAAGACATAAAATTTTTAAAATAATAATAATTTCTCACTTAATTTTGCAAAGTCGAATAAATTCTTATCGCATTAAGAATTTTCTTTAATTAAAAAGCTCTAAGTCAATCGGTTGTCGAAAGATAACACAAATGTCAAGCACCTATTATAGCAAAATGTAATTTTAATTTTTTTTTAACTGGCTTGCAATAAACGAACTTTTAATTTACATGAATAATCTGAATTTCTAATTAATATTATGGTTCAATATTATTCGAAATTACCGTTGATTTTCACATAATTATGTCATTATTTGAAATCATCAATCACTATCCGACTATATAACAACTATGTTTAGGGGTAAATTTAGAAATTTTCACCTGTTGTGATCGGATAATAAAACTAAGCAACAAAGTTGGATTTCTACATTAAATTATTATGCTCGAAAAAATTTAATTAAGGGTCCAATTCATCATCTTTTAGAGATTTTTTTGCAATTTTAAATTATGGGCTAATAAAGAGGAATCCAATTAATTATCTCGAGAAGCAAACAATTCTTGTGGAAGTTAAGTTTTTCGGTTAAGTTCACCTGTAGACAATGGAAACGCCGCCTCCGCAACTGATATACTACCCCACCTCCGCGATTATTATCACATTTAGCAACCCCTCATAGCTTTGCGGGTTGTCAACGCGCGAGCACGTGGCTAGGGTACGTCGGGCGCCGGTATTATCTGTTTTGTTCCTGTGCTAATAACCGGGAGTTCGTGGTGACTGTTGTATTTTATTAACTAAGCTTTAAATTTTTTCAACTCTTCGGGCACTATTTTCCAATATTCCAAAAATATACCAAGGTAGGGAATAGTTTTCCGTTAGTTAATATTTTTACATTTCGTCTAAAAAATTAGAAAAAAATTGTTGAATTTTAATTTTGCGCATCTCTAAAATAATAAATTGAAAAATTTTAAGTAGCAACAGCAGCAGCTAAGTTTTGCAAACTTTCGAGAGTGTGGGCTTCGTCAAAGAGATTATTTTCTTAACGTGAAATTTAAAAATAAATTTAAAATCCCAAATTACACCTAATTTAAGAGTCACAAACTGTGAAGGACCAAAATATTTGGTTAAAAAGCACAAACGGTAAGCATCTGTTTGTAAGATTTTAATCGTTTTGAGTTTTTTTTGTTTTGAAGTGAAACAGTTCTCCCTAAAAATAATCACCTAATCTCTTTCTGTGTGCATGGGTGAGTTTTGAAATGCTTTAGAATTTTTAAAACAATCAGAAAATTTGAATGGAACTAAAGCAACTGGCGGAAGTGAGACATGTTGCGTATGTCACATGCAAGCTGACCCTTGTATAGGGCAGGGGCGAAGCGTCGCGCCGTCTCGCGTGACACCCCCGGACGTGAGCCGGTAACTGTTACGCGAGGGTGACAGATATTTGTCGTTTGTAATGGAAATTGATTAGTGAAAAGCTCTTACCCAACAAGAACGATTCGTTACTTATTAATCGTACATTGCGATGACCACTTAAAAAAAATGTAATTACTTTTATCATCAGTTTTTAATTATAAATTTGAATTTTATTTTAAATTTTCTGTAATGTACGTTTGATTAATTCAAAATAATGATTATTCGTTGAAATATCAGCAATATTACGGTTTAGATCAAAGAATGCTTTTTACAAAACTAACTCTTGATATTTACCTCATTTAAATTTTCAACCGAAACTAATACCACGTTAATTAAATTTTTCTCTCGAATTTTTCCGAATGAAATAATTGGATTGTGTGACTTATACCTTAGATGATCTTGTAAGATTTATCTAGTGTTATAATAATAATGCAACAACGACAAACCTAAGGAAATTAATTAAACATTGTTAGCAAGTAATTACTTTGACTGATGACTGTTTGCATACACAACTGCTACACAGACCATGCCTTACGATTCTCTTCTCACTGTTGCACCTTCAATCCCAACATTTACTTAATTACAATTTTGAGTTGTGCGTATCCCCATTGAAATTGAATATAGCCAGTAACGACTGAACTGGAACTGCCGCTTTAAATTTTTTGACTTGCTAATTGCTTTAAATTTAACATACGTCAAGTGCAAAACAAAGTTGAACCAAAAATCATCAAAAAATTAATGTTCGAAATATAAACGCCGACGCGACGCTTAGCACTGAATTACGAAACATTCGATAAATGGAAATTTAAATTGTCTTTAAAATGTAACAAAAAACAAAAGTTGAGCTTTTAATGCAGACAATCACATTTTACTTCTTTCAAATTTAAATAAAATCGACTAGAGGAAGAGGACGTGTGCTCCACATGACATGGCAAAGCACGTATTTTAAAATTGTACAAGAAAATACACTCAAATTTGTGTTAGTCACGGTCTCAATGGTGTCGGTGGGAAATAAAATTCTCTTAAATTCTAAACCTTTTTTAAAATAATTCTCAAAGAGGTACTCTTCAATTTGCATTATCTGTCCTAAAGATTTGAGTTTACTTTAACTTTATAACTTTTCGTATTCTTAATCAGAGTGCCACTTTTGAATCTTTAACGACTTTCGCAATCAATCAATGCAATCAATAATTTCTTACCATTTAAAATTTACAATAAATCATTTTTAAAGTTCCGTTTTAAAAAATCAATACTATGCGCACGGTGAAAATTTTTAAATTTTCAAAATTTATCAAAATTACTAAATTAAAATTTAAACATCACGCACTTTTTACATTTCCGTATCCCGAAGGAATTTTTTCCAATGTGAAAAATCATATCCAACGAAAATCTTTCTTAAATCAAGAGAAAATTATGAGTTTTAGAAAAATTTTACCCTTATTTGTAATGTACACTGTAATGTGTCGGTAACACTTTGTTACCCGACGTATGAATCAGTTGGAAGATAAAAGTGTTTCCATAGGGACGCTTTTTTCCCACATCCACATCCTTACAAAATATTCTGCCGGTGTCCATGACTGTAAGTAGCAAAGGTGACGGTGTCCAACTACGTATTTGCTCGTCGACTTTCAGCACTTAACCCAATTAACTTAAAAGTTCTTGTAAAAAATAAGTTTAAAATTTAAATCAGTAATTAAATTAATAAAATATAAAATATATCACGAAGGAATCAAATTCTTAATTAACGTTTTGTTTTGCTTTAATTGCATTTTATTTTATTACTAATATTTTACTATAATTAATTATTTGCAAACAACAAAACAATGTTATTTTACACAACGAATTTGCATTACTTGGTAATGCGACACACAGAACAAAAAAAGATAAGCTAATATAACTAAATATTTGTTGCTGTAAATAATTTTTAAATAGAATATTAAATTTAGTCCCAATTTTTTTCAGTGTATTGATACACATTAAAATACGGTCTAAGACGTTTTGGCGCAGCCGTTTTGGCGCGACCGTTTTGGCGCAGCCGGTTTGGCGCAAAGACGGTTTGGCGCGAGCTAGTTTGGCGCAAGCCCGTTTTGGCGCAAGCCTGTTTTGGCGCGAGGACGTTTTGGCGCAAGTCGGTTTGACGCGAAGACGGTTTGGCGCCAACCAGTCTGGCGCGAGCCGGTTTGGCGCGAGCCCGTTTTGGCGCGAGGACGTTTTGGCGCGAAAATTATAAAATACTTCTTATAAAACAAAATCGTTATAGAAGTAGCTTAGTTTTATTAATTATAGTTAATTAATTATTAATTAATCAATGAACTTAATTAATAAAATAAATTTTCACAAAAAATAAAAATTTTCTAAATTTAATTTTTTGTTTTGTAGCTGCCTTGTTTATTATTTTCTGATTTTCTGTGAAATGTATTGGTTTTTCAAAAATTTTTACTAGAAAAAAGTTGTAGTCCGTTAAATTTTCTAACCGGAATAGAGAGTTAAGCCTGTTTGACACGACGTTAAATTTTACATAAAATTTACATGTAAATTTTTATAAAAATATTTAACACCGTTGCATACAGAAAAATTATCAGCAAATTTTGTGTTAAATTTTTATGAGACAAATTTAGAACATGTTCTAAATTTGGTGGTAAAAGTGATGGTAAAATTCTTAAAATATATGCACAGAGGAATTTTAAAATTTGGAAAACTTCAGGTAGCTAATCTCAAAGGGATAAGCGTTGCCTAAGTTAGGTAATATCGGATACAGGGTACTTGCATTGTTGCATTCTATCGACAAATTTAATAATCTATTTAACAATTATGTCATATTGTATTATTTCATTGAAAATCATCTGTTATAATCATTTACGTTTCTACAATAAATTATTAATATAATTATAATATAATTGCTAATAAATAAATACATAATAAGCCAGTATAGTATCAACGTAGCGATTCCTAAAGTGTACCTTACCAAAATTCAAGTTAGATTTTTAAAAATTAAATGTTTGTAATTATTATTTGCGCCAAAACGGCCTCGCGCCAAACCGGCTCGCGCCAAAATGGTCTCGCGCCAAACCGGCTTCGCGCCAAACCGGCATCGCGCCAAACCGGCCCGCACCAAACCGGCTGCGCCAAACCGGCTGCGCCAAACCGGCTGCGCCAAAACGGTCGCGCCAAAACGTACCATCCCGATTAAAATAATATAAGCAAGCATAAATCACGTTTATATGTGATATGATAAATATATCAAGTTTAATCGCACTTTTGCCGGTGGTTCATGACTGTTGAAAACAAAGGTGTACTGCACTTTTTCTTGTACGTTGAGGAAAGTTATGGTTTCATTATGTAGAGCTCTTTTTATTTCGTAATTCTTCCGTAACTTCTATTTTAATGTATTATTTTCTTCACGATTTACAGTTATTGTGTCAATTTGATGTCCATTAATTCTTACGTCTGTTAATTTTTGTTTTTCGTGTTTGCTAATTATAATTTTTTGATTACTCCCCCCCCTCCCCCTGCTCATCCTCTCATATGTATACCAACATACAATCCTCACAGGATAAGCGGCATACTCCACTTATAGTTTGAATTTCTTTCAATACAAGGTGATTTGAAGCCGATGTTATATTACGTTCTTTTATAATACATTTTAATTATTTTATTTAAAGTATTATTATTGAAACCCTCGTGACTGCGTAACAATTATTTCCTTATTTTAATAAGATATTAATGTTCTTACATAAAACCTAACTTGTTTGTATGAATATTTATTAATCGTCGAGAATGGATTTTTTTAGTTTCATTTTAAAAATTTACAAGAAAACTATTAAGCAGATATTTAAGAGTTTTTTGTTTGTAGTAAATTTCTAAATTGTGTTTTTTATAATAAATTAATTAAATTTTAAAATTATTAACACTCTTTCGACAGAAATTCTAGATTTATATAAATAAGTAACACAATTGAATTAAATTTTTAACAAACTTTTTATTATAGTAAATAAGTTTATACATACCTGCCTATATTACATAAGTTGTAGTCCTTCATTTTTCAATTTTCTAATTCACTCATTTATTTGTTTTTATTTCCATCTTGCCTTTTAAAATTATTTTGTAATTTTTTATATAAAAATTAAATAATATCAAACAAGCATAGTAAAATATTTATTCAATAATTCACTTTCTGCACTGATTTGAGTTAAATAATACTTCACGCACTAGCACGAAAAATGATTACTTTCTAAACCGATGTTAAAAGTAAATTCGCTGTATTTTTTTTTAACTGAAGACTGAAGAGCATTTTAAATGTTTTTTAACAAAAACATAGAATCAAGTATCAAATAAAATATTCAACACAAAATTTTATTTCAAATTGATAAGTTTATCTTCAAATATTTTATCTTCCAAATTAAACTTTTGTCGTTCATATAAAATTAGATCGTCGAATATTTTATAACGCCGTAAATTTGCTTATTAATAATTAAATTTCATCAATTTCTAAATAAAATCATTCAGTACTATCTTTTTTATTTTTAATTCAAATTAAATTTTTAATCACTTTTTAACGAAATCGCGGCCGCACCAGAAAATTCATCTTGGTGGCGTTTTTATCTTCTTCCTAATTAAGCAGCAAAATTCCCCCAAACTTTGAAATTTTGTAATACATAAAATCTCGATAATTTGCAGATGTTTACAAAATAACAAAAATCAAATTAATAGATTAAAATTCTCAAATTTCTTCTGAACATCATCTTATTATTTTCAATTATTCATAAACTTAAAATAAAGATTTAATAAAAAAATTGATATTCAAATCATAATTCTTAATCAAATATCAATTATCTCCAGTTTAGGATATATGTATATGGTTCTTGATCTTTACTGACCTCCCCTTTCCACTTATCTCCTTCCATCTGATGCTAATCATAATTTAGAGAACTTGATCGCTTCGTCACTTTTCATCCGTAAATCCAATTTCTCAATAAATAATTCATTTATTTTCATTACCCTAAAAATAGACTAGACTTGACTAAATTTTGAAAATTTTCATTTTTATCACATTTTATCTTTTTAAATGCCAGTCAAATTTTACAAATTTTTCTTTTTAAAATACATTTTCAAATTTTACCGAACCATTATATTTGAATATTTTCCATGTTCTTCGAATTTTACAATATGCACTTTTTATTTTTCTTGTAATATTTTAATATTATGTGTTTCAACGTTTTGAAATCTTTTGAGACTTTTTTGCTTCTTCTGTTAAATTATTTATTTTCGGGTTTATTTCTAGCATTAATTATTGTTCATTATTTTGTGTATGCGTTTTTTAATGTTTTCTTCCATTTTATTAAAGTAATTTTTATGCATTTTCATTATAATTTGCTTTAAAGCTACTTTGTTGAGTTTGCTGTAAGTTTATTGTCATATCCAGTTTAAATTCGTTCAAATTTTTTTAAAATTTTTCTCCAATATTTTCAATTTTAATTTCAATTGTCTGATGTAATTTTTTTAATTCAAATTTATTTTCTTCGGTTGTTTATCTAATTATATTCATTGTTTCCATTACGTCATTCTAATGTAATGTAATTGTATCCATTATATTTTTATTTTTTCTAACATTTGAAAGCATTCATGCCTAAAATCACTTTCTTGGAATATCTGTTCTCAGGCCCGTAGCCAGGATTTCATTTCGGAGAGTGCATTTATAAAAAGTAAAATTTTCGGGGGTTTCTCTTCCGAGAATTTTTATTACAAACAAACTTTTTCAATATTTCATTTTTCTAAATTTTTTAAAAATTTGTTTGTAAAATTAACTCAATGTATTTATTATTTAATTTGTGTTTATTTAAAAGAAACATTACATAAAAAGTTAAGCGCCTTTCTTTCTTATTCGCAAAATTATTTATTATAATAACAAAATCAAAATTTATATTCTTCGGCAGTAGAATTTCTTAAATAAGTTTTTATTCGTTTTAAACTAGAAAAACTTCTCTCGGCAGTTGCTGTAGTCACTTGTAATATTACAAATATTTTTAATAGGGTTCTGATATTGAAAAAGAAATTTTCAGAACATTTTGCCAATATATCTAACGAATTCTTTGACCAATCGTTCACATTTAACCATTTTTGTTTCCAAAAATCGAATTCTTCTTCATGAATTGCTGCTATGTATTTTATTTTCAAAATTTAAATTTTTTACTTTCAAAGAATTTTTTCTTTCGAACATTTCGGGGGGGGGGGGGGGGCACGACCCACTAAGTGCCCTCCCTGGCTACAGGCCTGTCTGTTCTCGTATGTTGAAATTCGAGATTAAAGAAAAGATTGTCATATTCTTCTTCTTTTATCTTATCATCATTAATTTTTACTTTTTACCTTTATCTTCGACTAACACAATTTAAACTTATTTTGTTTATTTATTTAAGGTAAACCAAACTTTTAAATGCTTTACACTTTCTTAAATACTGCCTCAAGTTGGGCGCTATAAAAGATGCTGTGATATTCAAAAATAATCTCAAAAACAAGATGAGTTTAGCTTTCAAATAAAATTTTTGTCGTCTATATAAAATTAAATTGTCGAATATTCTCCAACACAAAAATATTTACTTATTCATAATTAAATTTCATCATTTTTATTTTTTTTTTAATTCAAGTTAAATTTTCAATCACTTTTCCCAATTCATCCAAAATTAAACTAAAGAATATTTTGCATCTAAAATACACAGCAATGTTATATATTGCAACTTTGATTATAAATTGATTAATTGAAATAGCTTGATTATCTAATTTTATTAATTAAATATAATATGAGAAATGCCAATTCAAATAAAATTCTACAATTTAAAAGATATGGAAAAAACTAAAATTTTTAATGTTATATAATTATGTAGAAACGTTTCATTATCATACTTGTTTAATTATAAAAGTCGGCTGACGCCTCGTTTTGAAAGTATAATTTCGTTAATTATTGTACAATTTAAGTATAAACGAAAGATTCCTGTTCTTCTAAACCTATGCTTCTTAGATCTGTCGTTTTGGGAAATTTTTTTATAAGTTTAACGGTCCTTCTGACCTATTCACTTCAAGCTTGTCATTTTCATAGATATTTTGAATTTTTTGATTAAAAATAATAAAAACTCCAAGTATACTGTTGAGGGTTTTCATACCCCTCAGTCCCTCGGTCTGTAACAGTTATATTTTAGATTAAAACCAAACTCAACCTAATCAAACTTAATTTTGAGTCGACTAAAATTACTCATGCCCGGTTTCATAAAGAATATATCTTGTTAAATTAACTAATGAAATGTCCCTAGATCTTTCATTAAGATTTTTAGTAACATTACAGTAATATTTGATTTTTGACAGTTTTACACTATGTTTCCTAACTTCAAAAATATTATAAATATAAATTTGAAGCAGTCAAACAAAAGGACGCTTTGGAAATGTCTTTGCTTAACTCCAATATTGAAGCAGCCAAAGCAAAAAGTGTTTTTAAAATCACTTTGCTTCAATTAAAAATTGAAAAAATGTTAAATAATATTTAATTTATTAAAATAATTTTTATTAAAGTATTTATTGAAATATTGTATTTATTATGTGATTCCTAACAGCATTAGGACTTTCTAGTAACTATCATTAGTTACTTACCAAACTTATATAATTATAAACAACTGTCATTTTATAAATAGTTTAAGTTTTAGGTTAGAAATAATCTCTTATTAAGAACTTGACTGACAAAATTTTGCCAATTAAATTTTAACAAGAGATTAGTGTTATCTGACTTTTATGAAACTCAAATTTGGACTTAATGGTAGATTATCTATTTAATGCTTTGTTAAGAGTTTTATGAAACCGGGTATCAGTGTTATAAAGAAAAATAAAATATGGTCACCCTAAAAATCTATATATGTATAAAAATTTTAATTGTACATTATAGAAAGGCGTTAAGGCAGTCACCCCGTGTGACGATCATTACTTAAGTTATTTTTTAGGATTTTTTTTATGACGAACAATAAAAATATAGAGGTTTAAACTATTTTCTATATGTTTATTAACATTTCCAAAATTTTCATCACAATTACTCCAAAAGCCAAGATTGTTTATTGACAAGTTTGTCGACGGTCTCCATGATTCCGGCTTATTGGCTTATCTAAAATAAAAAAACCAAACGGCATTTCAATCTGTAAAGCCGTCGCTATCGAATGAACAAGAATTATTCAAAAATATTGGTAATTAAATAATTGACATGTTTTTGAAAATTAATTTTCAAATTTCATGATTTTATTTGATTATTTTGTTACGAATAAAAAGAAACGGATCGGAATTTTTTAATTCTTTTAGTTGAATCGATTACCATACATGTTCTGAATCTACCATTAAAATTTCAAAGCAATGAGTCATACGGTTTTTGAGATATTGTAGAGACCACTTAGAAAAATGTAGTTTTAAGAAAATCGCGTTTAAAAAGAAGTTCAAATACGATTTAAAGTATTTCATAGTTAAAGGTTTAAATCAAGTTAATATCTTTAGTCACCATTAATCTGCTATCCCTGGTCCATAGATAATTCCTTCTTCTTCATCTTAGAAGTCCCTTAAATATCCTTGCTTCATTTTTGCTTTAATCCCAATGGATGAAAAGAAATACCGCTAGTTCTGTAAAGACAGCATATCTTCACGTTTAGAATGTATGTAATATTTTTGAAATGTAAATCTGTGTAGAAAATTGGAAAATCACGTTACCAGCATATTCTACACATGTTTAGGAATCAATTTATGAAAAAAAAAATTTTTTGATTTTTTCGACATATCTAATTTACGGTTTTACCAAATAAATTACTAATTTTTATCAAAACAATCAAATTTCACTTTTATATCTTTTGCTTTTGTATTTTTGCATTAAGTTTAAAAATAAGATGTTAAAAATCAAAAGATTACAAAATAGTTATTTATATAAATGAGGGAATAAAATAGACTATTTTAGACAAAGTGTGCGACTTGATAGTTGAAGCACAAGCAGAAGACAAGGATCAAAAACACTTTACAGCTTATGCTTTATACATAGATTTGTATTTTCCATTTTTCTTCGAACTAATTCACCACACTTTTAGTTTTTATATTTATAATTATTATATTTACGATTTTAAAATTTACACAATTCGATACATAAATTAATTAAAATTTACAATATTTGATCAAAATCAGAATTATATATTTGTATTTTGTATACTATATTTAAACAATTATTTCAAATATTTCTTAAATTAAAAAATTTTAAAATATAAGATATACAGCAACTGATTTTCAAGATACAGCCGTTCAAAGAATTTTGAACTGGAAAACTACGTTTATTGGACAAAAATAAAAACCTCGCTACTTTTCTTATACCTTTTTCATTTCTTACTGAGTCCTTTTATGCTACAATTATTTTAAGCTTATAACACTCATATGATATTAAAGAAACTAACAGAGCTCTATTTAAGCTGTTAACGAACTGAGATTTTTTGAATCTAACTGACAGAGGAATAAAAATACTTCAATTACATAACATAAAACGTTAAAATAGATAACCGATAAAATACTATTGTTTATTAATTTTATGTTTCTTACAAAATACATTTTTAATTTAAAATTACATTTTTTTTACTAGTAGTAAAACCTAGTACTCACAACAAATTCAAATGATTTATCATCCTAAAATCTAGCCTTAGTCTTATTCAATAATTTTGTTTATTTTTTGACAAAAACAGTTGTTAAATTCATTCTTGATCTAAGTTTTCGAAATTAATTTCAATTGTATCGGATTTCCTAAAAAGTTCCAAAGAAGTATGTTCTGTAGTACTATCTGATAAAAATCGTCCAACTTTAACTTGAACTATGTCGTCGGGATTGATTAAAAATGGCATGCGAGGAGCCGTAACTTTTGATATAATAATAAATCTCTTATCCCCTAGAATTTCGACAGATTGAGTTGAATTTTCCAAAGATCCAGCGATAAACTTTTCTTCGTTGTTTACATTCAAACTCTCCAAATTAGATTTTAAAAATTCTGATTCTGCATTCATAGTTATGTTTGATTTACAATTTATACAAATAAAATATGGAGTATAAAGAGTAGGCTGTGTAATGGCACAACCAGGATGGTATAAATTTTTACAATTGTGGCATTTTAATGTTGGAGCCACGCCTCTTCGATTTCGGCATCGTTTGGAGCAAACTAAAACTATTTTTGTTTCTGATTCATTGCTGCTGGTATCCAAAATTGAATCAGATGGAGTTGGGATGTATTGATTCGAATTTTTCACAGCTTCATCTATCTTCAGGTCTTCCGAAGAATTTTTCAAATCAATTTTTTTCTTGATACTATCATTCTTAGATTTTGCATATTTTACAATTTCATATTCAGAGTCACCCTCCAATAGTTTCCTTCGAGAAAAGGTAAAATTTTTGGTAGCTAATTCTGCATTTTCACATTGTTTTGACAATCCTCGCAATGAGCGGTACACTTTACCGCTACTATTGTAATAATAAACATCTGATGTTAATTTGCTAGTACTAGAACGATAAACTAAAACTCTCTTCCAACCATGCTTAAATGGTAATAAATAATCTGTATTATTAAAACTTGGTGCTAATTTTAGCTCATTTGTAAGCGTAGTTGGAGAATTCAAATGTTCTTGGCATTCAATATTTTCTTTACTTTTAGTTAGTTTACTTGGCTTTTTATTCCCTATATTTACTACTTCTGAGTTTTCTGAAATTTCTGTTTTCTTAAAATTACCATCTCTTACAATTTCGTATTCAGAATCATTCTCCAATAGTTGCCTTCTAGAAAATGTAAAATTTTGAATAGTTAATTCTGAATTTTCACGTTGTTTTGATACTTCTCGTAAAGAACGGTATTGTTTCCCGGTACTACTGTAATAATAAACATCTACTTTTCCGCTAGTACCAGAACGATAAACTAAAACTCTCTTCCAACCATGCTTAAATGGTAATAAATAATCTGTATTATCAAAACTTGGTGCTAATTTTAGCTCATTTGTAAGCGTAGTTGAAGAATTCAAATGTTCTTGGCATTCAATATTTTCATCACTTTTACTTGGTTTACTTGGTTTTTTATTCCTTATATTTACAACTTCTGATTTTTCTGAAATTTCTGTTTTCTTAAATTTACCATCTCTTACAATTTCGTATTCAGAATCATTCTCCAATAGTTGCCTTCTAGAAAATGTAAAATTTTGGATGGTTAATTCTGCATTTTCACGTTGTTCTGACACTTCTTGTATTGAACGGTACTTTTTCCGGGTACTACTGTAATAATAAACATCTGGTTTTATATTGCTAGTACCAGAACGATAAACTAAAAATCTCTTCCAACCATGCTTAAATGGTAATAAATAATCTGTATTATTAAAGCTTGGTGCTAATTTTGGCTCATTTGTAAGCGTAGTTGAAGAATTCAAATGTTCTTGGCATTCAATATTTTCATCACTTTTACTAGGTTTACTTGGTTTTTTATTCCTTATATTTACAACTTCTGATTTTTCTGAAATTTCTGTTTTCTTCAATTTACCATCTATTACAATTTCGTATTCAGAATCATTCTCCAATAGTTGCCTTCTAGAAAATGTAAAATTTTGGATGGTTAATTCTGCATTTTCACGTTGTTCTGATACTTCTTGTATTGAACGGTACTCTTTCCGGGTACTACTGTAATAATAAACATCTGGTTTTATATTGCTAGTACCAGAACGATAAACTAAAACTCTCTTCCAACCATGCTTAAATGGTAATAAATAAAGACTGGAACAGAAAAAAATGGGTCACTTTATTTTATGCTTTAAACGGTAATTTATGACAAAACCACTAAAATTTTATTACTGTGGGGTACAAAAAAGGTTTTTAAAAGTATACCTACTTCAGTTGCATTTTAGTGTTTAACAAGTAACAAGATGGATAGTGAACAAATGATAAAACGTAAAAGGATAATTTCCGAACATATTAAAAATCCGCAATTAACGCACCGGCAATTAGCAAAATTATTAAATTTGCCTAGATCAACTGTGCAACGTGTTGTAGCTAAGTTTAAAAAAGAAGGTAGTGTAGTTAGAAAGAGTGGTTCCGGTCGGAAAAAAGGTCCGGCGGATAAAAAACTTGCTAAAAAGGTGATCGCGGAGTTTAAAAGAAAGCCCAACGTTTCATTAAGGGATGTTGCGGACAAATTAGGCACATCGCATACTACTGTGCAAAGAACGAAAACTCGTGCTGGACTGCGAAGTTTTAAAGTGCAAGCAGTGGCAAATCGGTCAGCCGAGCAAGAATCAAGTGCGAAAACTCGGGCGCGCAAATTATACGAAAGTTTTTTGTGCAAATATTCGTGTGTAGTATTAGACGACGAAACATACTGCAAAGCCGATTTTAATCAACTTCCAGGACAAGAATATTATGTTGCCAAACGTCGAGGAGAAGTCGATGAAAAATTTAAAACCAAAAAATTGTCTAAATTTCCGAAGAAATACCTGGTTTGGCAGGCCATCTGTTCATGCGGTCATAAATCCGCACCTTTTATAACAATGGGCAGTATAAATACCGAAATTTATTTGAAAGAGTGCATTAAAAAGCGTTTACTGCCCTTTCTGGCGTTGCATGAAACCCCACCATTGTTTTGGCCCGACCTTGCTACCTGCCACTATAGCAACAAGAGCATTGAATTTTACAATGCAAATTTAATTAAATTTGTACCCAAAGATGCAAATCCTCCTAATTGCCCGGAACTTCGCCCAATTGAAAAATATTGGGCACAAATTAAAAGAAAGCTAAAGAAAACAAAAAGCACAGCAGGAAATCTACAGATATTTAAAAACAAGTACAAGAAAGCTGCCGATTCCATAAGCCGTGCTGACGTACAAACGCTTATGAGGGGTATACGAGCGAAAGTTCGAAATTTTTATAAGCGTTTATAAAAAATTTTAATTTTGTGTTAATTACCTGTGCGATAATGTTATAAATTGTAAATAAAATTATTAAATAATAAAAAATTAAATTCGTTTTCATTTAATATAAAATATAAAGTGACCCATTTTTTTCTGTTCCAGTCTTTAATCTGTATTATCAAAACTTGGTGCTAATTTTAGCTCATTTGTAAGCGTAGTTGAAGAATTCAAATGTTCTTGGCATTCGATATTTTCATCACTTTTACTTGGTTTGCTTGGTTTTTTATTCCTTATATTTACAACTTCTGATTTTTCTGAAATTTCTGTTTTCTTCAATTTACCATCTCTTACAATTTCGTATTCAGAATCATTCTCCAATAGTTGCCTTCTAGAAAATGTAAAATTTTGGATAGTTAATTCTGCATTTTCACGTTGTTCTGACACTTCTTGTATTGAACGGTACTTTTTCCGGGTACTACTGTAATAATAAACATCTGGTTTTATATTGCTAGTACCAGAACGATAAACTAAAAATCTCTTCCAACCATGCTTAAATGGTAATAAATAATCTGTATTATTAAAGCTTGGTGTTAATTTTGGCTCATTTGTACGCGTAGTTGGAGAATTCAAATGTTCTTGGCATTCAATATTTTCTTTACTTTTAGTTAGTTTACTTGGCTTTTTATTCCTTATATTTACTACTTCTGATTTTTTTGAAATTTCTGTTTTCTTAAATTTACCAACTCTTACAATTTCGTATTCAGAATCATTCTCCAATAGTTGCCTTCTAGAAAATGTAAAATTTTGGATGGTTAATTCTGCATTTTCACGTTGTTCTGACACTTCTTGTATTGAACGGTACTTTTGCCGGGTACTACTGTAATAATAAACATCTGGTTTTATATTGCTAGTACCAGAACGATAAACTAAAACTCTCTTCCAACCATGCTTAAATGGTAATAAATAATCTGTATTATCAAAACTTGGTGCTAATTTTAGCTCATTTGTAAGCGTAGTTGAAGAATTCAAATGTTCTTGGCATTCGATATTTTCATCACTTTTACTTGGTTTGCTTGGTTTTTTATTCCTTATATTTACAACTTCTGATTTTTCTGAAATTTCTGTTTTCTTCAATTTACCATCTCTTACAATTTCGTATTCAGAATCATTCTCCAATAGTTGCCTTCTAGAAAATGTAAAATTTTGGATAGTTAATTCTGCATTTTCACGTTGTTCTGACACTTCTTGTATTGAACGGTACTTTTTCCGGGTACTACTGTAATAATAAACATCTGGTTTTATATTGCTAGTACCAGAACGATAAACTAAAAATCTCTTCCAACCATGCTTAAATGGTAATAAATAATCTGTATTATTAAAGCTTGGTGTTAATTTTGGCTCATTTGTACGCGTAGTTGGAGAATTCAAATGTTCTTGGCATTCAATATTTTCTTTACTTTTAGTTAGTTTACTTGGCTTTTTATTCCTTATATTTACTACTTCTGATTTTTTTGAAATTTCTGTTTTCTTAAATTTACCAACTCTTACAATTTCGTATTCAGAATCATTCTCCAATAGTTGCCTTCTAGAAAATGTAAAATTTTGGATGGTTAATTCTGCATTTTCACGTTGTTCTGACACTTCTTGTATTGAACGGTACTTTTGCCGGGTACTACTGTAATAATAAACATCTGGTTTTATATTGCTAGTACCAGAACGATAAACTAAAAATCTCTTCCAACCATGCTTAAATGGTAATAAATAATCTGTATTATTAAAGCTTGGTGTTAATTTTGGCTCATTTGTAAGCGTAGTTGGAGAATTCAAATGTTCTTGGCATTCAATATTTTCATCACTTTTACTTGGTTTACTTGGTTGTTTATTCCTTATATTTACAATTTCTGATTTTTCTGAAATTTCTGTTTTCTTAAATTTACCATCTCTTACAATTTCGTATTCCGAATCATTCTCCAATAGTTGCCTTCTAGAAAATGTAAAATTTTGGATGGTTAATTCTGCATTTTCACGTTGTTCTGATACTTCTTGTATTGAACGGTACTTTTTCTTGGTACTACTGTAATAATAAACATCTGGTTTTATATTGCTAGTACCAGAACCATAAACTAAAAATCTCTTCCAACCATGCTTAAATGGTAATAAATAATCTGTATTATTAAAGCTTGGTGCTAATTTTGGCTCATTTGTAAGCGTAGTTGGAGAATTCAAATGTTCTTGGCATTCAATATTTTCATAACTTTTACTTGGTTTACTTGGTTTTTTATTCCTTATATTTACAATTTCTGATTTTCCTGAAATTTCTGTTTTCTTAGATTTACCATCTCTTACAATTTCGTATTCAGAATCATTCTCCAATAGTTGCCTTCTAGAAAATGTAAAATTTTGGATGGTTAATTCTGCATTTTCACGTTGTTCTGACACTTCTTGTATTGAACGGTACTTTTTCCGAGTACTACTGTAATAATAAACATCTGGTTTTATATTGCTAGTACCAGAACGATAAACTAAAAATCTCTTCCAACCATGCTTAAATGGTAATAAATAATCTGTATTATTAAAGCTTGGTGCTAATTTTAGCTCATTTGTAAGCGTAGTTGAAGAATTCAAATGTTCTTGGCATTCAATATTTTCATCACTTTTACTTGGTTTACTTGGTTTTTTATTCCTTATATTTACAACTTCTGATTTTTCTGAAATTTCTGTTTTCTTAAATTTACCATCTCTTACAATTTCGTATTCAGAATCATTCTCCAATAGTTGCCTTCTAGAAAATGTAAAATTTTGGATGGTTAATTCTGCATTTTCACGTTGTTCTGATACTTCTTGTATTGAACGGTACTCTTTCCGGGTACTACTGTAATAATAAACATCTGGTGTTATATTGCTAGTACCAGAACGATAAACTAAAAATCTCTTCCAACCATGCTTAAATGGTAATAAATAATCTGTATTATTAAAGCTTGGTGCTAATTTTGGCTCATTTGTAAGCGTAGTTGAAGAATTCAAATGTTCTTGGCATTCAATATTTTCATCACTTTTACTTGGTTTACTTGGTTGTCTATTCCTTATATTTACAACTTCTGATTTTTCTGAAATTTCTGTTTTCTTAAATTTACCATCTCTTACAATTTCGTATTCAGAATCATTCTCCAATAGTTGCCTTCTAGAAAATGTAAAATTTTGGATGGTTAATTCTGCATTTTCACGTTGTTCTGATACTTCTTGTATTGAATGGTACTTTTTCCGGGTACTACTGTAATAAT
Source organism: Cantharis rustica (assembly GCA_911387805.1). Classification (NCBI taxonomy): domain Eukaryota; kingdom Metazoa; phylum Arthropoda; class Insecta; order Coleoptera; family Cantharidae; genus Cantharis; species Cantharis rustica. Next base: position 47,831,912 of record OU426879.1, on the reverse strand, counting down.
AAACATCTGGTGTTATATTGCTAGTACCAGAACGATAAACTAAAACTCTCTTCCAACCATGCTTAAATGGTAATAAATAATCTGTATTATCAAGACTTGGTGCTAATTTTGGCTCATTTGTAAGCGTAGTTGGAAAATTCAAATGTTTTTGGCATTCTATATTTTCAGCATTACTTGGTTTATTTATATTTCCTCTATTTACAACTTCCGATTTTTCCGAAATTTCTTTTCTTTCAAAATTATCTTCAGAAACCCACGGTATTCCTGCATTATTTTTTTTTTTAATCACTTCCTTATTTGTATCACTATTTTTACGTTTTCGTTTATAGTTTATTATACTAACACGCATTTTTTATTATTGTGAACAATTTTCTCAATTTGGTTTAGGTTATTTAAATTTACTTTCAATTATAAATTTAAATAGACAATATTAACGATGATTATATTGTATTGCTATCTTTTTTCTATTATTACAATCACCATACAAACTTCTATCACTGCTAATGTTATTTTATTCAATTGTTTTTATTATTTTTCATAATTTTTCTTTCATTATCTAGTATATTATTATTAGTGTATTACCAACATTATTTTTAATTGAGAATTTTACTAATCAAAAGTTGATTGTTGATTGTTTGTTGAAAATCTTCAAATATATTTTTATTGATTTTAATATTCTATGCTTCTTCTTCTTTTTATTTCATTGGTCCATTAATTTATTACCAACTTAAATATACTAACAATTTTTGTGTGGTATAACCACTTCAACGGGTAGTTTAAAAAAGTTTACTAGGTAGATTTAGATTACATATTAATAGCTTGCAATCATTTATTTCCGACTGGTGAAGGTCAGAAAATAAGTTCAAACCGTCAAATTGTCAAACCGGGTAATTCAGGTAAAAAATTATTTTATACGTATTTTATAAATTATTTTAACGTACAGCTAGCGTAATAGATGAAAGTAATACTCAGGAACACTGCGATTCATCAGCATCGACTTCTGCTACCAAAAAAACAATACGCTAAGATATTAGCAATGAAATTTATTTAAAACCTTTTGATTTTGGTTGGAAAAAAGAAGTAGTTTTTTAAAAGAATCAAACAAGCCGAAGACGAGCTGACATATATTACTCCAAAGAGAAAGAAACTTCGCTCAATACTTCAAATAGAACAGCATTTAGATAATGCAGAATTAACCATAGACAATTTTTCACTTGCTCAAAAACCTATTGGGTTGAATAACAGCAAACGTTAGTTTAACCATCTAGACTCTGTCGGATGTGGTTATGCCAAACAATCACATCCGCTAACGACGGCCAATAGGCCAGTGCGATTATTTCCCTGAGTGAAGCCGAAAACCGAACAACCATATCTGATGCAGTCTAGATGCGGCTAAAAGCGGCCGGTACAGTCTAGATGACTAAACGCGGCCAAAAGCCGCCTGTGCCTGATAATCTTAAATAAATTTCAAGTTAATATCATCGATTAGCTGTGTTTCAATTGCATTATACTAAAGTTAACTAAAATTTATTGCATTAAAACATTAAATAAAAACTAAATTTAAATTAAAAATTGATCTGCGCTTACGTTTGACAGTTGCAAACCGGTTTGGTGTGCTGAAGAAACAAACCTATTGAATTTATGATAAGATACAAATTCTAAGCTTTTAAAAACATTTTTTTTTTAATTTTTTAGATATTTCACATGTTAATAACATTAATAATACAAACCTATTAAATGCTATTTTAAATTTTACAAAATTTGTAAGCTTCAAACTTTTACCACGAGGTATTAAAAAAAGAAGTAACAAAGGTAATATACTATATTAATTTATTGGTAGGAATACAAGAAATACAATAGTAAAAGAGGATACTTTTTTAAAGTAAGATTAATAATAATATGATTAATAAGAAAATTAATTCAAAATTTTCTATTTATTAAAAAATCATAAATTATCAATTGAATTAGGACATACGGAACACTCTTTTTTTTCGTCATGATTGGCACCGTCTATTGTAGATTGTTCTTGTTTTTTAGAACGATTGGATTTAGTTTTCTTTATTTCTTTATTTCTGATTAATGGGGTCAGCTTTATTTCCACTATTGCTTTTATTTTTGGTACTTCATCGCCACTACTTTGTTCTTTGGCTTTTCTTACAATTTCCTTCTCGCTGTTATTCAACCCAATGGGTTTTTGAGCAAGTGAAAAATTGTCTATGTATAATTCTGCATTATCCAAATGCTGTTCAATTTGAAGTATGGAGCGAAGTTTCTTTCCCTTGGGAGTAATATAATATACATCAGCTCGTCTTTGGCTTGTTTGATTCCTTTTAAAAACTACTTCTCTTTTCCAACCAAAATCAAAAGGTTTTAAATATATTTTATTGCTAATATCATAGCGTATTCTTTTTTTGGTAGCAGAAGTCGATGCCGATGTATCGCAGTGTTTCTCAGTATTACTTGCATCCATTTCGCTAGCTATACGTTAAAATAATTTATACAATACGATAAAATAATATTTTACCTGAATTGTCCGGTTTGACTCTTCCACGGTTTGAACTTAATTTCTGATGTTCACCAGTCGAAAATAAATGATTGCAAGCTATTAAGATGTAATATAAATCTACATAATAAACTTTTCCAAACTGAAGTATATTTATTATAAATACTAACGGTTGAGTGGTTATACCAACCAAAAATTGTTAGTATATTTAAGTTGGTATTTGGTAATAAATTAATGGACCAATGGAATAAGAAGAAGAAGAAGAAGAAGCATAGAATATTAAAAACAATAAAAATATATTTGGAGATTTTACACAGTAGGAACTATTTGAATATTACCAATCAACTCTTGATTGGTAAAGCTCTCGATTGAAAATAATTTTGCTAATGCACCAATAACATAATATTTAAATAAGTGTAAAAATTATTAATTCAGGTAATACCTCTTTTGATGAAGAATTAATTTTGAAACAATAACAAAAATTGAATAAAATAATAAAAAAAATACCGCTCATTGCGAGAACAACGTGAAAATTTATTTTCAACTCTTTAGTCCTTAAATTTTGATTAGTAAAATATCAATTATGAAATTTTTCATTATATCGGTTAATAAAAGTCTGCAAATTACAAGATAATCCTAAAAAAGGTTTATATTATTTTTTATGTTGGTAATAACTTTGAGAAAAAGTTTTTTTTTAGTTAGATTATTTTTTCTAAAAGTTAAGAAGAAGCTTTGAAAAAAGGTTGTTATATTTTAATCCTTTGCTCGTTTGTCAATAGAATTAGTTTTCCTCAAAAAAATATTTTTTAATTTAACAGAGGTGCATTTAGCCCGTTTCCATACTGTATGATTTTTATGTTAATTTGGACATTTTTTATTTCTGCATTTCAGCAGATAAGTTGCTCTTACCTTGGCTCTGTTTAATATTCGGATTTAAATCGTTTTTGAAATTATAGCGTGTAAATAATTAGTGTATACAGAGAAAAATATCCAGTCTCTTGCTAGTAGTGCAAATAAATTCGAAAAAGATTCACCTCTTGCTAGTACCACAATTTGGCGGGTTGGATTATCTAGGGCAGCGGTTCCCAATTAGTTTTGGTCGCGGAACCCTTGGGCAATGTAAAAAGTTTGGCGGAATCCCAAGCTGATTTGTTTACTGCATACAAGGTTGTGTATGCACACTAACCCCCCCCCCCCCCCCCCCCCGGTGATTAGGTAAATACAAGTATAAAAATTATTTATTATAGAATTATAAATTATTACAATTATTATTAGTGAGAAGTGTGACATTTTGTTTTCTCCTGATAAATTCTTTTAATATTTGGTTTGATTTCTGAAACTGGATTCTCGTATCAGGCACTGCGTCAAGTCGATTTCGATGCTTTGTTTTTGTTCCTGAATATAATGAGAATCCAGTCTCACACTTGTATGTGCTTGCAAATGGTAGAAAAATACGGTTTGCACGTTTGGACAACTACGGATATTCCTCGCGCAGTTCATTTCAAAATACGCCAAGCGGAACCTCTTTAAATTTACTTTGAAAATTTACAATTTATAATTGGAAATCGCACCTAATTTCAATTGGATTTTAAAAATCTACAGCAGAAAATTCGTCTGGACGTTAACATTCCGTGAATGTTATCATCGGATAGAATGGAAAAAAGTTAAAAAATAAATTTTAAGCAGCAAAATTTATTTTTACGCCATTTTGAAATTCTTGACTGAAATTTGACAAGCGCAACCACGGAAAATCTCGGATCCACCCTAAAATCTAGTCATCTAACATAAAATAATAGAAAACCTATTTAGATTCATTTTTGGCTTTGATTAGCGACTGTTTAAATACTGCAGACCAAATGTTCATTTCAACCAATTTCCAACAGGCGAATTATCTTGATATTCAGTAGCAAGTCTAAATTTCTAAAAGTTTTGGTACCACGCTTGACTGACGTGCAAACGTCAGCATTGCAATTGCTAATTAAGTATTTGAAGATGTTAAGTTTAGTTTGTTTTTTTTATTATTATACTATATTTTTTTATAAATTATACTAGAGCACTTTCATTATGATTTATGACTATAGTTATTTGCCCCCCCCCCTCCCCCCAGAGTGAGTTCCATACGGTAAACATATTTCGATACCTTCACAAAACTGCGCCACTGACACAGTGGGGAATACATAATATTTTAATTAGGTACTAGTAAATATACTATTCTTTGGGTATTACAGCTTAAGTTACTTACACCAACCGCTGGCGCAATTTACTAGTTGTCCTTAAGCTACCAACCAAAAGGAGACGATAAAATATTTACCTCTAGCGCAGTTTACATACGTCCAACCAGACGTACCGTCACCTTAATGCAAAAAATTGATTCCTAAATTTCTTCCTTCCTAAATTATTTGATATTTTGAGTTCGCCCATAGTTTATTCGCTTTATTTTAATGCCATTTTTCATATTCTACAAGAATTTTTAAAGTGTCTTAAAAGCCTGGGGACACTGCGACATATTTTACTAAAATCTGCAATTGGGAAACGCTGATCTAGAAAGACAGAATTTCTGATCCCACTCACTTTGCAAAAACATTCCTGAAACCGCCCCCATTAAAAAATACGGGGACCATAGAGGTCTAGAAAATTACTGAGCTTTAGTCGGAAGTCCATGCACATGCTGAAACATCCCGAAACCGCCCGAACTGAAAATTTTGCTATAATTAACGAAATCCAATTCAAATAAAATTATGATATTATTTAGTATGTTAGCATTGGCACTTCTAGAAGACAATTGCGGCAGATTCCAGAGCTATTTCTTTATCTTCGTCCTTCTGATGCCCCCGGCGGGCGTTGGGGTTTTTGGAGATAATTTTCCTCTTTGGATAGCGCAAGGCTAAAAGTGTTCGGATTCGTCAGTCCTGAAAGAGTGGAGAATTGCTTGTTAATAATAATCTAAATTTTCTTCGGGAACCGCAGTTGCAGGAAGCGGTGCTAAACAATTTCTCGGTCCTTGCGTTTGTCGGGGATTTCGGTGGACGATTTTTGTACGTGGTTTCTTTTCCGGAAACCGTGATTGCTCGGGTTCTTGGGTCGTCTTTGTGAGTCCAGGGTGTGCAACTTAGTGCCTGCAAACCGAAGCCTAAAGAAACAAAGTCATAACTATTTACGTTGAGTACGAAATAATCGTTTTGTGAGCCAGCTGGTTACTCAGAGTAATTAACGCGATTGTAGTGGTGTTTTCAAAACGGTCACCCATCCGAGTGCAAACCGTAACTTGAATTGCTCAATGAGAATAGATTGAATAACTTATTATTAGTTAAATTACATTTTTGAATAATATCCAAAAGTAAAAGGTTTTGTTTTATTCCAACCAAATTAGTTCAAAATCCCCAATAAGAGATAATATTAATAATTGTAATTATTAGTTACGTGGATGATGTGAAAAATGTTTCTCCATACCTGAACTGCGACAATGATGGTTCCTAATTAATAGTGCAAATTTCGAACTAAACTTGCAGCAAATTATCGCAAAAAGTTCATATTGTGTATAACCATATTGTAATAGGAATCCTGATGCCCGCGGTGACAGTGCATTACTATGGAGATGCTGATTGTTTTCATTCTTCATTGTCTTACAACTCGCTGGGCATTACAATACCCGTCTCGTTTATTGTACAACTGGACGATAGAAATATCGGCAAGCCGAGGGCACATATCACCTTCCAAAAGCCTCAGTTCCGTGAACTTTGTTTACTATTGTATCCTTACTTTGCTCGGCACAACAAACAACTTTTCATTGTTTAGGAATAAAATGTAACAAAATGAAGTTAACATTTCAAAGTTTGCAATCCAATAATTTTGATGGGCATTTGGAGAATAAAAAATTACGGTAATGGAAGAAGATGGTAATTAAAGGGCATTAAAAATACAGCCGAAACTATTAGGTTAATTATTTTTGATGATGGACAAGGTAAAAGAAGGATTTATTTTTGTTCTCGAGAAAGTTTCTCCTTCGCGAAAGAGAAGAGTAATATTACCCGAACCGGCTTACGTTTAAAAACACTTTTGAAAATTTGTATCCATTCGCGAATTCGTCCGCCAAATCGCACAAAAGGTTTGCGTACAAAAGATTATTAAGTTTGACGAGTATTTAGTGCATACCAACGTCGTGACGTGCGGAACTTCAAAGAGGGTTTTGTGGAGATAAACTCAACTTAATTGGAAACGAACCGCTTGGCGAAAATATTTAAATCCACTCATAAGCAGCTTAACATTACCTCGGTGAAATTGCGATTCAGAATCAAGTGTCTTCATTGTATAATATCTTAGTAAAGACAATTTCAATTTGAATGCCGCTGTTCAAACACCTGCATCCTCTCCCTCGACAGTTTGGAACTTATTAGTTTTATTCCCTTCACTTTAACTTTATTACGTCTTGCTACTGATACCTTTTGTTGGTAATGAATAATGGTTTCTTGTTGAGTAAGAGTGGATTACATCGACACAGAAACTCTCCAACATAAACAATTTTCATTATTAAACAGCAGTTAAGTTCAACTTGAAGTTCAATAAGCGATATCTTAGGTATTACTTCAATTATTGATGTAGGTAATTTCGTCCCAAAAATTACTACCTACTTCAATTTTGTATCTAGAGAAATTATAAAGCTTGTGCAAATAACAGAAATACAACCCTTTTCCGGTTAGTTAATAAATAAATCTTACGGTAGGGTGAGATGTTCCCCAAGACATTTGAATCTTGGAGTATTGTCTAATAATTATGAAGCTTGATTTATACTCGAATCAACCCCTTCTCTTATTCTGACTAACAAGGATGATTAAATTATATTTCAAGCAATCTGCAAATGGCTTAAACCCATCTTACATTGTCTTGGCCATCGACCGGGCACAAATACACCATTAATAAGAAATTATTTTATTAATCCACATGCATTGTTTAAATATTCACTTACACCCCGATAAATCTCTCTCCATCCCCAAGAAGAACGAAGCGCAAACATTTTTAACGTATCGATCGAAAATATTTTTCATACTTTTCGTCAGCCAATTTATTTACAAAATTTATTAGCAACCCTAATAATTGAGAGATTCAGTTCTAGACTACAATTATTGTGCTATTACTTCCCAATTGAAATTATATGTTTACCGGATGACAAAATCTCATTTTAAGCAGACATTTACAAATGATGTCCAATTACAAAATCGTCGTCTTAGTTATAATTAGAAATGTTTATTCATTATATTGTGTAGAATGTAGAAACCACAAATCTAATCATTATAATCTTAGAAACCGTAACACAATTACCACTCGAGTAATGTCACAAAAATGTCTGCACTAGAAAATTTTCTGGCAATCAACTTTTTCAGCGAGAAAATTATACAAAAATAAAATTAACAATTAATAAGAAAAAAATTCACCAAAGTTGTACGAGTTAAAAGTTGGTGGATTAATTATTTGCAAACAAAAAGTTACTAATTTATATTCCGAGTTTCTCGGATTTTAAATGATAATTATTTTAAAACGCGAACAAAATAAAACAAGAAAGTTAGTACTTAGTAGCTCAATAACAAACCAAGGAAATAATCATGACCGAAGGGAAATCCAACGAAAAATGAAAACTACAAAATTTAAATTTACTGATAATTATTTTTTTTTTCAGATGACATCCACCAATGAAGAACTTCCACCGCCACCGAAACCCAGAGCCTCACCTTTCGATTACAGAAACACCGATTTGGTTTCGCGTCTACTGGCGGCAACACCTCCATATTTATACAACCTTCCTCTGGTACCACATAATTTTTTCTTCAGCGAAATGTTGAGATCCCTAGTGCAAGCAAAAACGGAGAACGCAAACAGAACCTCGTCCGCTCCCATCCATCACAGAAGATCACGAAAGAGATCTTGGGTTCAATCTCAGCCAGATTATTTTCAACAAAAAGAACCCCCAAAAATAGAAAAGCCGGAAATGCCGCCACCTTCTACTTGGTTAGGAAAAACAGAAAAAAATAACGCCTATCCGAATCGATTACCGGAAAGACCGTTAGAACTCACCACGGACAAATATAATGTAAATATTAACACAAAAGTAAATTCGCCCGAAATTCATCCAGATCCCCGACTAATGCAACATCAAAATTTAGACTTTAATTCAGAAAAACAAGAACTAAAGCCTAACCCTATTCATTTTCCATTTCCTCCCGCTTCGCAGCAAACTCCCCCCTCGTCGGATTTAATTTTGCCACCTCCTCCCCCAGTGTGGTATCCACCGTTGTATCCGTCTCCATACGCCATAGATCCTTTACATTTTTTTATCGACTTACGCGTTTCCGGTCACATTTACGATAGGAAAAATCAAAATGACAATTCAAATTCGCCGCACACCACGACTTCCGCAACTTCTCCAAGTCCAGGCACAAGCACAATCACGCAAGAAGCCAATACTACAAAATTGCCCAATAATATCGAAAACCTTCAGGACACTTTCAGACTCTCTAGACACGCCTCTGCTTTTAGTGTGCCCTCGTCGCGACTAAACAGAAACGCACCTATAAATTTAACCAATTACTCTCAAATTAAAGCATGTAACGAATCGAAATTGTCATCTCAAAGCAAAGATAGTACAGGACGAACGAAGTTCGATGTTAAATCTTTGGGGTTTGAAAGAAGCTGCAATAAAACTAGTCTAAACTACGTAGTCAATAATATACAAAGGATTTATAGAGAAATTAACCCTCTCTCTTTTAAATCAGAACCCGACATTAAAAACGAAGAAAAGGAAGAGTTGAAACCGCCAGAAAAAGAAAGAGTAGAGGAAACGGAAGAAGAAAAAGAAAAGAAGGTTAAAGATTTGAGAGCGCTGATAGGTTTAGAATTAGTGGTAGATTATATGAACCACGCCAAACCTGAGCAACGGAACGGAAACTCGGAAGAAAGTTCGACGGATTTCGAGTCCGTGGGTAGTCCAGCTGTTGATGTGGTAGCCATACAGGAAGAAACCGAAGGCTGCAAGATATAGTCAATCTATTTTGTGTTGATATACTAGTCAAGACTATGTAAATTATTTAAAAAACTTTTGAGCTTTGACGATATAGTCAAAAAGGCAATATTATATTTATTAATTATTTAGTATTTATTTATTAAATAAACATTTGTTGAATTTTTAATATTTGATAGACAACGATGGTACTGAAAATGTAAACAAAAATTATGATGCCAAATGAACCATAATAAAAATAAAAAAAATTAAACAAATGAACTAAATTAAAATGGCGTGGCTGTTGCACATACTACCATCTTATCGGATCTTCTTTTGTTATTTTCTCGTAATAATATACAGGATTGTATATTTTTTATAATTTTTTTAAATTGAAATACCTGCTCGATAATAATTATTCTTGATTTATAAAATTTATTAAAATGATTTTCAAAAAAGTTTACATTTTCAGTGGCTTCGAATTATGGTTAATAATATTTGTATCAATTTTAAAGTTCTTTTAATTATATTAAAAAAATTAAAAATAATAATTTGTTTAGTTTTTCATAGTTTGTTTGTTTGGCAAGTATAATTAAAAAATAATTTTCTGTAATGAACATAATTAAGTTTGTTATAATAATTAAAAGACATCCCTTAAAAGCAATCAGGGCATCGTTAGTAAAAGTGTCGTTCATTCAGGATAATATTGCATGATTTTGTCTTTGATATATTAACGGATCTAGACTCAAAGTTTTTATGCGCAAATTGAGAAGATATTCATAGTACTTGTAAAATCTTTATCTACGCCAGTGGAAAGAGTGTCAAAAACCAATAAGTCTCGTCAGTGCAAAGTAAGTAAAAAATTTTGGCTTAATCAAATATGGGGAAAAGATAATGAACATTTTTGTACGTCTCCTTTGCGGTAATAATTTAAATTTTTGTAAGGTATAAATAAGTGATATTTTAATATCCTGAAAATCCCTAAGGAAAGTGCCAAGAGACTGTCGACTGTGATACTTCTTGCGTTTATCAGGGTATAATGTGTCGTCATTTGCCACGCGGCTATGTAAATGACTCGATTTCCCTTCCGCAGAATAAATTATCTTTGGGAAGAAAATTTTCAATTTCTTAACGGAATATTTTTTTTTTATAAATTTCAGCCGTTACATGCATTTTGTGTTTAAATAATTAATGTGGATAACTCATCCACTGGAGGTTTTTAAATAATTTCCATCGCGTAGGTAATAGGTAAAGTATGAAAACAAATTTTTTTTTCAAGACATCAAATCCATCAAACACAAAAGAATTTATAACTAAATTACGATAAATCCGATTATGTGGCAGATCGTATACATAGATTGTAACGTAACAGATAATGTAGCTTTGGAGTTTATGGAACTAGGAGTTGAGTCGTAATCCCGATGATTGATACAAGTGCACACGCATGTATGAATTCACCAACATGATACATCTGTAACCTGTTACTTCCACAAGAACACCTCGATGAAGTCTTATTCTCTGCCAGACTCGCAATCAAATTTATAAATTCGATATTGTGCGATTTACATTTTTACACAACGACTAGCAATTTCTACAAACAAGACAACTTGAAATAATTTCGTTGCAATAATTGATGAAGTAGCTTCCATCCAAGCCAAAAACGCAAAAAATACCCAAATCATCGGAGTAAACCATAACAGTATGTTTAGTGAAAAATAATAATTCATGTAATAAAAAAATATGTATTTATTACGAAAAGTATTCTCGGCGGAAGTCGGCGAATTTATGAAAGCTTCAATAAATCAGTTATGAGGTTGGGGAAATGGTTGTCATTATTATGTTGCCGTCTTCACGGTAGCAAAAATATGTTTTTGTTAAATTTATTTATGAGCTAATATTTAAAGCAAACAAGAAGCGTCAAGAGGAACTTCTCAAAATGATTAACTTTCAGCAATAAAAGTAAGATTTATGCACAACTCCTCGGGAAAAAAAGTTTCAATCAAACTTTCTTAAATGTTGACGCTTCGCCTTGATAAAACTTATAATTGACCAAATAAGAAAGTAACATTTCTGCATTAGGAAAAAAGTATCAAAGTTAAATTTAATTGTGGTTATCGTTTAATTTGAAAAAATTAAAACTTTGCGAATAATTTGGATAATTGATTACTGATGCATCGACGCTGTGCGCTGGCGGATAAGTACAAAAAAAGTATTTAATTTAAATGAAATGGCATTGTTAAAAATGGGTTGTAATTTAATTTAGTCGTAGTAAAATTATTGTCATTTTAGAGTATCCACTTTACTCGTTTTTGTAGGAATTTAATCGCATTAAAATTAAGCTCTTGGCAATGGTAAAAGCGTATGCAAATGTGTGGTTAGCATAGGTTACGGGGGCTCAATGCATGTGGGGCCAACGGGGCATGTAGCATCCACCCTATTCAACATAGTATGATGTAAAATGTGTAAATATTCACACATCATACTCGAAATGCATGAATATTCATAAGGTGCTGGCCCGCTATGTTTTATTCGCAAATATTAGCAAGAATTTGCAACAAAGCTCTCGAAAAATTGTCTTTGTTATGGCTTTTCTGTAACACAAGTACAATTCAACTAAGTTGTTTGTTTTAATATTTATTCTAAAAAATTGTAACAGATCTATGCAATTACAACAGTCCATTTTAAAAGCAACGACGATTAATATTTGTTTTAATCTTTCAAATAATTCGTGATTTGGTGGAAGAAATTTTTGCTATTTTTCAACTTCATCAGACAACACAAAATCATTTCGAGATATTTTTTCAATTAATTAAAATAAATCCACAACGTTAAAAACTGAAATTATTCGAAAATGTAGTTGTATTTTTGCAAAAATGTAAAAATTTCAAAATTATAATTAAAAAATAAAATTCACGTGTTTTATATTTTTACATAAAGTGCATAGTTTTTGAGTAAAATGATAAATTACGAAAAATGACCAAAACTTTAAAATCGCTGCAGCTGTTTTTATTTGGACATTTTTGGAAAAAAATTTATTTTTAACAACTTAACTTTTAACTTAATATGCCATTATGTGATAAACATGAAAAACACACTCTGATATTTTTCGAATTATTATTATTATAAAAAAATCATTTTAATATCTATTAAATTTTTAATTTGCCCTTTATCAAAAAATCACTAATTCTTTCGTTATGATGTCTTTGAGATTTTTGAAAATACTATCTTTTATTCAAATTATTATTTAAATCCAATAGAATAAGAGAGTAAAAATCACTTAAAATATCCAATCGGTATCTTCTTCGTCAGATTCGCACTCGGCAGAAAATATGTTTTTGCATAATTCAGCTTCTGCATTATAAGCACACATTTTCGTGCAAGGCAACCCCATTCTACTGCATTTACACTGTGATCGACATTAAGTTTTTACACATGAACATTTAATGAGTTCTAAGATGGAACCTGAGCTTCAAACACATTATTGATATAAAATGTCTTCCATTATTTATAGTCCTTCCATAATTTAAAGAATCAATTTTAATAAGATTCGGTTTATTACACGTGGTAATTTTTCTCTTTCCAACTGTTTTTTTGAAAATAAATATCACCCCAAATCGAACAGTGTGGAATCTTTAAAATACAGTTAAAAAATAAACTTTTTAATAATATTATATTATTCACTATTAGTTGGTAATTGACTCATTACTAGATTTTAATAAGTTGAGAAATAGTATATTACGTATCGGTGTGGAAAATGATTTATTACGGCCGAGCGCAAGGCTGGACACCGAGGTATGTAAAATATTTTATTCACAATCAATTAACAGTTACTAAATAACAAACTAATAGCAAATACCTAATAATTTTATTTAATTCTTCATAAATATTTAATATTTATGCGTGGTCTGCAATGAACTTGTCTAATGCAAAGAATTAATTCATGAAAAGTGTCTATAATTTTTAAATAAGTCTTACATATTTAATTCAATAAATTAATTTTTTAACTTGTGAAATATAAATAAATAATCTTTGAGTAAACAAGTTAATTAAACGTTTTAATAATAATGTTTTTATTGAGCTTTCGACGTTGGACACGTCTTCGTCAGAATAATTTAATATATAAATATAAATAAATTATATATATAAATTATTCTGACGAGAATAATTTTTAATGAGAATTATAATGAGAATAATTTAATATATAAATATAAATAAATTATATATATATAAATTATTCTGACGAAGACGCGTCCAACGTCGAAAGCTCAATAAAAACATTATTATTAAAACGTTTAATTAACTTGTTTACTCAAAGATTATTTATTCATATTTAATTCACAATAAATTTTCCAACAAATTAGTATTTTTCAAATTTTATTGAAATAAAGTTTCCCTTGACTACATAGCAAGAAATTAAGAATCCGATAATATGTAAATTTCTATTGTAAAGGGTATTTCGTAAATCATATGTTTTTCAATAAACCACTAATTAAAAATGCTTTCTAAAATACAATTTAGATCTTAAAATGATCCTTTTATAATAATTATTCGAAAAACCTAGAAGTTTCGTATTGCGCTTTTCATGTTGATTATATTTATAATAGCCTATTTCACCGTTTTCCAAAGAAGCTGCGTAATGCGGCTAATATGAAAAAGATATTCTTAATATTAAAAGATGTTAAAAAATGGTGACCGGATAGAACAGAACATGAAAGAACAGATTACGAAAAAAGAGAACACGTAGAAACAGAATATGAAAAAAGAGAACTACGAGAAATGAGAACATAAAATTTTTTAAACTTATTAATTTTCAAAAAAATTACAAAATAAAGACAATAGATTGAATTGAATTTGTTTATCTATTATTGAACTAAATTTATTTTGTGGAACCATTTCGAAGAACAGCCCAAAAGATGGCTGCAAACACTGCAGCCATCCCAGTATATGGAATTTCTTGGATGGATTAAGGCCAGACATTGCTTACCAACGTTTATTGCTAGCCAATGCACGAACTGGTCGTCCAGAAGTGAGAAAGAAGAAATACGAGAACCTCGGCATTCAGCAATCAAGTGGTAGCTGTTGTTGCCGAGTGTGAAAATTATTATAAGTTCTTGTGGCAAATGACAAACTTGCAATTATGCAACTGCTTTTATCTATTTTTATCTTTATTATTTTGTTTATTTTATTTTATTTATTGTCGAAATATATAAATTATTAAGTTATAAAAAAATATTATATTAAATTAAATTTTTTTTAATTAAACAAGTTAATTTTTATTGTCGTGATTTTTTCAGAAATTAATAAATTAAAAAATCTCATTTTTCGTAGTTCTTTTTTGTCAATGCTCTGTTTTTCCGTGTTCAGTTCTTTCATGTTCTGTTGTTTCATGGAACCGTTAAAAAATAAATAAAATAAATAAAATAAATAAAATAAATAAAATAAATAAAATAAATAAAATAAATAAAATAAATAAAATAAATAAAATAAATAAAATAAATAAAATAAATAAAATAAATAAAATAAATAAAATAAATAAAATAAATAAAGTAAATAAAATAAATAAAATAAATAAAATCTTTTTTAGTTACCAACCAATCTAAATGAAATTTTTTTATGTATACATCAATATGTCAGAAATAATTCAAAAAATGAACAAAACTACCAATTGTTTATTTGGCGTCAGAAAAAGTCTCGGTGTCATTTATAGAATTTTCGTAACAAAATTCTACGATAAATAGAATATCTTCTAAAAGAAAATAGATAATCAGGAGATTTTTTGTTTTAAGAACTATGCTCTATCACACGGAATAGAAAAATTAGTGGAGTTTCTACTTCTTTATTATTTTTTCTCACTGCAAAACCAAAAATTGTAATTGTAATTTTTTTCTGGCCCCAAATAAACACTCGGTAGTCTTGTTAATTTTTTTAATTATTCCTGACATATTGATGTATACTTTATAAAAATTTCATCTAAATTGGTTGGTAACTAAGAAACATATAATTTATTTTTCATCGCAAAACAAATTTAATTTTTTACGACCGCACAATAAAAATCGTAATAATCCAACCAAATAATTCAAAAACTTTAAGAGGCTGTATAATCTAAACCGTTAGAGATAGAGCAGACATATTTGGTATGATTACTTACATCAATGAATAGAACAACCATGCCAAGTTTCATCAAAATCAGAGATGGTGGGTGCCAAAAACATTCTTTTTTTTTGATGATTTGATATGGAAATGTATTTATTTTATGGATAATGTATTTTTTTAAAATAAGCGACCATAAACTAATTTTATTTTTCCTACCATTTTATAGTTAACACTTGTCGATGTTGTAAAAGTAAATAATATGTATAATTTCCAGTAATTCTCTTAATTTTACAGAGCTGTAGTTTGGTAAATATTGGAGTTAGAGAAAAATATTTGAGACAGAAGTTGTGGGAAATTTTATTTTCTTTGTTTTATAGAAACTATTTTTGTGATAAGAGCAACTAGTAAAGAGATATTGCAAAAAAAACAATTTTTTCCACTAGTTTGTTGATCAGATAGTCTTGGGGATGACTTGATCAATGGTAGTCCTCTAAAAATTTACGTGACTAAATTTTGCTAAACTAAACTTTTTTATGAAGATCTAAAAGTTCCATTTTTTTTTAATTTGCATGTTTTTTAATTTAGTCGATAACCACCCAAAATGGTAATATATATTATTTTAAATGCAAGTTTATTTATTTGTGATATAATTTCAAAAAATAAAATAAACATATTTCTTATTAAAAATAAAATAAATATTATAGTCCAGTTAAAGCAATCAAGTAACAAAAAGTTGGCTAGTTTTAAAAAAGTAGGGGTAACGCCCAAAAAAATGTTCGATAAAAAGCAAAATACAAAAAATTAATTAGAAAACAAAATTATAAAGCGGAAAATTTTACGAACAAAAGATTTGAACCATTTTTTTCGTATGAAACTAGTTCTGGAGTGAAACGCAATATAAGCTCAATTCAAAATAAATGAATTAAAAGCAATTAAAAGTAAACAGTAAATTGTGCACTTGTCATTGGTCCGTTAGTTTATAATTGAACCAATCACAGATATATTAACCCAAACACTTAATAAACGTAAAAAAATAAATTAAATTGTAAATAAAAATTTATGTTGATTTATTATTCGACCAATCAGAGGTGAAGTTTAACATAAAAAGTAACAGTTTTCAAGTTTAAATCGTTAATATGACAAAACAGTGATTATAAACTAGACTAATTTCTAAAGGGGGGGGAAGCATTTCTAAAAAATAAAAATCTAACAAAAATATATGTACAAACCGACATTGGTTTAATACGCTAGTGGGGCTATACGCCCCCCCTCTTTAAGAAATGAAAGTCTAGCGCTTAAATGCGTCGACTGCTAAACCAAAAACCCGGTTTACTTCTCTTAAGTCAAACCACCGAGGTATCCGTCATAAGAATCTTACTGGAAATGAAATGTTCACTATGATACTCGTAAAAGTTTCGGAAAGAGAAAAGCAATATTCTTACAATGTTGACAAACTTAAGCCAGTTCTAAAGTGATTACTTTAGATATTACACCGACCTATTGAAAAATATGTGTAGTATGTCAACTAACCCAAACTATTCAGGGCTAGATCTTGGTTTATATCATAATTTCTGTGAATCGGAGATGTGAGTAACATAAGTTAGGGCTCTAAATGATTAAAAATCGTAAAAACTACATAAAAGGTATTTATTTTTTTTTTTTAATTGTTCCTCTTAACATAAAAGTGAGAAAAAAACTTTTTAAATTTAATTGGTAGGTATTTTTGATGAGATCTCTCTGAATTCTTTTAGGTCTTCTACATCAATGTGAGCAGAATATCCTCATTTTATATAAGATTATATGCTGGTGTTATACAATCAAAATGCACTTTTTCAAAGAAGTACATCTACACTGTTGGACAAGTAATTCAAACTTTAATTCATCGGTTTATAAAACACGTTTCTGTTTCTAAGTCTTCAAAGATCCAATCTATATTTATTCGACCCTACTGAATCTTTTCTTATTTCTATTTCATAAAAGTATTTTCTTAGTTTTATAAAAAGATAACTTTGCTCCAAAACTGCACTCTGGGCCGATAGTTACTGATATCTTATTTTCTTTATTTAATAAATTAATTTTTTAACTTGTGAAATATAATTAAATAATCTTGGAATAAACAAGTTAATTAAACGTTTTATAATGTTTTTATTAAGCTTTCGACGTTGGTAAACGTCTTCATCAGAATATTAAAATAAGTCGAAAGCTTAATAAAAACATTATTATAAAACGTTTAATTAACTTGTTTATTCCAAGATTATTTAATTATTTTCTTTATTGTATCTTATAATGTAGTAATCTCCCTATTTATTTTTATTATCAGTGAGTAGTGACCCATATTCTGTTTTTGTTGAAGCATTTTCTCGCAGTAAGTATGGCACCATAGACTGCAATATTTATCAAGTTTTGGTAATATCCTTAACTTACATTAAAACTTGCCGCTGCATTTGTAAATTTATGTGTTTAAATGTCATCATAACAAATTTGATCATTACAAACAAGTTAGTTTATTTAAAACACTTTTTTTTAGAAATGTTCCTTCCGTTGACCTAAATTATTACAATAGTAAATAATATCAGTCAATCTATTTTATATTTATTTATATTTATAAAATATAAATAAATAAAATTATATTTAACGTTTAATTAACTTGTTTACTTTTAAATTTACTTGATATATTATCACAAGTTAAAAATTAATATATTTAAACAAATAACACTAACATAATACTGAAAATTTTATTGAATTGCAATACATCGTAAGTGATATAACTTCAAGTAAACAAATTTGACAAACATATAAAATTTAATTCAGTCACAAGTATCAGATCATTCCGAGTCACATAGTTTATACTATAAATATTTATGTTAAACCTTAAACTAATTGCAAATTTACTGCACATAAAATATATTTGTAAATTTCAATAACGATAAAAAATGAAAGAAACTTGACACGAGTAGGTATATCTAGGTAATTTGAAATTTGTTCAAACTGAAAGATACTATAAATTGAAGTATTTCATAGTCAATTATTTCTTATTCTGAAACAAGGAACAAACTTAAATAACAAGAACATATAAATAAAAAAGTATAAGAAATACAAAAAAGCATATTGTAAGTTATTGATTTCTTGCAATATTCAAACAAAAATAACTTAAATTTTAATATAAAGAACAAAAAATGCAAAATTAAATAGCTACCCAAATGTTAAACGTCACACTAAGCACCTTTGTGATTGCGCTTCTGTAAAAACAGAAAAATAATAAAAAACGTAAAAAAAATAAACAAAATATCAGGTTAAAAAAAATCGTACCTTGTCCTTATACTTGCTGTTTTGAGACTCGTAAGCTGCTAATTTTGAACGTAACTGTTCATTCTCTACATGTAACCTCGACAGTTCTGCCATTAAGTCATTCTTTTCAACGGAAATTTGTTCAATTTCTATTAGTGCACCCGCCCTGTCTTTCACTATAAAATCAAAATATCGATAAGCAAATACGGTGCAAAATTGTGACAAACTTACTTTCTCCATTGCTAAGAAGATTGTAAAGAGTTTTATTTCTTTGCTTAACATTTAAAATTTCGCTCTTGCATTTCTGAAGTTCCTCTTCAAGGTGAATTACACGTGACTTTTCTTGCTGCAACTTTTCCTGAAACTGAGCTTGACATACAATTTCATCTATATTAGCTTCGCGCTTTTTACGTTTCTCCTTAACTTCTTCTTTATTCAATTCTTTTTTAGTTTCTAATTGAACTTTTTCAAAAAAGTTTTCTTCTATTATTGCATTTTCTTGTTTCAATGGCTCATCACCTACGAAAGCGCCACTTAGCAAAAACATAATTTAACAACAACATATAACAAACCTGCAGGCTTGTCAGCATTCAAAAACTGGTCCAAGCTCATACTTTTATTCTTTTTCTTTTTATTCTGACCGGCAGCTTTTTCTTTATCGGCTTCTCGTTCCGTCTTCCCATATAAATCTTTTTTGTTTTCGTAATCCAACTTGGACTGCAAGATTGCAGTCTCTAAATCGTCTTCAAAGTTTCCGTTCACTAGTTCATCGTCTTTTTGCTTCCATTCTTCCCACTGCCGCGTGTTAACCTTCTTCTTATCTTTTTTTGCACCCTAAATTTTACGACATGAAATTAAGTTTACTCAATTAAAACAGACTAATTACCTGTTTAACATTTGTCGGCTTTTTGGTACCATTTACTTTAACAGATTTTACGTCCTTGTCGGGTTTTTTCTGTTCGGCTTTTTTGTCGCCTTTTTTCTTAATTTCTTTCGATTTACCTTGCGCACGCGAAATGTCATCGCCCTCAATTTTCAAACAAGCAAAACGGGAGGGTACGGCGATATCCATAATAAATTTTTGTCGTAGTCACAAAAATTGTTAAAAACGCTCTTCAAATTTTTTAATAATCTGACACTAACACCCACAGCTGTCAAATGGTATTAAGTGAAGTGCGCAGCTAATGTGGAGGATGTAGAGATGTAGACGCATCGGAGGCAACGAACTCGCGATCGATGCGAACTTCACACATGACGATTGCTGCTTGACCGCTTGATTTAATTCCGTACACTAACAATTTTAGTTTGTCAGTTGTTGTTATCGTCTCGTGAGTAGTATTCTCACATTTCTTTTAAACAGTTGATTGCTGCATGTGAGTATTTGCTTAATACTTTAAATAATTTCTAATAATTAATTCAATAATATTAAAAAAGTCAAGAGGAAAAAAGTCCCCCGAGGACAGTGCAGTGGCGTAACAATACGGCGCGTCTTTCCTGTTTATAAAAATACAGAACCCAAGTTCATTGGTTCTTGCATTTGGTTTGTACTTGGCTTACCAAAAATTTTACAAAATCTCTGCAAAATGTTTCCCATATTGACAGTATCCTGTTTATATAAAAGTGCTGTCAGATTTATAGAACAAAAATGAAAAATTCAAAATTAAGGTTCTTCTTGAATTACCCTTCATTAGCTTTCGCGTTTTAAATTATTAAATTTTTTCTGTTTAAAGAAATACTTTAATGGTAATTTACTCAATGTGATAAAAAAGGAACACATTACTGAACGAGTAAACCAGCTAATCGAATAGTTTTTAGGAATAATTTACAGTAATAATTAATTTAATATTTGTAATTTACGCCAAAGCTTCCATAATTTTATTACAACATTTTTAAATTCGTCGGCTCATTTATCGTATTACTTCCCCCACAAGTTGTGTACAACATTTTATGTAAAAACTTGTTGGCAGAAATACAATTCGCCGACTGCGCCGATTAGTTGAGTTTAGTAAGTAATAGTATACGAACAAAAGGAGTTTTGGAAATTCTGGATATATCAAATGCCCTTATTTTCCTATTACATAACGATTTAGATAAAAATTGTTATGTAATAAAAAATTTTATTTTTATTACACAATTATTTTATTATGATGCCCAAAAAAATGTCACCGCACGAAATTAATTTTATAATTTATTATTTTTATTTAAAGAAAGCTACATCAATCAATATTTTAATAGTATGTTGTGTCTAATGTACATTTGGCTTCCGTTGAGCCTGACGTAATCTAATAGCAACCTCATTGATGTTCCGAAGCCGGAATATTATTTTAGAATTTTTTGAAATTCTAAAATTATTTTATCTAATTTTGTGGGAGAAAAATCGTGTTCAAAGTGAATCATTGACAAAGCAGTTTCAGAAATCGTTGTGTAATAAATATTACTCAACTTTTTTGATTGTATTGTACTAGTTTACGTAACAAAAGAAATAATTATTTACCGAATAAGTTGCAAAATGATTTTGTTTTTCGCAAGGCAGGTACCCACATAAAACAAATTTTTTTGAGTTGCTTCTGTAGCCTCGAAGCCGCGGTTTATTATACATAACTGAAAATCCAACATAATTAAAGTAAGAACGGTAGACACATTGCCTGCTTTTTCGACCGTCTAGCCATCACACAAGGTGTTTCTGACTAATTAGTCGTCATCAGTACCGTTTACTTGGTGTTATCACTTAATTATGTGCACTATACCAGCTACTGGTTCACATTCTATGTGGACTGCTATACGCGATGTCACTAGACAAAAATTGGAACCGCGCCAACGTGCGTTATCGAGTGAAACTCTAATCAAATATGAAAATTAAAAATATTGCACCCATCGTGCATAAAAGTTAAGGTAAGAACGTTCTTACCTTAATTATGTTGGATTTTCAGTTTTTTAAACTTTTATGCACGATGGGTGCAATATTTTTAACTTTCATATTATACATAATTTTAACGCCACATTCAGATGTTTAGATGCGAGAGAATTTTGTTGTTATTTTGATTGTCAATACCTAATCACTTTTTTAACAAACCTATCAATAAAAAAATTTAGAATTTTTACTGATTTTTAATGACCAATACCATAATTTACAATAGATTAATGATTTATAACTCGGCCAGTTTTACGAATTTCAACTTAAAATTTGGTATACATATTCTTACAACATTGAATAATATAATTAAACAAAAAAAATCAATATTGTTTTTTAATCATAAAAAATTATTACAAATGGCAACAAATTTGAGTAGAACTTAAAGTACCATTGCTTTATTTCATTATTTTTTTTCATGCCCTCCGAATAATATTTTAAATATTAAATAATATAGTCCCAAAGCTTGATAATGGTAGCTTTTTTATCTTCTACCGAACATTTTCGAAATCAAAGATTTTTATTGAATTGAAACTGCATTTTTAAGGTTTTTCTGAAAACGTCAAATAACTTTACTTCCTGTCATTCAATTGTCGAATTGAAATTTTCATGTTTTGTTTAGTGCCGTCGACGGACGGCGCTGAAGTACTACTTTAACGCGTTTAACGCCGTTTGTTGCTGGCAGTAAAATGAACGGTCTAGGACGTTTTGGCGCAGCCGTTTTGACGCGACCGTTTTGGTGCAGCCGGTTTGGTGCAAAGACGTTTTGGTGCGAGAATTATAAAATACTTTTAATAAAACGAATCGTTATATAAGTAGCTTATTTTGATTAATTATTTTATTAATTACGGGTAATTAATTATTAATTAATCAATTAACCTAAATTAATAAAATAATTTTTCAAAAAAAATAAAAATTTTCTGAATTTAATTTTTTGTTTTGTAGCTTGTTTATTATTTTCTGATTTTCTGTGAAATGTATTGGTTTTTTAAAAATTTTTACTAGACAAAAGTTGTAGTCCGTTAAATCTCTTATCCAGAATGGAGCGTAAAGATATAAGGTTTTGAATAAAGCAAAAAAAAAAGAAAAGTTCGAATTTTTTAACATTTTTTTACTTATTTTAATTCATAACTCGAAAACCATTGATTTTAGAGCATAAAAGATTTAAATCTAGTTTGTTCTTTACAAACATTTCACGTTCTTTAAAAAAGCACTATTTTTACTGAAATATTAATATTTTCGGAGAGTTGTAGCTGTATATTGTTGTGTTTCGAAACCATAACAATATTAAATTCATTTAAATTGAAAATAATTTTAAAGTTTAAAAACTTGTTTAGATTTTATTTATTTATCATGTTGTACATAAAAATGTTTGTTAAATTTGTATAAAATAAAAGTAGGGAGAACGAAAAATAAACTAGAAAGAGTGGGGCTTAGAAGTAGAAGACTTGGGCTCACGCCTTGACGTCGAATAGACGAGCGGACGAACATCATTCCCGCAATGAAAATTTAAAATTATTAATTGTTTGAAAATTATTAAATAAGTTAAGTTGATTTAATGTTTTTATTTTAATTGATAAAGTGCAGTGCAAATTGTTAAGTAAATTGGAATTGTTGAAGAATTTGTGATAATTTTGGTCGATGTGCAAAAGTTGCGTCGCAGCAAGTTTGTTTAACCAGGCGTACTGAAACCAGCCTTAATACTATGTGCGCTTGCAAGGTCACAGATTGCAAGGTAAAACAAAAATTTGAGCACTTTAATTTACGATTTAAAAAAAACTTCAACTACAAGAGCTCATAGCTATAAAATAATCTATTACCTCAACTATTTTCACTAGAGGGTGAAAATACATAAATTTGCA
Source organism: Cantharis rustica (assembly GCA_911387805.1). NCBI lineage: Eukaryota > Metazoa > Arthropoda > Insecta > Coleoptera > Cantharidae > Cantharis > Cantharis rustica. The sequence goes on along the minus strand of OU426879.1, from coordinate 47,808,267 downwards.
AAGTTGGGGTCATAGCAATATATTGCAGTGATACTTTCAAAAATGTAGTTTTTCACATACATTTAAAAGTGATCCGGACTAACCTCTTCTTTGCGGGTGATGAGATTGTCGTTTCTCAGGGTGGGCTCTCAAAATAAAAAAAATTCTAATCCAAAAAAATAAATAGTCTTCCAAAAATAATTACTATTCCAAATCCAAATTAAATTCAATGTAAAAAAATATAAATTTTTATAGGGTTCGTACTTTCAATTTCCTTTATCCAAAACGTCGGCTTATTTCTTTCGCACATTCGTTCCTACGAATTTAATTTTAAATTTTCTAATTTTAAATGCTACTCAAATCCAATTTATGATTAAAAAAAAATAAACTTGAATTTTGGTCAGGTACACATTAGGTACACGATTTTTAAAAAATTAAATGTTTGTAATTATTTATGCGCCAAAAAGTCTTTGCACCAAATCGGCTCGCATCAAACCGGCTGCGCTAAAATTTCCCATCTCGTAAAATGAATGTTAATTAAATTTAATAATTATTATTTTCACAAATAACGAAAACTACTGTGTATGATAATCGCTAGAGTGGATAATTTTTTACTCGACTTGACGTCTCGTGACATTATTAACATTGGCGATTAATTATCTCCTGTACCCTCTCGATATCAATTATACATATTGTTTTTCATAATAAATTTTAAATCTTCTATCAAGAAGAAAAAATTCAAAAAAATTGTTGTCGACAATAATTTTATTTAAAATAATAATATTTAAAATTGTTTTCGTTCTTAAGCATGGATAATCGGTTAGATATTATTTTATTTGGAGCAACAGGATTTACCGGAAATTATTGTATTGGAGAAATTGATCGCCTTACGAAAACAACTTATGGAAAATCTCTAACATGGGGTGTAGCTGGACGATCAGAAGTTAAACTTAAAGATTCCCTCAAGGAATATCAAAAATATACCAGTATGTACTTATTTATTATCTACTTAAAGAAAATGCACAGTAAAAATGTTAAATTTGATCCAATTGAAAATGTTAAGATAAAATACGTTGTATATGGGGACAGATTTCAAGCTTTAGGTGACCAAAAATCTTATTAGTCTCTAAATAAACTCCAAATATTTATTAAAAAACTGGAAATGTAGTGAAAAATTTGAAAAACTCCGGGGATTATTTAAAGAGAAAATATTGTAATGATTTTTTTGTAAAAAAAAATATCAAACACTTTCTTTACCACGGCGTAACTCTGGTATGCGGGAGCAGAGAAACTTTTCAGGGTGGTAGATTCAAAAATTTGTTTCTTCAGTAATTTTAATTATTGAAATTATTTCTTTTCGCCCAATTATTACCAAGATTCAATCTCAAAAACATTCGTTTCAATATTCAATTTAAAATAGTAGCATTAAATTTTATGATACCGGTCTGCAGCTGTCCGGCTTATCAAACTGTCCAAAATCGTCCAAAATAATACATTTTAATCATTCCAAAAAACTCACAAAATCGGCTGCGGCCACTTTCGACCAAAAATACTCCGAATCAAAATTCGAATCACAATCTCAAAAAACTCTTCTTAAAATATAATCAAAATCTTACAGAACCAAAAAATGCTGACATTTTTTGAAAAAAAAGACCTTCCGCCACCCTTACATTTACAAAATAACGTGACCGCCACAAAATTCGAAATCACAAATCAATTTACAAATACTAACGGGGGCGGCCAAATTCATTTTGTAACACGACATATATTATTATCTTGAAAAATTCTGAAATTTTGTAAATTTGCAATAAAAAACTCGTGCAACTAATTTTAATTCCAATTTAATTTCAGTAATTCCTCCCTTTACATTTGATTGATACCTTAACTTTTGTTTCCCATTTCTCTATTTTTTTTATTGCAATTCTAATTCCAATTAAATTTCAACTGTTTTTCCAACTATTATTATTATTTTGGCCACATAAAATTTGAACCTATCCCATTGTACGCCGTAGATGATTTTTTTAAAAACTCAATTGAGTTTTACGAAATCATAATTATGTGAACGGTTATGGAACGGTGGAAGAGCTGATGATGGAGAGTATATTTTCTGCTTATTTAAATTATTACCGTTTTTTGTTAGGTACGGATTTAAACAATATTCCAGTTATAATCGCTGATGTAAATAATCCAGAATTATTAATAAAGATGACGTCTTCGGCCAAAGTCATCATTAATTGTTGCGGACCATACTGCTTTCATGGCGAAGCTGTGGTAAAAGCGTGTATCGAAACAAGTACCCATCAAGTTGATATTTGTGGAGAAACTCAATATATGGAAATGATTAACTTAAAATATAGTAAATTGGCGGAAGACAAAGGTGTTTACATCGTACAGTCTTGCGGATACGACTGCATTCCATCGGACTTGGGAGTTATTTACCTTCAGAAGAAATTCGACGGTACTCAATACGTCAAAAGTGTGATTGGTTTTAACGTTAAAAGTTTATAGGTACCCTAAATTCTGTCGAAACTTACTTAGAAGTCGATGGTAACGCATCGTCTCCAGGTTCGCTGATTAATTACGCTACTTGGAAATCGTTAGTGCACGGAATAGCTACTATTGATGAACTAAATAAAATACGTCGCAAATCAAATTTAAAACCTTTGCCAAAAATGGAACCTATACTAAAACAAAGGTATAATGTGGCGTAATTTAATAAATATTGTGATGTTCACGCTTTTTTGCGTTTAGACCGTTGGTACATTCAAACCAAGCACTTGGTGTATGGGGATTACCATTTTTGGGTGCCGATCGTTCGATAATTTTACGTACTCAGAGATACTTGCACGAGCAGGAGAACAAACGACCGATTCAAGTTCAAACATATCAAGCAGTACCAACATTATTGGGCATAATAAAATTTATAGCTTATGGAGCAGTGTTTAAGTTTTTAGTTAAATACAACTTGGGTCAGCAATTGTTGCTGAAGGTGATTAATAAGTGTAGGTAAAATTTGTTGCCTTTGATAGAATTAACGTTTGTTTTATAGTATCCACATATATTCTCTGCTGGAATAATTTCTACAGAACAGCCATCGCGTGAAAAAATCGAGCATACCAAATCTATACTCGCTCTTTGTGGCGAAGGTTGGAAAAATAATAGTAGCCACCATGAGATTCCAAATAAAAAAATGACTGCCAAATTGACTCTTTTTAATCCAGCGTATGGATTAACTGCTACTATGGTTGTTTTGTCTGCGATAACAATTCTTACAGAAGCTGACAAGTTACCCAAAAAGTTAGTAGAGTTTTTGTTTTCAAATTGTAGCATAGGCATATACGATTGGCTGTTGTAGTTGGCCTGTCCACAGGTTTTTATAAATATAAAAAAAATTATTAATTTGGGAAATAATCGAAATTAACGTTTCGATTTTTCATGCAGGAATCACATAGTACTTCTTTGAAATAGGCGGGAATTATACGTAAATAATAAAATTATAGCCGAATTTTACTGAAAAACAGAGATTCTATGGGTTTGTGGATTTGCATGTAAGGACTTTCGCATTTCGTATGTACATTTTTATGGTTTTTTGCTCTATTTTTTTATAATTTCATTAGAAAATTTTTAAATTCGTAGGCCTGATTATTGTGGCATTCTCTTGGTCTTATTGCATTATTTTCCTGCGGGGGGATCTTAAATATTTACAGCAATATTTTAAAATAATAAAATTTTTTAACTGTTATGTAAAGAAATACATACTACACAGAAAACATAATATTTAAAGGACACTAAAATGACAATAATTCACATTTAACAGGGGTTGAACTTAGAATATTTGAATAAACGAAAAATAGAATTCTGAAAAAATTACGCTATAGAAATGATAAAAATTACTTTAAAAATAAAAAATAAAAAACTCTGTAACATAATATAAAGGCCCTTATTTCACGATTATTTCCGATCATCAGTCATGTATAACAGGAAAAATAACAAGAAGTGAGAGCAAATATACCAAACAAAATTGAAAACATTTTTTAAAAAATCAAGAAATAAACCAAACTTTAAAATAAATATTAAAATAAATAAATAAATATTTAAAATAATAAAAAATTTTATTATTAAAAAATTTTATTATTTTAACATTTGTTAGGTTTGATTATTTTAACATCACATACTACTAAATACCACATAAATACTTAAAAAATTCTAAAACTTTTTTAAGTTTTAAAATAAAAAATAAAAAATGTAATAAAAAATTCTAAAACTTTTTTAAGTTATTTTCTATTTAACAATATTTTTTATGTCGAATATTTAATTATTGTTTTGATGGCATATTAAAAAAAAATCCATTTATTTTTATTTTAGAAGAGGAGTATACACTCCAGGAGCAGCCTTTGGAAACACGTCTTTATTTGATGTGCTTCAAGAAAATGGTCTGCAAATTGAAATTCAATCTAATTTATGAAAAGTAAAGTTTGTTATGGTGTTATTATATTTATATAAAATTATTTGTATAATAATTTTGTAATGTTGACATTATTTGTTAAATTTTATATATTAATATGTACTTTATATATTTTATACTATGATAAATTATTTTTATAAAAGTTTCTACTGGTTTTTTTTGCATTATGCTTATTATTTTACTTATATACAATGAAAGTTCCTGTGATATATTATGTATGTAATAATGAAGAAATATTTAAAAAAAAATAATGTTTTATGAATAAACGGAAAAAAACTAATTTTAGCAATAAAAAATTAAAATTTTTTAAAATATTCAGTAATAAATTAAATTTAATTTCGTAGGGCGAAATGTTTTTTTGGGCATCAAAATAATTGATTTCGAACCTAAGTTCGGTTGGGCAACTAAGGGTTGTCCGTAAAAGATGCCCATAACTGGGGGGGGGGGGGGTACCCCACACTTGACTACCAAGGAGTCGGGATGAGGATTAATCAAATATGACGTTCGCATAAAAATCCAAATTTTGATCAATTTTTATCGAATTTTACAGAAATAAAGGGGGTTTTTGATTTGTGACCATCAGAGGGTCTTGGGGGGGGGGGGTGCTAAGATTATGGTCAATTAGGCAATATAAAATTTTGGTAACTTCGTAACATAATATAGAAGTATGTATATGGTGTAAAAATTTTAGTTCACCAGAGAGAAGCAGAATATTAATATTTTATTTATGGAAAATCTTCAATGAGAATAAGATACAATATATTGTGGTTTTGGCAACAGGCCAATCCTACGTTGAGACCGGATGATGACTCGATTTGGTATTATAAAAAGGTTTAGGTAACCGATTTCCGTTGTTTAATTTTAATTAAAAGAAATATTATACCCACGAATATCTGATGTGTGCCAAGTTTTGGGGGTCATATTTTTTATTTAGAGGGGGGTGGGTATTTTTGAAAAATAATAAGTTTGAAGGGGACCATGCGCCCCTCTCTTTTGAAATTATTCATAGATGAACTTATTATCTTATCCGATTTAATATACACGAAAAAAAAATTTTTTTTTGAAAATCAAGTAATTATTATTTAATTTTAAGTAATATAGAAAATTGTAGCATTAGCAATATATTTATCAAATTGTAATTAAATCAAAAATATGAATATTTATTTCGTTCTGCTATACCTATCTACATAGTACTATAAATATTTATAATTATCACTGCCTGAAGTTTAATAATGAAGATACCGGCATCATTATTAAGAACCACATCAAATTTTATTTTAAATAAACAAATAAAAATTCTTACTACCATAAGTCAAGTTTTACCGATAAGAAACTTAGCTGACACTTTAAAAACATATAGTACTCAAAATATGATTACGAGCAGGTATGTGATTTTCATTCAAATTTAAACAGTTGCATTCCATTTTTGATTTCGTGTAGTTTAAACTTTGTATTTTGACCTTGATAAGTCATAATTCATAATCATGCTGTAATCGTAAAATTGAATCAACCTAGCTACATAAATGAATGTGGCTATCAATTAACTATCAGTCAAATAGACGGGCTGAATTATAAAGTGATCGTGAACGAAATTTTTTTTAAACTAGTGCAGTTTTAACTGATTGTATTACAGGATGGCTGAACGTTTGGACATTGTGATTTTTGGAGCATCCGGTTACACGGGAAAATTTTGCATCGAAGCAGTTCATAAACTCTCGAAGAGTAAAGGTAAATCCTTGACATGGGGAGTGGCTGGAAGGTCGGAAACAAAGCTGAAGGATTCCTTAACCGAAATTCAAGAAAAGATTAGTATGATGTTCAATTTCATATTAACGGTGATGCACTCTTAATAAAAAATTTTTAGATGAAGATTTGAGTTCCATTCCCATAATAATTGCTGATGTGCAAAACTATGATTCCTTATCGAAAATGGCTTCTGGGGCTCGAATTATAATTAATAGTACTGGACCTTACAGGTTTTACGGCGAACCTGTTATTAAGGCTTGTATTGAAAATGGAACCCACCAAGTGGATGTTAGTGGAGAACCACAATATATGGAAAGCATACAATTGAAGTATCACACTGCAGCCCAAGAAAAGGGTATTTACATAGTTAGCGCATGCGGATTCGATAGTATTCCTGCAGATCTTGGAGTGGTGTATTTGCAAAAACAATTCGAAGGTAAAAACTGGTCTCAGGATTCCATCCAATTATTATTTTGCTTTTAGGAACAATAAATTCTATAGAAACATATTTACAATCTGCAGAGGAGTCTCCAAAAACTCCTGGACCTAGTGGAAACTATGCCACTTGGGAATCCGCTGTCCATGGATTTGCTAACGCAAAAGAATTGTTATCTTTGCGCAAAAAACTTTATCCAACTCGTTTACCAAATTTTACACCAAAATTAGTTCCAAAGTACGTACATACATTAAAATACATTAACCAGATACTATTTAATTTGTATTTTAGACCATCAATTCATAAGAGTAAGGTTATCAATTCCTGGTGTGTTCCTTTTGTCGGATCGGATCGATCTGTAGTTTTACGTTCTCAAAGATATTTTTATGAAGAAAAGAAAGTACGACCCGTACAAGTACAAACCTACATGGGTCTCGAATCAATCATCTATTTAATTTTAATAATGGTATTCGGAGCAGTATTCCAATTTCTTGCAAAATACGAATTTGGAAGATCTCTTCTGCTGAAGGTTTATTGGCGCAACAATTTTAATACATTACATTATTATTATCTTTTTAGTATCCTGCACTATTTTCGGCTGGAATGTTTTCACATGAAAGTCCTTCGTTGAAAAAAGTGGAACGAACCAAATTTTCTATCGTTTTACAAGGTCGAGGCTGGTCGGAAAAATTATCGGACATCAATGATGAATATACAACCAAACCAAACAAACTTATTGTTGGACGTGTAAGTGGTAAAAATCCAGGTTATGGTTTGACTGGTACTGCTGTTACATTAGCTGCACTTACTATATTAACCGAGGCTGACAAACTTCCAGCAAAGTAAAAATTAGGTTAAAGAATTTTTGAAAGTTATTAATTTATATTTTTTAGGGGTGGCGTTTATCCACCGGGAGCTGCGTTTGCGGATACTTCACTTATTGATCAATTACAAGAAAATGGATTAAATTTCGAAATTACTTCAGTGACTGATGTATAAACTTTGAAAAATGAAAACTCCGTTTTTATTTTAGAAGAAAAGAATAAAAAATATTGAAATACTTTATATTCATCTTCTGTTGGTTATATTTTCTATTTTTATATGTTTGTTCTATAGTTTATTTTAAAAGAAATACTAATATGTAATAAATTTTAAAACAAATAGTATCTGGAAGTATTATTATTTTTATAGCTTTTAGATGTTCTTACTTTTATAACATACATTTTTTACTGTGAATCAAAAAAGCATTAAAATTATGTTATCTCACTAGAGAAATAAGCGTAAATGCATTACTTTAGTTTTTAATTCTTTGTTTTATTGAAACCTGAAATATTACTGTAGGACTTTTTGTAAAATATTTTTGAAAAAACTGAAAGTGAACCTTCTTGGTTCATTTTGACACCAACAAGTGAAACTTCTAAAACATCCTTTTTTCAAGAAGTTTTTTGATTCCAAAAATTAAAAGTTTGAAATCTAAAACTTTCTCCACTGATTCTTACTGAAAAAATTTGGACGAAATATATAAATATTTACAGCTATGTGCATGCCTGACTACTTACTATGCATTGAAAGATGTTTTTATGGGTTTCAATTTAATTTTAAAAGTAGTAAACATCAATAACTGAATTAAAAATGCAAAATTGTATTTAATAATATAATAATTAATTTTTTATTCAGTGCTTAAAATAATAATGACTATCTCCTCTGACGTCATAACTAAACTGTCCACCAATCATCAGATTGGTCATAAATCATAAAAAATTTAATCCAATCAGATTTCAATTTAGCGAACATTTAAGTTGCCTAGTGAAATTTACCAATCACGAGTAATATGCACAAATTTTCGATAATTTTTTATCGTTACTTCATTTACAATAAATAATCATGACACACTATTATAAAAAGTTTATTTATTTTTTAATTAAAAACAAAACAATTAATCAAAAAATACAATGATGAACGCGGTTGCATTATAATATAAATTATAGATTGCAAACCATAATTTATTCAAAATGATAATAATTATTATTAATGGTACAATTGGTGTACAAATGAGCTGTTTTCGTCAGATGGAGATAGTCTACGGAATTTCCCTTTTGAATAGAATATTATCCTATCATTTGTTCTCTTAGATATTTTCGATTGCAATCAGCTCTCCTCTGCAAGTTGGGTCGATTGATAATATTCCATGCACATGGGAAATTATACTATATGAAAATCGTCAAGTGTTGCATATCGCAACTTTCGTTGCGTTTAAGTCGCGACGTTCGAGTTGCAGGTATAACCCTGGCCTTAATTTAAAATTTCTAATCGCTAATACTAATAAAAACAACACAAGTTTTTTAATATCAGAACATTTAGATAATATTATATGTAATATAATACTATCAGACATTTTCAGCAAATAAAAAAAATTAAAATTATAGATAAAATTTATATTAAATTATAGATAGGTATATAAAATAATATAATAATTTTTTTTCAATTCGAGCGTACCTGACTACCTGACCTTGTAGTCGATTATTGAGGTGGTTGTACGGCCTATGGCATCACATCTTTCCTACGTCTCCAGTTTTTACCTTATGTACCTAATTTTCTCTCGCGACCAGGAGCTGTGGGATATGAAGTACTTCCCCGAACAGATAAATGAACAACTTCTTAGTTTTAACGGGTGAATAACGAGCAAACAGTGCGAGTCAGTTTTATAATAGCAGATTAAACTAATTTCATATCTGCGCTTAGCTTAATCACATATTATAAAATTAGCTTGCGAGTTTTCAATATTACCGTAACATAAAAATAAAAGAAAATTTTTGATAAAAATTACTATTTTTATTTTCACGTATTGTTCAATGCGATAAATGATTTTTGGATTCCCTTTGGTGGACAGGATAATTTCTACGTATCAATTAAGATTAACAAATTTCCAGAGACGTAAAAAAGTAGATAAATTAATATTTTTAACATACTAATTATTAAGACTATGTCAGACTAGCTGGCACAGGTGTCCTTCGGTCGCCTTTAGTCATCTAGACTGTGTCGTATATAGTTGTTCGGCCTTCGGCCTCACAGGGGGAATATCGGTAGTATACCTGAAAACCATAATTGTTCGACCCTAAAGTCGTACGGAGCGACTCGATTGTTGAATATAAACAATAATATAAAATCTGTTCTATACCTATATTACATGCGTTGAGTAGTTATCCGTCGATGTGAATGTATGTACTTCTCAGATTAATGAAGTTAATAGAATGACGTTAATGTTAATTAATGTTGTTAAACTTTAGTATCGCAGCGCCATCTATCCATCTGGGTGTATATTTTTTACCTAATAGTTTGGCTACTATAGAATAGATGAGGTAATAGATGGGGACCAATCAGAAGATGCGTTACGGTAAATTTTTCAAAATCGACCAATCACGGGTGCGTTACGGGACAAATACACAGATTAGGGCTATTATATTATGTATATGTATATTTCCAACTGTAAAAAACTTTAAAAAGTTTACTAAAACTATAGTTAGGCGTACAAACAAACAGAATTTACAAATATATAATGATAATATAAGCTGATACATTGATCTGCAAATTCTACGTCGAAATTTTACATATTAAAATTAAATAAAAGTTGCATGTTTTCGAACACAACTTGCTCGGAGGTGTACAAAATTTAAAGCACCATTAACTTTGAAAAAATAAAATTGCAATCATGAATGTAGAAACTCGTTGGAGCTTAAACAAAATTCTATTAATTAACATTAAATTTACGCAAAACTTGGAAAGAGAAGAGGAAATAGAAAAACGTGTCCACAACCGCTTCCTTCAAAGATTTTGCGAATAACTCCGTGACGGTTGATTTTGCTCGTTGAAGCTCAAACGTTTGACACCAATTTCCAAAAGAATTCAATTTGAAGGCCAGACTTAATTAAATAGTATTATAAAAAGATCCATCTTTCACAATAGTGCCAATCGAGACACAAACTATTTTATCGACAGAGCATTGAGCATTTTTGTTAAAAAAAAGTTATGTGGCAAAAACTGCCAGTCTATTTGGATATTATATTCAACAATATTGTTTAATTTTATTAGCTTTGTGGACTGTAAATTTTTTTCGAACACAATTAAAAACTTCGAAAACACAATAACAACTTAATTTATTCAAATTGGATATCGACTGTCTTCAAAAAGTTAAATTGATATAATCAGACCTAACTACATATCGCAATTCAGCGAATCAGAACCCGTCTTTTGTACAAATTAAAATTGTGCTACACTGAAATAAATATATAATAGTACATTATATGCTAAAAGACTAAAGTGCCGTTTTTATCTGGATAGTGGAGAGAGCCACAAGATGGATAAAATAAATAGGCTATTTTTGCATTTTCAAACGTAAATTTTGTACTAAGAGCGGGTGTTTAACTCACGTTATAAATTAATTTTATGAAAGTGTTTAAGATTTTACAGTGAATGTTAATTACGATATACGGTACTATTCAACGGTAATTAACAGTGTGAATTGTAGACAAACTTAAACAATAAACATCAACACTTTAGAGCCGTTATAAAATAATTTAAAATTTTTTAAACATTTTTAACAAGCTCGCAGGGTTGAAAGCGTCAAATTTTTCTTACAAATAAACAAGAAAATAAAAAATAAGCTGAACAGGATTTGCAGGACTAATATTATAAGAGATTCGTAAGAGCAGGACCGTCCTAAGGTATACGACGCCTCTGGGCTGCTAAAATTAATGAACTCTCTTCATAAGAAAATACACAAATACAAAATAGTAAAAGTCAATTTATTACTAAATATTACACTAAACAAAACATTAAATTCATACAAAATTAAAAAAAGTTATACAAACAGAAACTAACTTTCGAGTAAACAAAAAACAAAAGTTGTAAATAAGTCATTCTCTATAAACAGAGTGTCTCCCTGACCATGGAAAATCTTTGAGGTGGTGATAAAACGACACTTTTCTAAGATAAATTTTCAAATAAAATTTTTGTCCAAGTTCCCACTCTTGGGGGGTTCTCTTTAAAGCAATTTTTTGAATTTCTGCTTTAAAACGGCCATAGCTCTGATATTATTGATTTTTTAGGCTTAATGGATTAGAACTTTTTTAAAGATCATTTGCTTATCTACGAATTAGGTCTTTAGGTCAAATTACCTCTTATCGTCTAGAATCAAAGGATTTTGAGTTAAAATTTGAGTTAAAATTTGCGATTGGCGCAAAATTGGCTTAATTAAGTCAATTTTGCGCTGTAAATGATGTTTTGATATTTCAAAACTGGTCCAAATATCGCGCCCTTAAGGAAAAACATATTAAAATAATTTAGTTTTTAATTTTTTTACTTTTCTTGCTAACCCAATATCTCTTGAACAAGATGTCTTAGAAAAAAACTGAAGGATAGGGAATTTAACGGGCTACAACTTTGGTCAAATAAATTTTTTTGGGAAACCAACTTTTTTCACAGAAACACTGAAAATAATAAACAAGGTGTAGGTAAGAAAAATAAATTTTGTAAAAAAATAAAAAATCATCACCACCTCAAAGATTCTCTACGGTCACGGAAACACCCGGTATAAAATACTCATATAATTTAATTTGCTCTGTCTCAAAGAAGATCGTAAATAAGTTTTTATCCTTTTTAGGACTGATAAAGATCAAAATAAAAATTGGCGCCCCTAAAAGGCTTACGCTCCGGGGCTATAGCCCATTTAGCCCTGTGGTTAAGGTGGCACTGCTTAAGAGATTCCTTATGGCTCTGATTTACAATAATAAGCAAAAAATATTTTATCGAAACAGTTCGGTTAAACCTGGAGAGTCCTGAGACAGACTCTTTACCTTTGTGGTTCTAGTTACGCCACTGCACACAATTACTTTGGAACCTTAGTTTGGAACCAATGTTCCGATTGATTTGACCTTTTTTGTCTTAAGGTAGACATATTTAGTTTCAGAATGAACGGAAATCATAGGTTTAAAGTTGCACTCATCGCGTCTAACAGAAATTGTTTTAATTTTTACTCATAATTAAAAACAAAAAAATAATTGGACAAATAAAAAATATAAACCTGTAAATATTTTATTATATTATAACAATGATAGGGCGTGTGCATTGTAAATGTGTTTTAGACCGTCACTTTCCCGAGATATCAAGTAAATAACCGCAGGCGGTGAGTTGCAAACTGTGTTTCAATATAAAAACCAATAAAAAAATTAGGAAAAAAATAAAATTATTTGTTTTACACAGAAAAACTCAATAAGGAAGTTTAGGAAATTAAGAAGAGAAGATCGAGCAGAACAGAACCGAGCAAGTTTTGCACCGTCGGCGTCGTCGCGTCTAAATGTAACCGCCGCACCCCCACTATTAATTCTACCTATTGCAATAATTAATCAACAATTTGATTAAAACAATTAATCAATAATGTAAATATTTTTAGTTTTTTTTTTATTGTAAAAACCTCGTCTTTACAGGTATAATATGCCTTTTTTGGAATTATTGAAAAAAATTTTACTGTTTGTATTAAAATTTTAAATGAGAATTATTTTGAAAAATTGTTATATATTTTTTTACTGCTAATAGTCAACAAACCAGAAGACACCGGCGTTTTGTTTATAAGTTTTTTTTTCATAAAAGCAGGCAAGAAAAAATAATTTCAAATAAGACTATGCGGAAATTTGCAAGCAATGGGTCGAACCATGGGTCAAACCTGTAATTCAAAATTCATAACGATACCTGTTGTTGTGTTATATCTGTTCCATTGTATACTACAGTGCATGGCTATGTAATTATGTAAATAGGCGTGTTTTAATTTATTTAAAATTAAAATTACAGTAATTTCAAAACAGATCAGATGTTGATAGGCGGCATTACGGTAAGAATTTCATTCAGCAATTTAATAGTCGAAATATTAAGTGAGGTCTGATTTCTAGACTGGTTGTTACCATTTGTAAAATACAGGATTTGATACACTTTCACTATTGTCACTACGATAATGGCATCTAAGTGTTATTTTGCATTGTTTATAGGAAACACCACCTTCTAATTTAGATTAATTTTTAGTTCGTTTAAAGGTGAATAAATCGTAAAAGCAGAAAAAAATTTAATAAGATACGCTAGAGTAGGTAGGACATTAACCCATATATTATGCAGAAGTATCGAAAGCAGGAAGGAGTTTTGGTTAAGATTGTGGTGGCTCGTGAACAAGGAACTATGGCTTTATTTCATAATATGAAAGCGGAAACTAAAAGGGTTCAAGTGCCAAAGTTGCGGAATGATTTTTCCGAAAATTGTTATATCCAGTTTTGACTGAACAGGTTCTTTTGGAATGCATAAAGAAAAGTTGTAGATGTGAATGTTTGCAATTCTTTTATTTTCACGCTTTACCCCTATGAACTTTCACTCTTGTGTAAATTATTAATTGTAGTATCTATTCTGGTAAAATACTTTGTTGTGTACCATGATGGTGACGTACCGAAGTTGCTAATAATTCCTACCGTTACCAAACGGTTCGGTAGCAATTTTATCTTACATAAATTAAAAATACATCAAAATTCCTCATCGACAGATTCATTAGCATAATAACTCATCAGAAGGAATTCTTCAATTTTTGGAAATTTAATTACAATAGATCACACTTGCAAAAAATGGGCACGTGAATCATAAGCCAATATTTATTCGATAATTATGATAAAAAATTTCAACCTTAAAATTAATGTTTTTTATGTTAAAATTTTGTCTAGTTTTTTATTAATGGCATTAATAAAATGATGAAACATACAAAATAGATGAGTAGTTAATCACAGCGATATTATCTTTCACCAACGTTGACACAAGGAAAATACACCTGAGTTGTTATGTTATTGAACAATATAAGGAAGGATATGTGAATTACACAGGCCAGTCTTGTTTCGACAGTTAATAGAAGTGACCGCAGATATATACCTATTCGAGTGGTGTGAAATGAAGCTCTCAGTTTTGAAAACAATATTTTTTGGGAGCATCTTTTTCTCAACTATATCACAAGGCAAGGTTAATAATTACTTTTTAAACGAATGCAAAATTTGATTTTTGAAAAAATATTTTTTTTAATCATTTAAAACTGCAATTATTTTATATTTTGAATAAAAATATAAATTAATTGTTTAATACTCCTAATTTTTATCATTATTTATCGTAGCTGTTGCTACGAATTAGTCACGTGAAATTAAACATTAAATTTAATTACTTCGACGATAAAATGTCTATGTCTTCAAGAAGAATAGAAATATCTTGAACATAGAATCATTTCTCGGCTTAGTCAGCAATATATTATTTAACTAAAATATCTTTTTTTAATTCGGGATAGTTTTTATAAGGGAGCTTTATTTCAATTAATACTATGGATACAGCATCCAAATTGGTGCTAACACATAAATTATAATTTTAAGTTTGTAAAACAAACAAAATAAATTTCAAAGCAAAACAGTGCTTCAAACTACCAATAAATAGGAAATTCAAATTTTCACAATTTAATATATTTTTTTTTAAATTTTGGGAATAAAAAAAATTATTTCATAAGTAGATAAATGTAAATCGTGGGAGAATCCGAATGAATGGCTTAAAATTATTTGCGGTTAATAAAAAAAATTAAAAAACGCTACGCGAAATTTAATTAAAAAATAAAATATTTATGATTTAAAAGTAAAATTATTAATATAATTTAAAAAATCAATTTTAATAATTTTTTAACGCCCACAGATTTCCTGTTTGTACTCGAAATCAAATAGGTAATAACATGGTGACTTTAATTTTTGCTTCATAAAGAGATAATTGAAGAAGTTAAATTTGAGCTTTCGGTATTGCCATTAATATTAATCATTTTAAATTTAATTTTTAGTGCTTCATCTAATTACGTGAATAAATTGCAAATTAGTGCTTTTTTCTCCATTCCAAAATTTTTCTATTTTATTTACGTGGTTTCGGCGTTCTTTTTGAATAAATAATAATTAAATTTAGTCTTTTATGGGGGAGGGGGGGGGGAGTGATTAATTTGAAACTACTATAATATATATTTTTATTATAATTATTTAAAAAATATTTTTAATATTATTAATTTTAAATATTATGTTACAATTCTGACCAGTGGGGTACTACAGAAGGGTGGGAATTTTTTTAGTATAATTAGAACACTAGAATACCAATCGTTTTGTTTAGAGTCGAAATTAAAAGGTAAGGAACACTTCCGCCCCATAGAGAAATGTATTGTAATAATTACATTGATCCCAATTTAATTGAATTATGAGATTTCTTTAGAAAGTCGTTCCTGCGGGCAAGTGCGTATTCTAAATGCATAGTAAACGACAGCTTTATAATAGACATAAAATAAGCCTCCAGCAGGCTATCATCTTATAAATCTTAGTAGAATTTAAACTACAATTTACAACTTTAATGTTTTTTCTGGATGATCCAATTTCAGTTAGTAACTTTATTCCATTCAATTTGACAATCAATGGGTCTCAATGATTTTTTTGACTTAAAATATCAATAAATTTCTGATTCGGGTAACTTTTGCCCGATTTTTCCGATTGCCCGATTTTCAAAAGTATTTTGAGATGACCAATAGTATTAGAGTGAATGTAATCTCTTTTAATTCAATCTGTAGTTTTATACTTTTTATCAGATTACAGGTACGAAATATTTTTCGTATCATGCTGTTATTACCAAAGATCTAGAAGTTCAGTTGTGTTTGGACTTACTGTATTCAGGTGTATTTTGAGTATTTTAAAGTAAAAATATTTTTACAGACAATTTATTTCAGAGGAACATAAAAAAACTAATAAAGATTTCAGCTTGAACTCGAATTTATGGTACTTATCATTGTATCGAGTTACTAGGTTTTTCATTTGTATGTGCTTACCGAATTTATAAAGTGATTTATTATATCTTCATGTAGAAAACAAGTTATAATGCATACAATACAAACAATACATTAGTTTTTGCTCAACTATGACGTCAAATTGTTTATTTTCTTTTCTTTGTTGACAGCATTGGTTTTGATTAATCAACTATAATTATTTTATTATTATGCAGTATAATCAATATGATTGGATCGAAGTACCTATAACTTGAATGCTAATATGAGTTGTATTAATAAGTTAAAACAACATAAAACTTATAAGTAATCGAAAAATTAACAAAATAAATAATTTGATTAACCTATTACTTTGAATGAAATAAGCCAGTATGCGGATATAAAAATTTAACCACATCTTCTGTGGTCCAAAAACGTGGTTATACTATTCCATATCCGCATACTGACTAATAATTATGATATACCACAATACTGCGAAGAAACTTACAAAAATATAATTTTTGATTATTATACATAAATTGAAAATAATTTTTTTGTTAATTTAACTTGAATTACAAAATAAATCTTATATTAAATGCTTAGTTAATAAACAATAACAGAGTTTTTAGAGCCCCCCCCCTCCAACATTCTTTTATATCATGTATATCCCCTACGTTAAGGTTTATGTAAAAACTTAACAATAAATCTGTTGACCAGAAAATTACAATTTTTTGTAACCCTGATTTTCTCAGAATAACTTTGCATTTGTCATTCTTTTCATAATTAAGACGTAATTTTTGATTAGCCAACAAATCAATTGAACTTTAATCATCGGCAATAAAAGAAAATAAGTTGCATTTTAATAAATATTGTAAATCGTAACCTAAAACGGAAATTAACAGTCAATTTAATTTGTAAGTATTTATATACTTCATTAAACATACAATTACTTCGATGCATTGTCGAGTCGGATTAGGACATTTCGCTGTCGCCATTTCGCCGTTAGAAATTTAGTATTTAATTTTTTAATAATATCAAAATAAGCATTCATATTACTTGTATTACATTTACAGCCGAACTAAAATCAACAATAAAAAATATTTCTTTAATAAAAAATTTGTAATTTTAATTTAATAATTTATTTTAACTTGAATATTAGTTTCACTGATTAAAACTACATATTATACTATTTTACATAATCAATTGCGATTGTTAAAATTTTAAACATCCTGTTTAATTTTAAGATTTACGTTTTAAGCTTTAGGTAGAATAAAAATGTTAAAAAGTTTTACATTTAAACGTCTTAATTTAGAGATTTTCTATAAACGAAAATATTTCGTTAATAATTGCATGTTATATACTATAACATATACCGATATACAAATACTAAATTAATATACTAAAAGTTAAAAATTAACGGATCTATAATACCAACAAATTAGATTTATTATTACCCAGAATAAGTGGTTTTATGTCGTATAAACAGGCATGTTTATCAATTTTTTAGCATAGATATGTGAAAGTATCGTAAATTTTTAATCTGCGAAATTAAAATTAAAATTGAATTGTTAATTTGAGATTATCAATTTTTGATTAAAAAATATGCATTTAAGAAATAAATGTTAGTTCTATTTCGGCTGTAAATATAATAAAAAACAACAATAAAAAAAGCAGATAAAAGGATCTGGGTTCTAAAATCTAGTCAGAAATTAATAATTTTCGCGGTTGACCAAAGGTTAGAGGTTTATTTTGAAGTTAGGTTAAAGGTTAGATTGGAAAAATTAAGGAAAAAAACAGAGTAGATTAGGATTACAGTTCAGGTTACAGTCGGTTAGACGGGTCGGTCGTCTGTTGAACTGCCGATCCATTTAAAAATTCACGTTGTTGACCCGCTTTCCGGCACCAATTGTGTAGTCTTAAAAAATAAGAAACAGTTTTGAATTAAAGAATATTTAACCGGACATTAATGAATATTAACATCATTTTGCCTACCGAGGTGTTTGAGCTTGAGATTTCCATGCTTCGGAGGGCATGTAAAGCTGTCGGTCCTCTTGAATTAATGAATACCATAATATCATTAAAGCAGGGTCACGAGCACATCTGAGGTCAGCTTGATAAACTACCTCAGATGTAAAATAATTAATACTGACTTCAAAACACTTCTTGAGAAGTGACAGCACGAGGCTGCTGTTATCTAAGGTAAAATCCAGAATTGAATCTGGAAACCAATTTTTTGACCTATGCAATGGTCAAAAAACCAAAACCGACATAAAACAGTTTTCTATAATCTTAATTGACATGAACAGTGTTAACAAATTAGCATGTACTGTTTTACTAAAAGTGGTCGTTAAAATAAGCGAAATTACACTATATTTTTGTTAATAGCGTGTAATTTAAAATAAATTATTACCCTAATTTATTACAACACATTTGAATTTTTTTGTTACCGTAAAATTTATAAAATTATACAAGGTTATAATTAATCAAAAGGTAATTCGTTTCTTCTTTTTATAAAAATCGTTTACTGCACTAAGCCCGAAGATATCGACATACTTACCGCACTCTCAGAAAAATGAAATTGATTGTAGATAAATAATACAAAGCATTGAACTTGAAATAGCAATAATACAATGGTTTAACTTCAAAGGAACATAAATAATACGACTACAAAGGTTAAATACCCCGCCACTAATGATGACTGGTAGACATCACTAATTGTAAATTAAATTAGTTACTACTAATTTTTGAACATGCGAAGGCTAATACTGACTTTCGACAGAACAAAAAGAACTACAAGAAAGAGTATTGTACAAGAAATTGTGAAACGCGCCAATATGAAACCACAATTCGACATTTTATTATCTATAAGAAGTAAAATTAAATTTATTGGTCAATAACTGTTAATTTGCCATAATTGTAAAAAATAAGTATAAATCAAAATCGTAACTCAAGTGTAACCTAATTTAAAACATAATTAGCAATAAAAATTCATCAATAGTTTCAGCAATTTGAAAAAAAACAAGTTTTTATATATAGTAGGTATGAGTACCTAAAACAGGTCAAGATCTACCAAAAAGGTTATCATTGTAATCTTATAAAATTTTGCATTTTTATGTAATCGTGGAATTACGTGCAAAATTGCATATCAAGTAAAAGAAGTATTACGGTACGACTTTGATATTGCGAACCACTAATATTTAATGTTGCTACTGTGAATAGAAAATTAAGCTTTCTGACGCCCACTTCCCATTTAAAATTTACCCCCATCTTTAAATTTATTCTTGGAATTCAGTCTATATCAATAAAATCGTAATTAAATTTAACAAAAAATCAAAATTGAGTAATTTTTTTTCTGTATTCCATGCCGACAGGCCGACGATTGACGCAAATTCGACTAGATATATGCATTATGCAAAATCCTGTATCGATTGATTATTTTTATTCTATTAATTATGGGTTTAGCGGCTAGAAATAAATTATTATTTAAATATTTTTTGCTATTCATGAGGACTGGCCTTTTTTTCGCGCTGGTTACTGGTTTGGGTACTCTTTGGTATGTCGCTTTTTATGTGTTTTATATATATAGGCTATTAATATCATAAAAAAATATTAACCAGTGTCAAACAAAAATTTAAAAAATTCATGACGTCGAAAACGAATTTTTTATCAAATAAAAAATGAATTAAAAATATTTCACGATTCTAGGAGTCTGGATTATAAAATTCTACTGTATATAAAAAGCAGTTTTGTTGTGCTTGATATATCGTTCGATTGTCCCTTATAAAGGATCAATTTTTTATGGTCGACCTATTCATATTACATTTATTTTTTTTAATGTGATCGCACAAAAAAATTATATTTACTAAGTACAAATACTTCAGAAATCAACCGGAAGAACTTAATTATTACATTTGCATTCAACAAGAAATTAATTAAATAAGTACTCAAGTACTAAATATTTTACTTTTTATGTCAACATTAATATATTAGTAAACAAAAAAAATAATTAAAATTAATTCTTAAAAATATATAATCGAAATATTGCTATTTTCGAAGTTTTTTCAATGGATATATCACAGTTGGGAATTATCTGTAATTATAATCAAAAAACACTGTTTCAGAATAACAAGGAAATCCAAAGAATTTTTTTTAAATTACATTTTTGATCTTGTTTAGTTTTTATTTGTTGTATAATATTCAAAGGAATTTTTTAGTAAAAACTTTTTTAATTGTTTTGTATGAATGTATAATTAATTATAAAAAATATTAAATAATAATATTTATGGGAAGGAGGTTTAAATTTATGTTCAAGTAATTTTGTTTCATTCCGGAAATAATTATAAAATATAAATAATAAAAAAAATATTAACGATATTGACTCCTGTTAAGGGATTGTCGGACAGCTAGGTGGGTAGTTCCCTTTCAAATAAATGGTGAAGAAATAACAAAGAAATCTGGTGCATACAGTTTAGAATAAATTTATTTTGTATGCAATTAGATTCTGAGTTGACTTGCAGATTATTTGAATAATATGAATATGTTTAATATGCTTTCACGTTCAAGTGATAATTTTCTATTATTTAAAAATAATCGCATTTTAAAGTGATATAATAGAAACCAAAATTTATTGCTACGTAATTAAATTAGCAATAATATTTATCTCTATTTACTTTAACCTATTTACTTATTACGTAGGAATTACACTCGGACTTTCAGTTTTAAGTATTTTATAACTTTTACATTATAGGCAGTTAAAAATTTCTAACTACATATTAACAATAATTAAAATTATACTTGAGGTCATTTCAAAAATTCTTCACGCATCAATTGATATTAAGTACGTATCTTATAATTTATTTCACGTAAGTGAAATATGTAATCTTACAAGATTTACTAAAAGCTTTAATTTGAATAACTTAAAATAAAAATATTTTAGTGCCTACCTATTAATTTATTTAATTTTATTTTAGGATGCGGGCAAGATTTCGGCTACGAGGGAAGCAATGGTAAGTAAAATGCATACATTTTAAAATTAACCTTAATATGTTATTATTTACTACTTTATTATGAGATATTTTTATGTAACTACAAATTAATTTCTGCGGTGATTGTTAATAAAAGTTCCTCGGCTGTAACTAACAAATAACTCATGGAGTTGTGGTGTGTACTTTTTGTTGTAATAACAATAAGATAATATTTAACTATTTTTGAATGAACCAATTTGTATCTTAACAATTTCCTGAACCAAAAGAGAAATTATAGTTTAAAAACAATGAAAATGTTGGGAAAGAGCAGTCGAAACAATTTCATTGTCAAAATAATACCTTATCCACCCCAAGATATATTTGCAAATAAATTTGGGATATTTTAAATTAAATTTCAAATAAAACAAAAATTTAACCACAACGCGAACTTACTATATTACAAAATCCATAACGCGCCGTGAGTATAAATTTCATTTCAAAAAATCATTAATCGATCAAAAAAGGTGGTTTTGGGAAAAACGTAGAGAACAGAAAATTGGACAGAAATTTAGAGTTACCGAACTGATGATGTAGTTGTATGTCCTCCCTTCTAAATTAGTTATTATTTTCTTGGTTTCTAAAATAAAATTTTTAAACAAGTGAAGGTCGTAAAATAAATAGTTTTGTTTCCAAAAAGGAAGCAATTTTGTTTGTTCATATAATTAAAAAAGCTTCATCTTTTGTTTTCTTTATGGGATTCTTCGACTTTTGTTTTTTTCGTCGACGATTAGAATAATTTTGTGTGATTTCAGCAAATGCTTCATCGTCAGTTCTTGGAATTGATTCTATTCTTTTACAAAAATTTATTAATAATTATAGTGATGAATGTGTAGTGTTAAAAAGTTTTATTTTTACCTCAACTTTTAAGTTTTTTTTATTATCAAAATTAGACCATAACTACTGTACCATTATTTTTTTCAAATTATTAAAATTGTTATAATTAAATAACTTTAAGAATTACATTATAATTCAAATATTTATGTATTTTTATTTTTCCGTTTATTAGACAATTGTGTAGTTTTAACACGCAAACTTATCGCTACTGGAAAGATAAAAAAACAATAAAAAAATTCAATGTTATTTCAATTTGTTTATGTATTACACAGTTTCATTTTCCGTTTTATGTAATAATTTTTTTTTAATTTTCTTCGAAAAGGATAAAAGAAAATATTAATAATTTTACATACAATACAAAAACATAATATATTTTATTTATACAGCAACAAAATATACAAGAAATGCAGTTTCGGATGCGATAGAGGTGCGAATAGTTTTTGTCACTGTATTTAATTACAAACAAATTAAATAAATTTAACATAAGTTCAGTTAATTAAATATAATTATTTTAAATTTAATTTTAAAGCGTCTTTGTAAATCCAGGCAGAATTATTGTAATGCCGGGTTTTACAAAGGTAATTCAGAATTTAATCAATGATTAAATTTATACAACAATTAATTTAATTGCTGTAAATTTGTAATTAAAATTGTATTAATAAATTGCACTAAGTAGTCGAGCGTGCAAAGATCACATCCTTTAAAATTAATTCCATATTTTGAAACTTTTAGTGCAAATTATAGTTTTCAAAGCAATGCCTTGCGAATTATTGGGTTAATTCTGCAATTTCGTTTTGAAAATAATTTCTTATTTTTACTCCGAGTTACCCTTAAAATTTGATAGTGGCTCTAGCACTTTATTTAAGTCACATTATATTTATCTGCAACTATAATATAAGTTGCAGTGTATCACGACATCCGTTCCATAACAATTGCGTTATCTTAATTCCAGCATGACGGTCATCATGATTTATAAATTTCATATTTCTTCACCATTCCGTACCACAACAATAAAGAGGTTATCTGAAGAAAATCAAAAATAATTATCCGTATACAAATTTTAAGTGGTTTATAAACTATTCAATTTATGGATTAGAATGAATATTGCGTTATAGGGACATGGGAAATTACAACTACATTCACGATTATGAACGCTTTTATCAAAATGATGAGTGCAATATTCAGATTTTATGCCACATCAAAAGTTCAAAAATGTTTTATTAAATATTAATTATACGATACCTCATTAAATTACTATGGTAATAACTACGACCAATTGGATATTTTAACGAGTTTTCAATCATTTTTACAAGCAATCAAAATTCGGCAACATTAATAAGAAAATAATAAAAATGATGTCCGAACTCACATAAATTTTTAATCGTATCAGTTTATTTGAGGTAACAAACAATGTGTGCAAACTTGGGCTCCCGTTTTTTCAAAAATTCAATTATTTTTTGTTGTTTTCAATTGTTTTTTGATTTTACAAAATAATATTTAAAAAAATAACAAAATCAAAAAAAAGCAGAACAATTGAAAACAAATGAAGAACAATCGAAAACAATAAAAAGTATTTTAAATTAAAAAAAAAGAGTTTTGTGATTTTTTCACAACTTCAAAATTGAAAATTTAAAACAATTGAGAATAATCAATAGATAAGTGGTTTAAGTAGTGTAACTCGATATTAATCGTATCAAATTTTTAGCATAAACCAAAAAATGCACAAAACACTTTTTCGAAAACTAAAATGTTTAAGTTATCACAATATATAAATACACTGTATTATCGCAAACGTTTTCACCATACTATGAATCACCTGATTCATCGCTTGAAACGTTTGCGATAAACATTTTAGTTTTCGAAAAAGTGTTTTGTGCATTTTTTGGTTTATGCTAAAAATTTGATACAATTGAGAATAGATAACTTTACGCTGCGTTGGTGAAAAACCACAACATTTTTACTATTCTAAAAATTAGATGATCCATAAGAGTTGTGATCCACTTAAAAATTTTATTGAAATTTTTTGCGTGAGTGAATACCCATCACATTTTTCATTTTCTTTAACAAGGAAATTGTTTGGTAGGCAACAGGAACCTGTAAAAAAAGATTTTTCCAATAATAATGTGGCTGGAGAGTGTCAATTTAAGCTTTAATTCGATTTTCGTAAATTTTATGAAATACTTGAGGAATCACTAGGATTTGTGAAGTTGACCAGCTGCAAAATAATGAGCTGGAGAAGAAAGTCAGGGCCGTATTTAAGGGGGTGTTTTTAGGGGTTACAACCCCTCCCGAAATTATTTATCAATTAATAAAGTACTGGAAGTTCGACTGCAATCGTAAAAAGATCAGAAAAAACAAAAACAATTTTTACAACTATAACAAAAACATTAAACTTGAAGTGTTTAAATAAAAATTAAAACTAAAGAGATATTTCTAATAAATTAAATCCCAAATTAAAAAATCGGAAATTCGTATTATAATCCGGTGATTGGCGACACTGGATTGAATATACCTACTACTAAATTGCAAAAATATAAAAACCGAAGATGAAGAATATAAAAATGTCTTAAATATTTACAGTACTGTGTAAAAGTCTGCGACCACTTAATTAATTGTTAGTTATTACTCCTATTAATTAATTTTCGATTTTTTGAAAAATAATTGTATTGAAATGAACGAAATATGTATTTGATCTTAATTCTTACTATTATGGTAAAAATTTTAAATTACAATAAATTGTTTGAACCAAAAATATTAAAGGGATCATACATTTTATGACCATCATGGGCAGCATAATAGCTTAAAATAACACTTCCGCAATAAATTAGAATGGACATTGTAAACCCATAAATTGTTTTATATTTTGTACATTTTTGTACATAAGTGTATATTTGCTTAAGATTTGTGAAATTTTCTTTTAATCTAATTTAGTTCTTCGTTTTGACAACATTATTTTACTATCGCCATCGGTAAAATAAGAATTTAGTTTGTGATTTTTATTCAAATATTAAAATTAAAAAATTTTATTTAAAAGCGGTTTTTTACATGAGAGTTTAAAATTAAAATATGAATAAGTTTAAACTTATTAAAAAGATCGTAGTAAACAAAACCCTCCAGAGGTCAACCTGTAATCAAAATTTGTCGCTTCTTCGACAAATTATTTTCAATCATTAAATAGAGTCATAAAAATCAAAATTTTCTCTGAATATCGAACTCAAATAAAGAAAAATTGCGCAAAAACATAATTATTTTAGTTCAATAAAAACAATTTTTTCACAAAATTTCAATTTTTTTTGCGGTAACTTTCGACAAAATACTTTCAAACAAAATTTTCTAATAACAATACTCAAAAATAAAATCTTAATTGCAAAAATACTTGCACAAAATTATACTCAAAAAATCAGCGGAGCAAAATATAGGCCTCTGCCATTTCCGCCATCTTAGCAAAAAAAACCTCCCTCTAGTCACGTTTCTCCAAACATTACATTTAAAAAATTAATATAACAAAATTTAAATTTAGAAAAACTTCTTTTGTATTTTAATAAATTAGCTATTTATTTTGAAATTTTTTTAAAACTCTCTTTGAAAATTTAGTCTAAATACGGCCCTGAAGAAAGTACTTGGCATGCGCATACCCCAGGGTGACCCTAACCACAGGGCTAAATAGGCTATAGCACCGGGGCGCAAGCCTTTGGAGGCGGCAATTTTTATTTTGATCTTTATCAGTCCTAAAAAGGATAAAAACTTATTTTCTGATTATTATTATTAATTTATTGTTTTTACCTACACCTTATCCATTAGTTTCAGAATTTATGTGAAAACGGTTAGTTTCCCAAGAAAATTTATTTCACCAAAGCTGTAGTCCGTTAAATTCCCTATCCGATTTAGGCTGTAAGTTTTTTTCTAAAACGTTTGGTTTAAGAGATGCGGGGTTCGCAAGAAAAGTAAAAAAACAGATATTTTTTTTACATTTTTTTCCTTAATTTAATTTATAACTCGAAATCCGTTGATTCTAGACGATAAGAGGTTATAATCTAATTTGTAGATAAGCAAATGATCTTTAAAAAAGTTCTAATCAATGAAACCTAAAAAATCAATAATAACGGAGCTATGGCCGTTTGAAATAGGAAATTCAAAAAATTGCTTTAAAAAGAGGGTTTAACCCAAGGGTTTGGACTGTTTATATAATTTTTTTTTAATTTTGTATTAAATATTTAATTCAAAATTACTTTTACTATTTTGTATTTGTGTGTTTTCTTATGAAGAGGGGCGCATTAATTTTAGTAGCCCAGGGGCTTCGTATATGTTAGGACGGCACTGGCATACCCATCGTTTGGACGATTTATTTTACAATTTATAATTTAATTTTTCTTCAAACTTCTACAGAAGCTAACTTTACGTCATTCAATAAATAATGTTAAAGTTTCAATAATTTTTGTATCCGCTCTGGAAAGTAAAGAGCAAGTAGTCGTTTTACTTTTTACGCCGGCGACGCCGAGGCAGTAAAAGTATTCTTTGTCAAATTAATTATTAAAAATTAAAATCATACGTAGTAAAATTATTTATATTTTACAATTATCTAACCGACCAGAACTAATTAATTCCATTTATTTGTAATTATTAATATTTTTTATAACTTTATGGCCAATAATAGCTGAATAAATGATACTATTATTATTATTATACCCAACATGACCTACATATTACAATGCTTTAATTGAAATAAAAGTTGACAACGCCTTTCCTTCAAATACTGAAAGTTTAATTTTTTTTGCAATCGAACAGTCTTTTTTTAATTATAAAAATGAATTACTTTTGTGCTTTTATTCTTTAATGTAGTCAATATAAAAAGTACTTTTTATGTGGGAATTTTGTTAATCCATTAATTATCTACTATTTACACTGTAAATTAATCAGTTTATAAAACTACTTGTATATTACTAAGAAATACTTTATGCTTATTAAATCAATTAATTATAGTTATCTAATAAAATTAATTACCCCAGTAGGAGTACAAAAGGAAATTGCTGAAATATTCAACAAGTGTTTAGCAATAAATTAGTTTAAGCGATTCACGTATCACAATGATATGTGATTTAAAGTGACGTTAAAGTTTTCAGCGGAGGAAATTTGGGGGATTGTCGGGCAGCTAGGTGGGCGGTTGAGGCTTCAAAGCAGTTTGCTGGAATTGTATCTAAAATCAAATTGCGAAAATTATTATATATTTATTGCAAAAAAAGATTTATATGTGTAAACTATATTAAACGCTAAAACAAATGAAACGAGTAATTTTTAATTCAACAAAAAGTTACGAGTGGGTGAATGGGTAATTGTCAATAAAGAGAAAATTGGAATGATTAGAAAGTTTACGTTCTCTAATGCTATATAGAGCTGTAACAATGCATTTTATAAATTAAAATGTAAAATAATTTTTTCAGAAATTGATCGACTCTAGTTTGTTATATTATGTACTTAACGATGTATTTTATAATTAACATTAATTTATACCTCATTAGTTTTTATTTGGGATTTTGCACGTAATAAAAGTACGTCAAAACCAGATTCTGGCATGCCGAAATTAACACTATGATTAGCATACCATGATTAACTATATAATAAAATTGTAATTTTATGAATAAACAGATATAATTTATTATTACGTTTAGGACCCACACATTGGGGAGAAAAATATCAACACTGCGTGGGAAAACATCAAAGCCCCATCAATATTGAAGAACATAATGTCCAGTTGGTGCATTTACCACCGTTGATATTTTCGAATCTTGATTGGAAAGCGGACAATGCCGTTCTCAAAAATAATGGACATACCGGTATGTATTTTATGAAATCTCTTCCATCTTTTATTCTTGGCTGTCGAATAGCTTTGAAAATAATTTTATATGTTAATACAAAAATCTTGTACATAATTCAATGCAAAATGTGTAGGTTCCTTGATGACTATACCTAGTCTTAAGTACCTGTACCATGTTTACTAAGCCATGGTCAAAATTTTAATTTCAAAATAGCTCATTTCAACTTGCAACCGTTTCTATTATATAAAATATATTCGATAAATTAAACTAGGTCATAAAGTAAATATTACATCGTTTTACCCGTACAACTTCACAAAAAACAAATAATTTAATAATTCATTACCGTCCAACTGAAGATAAAGCAAAGAATACACTTATAGTCTGCATGATTAAAAAAAGAAAATCCCGAAATAAATTATAGGTATCCTTGTAATAATTTTTATTTATTATTTATTAAAAAATCGAATGATTGCGTGACTTCATTCCATACTTTATCAAACACTTGGTATCGCACCTTAAAAAATATTTCACTTTAATTTTATTATAATTATAAAAATACACTTCAATTGAATTTTCGTCATCTTTTACCTGATGTACAAATCGTGAAAAGGTGAAAAAACTGTAATATTTCACTTTTTTCCATTAACAACTTCAAATCACGAGGTGTTCCTAAAAACCCAAACTTTCTCTATTAATAATTAGTTGAGACATCCTACAATGTTGAAAAACTCAAAGCTATACTGTGAAATCGTATATTCTTCAATTATCGAACTTCTCTCTTCCTATATTTGATAATCCTCTTTTTTTATAGTGGTTATCACGCTGGAAACAAACCACACTCCATCGATCTCGGGAGGACCTTTGATTGGAAATTACGATTTTGCACAACTTCATTTTCATTGGGGAGCCAACGACTTCGAAGGTTCAGAGAACACAATTAATAATAGCAGGCAAGTAATTAAAAATTTTTTAATGCCCAAAAATATTTTGTTTCCAATCTTATTCAATAAATTCACTCTCGAATTGCGTGCCAAATGATAATTGATCAGCAATTAGCAATAATTGCATTTACTTAACCGTCACAGTGATAAATTTTAAATTAAATAAAAAAATTAATTTACATCGTTGTAAATTTTCCGCAATAATTTTGTAATTTTTAGTTACCCAGTGGAATTGCACATGGTATTTTTCCAAAGGGCTTATGGTTCTTTTGCAGAAGCTACCGAACATCCAGATGGTTTAACTGTCTTATCATTTTTATACTCAGTAAGTTTAATTATTTTGAATTGCGTAAGTCTTAAGCTAATACTTTGAATAAACGGTTTAAAAATAAAAGAAGTTACAAAAGTGATAATTGGAAAAAGTGATAAATTTACGATAAATTACATAATGACTTTGTTTTTAGCGCGGACAGGAAGAAAATAAAAATTATAAATCTCTTCTAAATGCATTACCTTCGGTCCAAAACCCCCATAGCACAACATCTTTGAGCAACATTCCATTTCTTCGAGATCTCTTACCAGAAGATGTTTCTACTTACTTTACCTATGGTGGCTCCCTGACTACACCGCCATGTTCAGAGGTAGTCACTTGGATTGAATTTAAATACACAGTAACATTGTCTCACGATCAGGTAATTTATTATAAATTTTGTTATACCAGAAAAAAATTTGCTAACATTTATGTATGTGCAGATTGAAATATTTCGTGAATTAAACAGCGAAGATGGAAAGTTGTTGCACAACTTCAGGCCCGTTCAGCCGTTACATGGGCGAACGATACGGATGAGCCGTAATATACGAGAAAAATTCTACGAACAAGAAAATAATGAAGAAAATTCGAGCGTGAAAGAAGATCGCGATAGATTACTTATATTGTTTAGTTTTATATTGATGCTTCTCACAAGTCGATGAATGATTTAATAAAATAAAATTATAGGGAAATTCCAAAGATCTCAAAAATTCATTTAATTTATGATGCTTTAGTAAATTGAATACGCATATTAACGAATTAACAAAATTGTAAAATTTTATTGTAAGAATAACTTATTTATTTATTATGTAAGTTTACAAATACTAACGGTATCATGTTAATCTAAGTTTTACATTTTATAATAATTTGAACGACCAATCAAAACATAATCAGAATGACTGAAGAAAATTCGTGCTATATTTTTTAAACTATAGTTTCAATTCTAATTCTATCTGGGTCCATTTTAACTGGATTATAAAAAATATAAATAACCCTGAGAAAATCTAAAATTTTAGTGCCAAAAACAATTTTAAAATTAAGCGGTTATATGTAAATATAGTAACAGGAGCAGGATAATGGGGTATTGAAAATAAATTCATCTCTTCAAGGACTTAAGAAAAACTTGTTAAATGCACTAATTGCTTAAAACTAGAAAATGTACTTTCATTTTTATCATAAGATACTTGATTCCCCCCCCCCCCATAACTGACTGAATCCGGCCAAAAAACCAACAACATTCGTAAGAAGATAAAAAGTTAGTTCCTGTTTGCTATATCGAATTATATTATCGGTTTTAAGTATAATATATTTTTTATATAGTATTACATTGCGACATGGTTAAAAATTAAAAGGAATTTGTTAATTAAAAATAAAGAATTTTTATTTATTCACTAGCGTTTGCATCCGGCTTCGCCCGGTTTTTTGTTCCCTCTATACCGATCTCTTTAAATTCAATATTGCTTTTCAGACTAAAATAAAATGAACTTTTCCAATATTAATAATTTCGACCTATTTAAATTTACCAAGGAGTACTTTTTAATTTTTTTAAATTATTATTAATTTTGCTGTTTATATAAAATTCGGTAATATATACAGGGTGTCCTCGTGACCGTGGAGAACCTTTAAAGTGGTGATAAAAGACGCTTTTCTAAAATAAATTTTGAAATAAAATTTTTGTCCAAGTCTAAACCCTTGGGGGGTACATCTCTTTAAAGCAATTTTTTGAATTTCTGATTTCAAACGGCTATAGCTCTGATATTATTAATTTTTTAGGCTTAATGAATTAGAACTTTTTTAAAGACCATTCACTTATCTACAAATTATGTTATAACCCCTTATTGTCTAGAATCAACGGATTTTGAGTTATAAATTAAATTAAGGGAAAAAATGTTAAAAAAGTTCGGTTTTAATTTTTTTTTACGTTTCTTGCGAATCCCGTATTTCTTAAACAAACCTTCTTAAAAAAAATTGACGACCTAAATCGAATAGGGAATTTAACGAGCTACAACTTTGATCAAATACATTTTTTTGTGAAATCAACCGTTTTCACAGAAATTCTGAAAATAATGAACAAGGTGCAGGTAAAAAAAAATAAATTCACAAAATTGCTAAAAATCTCGATTTTATTTATAATTTGTTGTAATTTCAAAACATATTGTAGGGTTTGCCGTTTGAGTGAAATTGCTATAAAGCGCATTAAATTATCGTTAATTACTTTATTAATTTATATTGTTTATTTATCATTAATATTTTTTATTTAATTTGATATTTATTTTTTATTATATACACCTTATTCATTATTTTCATAATTTCTGTGAAAACGGTTGGTTTCCTAAAAAAATTTATTAGGCCAAAGTTGTAGCCCGTTAAATTTCCTATCCGGTTTAAGCCATAAGTTTTTTTCTAAGACGTTTCATTTAAGAGATACGGGGTTCGCAAGAAAAATGAAAAAAGAAAACCTGAATTTTTTTAACATTTTTTCCCTTAATTTAATTTATAACTCGAAATCCGTTGATTCTAGATGATAAGGAGTTATAACCTAATTCGTAGATAAGCGAATAATCTTTAAAAAAGTTCTAATTCATTAAGCCTAAAAAATCAATAATATTTGAGCTATGGCCGTTTGAAATCAAAAATTCAAAAAATTGCTTTAAAATGAGGTACCTCCCAAGGGTTTAGACTTGAACAAAAATTTTTCTTTATCACCATCTCAAAGGTTCTCCACGGTCACGGGGACACCCTGTATAAAAATTAATATCTGTTTTTCCAAAGTTTTCTAAAATCCCCGATTAGTTAATTTTTATTACAAACCTAAAAAAAAGCCTATTCAAATTTTATTTTTTGCTTTCAAAAAATTCACAGAAAGACAAATAAAAATACAAAATTAGCCGCCACTGTAATTAGTAAAAAATAAAATAACTAAGGCCTCTTTAGCCCCTTTAAGAGCTAGAGGGGACTTACGGTCCCTTTTAGTATAGTACAGTTAAAAATAAAAAAAGAACGAAATATAAATCGTATAATTTGCTTATTCCTTAATAAAAAGTGAAGTTCTGGTTTCACTACTGCAGCAGAGTTCAATCAGTAGAACATTCGATATTTGGCGATTAAGGGAAAGACGCGAATACAATTTATTGAAAAAATTTATTTTTTTAAGAGGAAAAACACAGTTATCCATATTTTAAACTTCAATTCCGTTTTCTCTTTATACAAATCCCACTAGTCTGGATTCTGCAACATAATCCACTTAAGTATAAGAAATGATTCATAAATTAACCCCCCCCCCGGGTTTCATCATTAGTTAAGTAAAGCCCAAATAAAATTTTGAGAAAAAAACATAATTAAAACATTATTTCTTTCCTTAACTTAAAAACTTTCGTTCTGTTTTTTACACTTGGCACTAATATTCTGGTAGGGTGCTAACCTAGCCAGATACAGCCCTTAGATCACAGCAGTACAGTTGGCGCGACCAAACATTGAACTACGGTCTCCTCCGTTGGTTAATTCATCTTGCAAATCAATCAAGACTTAAAAAATACATCTTGCTTTGTATTTCGCAGTTTCACATTTAAAACATTTTGAGAACTTCTGTAACAATTGTACAAGTTTACCCGACCAGGTTGATAAAAACGTAATTTTGTAACTTCCTCTTAATTTCATTTCAATCAACATCAAATTGTATTTTTAATTTTCCCAAGTTATTTAAAAGGATTAGGGATACAATAATCGATGTTTGGTGTCTAAATTGCGTTTCACCAGAAACACGGCACGTGAGTACAAGGTTACCCGTACCTTCTATTTGCTTGTGCTATAATATTTTGAAAGTTTAAAATGAGCGATCTTAGAAATTGTCCACGCAAGTTTTTATCAGAATTTATAGACTTATACAAAAGTTATCCTTGCTTATGGAAGGTAAAATCACCCCAATACAGCAATAAAGCTTTAAAACAAGCAGCCTATAAAATGTTAAATCAGAAATTAAAAGAGGTAGACAGTGGTTCGAATAGAGACATGGTAAATTATTTCTTTCCATCGAAAACATACTTTTTAATTCTAATGTCTTAGGTGATTCGTAAAATTGATTCTCTCCGTGGAAGCTTTCGCAAAGAATTAAAAAAAGTGATACAATCTCAAAGGTCGAGTGATGGAGAAGTATATCAACCTCGCCTCTGGTATTTCCAGAAACTATTATTTTTGGTAAATCCAGATCAAGAAGCACCAGCAGTAGAAACAACACTAAATGTACGTTTACTAGTTCTGTTCGATAAAATGAACCAAATTTTATTTTGCAGGAGTTTCGATTGGACCAAAAATTTGAAGTAGTTAATATGGATGAGTACAGAACGCCAACACCTTCACCTACTAGAAGTTCTTCTCCAACGACGATTTCGTTTTCAAAAGTACACAAGAGAAAATCTTTCGAAGCCTCGGAAGTTCCAAATAAGCAGTCTAAAGTTGAAGACGAGTTTGATGTGATAGGAAAAAATGTGGCACACAAGTTACGTACCTTCCCCAAAGAAATTAAAATAGTTGCAGAAAAACTGATAAATGACATTTTTTTCGAGTGCGAAATGGGAAATATAAATAAGTACACGAGGCTTAATTTATATCAAGTCACTCCAGTATCGTTACAATGTAGAGCTCAAAATGAGGAAATCCAATATCCCCCGTAACCTGAAAAATTTGTTGCATTCGAGCCTTAAAAAATATAGGTATTTCTTTTAACGTAAACTCAAAACAGGGTTCCCACTAAATTCGGACTTTTCCAGTTACATAAATAAGGAAACATAATTCTTTTTAGTCTTTACGCTTTCAAAGTTTGTTAAATTCTAAATTTCCTGACCTTTCAAGATGAATAAAATCTTTTTAAATGGTAACAAAACTATAATTATACGATATTTTGGAAAAAAACAAATGTAGTTTATAGTAGACCAAGTCGAGGTATCTGGGCTTATGATTTTGTTGGAGTAACTCTTCCAGGATGATCTGGAACTAATATCTGTTTCAATTAGCTAAATTTGTATTGGTGAAGTATACAAAACACCTAAGCAACATGAAATTAAAAGTGGTCGCTCAAAATCCTATGGCATAGCTGTTTCAATCCCAGATACCCCAGCTTATCGTTATTAAATAATATCGTGGGCATACAGGTAAAAGTGACCAAGTCAAAAAATAGAATTTCGAGATAAATCAAATTGAATGTTTCGCATTTTGCGAAAAATCAGTTATTTAATATTTTTAATTATTGTTTTCGAATAATGAAACATGTACAATACGTTATTAGAACATAGACATTTTTTTCAGACCTGTGTTTTACATTTTTACGGTGCTTAAGTCATTATAACTCATTTCCAAAATTTTTTGACTTAGTCACTTTTACCTGTATGCCCACGATATATCAAATAAATATTATATTTTTGTAATTACAGGTATTTATTATAAAGAAAATATAATATATCGGATGAATTTGAGATAAAATGATAAAATTAAATTGCCAATTAAAACATGTATTAATCTGTCAATGTCCATAATCATCCTCATAAGAAATAACGAAAACCAATCGAGTGCAAAATTAATGCAGTGTTCTTGGCTAAACACATGATTCTTTTACCAGGTAAACTAGGAACTAGGTAAAAGTTCATAAATTTAAAATCGTAAATAATAAGTATTTTTCATTTTTATTTTGAAAAAAAAAAAAACTAACAAATTTAATAAAAATATGTTTCTGGTCTTCACTGACGTAATGGGCACTCTGAATGCACTTCACATTTCTTGGTGTTCTAATTCTTGAATTTTTAATGAAATAAAATTGCAAACTTAATATCAACCGCAAGGATTAAGCGATGGATTGCATGTTCCAAATGCACTCCACCACTTCTTGTGTCTGTATATGTAGTTCATTAACAAATCTAAAATAATAAAATTCCATTAATAAATTATATAAGTCAAAGACAATCAAATTTAAACAATAGTAATTTTGAATCAACAATATTATTAATAAGATAATGTCGCCTCATTTGGTAACCAACAATGTTACTAAAAAACAATGTTGAAGCATAAAACTGGAATCTTCAATTTACGAGTTATCTTTTAGCACCAAATAAAACAACTTTAGCTTTCTTGGTGACTCTAAGCTCGACAAATTTGTATTCATCAACTGCTACTTACCAATATAATTATAGCCAACCACAAAGGTAATTGCATGATGTACGAGAGCAATTCCTAAAAAAGAACAACTATTTAGAAAAAAACAATAGTAATTTTAATCTACAATACTTAATAAGTTTATAATGTCGCCTCATTTGGTAACCAACAATGTTATTAAAAAACAATGTTGAAGCATAAAAACTGGAATCTTCAATTTACGAGTTATCTTTTAGCACCAAATAAAACAACTTTAGCTTTCTTGGTGACTCTAAGCTCGACAAATTTTTATTCATCGACTGCTACTTACCAATATAATTTTAGCCAACCGCAAAGGTAATTGCATGATGTACGTGAGGAGCAAGACCTAAAAAAGAACAACTATTTAGAAAAAAACAGTTTAACAAAGTTTAATAATAATTTCAAAAATTAATCAGAGCCATAATTTAACCAAAAAGTGGCACCAAACAAAATCCTCAAATCGACTTGCTAAGAGAACCTTAACAAGGGCAGAAGATTATGCTTGTTAGCCACAGTCTTTGAATGGATTGGAATTGTCATCACTTAGAATATTAAGAAATTTGAGCAAATAGTCAACGCATACCTGTAGATGCCTGAATAAATGGACAAATTGGCTGCAACGAACGTTTTGAGTTTTCCTGTAAATTAAAAAAATATGTAAGATTTAAGTTTCTAAAATAGTAACAAAAATGTACCCTTCACTTTCGGCACAGAAAATTTCAAAATTTGAAAAATTCTGCTTCCTAGCTGGGTTTTTAATTTGCCCTTTAGTTAATTGTAAACTTGGCACTCTTTGCAACAAAATATTTACATGAGCGTGGCGTCAGGGCACAAAATAAAAAATTATTCAACCAACCTTTTTGGCAATTCATTCCTCTGCAATGTGGCAAACCAAATCTTCGAAGTTTTCATCCTCCTGAATTACTAGAAAAATTCTAAGTTTAGTGTTGAGAATTATTGAAAAATTTAATGAATTAAAATGTACCCTTCACTTTCGGCACAGAAAATTTCGAAAATTTGAAAAATTCTGCTTCCTAGCTGGGTTTTTAATTTACCCTTTAGTTAATTGTAAACTTGGCACTCTTTGTAACAAAATATCTACAAGAGCGTGGCGTCAGGGCACAAAATAAAAAAAAATTCAACCAACCTTTTCGGCAATTCATTCCTCTGCGATGTGGCAAACCAAATCTTCGAAGTTTTCATCCTCCTGATATACTAGAAAAATTCTAATTTTAGTGTTGAGAATTATCGAAAAAATTAATGAATTAAAATGTATCCTTCACTTTCGGCACAGAAAATTTCATTCAATTCGAAATAAACTGCTTCCTAGCTGGATTAATTATGTAGCCCTTTAATAATTAATTATTTTGGCACTCATTTACTACAAAATGTATGTAAGAGCGTGGCGTGAGGGCATTAATTCAAATAAAATAATAAAATTTACCTTCAAATTGTCTTTTGAAGAGAAGACAGTCATCAAAAATCAATTCAAAATTGCTGAATACTATCGTAGTTGAGCCCATTTGGAATTGATAGAATTATATTTTATTGCTCTTTCAACATACGCCATGATTTTAAATTCTCTCTTCTTGTCTCGTGGTACATAATGGATGACAAAAACCTACATCATGTAATTCTAGCTATCTTTCCATCTAGTCTAATGCATAACCTTGATGGTTCTTCAATTCACCATTTTGTGTGGTACATTACAATCAAGTGAACAAGTGATGTTGATAAAACGATGAGCATACTATAACAAAATTTACTTAAATTAATTATTGAACAAGATGAAAATTAAAAATAATAAAAAATATTTTTAAGACATTGCCTACAGAGTTAAAAGGATTGTTAAAAGATCTGCTTTGTGTATCGACAGTTCCCGAAGCTTGCCACCCAACTTTTGGTTTTACGGAACTCCACACAGGGATGAAAATCAAGCATAGCTCCCCTTATTTTATTAAAATAATGGACAGGTTCTGTTAACAAGGAGAGGTCATGTATTTAGGATCACGGATTTTAAAACCCTTTTGGGGTAAAAAAGTACTTCGTATTAACAAACTCTAGGCCAAGCGGCAGCACGCAACTCTCAAAAATAACAAAGTTGATAATTAAAATTTAAAAAAATTTTATTCGTGTACTTGCTCGGATGCATTAATTTGCAAGTAATTGCGATAGTTCAGAGGTAATCTGCAAGATTATCAACCAGTCGAGCCAGGTTCAATTCCTTCAAAAGAAATTATGAAAATGAATCAACTGACTGGTTGATAGTCTCGCAGTTTACTTCGGAACTATCGTGATTACTTGCAAATTAATGCAACCAAGCAAGTATATAAATAATATTTTTTTAAATTTTAATTTTCGACTTTGTTATTTTTGAGAATTGCGCGTTGCCGCTTGGCCTAGAGTTTGTTAATACAAAGTACTTTTAATCATAGTAAAAGACTTCTCCTTGTAAGTATGTTTGAATTAAAAATACGGCAAAAATTTAACCCTCCTAACCAGCTGAATTTAGTAGATATTATGTCTTTCTTACACCTAGGGTTCTCAACACTCCCAGATTGCCCGGGAGGCTCCGGTAATAATGCTTAACCTCCCGGGATGCAACAATTTCTCCGGTTTGTCTAACATTCGTCGTTTTTTTACGCCTTATTTGATATATTTATTAAAATCGTATAACTTTGAAGATTCGGAATACCAAGCAATGAAAATTTTATCTCTAAAATAATCACACAAATCAACAGGCATAGACTCCAGAAATTATTAAATATTGACTTAAATAGTCACAAACTGAACGATGAGGTTGGACTTTTGCGTAAGATGCAGCCACACCTCGTTGAAGAAAATCGAGTGGATTTATGCTGGGTTGACGTCGTTACAAAATTGAAAGACAGAAATCCCTGTCCCGAATTGAAAAATTCTTGTCACGTCATAGTGGAATAAGTATGAAGCAAGGAAAGAAACCGAATGAATATTTTTTTAGTAAAAGTAGAGTTACAAATACTAACAAATTTCGATTTTTCGTAAAAACTTTTATGATTAATAAAAGACCGTCAATTAGATGCTGCTCGAAAGCAAAATAAATATAAATTAATAAATGATTTTAGATTTTTTCTACCCCCCCGCCCAACTACTCAATTTCTCGCGAGTTGGCAACCCTACTTACACCTCATAATTTGTATACAATACAAAAATCAGTGGGTTACGAGAGCTATACTTTCACGATTATCACTTGAACTAAAATTCGGTAACCTAATAAAAAATTTAAATAAGCGATAACGTTGAATAATTATAACGAAATGTATTCTTAAATCTATACATAGAAATGTTCCCTTGCTTTCGGCACAGAATGATTCATCGAGTTAGAAAAAAACTGTTTCCTAGCTGGGCAATTCATTTACCCTAGTTGAAATAAATATTCCTGGCACTCCTTGCAACAAAATGTTGTACGAGCGTGGCGTTAGGGATTATAAATATGCAAAATTGAACTTACCAAAATGCTATCGACTCCACGTGTTCGATGCATGTCTTTGTTCCAAATTGTACGGAATTTTACTGCAAAAGAAAGAACCTTATAGAAATTTGTTCAAAACACGTGTCGCAATAAATTTTCAAAAAAAATTTCGATGTAACAAATACTTGAATCAATCTGCACATTAAAAATGTAGATTGGGATTAACGTAAAGTTTTAATTTAGCCATGGTGGATTAGAGTAGTTTAAAAAAAATGCTTCAAACTCCCTTGCCCAGATCACCTGGCGTGCTTCGTTTTAAAATTCCAACGTTTTATTTTTAAAAATCTCCATGAAGGATTAAAATATTTATAAACTAATAAATTAAGATTATCTTACCAAAATATCAGACTGTTCTTTATGTAACTGGAATACCTGCAGCCTCTTAGTCATCACGAGATGAAATGATCAAAATTCGTTAAACAGTTGCACATGTGCAATCATTGTGTGCTGCGTTTCCGGTGGTTACACAAAAAGGACGTCAGTTGGCGCTTTCATTGGCGGTAAACTTCTAATTTTTGAAGTTATACAAAAATACTCCCCATTAATAATTCGTCGTACTCGATCCGAACAAAGTGTTTTCCAATCACATTGCATAATATATTAAAAAGAGATCGTTTTTCTTATTTCCGTTTAACAAACTTTGTCCTCTATCTTGACTATCTAATTGGGCTGATTAGAAATAGAATCACGACTTAATTTATTGAAGACGGAGACCTCAAAATCTGGGACGTCCAGAGAAAAACAATAAGTCGAGAGGAATTTTCTCAATTTTTCCAGAAAAATCCTGACGGCAGTAACTCATATTTGAAAATCTGCAATCCGCTGCTGTCAGGATTCCCACTAATTTTTTAAAATAAATTCCCTGATTAAAATTGAAAATTTTCCATGACTTTTCGAACCTTGGTAAATTTTCCCTAACCTATAGGTTTAATTTCCCTGACTTTCATTAAAAATCAAAAATTTCTGACAAAATTTGTACAATTTTAAATTTTCTGACTCTTCCAGATGAATCGGAACCAAGTTGCAGTCTCCCATCCATTGTTGGACAGGATCGTTCAACTTTGAATGTACGCCTCTTCTATCTTTCTCATAAAAAAAAGTTTCAGTATTTAGACCCCTCGGCTACTTAAACAGAATTAGGGAAATAAGCCTACGGCTCAGATTTTTATTGTCGATGGTGCCAATAATCATTTACTCATGTACTCGTAAGAAAATTAATCTCTCCCCAGATTTGAACTGGGTACTTTCAATAAAATTTTGTCGTAAACATAATCAGCAATAATTAATTATTTTTATTTGAATAAAATTCAAATATACAAAATAAATTTTTCAAAATAACGAAAATAATTTCCCAAAAACATCAGATTTACAAAGTGTAAGCAGCTATTTGGCAAGAAATTGCTTAATATCCTTATAAATTTCAGTGGTTCCCCTATTATCTTATCACCACCAATAAGCAAAGAATAAAATATGTAATACTTGTTTAATTTTTAATAAAAATAGTAAAAACATCTTAACTTACAATTAAATATGTACTACGACTATATCGTTTATACACCGCAATTAGATAAATTAAGAATCTGTAATCTTTCCCTGCTCAGCCTTCATTCGTTCTCTTATAAGTTCTGCTATCGCTTTTTGTGTCCTCCTTTCCAACTTCTCCAGTTTCTTAGCAACATCTCTTTTCAAATCCCAATCCGGTTTTCGTGGAACCAAATTTGTAATATCTAACTCATCGATAACCACTGGAGCTTTAGCAGCCTCCAATTGATCTTTAATTTCACTTTCCACGTCACCTGGTTTTGCTAGTGGTAAAACATGTTCTTGTAGTTGTTCGTCTTGTGGTTTGTAGCTTCGGAACTTGGGTTTGGGCAATGCTTCCCGATTTTCCTCAGATTTACCATTTTCATTATTGCTGCTCTTCTTTTGTTTTAACGCTTGTAGACGCTCTTTTCTTTTTAGAGCGATTTCTTCTAAAGAACCAATATTTTTTTCAGACATAGTTTTTTTTTACAAAATTTATAGGTTATAAAATTACTTTGAAATAACGGATATATAGGATGCAACAGAAAAAAGTAATTTATGAAACATCGTTGTAAACATTTTAAAATGAAACTATACTTTAAAATAAGTAATTATCTTATTCAATTCAGATTTTTTTCTTTGTTGTTATTTAATGACAAAATTAAGGAAACGAATTGATTATTTTTACTTCAAAGTGAGATGTGAAAGCGTATTTTCTTGGTAAAAATGCCGGAAGTATAAACCGAGAATCAAAATTTCATTAAACAAGCAAATTTTTGTGTTGATTTTGTTTTCAAAAAATTTCTTGTTAACTACTTTTTGCTGTTTATCAAATTTTTAAATTTAAATCGTAAATTTCAAATTAAAAATTTTGGCGCTAAGTTAGTTACAGATAGAGCCAACAGCGTCAGACAGGTCGACTATCGGTTACAAATGAAACGAATATCCGGGCATCGGCCATTCGGTTAGTGACATCGAGACAGAATAGTCGTATTAAAGTTTAGGTAAGAATAATTTTTTATAACATTTTTTGATTTAAAAAATATTTCAATATACTTCTAAATTACATCGTGGAATACCATTCCACGTTGTTTAATTTTAAAAATGATTATCGATGGTAGAAATATTCATAGATTTTCGAATCACGCCTGGTGATCTGGGCAAGGGGGTTTAAAATAATTTTTTATAACTACTCTAATCCACCGAGGCAAAACTAAAACCATACGTTAATCCCATTCTACACTAATCTATGTGTAGCGTGATTCAAGTATGGGTAACATTTTCTTTAAAAAATATTTTTTTACCACGTGGCTTTCGTTAGGTCTTGAGGTTATAATATATTATTTCTTTCTAGTAAATCTCGTCCGCCATGGTTAACGGCAGGATTCCCACCGTATGTTCCAAAACTTACGTCACACCCAGGCGTCCATATGAAAAAGCACGTTTGGATCAAGAATTGAAGATCATCGGTGAATATGGTCTTCGTAACAAACGTGAAGTATGGAGAGTAAAGTACACTTTGGCTAAGATCCGTAAAGCCGCTCGTGAACTTCTTACTCTTGAAGAGAAAGAGCCAAAAAGGCTTTTCGAAGGTGAGTTATTTTTCTTATTGAATTTACTTCAGGTATGCCCTAACGCCACGCTCTTACAAACTATTTGTTGTAAATGAGTGCCAGAATTTTTATTTAAGGGGGCTATATCAAAAACCCAGCTAGGAAGCAGTTTATTTCGAATTCCATGAAATTTCCTGTGCCGAAAGTATAGGGTACAATTTTATTTTTAAAAACAAAATTTTAAAATTTATGGTATATTCTAGTATTACATCTAAATTTTTTTTTATCTTTTATAGGTAATGCATTGCTTCGTCGTCTTGTACGAATTGGAGTGTTGGACGAAAGTAGGATGAAGCTCGATTACGTTTTGGGTTTGAAAATTGAAGATTTCTTGGAACGTCGTCTCCAGACTCAAGTTTTCAAACTTGGGCTTGCTAAGTCGATTCATCATGCTCGTGTTTTGATCAGACAAAGACATATCCGGTAATGCATTTTCCTTGGATTATTAATTCTAAAAGGCCACTTGGACTTGATAGTCTAATGTCTTGAAATTATTGTTATTTACACCACCATGTGTGGTTGATTTCATTGAACCGAAAGGTAATGATAATAGTAGCAATTTTTGAAAATGTTTGTCGAGCTTAGAGTCACTGATAAAACAAAAGGTGTTTTGATCGGTGCTAAAAGATCACTCGTAGATTGAAGATTCCAGTTTTATGCCCCGACCATGTTTATGATAATATGAGCGGGTACCTTATGAGGCGACATTATAAATTTTATTATCTTTATTGAAGTAATTTTTAGTTTCTAGGTTACTTATTTCCTTTTTTTTTATAGGGTTCGTAAACAAGTTGTAAACATCCCATCGTTCATTGTACGTTTGGATTCACAAAAGCACATCGATTTCTCACTGAAGTCGCCATTCGGTGGTGGTGGCCCAGGCCGTGTCAAGAGGAAGAACCTCCGCAAGGGAACAAATACCGGTGTTGTTGAGGAAGAAGAAGATTAAACTGTACATTTCGTTTACAAATAAAATGTAAAGTTACTTATAGTCTTTTATTTATTGTTTTTTAGTTTTATTGTTAATAAATTATTATCAAACATTTCAATTGTTTATATTTTGGAACTGCAAAGGTCACAATTTCTAAATACGTACATTATTTTTAATGATGAGGCTTATGAGAACTATGGTTACTTGCAGTGCACATTGAACGGCCATTGTAACCACTTTTATTATTCATGTTTTGGCAGATAAATTCAAAAATAATCACAACTTATGACTCAACAGCTTACAGCAAGCACTTTCAATTTGTCATCCAATAATGGCAAGCATTTTCCTTTTGGGATCTGAAGGCAGAGGTTCTTAAAGTTGAGGTGTCGGGGAATTTTAAAAAATTAAGTAACGGTAAATGAAATAAAATTTCAAATATCCTTATTGTCGACCGTAAAAACTAAGAATAAGAAATAAATAGTTGAGATAGAGGTCGTTATAATCTAATAATTATAATAATTAAATTTTAAATTTAATTAAAAAATTAAATATAATAATAATAATTATTATAGTAGATGAATTTCAAAATACAAATTTGTAGCAGGACATCGGTAGTCAGGACCGTATTAGGAATGTAAGTTTAGATATCCCTAGTGGACGCTTACTAACTTTCAAAATACATTTTCTTAGTATGGCATTCGGTTAGTTTAGAGCATGTGGAAGGTTTACATGATCGGTTGAAGGGAATGGTAAGTTTAATTTTATATTTTCTTTGTCAATATGAGCCTGATGAGGTCAATTTCGTTGGGTAATACC
This sequence comes from Cantharis rustica, assembly GCA_911387805.1. Taxonomy (NCBI): domain Eukaryota; kingdom Metazoa; phylum Arthropoda; class Insecta; order Coleoptera; family Cantharidae; genus Cantharis; species Cantharis rustica. The sequence continues at coordinate 47,764,321 of OU426879.1, read as the reverse complement.
ACGAATAAGTCCGAAACATGTCGTTTGTTTAGGCGTTTTGAATTTAATAATTTTTTTCATTCGTTATCGATTCCTAATACGGTCCTGACTACCGATGTCCTGCTACAAATTTGTATTTCGAAATTCATCTACTTTGTAGATTATAATGACCTCTATCTCAACTATTTATTTCTTATTTTTAAAAAATTAGTTCAATTTCCTGTCAGGATTTTTAGAGAAAATTCCGCTCGACTTTATTTTTTTTTGGACATCCCAGATTTTGAGGTCTCCAGGAAATTAAGTCGTGATTTTATTTCTAGTTAGCTGAATTACGAGAGGACAAAGTTTGTTAAACGGAAATAAGAAAAACTATCTATTTTTATATATTATCCAATGCGATTGGAAAACATTTTTTTTGAATCGAGTATGACAAAATTATTAATGGCAAGTATGTTTTTAAACTTCAATAATCTTGGTATTTGACAACGTCGCAAGACATTCTAACACTGATTGATAAATAGATTTTGTTTTTGAGTACTTTATTAACACTTCAAATTACAAATTGTATTTGCCAGGTTTTTTATTCAATACCTTGTGAAAACTGGGCATACATTTAAGTAAAATAAAGGCGTGTGATAGAGTGTAACCGATTAATGCTCCTAAACAGCACGGAATAGGCCAATCTTGCCAAGGCCTATCCCAATCTAAGGGTATCACGATAGCACCCAGCCACGCTCCGAACCAAGTTAAGCAAACATTATGCTTAAAATCTTCATTAAAATTATCTTGGGTTGTAAGATCCATTAAAACGGTGATGGCAGAATCAGCACCCAATTGTAAACACAATGGCACTGCAGTTAAGGCTGTCAATAAAATCGAAAACATTAAGGTTTCCTCTTGTTTTGACAAAAAAGCAGCGCCAAGACAAACGGCCGCAACATAATAAATTACAATCATTGAACATATTACTGCACCGCACTTTAGTTTACTTTTCCAACTATGTTTCTTCGATTTGTTATTTTTGTCATTTTGAGCCATATTTGTTAAATATACTTTTAAACATTCCACAAACACACAACTAGCCACTAACGATAAACTAGAATATTTTCCAATACTGTATAGTTTTTTATAATAAATTAAGAAAAAAATTAAAACTGATGTAAAAATACACGAAAGAGTACTTTGCAAGATTTGATTGCTACGGTTGATGATAGAAGTGTTTGATGACATTTTTAAGGCCTCTTAAGGAAATTTCGGGTTTCTAGTTTATTCTTAGGATTCCTATTTCTGAAAGAAAATTAAGTGAAATAATATTGAGGTTAGAAATACCATTACCTTTGAGGTTATCTCCCATTACTATAAAATTTTTAGATGCAGATGTATAAATTTCGAATTTTCCGGTTTACTTTCATTTCTAATTTTAAAATTTTTCTTTACCTACACAAAAACTAAAAAAAAGTTATCGGTCTTAGATCACAGAAATATTAAAAACATTTTTAATGTTATCTGCTTTATTTGGTGTTACCTAATCATATATAGGATACTACAAATAATGCAGGATTGACTTATATGTTCTGTGGATAATAGTATATTACATGGTTGCATGTTTAAAGCCTTATTGCAAACTTGATCAAGTTCGCTTCCTAATTTAAAATTCCTCATATTATAACAAATAAATAATTAAAAAAAAATTTATTATAAAAAATTAATTAGTCTAAACATTTTTCTAATTGAATACTTTTAAATAAAGTAAGATATCATAGATGACTAAGCTCTTCCACTTCGTTAACTCTAAAGAATGCTTCTCTAGCAATTTCTCCCAAATAACCAGCGGTTGACGATCCTGTTTGTGATACCATTTTTGTAAAGCAACCATCGGTATTTTGTAATAATTTATAAGGATGATCAAATTCTATTAATCTTCCTGCATCCATAACCATAACTTTATCAGCATCCATAATCGTGTGCAAACGATGTGCGATTGTTAACACTGTACAGAGTTCAAACTTTTGGCGAATTGTTTTTTGAATTAATTTATCAGTACTAAAACAAATTTATTCTAGTATTAATTAAAATTTTTGTATAATTTGTATAATCAACAATGATTATCATAATTCAAAATTTTGGGCCAAAACGGACCAAAATCCGTAAAAATATAATGCGTATACTGCATTGGTTATTTTCGTGTGATTATCCCCACCCATTGTTTACGTAACAGTTTATACGTTCCTACGGTAGTTGTTATGTTTAAAAATATATTTAAGTAGTTTTAATTTTTGTAGTAAAAACATTTCCCTAAATATCAAATATTAGAATATAACAAAAGTTGAGGTGAATCAGTCAAGGAAGCAGGACCGTTCTAAGATATACGACGCTCCTGGGCTACTAAAATTAATGCGCCCCTCTTCATAAGAAGACACAAATACAAAATGGAAAAAGTCAATTTATTACTATTACACTAAACAAAAACATAGAATTCATACAAAATTATTCATTATTCATTCATTCATTATTTCGGAATTTCTGTAAAAACGGTTGGTTTTCCAAAAAAAATTTATTTAACCAAAGTTAAGCTCGTTAAATTTCCTATCCGGCTTGAGTCTTGAGTTTTTTTCTAAGATGTTTCATTTAAGAGATACGGGGTTCGAAAGAAAAAGAAATAAAACCTGAATTTTTTTAACAGTTTATCCCTTAATTTAATTTATAACTCAATTGTTGATTCAATTGTTGATTGTTGAATCATTTGTTGATTCTAGACGATAAGGGGTTATAACCTATTTTATAGATAAGGGAATAATCTTTAAAAAAGTTCATTAAGCCTAAAAAATCAATAATAGTGGAGCTATGGACGTTTGAAATCAGAAATTCAAAAATTTGCTTTAAAGGAAGGTAACCCCCCACCCCCAAAGGTTTGGACTTAAACAAAAATTTTATTTGAAAATTTGTTTTAGAAAAAAAACTTCAAACATTCTTCAGTCACGGGACACCCGGTATATAAAATACTCATATCATTTAATTTGCCCTGCCTCTCTGAAAAAGTTTACATTAAAAAACACCCTATTATACCATCGATATTTAAGGGCACGTTTCTAGAAGAGCAGAAAATTCTATTTTTAAATAAAATTTAAAATAAATAATTCCCGTAGGAACATCAAACTCAAAAGGCAGGGGCCTCTGTTTTTAAGTAAAATTCGGCTATAATTAACAAAAAATTGAAACTTTTTAATCCAAACTAAATTAATCGATATTTGAAGTTAATCATTATTTTACTACAAAATCCTCCAAAATAATTGGTTATCTTTGGGGCCGGATAATATGCTAGGCTCAAAGTACCCAATTAGTGATGATATTTGCCATACTTACATTGGATCCACATTAGCAGTAGCTTCATCTAAAACTAAAATTTTGTTTTTTCTTAAAATGGCTCTGGCCAAACAAATTAATTGTCTTTGTCCAACGCTAAAATTATTTCCGCTTTCTTGAACAATAAAATCTAAAGAAGGAATGTAATTCTTTAACTCAACCTAAAAATTTTCTGTGTAGTTTACATGTTTAACTGTTGTGTAAACTTACGTCTTCCAGTGATTGCCAAAGATTATCATCGGAAAATTCCTGAAATGGATCTAAATTAAATCTAAGGGTGGCCGAAAACAGGATCGGTTCTTGTGGTATTATAGATATTTTTTTTCGGAGTTGGTTCAAGGTTATACGTTGAGTATCAATTCCATCAATTAAAATTTCTCCTTCTAATGGTGCCAGTAGGAAGAGCGCACTTATTATTGAAGATTTTCCTGCACCTGTACGTCCTACAATACCAATCTAAAAATTTTAATTATAATTTTAATAAATCAAACTTTAACAGTTATTTGTTTAACTTTTTGACCAGCGTAGATAGTAAAATTTAAGTTTTTCAGAACGGATTCTTCAGTTTTGCAGTATTTCAAAGAAACGTTTTTAAATTTGATGTTGCCCAATGATGGCCAACTGGAATCCAGAGTTTTATCTACAAAATAATTGTAATTATTGATACTGTTCATTTTGAGAGGAACCGAACGAAGGAAGGGTATTTTCAGAATTGTGTAAATATGTGTGTTACATTTGGTAAGTTTGAATGTTTATTTTTTAAATAAAAAACCGTTACTTGTGTTCAAAAAATAAATAACAAATTTCACCTTCAGTTATTTCTTTTGGTTGTTCGTTTTCAAGTTTGGTGTACTCCAGTATTCTTTCGACCGATGTCATGTGACTAACAACTTGTGCCATTTGAAACATTCCATATTGAGCACTTCCAGTTAAAACGAGTGACTGAGCAACAGCCAAACCAACGGAACTTCCGCTTATTTCATTAACTGAAAGGAAAATGCAACGAATGGTATATAGGTTATTGTTCCGTTTGGATAAACTTACATTGACTTAAAACAATGAAACTGCACATTACACAAGTTATGTATAAACCACATAGACAGTCTATCCATACCCCAAAGCCTCCATTGCAGACCAAGGTGAGATACCAAGCTCCAGTATGAGTATCCTATACAAAAAAAATTACAGAATGTTCATACAAAATACAAAATCCAACCTGATGTTTATCAAACTCCTCTATGAGAATATCTTCAGAGCGTGCAGATCGGATAGTGGCAATTCCATTTACCGAAGCACTTACGTGAGAAAATACGGGACTCCGTGCTAAATTAATTGAATTTGAATGATGAAGAAGTGACGTATCAAAAACTTACCAATTCCTTCTAAATGTTTCAGATTTCGGGCAATCAACATGAAGGAACTTCTTAGCTTGTTAAATAGAAAACCTATCAAAAGAGTTACTATTATCATATATGGATTGGTTATAGAAACCATAATGAAAATTGCTATCATTGAAAGAACTATCTAAAATATAAAGCATAATTTTTTAGTCGGTTTACTGTTTGTTCTAACCTGAACAGCTTCCAAAATCATTCTCGGTAAGATTTCATCAATCATTCCCATATCTCTCGAAAAACGATTGAGTATTCGACCACTTGGGTTTATATTGAAAAACCTCATCGGTGACTGGAGAAGAGAGGTAAACATTCTGTTGTGGAGGTTTTTTGATGTCGACATCACAATTTGATAAAAATAAATCCCTCTATACAGCATCAGTGTTATACTGGAAACAACCAAAGCTGTATAGACGTACATCGCAGTGTTGGTTGAAATTAATGAACTGCAATCCGCTTTTACATTGGAATCACTCGAAAAATTGTTATTCTCTTGAAAGTCATATATGACTCCCGAAAGAAAAACTTTTGAAAGCACATTTACTGTAGTGTTATGGTCATAAAAATCTAAATCAGCACTGTTGCAGGCAGAAGAAATCCTGGTTACTTCTTGTTCAGTCCTAATAAACACGAAAAGCAATCAAATGAAATTTTATCATTTCGAAGTCAACCTTACCAAATGGAAACCCACAAATCCGCAGCTATGGATACTGCTTGGGCAAACACAAAGAAAAATAATAACCCCGTTAAAATAAACACGTTACCACCAGCTCTGGAGTATTCCCACATGGTAGAAATCAAAGACACGTTTTCCTCGAAGGTTTCTTCACAGTCGTCACTTTTCGTAATTTCCTTGGTATTAATTTTGCTCTAAATTAAGAAAAACAGTTGATTTTTTCAAAAGAAAAATGAATGTTTCTTACTTCTGTTTCCAATTCAGATGGATTTTCCGTACGAATTCCATTTTCTTTCAGAGCTGTTACTTTATTTTCTTTACCATCGCCATCTGATGGCACCAAGCTTCCAGTGAATGCAAGATTAAATTGGGATACTTTCTCGTATTTGCCCTGCACTTTAATTTCACCCTTAAAATAATTATTGCAAGTTACTGATTAGAAATCCAAGCTATGAAACCTTACATCTTCCAAACATATTATAAGATCTGCATTCCGTAAATATTGTACTTGATGCGTTACCAGTATGCGAGTTTTGTCCTTCAGATATTCTCTTATACATTTTTCAAACAGGTGATGGCCTACATGAGAATCAACTGCAGATAAGGGATCGTCCAAAATATAAATATCGGCCTGTCGGTAGATACATCTTGCCATGTTAATCCGAGCTCTTTGTCCACCACTTAACGACACACCTCGTTCTCCAACAATAGTTTCATCACCTCTTGGTAATAAAATTAAATCTCTTTCAAGAGCACAGACCTTAATAACCTCACTGTATAATTTATGATCAAATTTTTGACCAAACAAGATATTTTTACGAACCGTCGAGGCAAAAAGCCATGGCTCCTGCGATGCGTAGGATATTTCACCATTAACATTTATGGTTCCTTTTTGTTGGACTAGTTCTCCTAGAAGAAGGTTGAGAAGAGATGATTTTCCTGACCCCACTGGTCCAATAATTGCACATAAACTTCCCGATTCAATTCGGATGTTAATATTTTTTAATAATTTTTGCTCGACATTCCAAGAAGCATCAACGTCTTTTAACGTTATCAATTTATTGGAATCTTTAGTTATTTTTGGAATCTCATTTCCTTCCAACAATAAAAATTCTTGCAAACGATTTATAGAAACCCAAGTTTCGGCCCCAAACGTTAGAGCCAATGGAAAAAAGATGGCCAAAGAAAGTTGCAGAATGTTAAAGAACTGTAAAATGGGAAATACTTTATTAGGCGTTATGGTATTTCCTAGCAAAACATAAGAAGTAATAGTTATAAATAAGATGGTGCGTTGCATAAAAGCAGATGAACTTATAATCATTCCTCTTATGTACGAAGCCCACTTTAGGACGTTAATTTCAGCGATTCTTGCGTTATTAACTAGATTTGCGAATGGTTTTTCCCAAGTGTACATTTTAATGATTTGGATCCCGGAAACGATTTCAGCCATCTTCGTTACTCTTTTGTCAGTTTTTTCGGCAATTTTCAAACGCAAAATTGAAATTATTTTACCAAATAAACCTGCAAGAATGTCAAATTAATTTATTAATGGTTGCAGTAAATGCGATTTACCGTTGACAGGAATTGTTAAAAGTAGGAAACTTCCTACTCCAATAATGGAAGATATGTTTACGTGCTGCCAGATAAAATAAGTCACGACTGCAACTTGCAATGGCATTATCCAAATGTGGTTTATGTAGAAGGAAACCAAATCGAAACGGCTTACGTCGTTCGATAACAAATTTACTATTTGACCAGCGTTCATCGAACTTTGGTTTAAGCAAAAAATCTAAAAAGGGAAAACTGATGATGGAAACACTAAAATTGTTTGGTACTTACCTTTTTGTAAACCAAGGAACAACATGCAATTCTGATTCGCATTCCAAGTTGACAAAGACGTAAAGTCATGTGGTTGTTAATTATTGCTATGATCAATGATACCACAGCTATGGAAGCTCCATATAAGCACATCCATCCTAAATTGTTTCTATTTTCATTTAAACTGCTCGAAAAGAGATTTATGAACAATTCCAATAGTATTGGTTGCATGGAACTAAAAATTTTTATTTTTCCCAAAGAAAGGCATCTACGAAAGTGACTTACTATATTAGAGTAAATTGGATGAATTGAATGATTCCATATAGAAGGTAATACGCATAAAATGTTTTGAGAATTGCTTTCAGGAGACTTGGTTTCTTGTTCTTATTTTTTTGCTCAATTTCAATGTTCCAGTGCTTTTCTAGAAGTTTACACAGTTTATTGGAGCCATCCGACGATAAATTTTTATACAGATCTTTGACAACCAATTGTTGTTCCATGCACTTGGAACATAGTTTAATAAACCATCTAAAAATTTCAAGTTAATCTTGAGTAAACAGAAAAATTATTTTCATTACATTATGCCATGCAAATAGTTGATATTAAGGTTGGTTTATGCACAAAGTCATAAATATTTTTCATATTATGTCGAAACGTGGAAGTGTTTAGCCAATTACAATGTTTGCAGACCAAATAAAAATATTAAGTAATTGCAGACAATTTTCAAAAGTAAAGAATAACATACTTTTTCACACGTAATGTGCAGTAGCGTAATCAGAAGGTATGAGGGCCCAGAGCCGTCTTAAGATATAAGACGCCCCTGGGCTACTAAAATTAATGCGCCTCTCTTCGAAAAAAAACACAGAAATACAAAATAAAAAGTCAATTTATTACTATTACCCTAATCGAAAACATAAAGGGCTCTTTATTTAGCCCTTTAAATCTTTGAAAAACTTAAAAAAAACAATTAATTTAATTTTTTGTTTTGTAGCTGCCTTGTTTACTATTTTTTGATTTTCTGTGAAAGGGATTGGTTTTTCAAACAATTTTATTAGACAGAAGTTAAATTTCCTATCTGGAACGGGGCGTCAAAATTTTTGTAATATAAAATGTTTCGTTTAAAAGATACAGTTTAAAAAAAAAACAAAATAAAAGTCTCGAGTTTTTCAACATTTTTTTACTTACTTTAATTTATAACTTGAAAACCGTTAATTTTAGGCAATAAAAGGTTTAAATCTAGTTTATAGATTATTTCACGCTCTTTAAGAAAGCACTAATCTATTTTTACCCAAAAATTAATATTTTCTGAGCTATGGCCACGTGAAAGTGTGAATTAAAAAAAATGCTTTAAAGAGGCCTAACTCTCAAAGGCTTGAATTTAGAAAAAAAATTTTGTTAAAAATATTTCTTAGAAAAGTGTTCTCTATTACCCTATATAAACAGAAACAAACTTTAGAGTAAACAAAAAACAAAAGTAATTATATTGTCGTGTTTCGAAATGCAAAGAAAACATTAATTTCATTATTTTGTAAAATAATTTTGGAGTTTGGATTTTGCTTATTTATTTGTAAACACATTGTATAAAGTTTGTAAAATTTGCTGTATAGAAGGAAAGGTGGGAAAAGCAAGTGGGAGTACGGCGAGTAGGTCAAAAAAAAAGAGTGAGGCTCTGGCGTTGGTGCCAAGCCGATTAAACACCATTCCGCAATAGTCAAAATTGTAATTTAAAAATAAAATAAATTAAGTTGGTTTGAGTTTTGTTTATTTTAATTAATTTAATTAACAAGGTGAAGTGCAAAGGAATTAACTGAAGAATTTGTGAAAAGTTTAGCCAATGTGCAAAGGTGCATAGCAACAAATTTGAGGCCAACTGAGATGCCATGTGCGTTCCAACACCACACTCAAACTAACAAAAGTGAGCATTTAATTTACAATTTACAAATTTAAAATAATTTGAAGAGCTCATTGCTACAAAAAATGGATGCCCAGTAATTTGCATTAATTAATTAGCAAAAACAAATTTTATAAGTTTTGCATAGTCCGAGACATCTCAATATATATTTATTTTGCTAGCTTTTGCTTTAACAAATCCTAATATATAAAATCTCAGCTCCCTCTTGCTACAGCGTGTCATATTTTTGGCAAATTTTTTAAAAGGGCGTGATTAACAACAGAATTATTCAATCATTTTTAATCCGTTCAAATTTTACTATAATAAAAGAAATTTTACTATAAATAAAGAAAACCGGAATTATTCATCATCGGAAATTGAATATATATTTTATTATAACAGAATTATATAAAATGAAATATAATAAAAGAAACCGGAATTATTTCAAAATCAAATTAATAAAATCAAAGTGAGAGAAAAAACTTTAAAACCGGTTGATCTTATGTTAGCGTTATGAATTTTTTAATTAAAACCGCTAAAAAGGAGATCTACCGTCTAGCTGCCCGTCTGCGGACGGGCTTTCCACCTAGTTGATTAATATAATATCACTCGTATTTAAGTTATTAAGTCATTCTCTATTATATAAAATACTCATATCATTTAATTTGCTCTGCTCTGTAAAAAATTAAAAAATAATGTTTTGTTCTTTTTAGGGCTAAAAAAGATCAAAATAAAAATTGCCGCCTCCAAAAGCGGCCTCCCATTTAGCCCTATGGTTAGGGTGGCCATGTGAGGGCCTTAAGTTATCTACTGGTAATATGAAAAAATATTGCAATAGTGCAAAAAAATTTAATTTTGATTAATTAAGGCATTTTAGAGCCCTATAAGCTGAAAATCATTTCCAAAAAGTCTGTGTGTGTTTTCAAATTTTGTTTACGATCTCGGATTTAGTTAAAAAACTAATAGAAATTTTGAAATTAAATTTCGTAATTAGTAATTTTAAGACTGAGATTAAAATCTGATTAGATTTTGCTGGAAATTGGTTCATAAAAATTTTGAATTTTATTAAAATATTTTTTGATTAAGTTATGTCGATTCTCAGATCAAATTTTTTATAATTAAATTAAATAACCATAAAAATAAATTTCAAGTTGATTTTTGTGGTAATAATTTTATACGTATGTATTTGTTACTTTACATTAAAAAAAAAAAAAAATTAAATAATGAAAGACTTTTTGGCATTGTGCATATATTAACGTTTTTAAAAACTTTTAATCATAAAGAAGGAAAAGCTGAAGTAAAATGGAATTTTTGTGTTAATTTCATTAGATTGTTATTAGAAATTACGTATAGGTACTTCAAGTATAACCGATAATTATGATAACATTTTTTCAAGAACTATTTGCTTAATTTAGTTTAAGTATTTTGGAATTTGAAGCCGATTTCCCAAGATTACATAGAATATATTGTGAAAACTATGCCAAATTCAATGTTGCTTTTAAAACTGTTAACACAGCTATTTAATGCTTGACCGTTCACCTACTTTTCGTATAATTAAAAAATTTCAATTACTTACATGAAAAATGTTTTGGAAAAAACATTGGCACGTTTTTGAGGATTTTCATTTGTTAGAAAGATGTTGTTATCCATTTTTATCAACACTATTAAGAAAATTAGTTAACTATTATTATATCAAAAATATTAAATTGATTACCTATACCGATAAAAATTTATAAGAGATAAACAAAGATTTTTATCATGAAAAAAAAAATGAAAAGAATAATTTAATTTGCAGAGAAAAATGTAATACGCAACTCAATATTATTTACACGATATCAGGTTTTTATTTTGAATTAACTTTAAGTTTCGATCATGCAGCACTACGCGATACTATTAATATAATGTGTGCATTCTACCTAGAATAAACATAAATAATGTAAAATTTCTGTTCTTAGGTTTTTTATTTTCAATCAGCTGTAGGTGATTATAAGTAAATAAAAATTACAAAAAAACAAGTAAAACTTGATTTAAAAGAGTTAAAATCCACTACATTTTTACTTCGAATACTACATAATGATCCAGAAATTCTGCTCGAAGAATTTAATTATATACTAGAAAATGAAGACTTTCAACAAATAAATAAAACAAATACGCAACCATAAATTAAAATGCAATTTATAAGTTAGTATACGGTAAATGCGGAGTTTGTTCCTACGCAGCTCTGCGGTTGGCAAAATATATCTATCAAATTTACTATACAGAGTGAGACAGACCAACCGTATCTAGCATATTTTCCAAAAACAATTAATTAAAATCAGTAGTATAACTTACGCCCCATAAAAATAGCTTGATTTAGCATGCGGGTCAGAATAACCGTTCCAGCTTCCAGGCGAATTGTATCTAATGTAATTTTAAAATTATTTTTCTTTCTAGAATCAGGACAAAATTAGATGATTTTTTAGCATAATATCATAATAATTGTAAACGGCAAAAAGCGTATGGCGTCCATATTTTTTGATTTATAGAATTTTGGTGAACTATTCAGTCTCCCCAAACGAGTATCGATTAAAACGTCTTCTAGTGCTGTTTTCCCAAAAGTCTTTCTATGAAAAATTGCTCATCTAGATTTAGAAATATTATTTAAATATAAAAAATATATAAATTACATAGTGAAATCAAGAGGGGGTGTTGAAGCGGTCGCTCCACTTTGTTTAGTAGGGGTGTATATTATCAATCATATTATTCATATTATAAATCATCAAGCAAAGTATTTTCAGCATTTCAATCAATCAAACAAACAAAATTCTGAATCAAATTTTGGAGTTCTCCAAATTTCACGTTCGGATTAGAAGTTTTGTTTTCCTGCTTTGGTTTGCTCTCGAGCTAACAGTTAATTGAGCACTACTAAATTTAGTAAAACATTGAGGTTTTCTCTAATTATTTTTTTATTAGAAAAAAATTTCAATATTTAGTGCCAAAATATTTAGATTCGCTGACACAGACTTTTATAAAATGCTATAAAAGTGGTTTAGCAAAAAGTACGAGAAGAAACATAAGTTTGGTTTATCCTAGTTAATTAACCAGCACCAAACTTGATTTGAAATGTATGAGAAATTATTCTACAACTTATTTGAATAATTTTTCCACATAACTGAATTTCCCATATTTTCCGTTATTTCCCATAACTTAAAAACCCACCCACAAAATATTTTTTTCCACCAACATTCAGATTCCTCGAAATGTTTACCAATAGTTAATCTTTTAATTTTCTCCGTAAATTTTAAAATTAAAATTAATGTAGGTATGTATCTACGATTTATTTACATAATATATTCATCAATATATAATTGATAATAATTAAATCATAATACTATTATTTATTAATTTATAAGATTTTAATATTTTAATTATAATTTTTTGCTTCAAGAATTTTCTCACTGCGGTTATGATGAAATAATTGAAAGGTGGAGCAATTATTACCATATTAACCTTGAATGAGATTTGATGAGTAATGCACAATGAAATGTTGCGTAAGAAATTATAATCTTGTCGGGGGTAGATTTATGCAATTAAACCAACGACAAAAAAAGCAATGCCAAATTATTTGCACTTCTAATGTTTTCTCAATAAAAATGATTAATATTATAACTGCTCATAGCAGTTAATCTATTCATGCGCGTCAAAATATATTTGATTTTATACAACATAACTAAAGGAGGAGGGATAAAAGGATCTAAAAGGGGGATACGATGCCCTTGACTTTAAAACAAACCAGTGCAATGATAATTTTTTGATTTACCGTTACCTTCCCTACAGCGCATAGATCGATCTTAGACTTGAGATCACGACAGCATATCCGACATAACCAGAATTTGAACCGCGGTTTCTTGCTTCTTAGTTGTAGACGTTGTAGACATTACGCCATCCTGCTGGTTACAATAATAATAACTACAATAATTGCGTATATCCGTTTAAAGTTTTGCCTTATAAGCGTGGAATCGATTAATTATAATAATTTTAAAAATAATACGTCTTCTTAAAATTGTTATTTTAATGTATAAATTAATATCTATTTGTCTATTTTCTCTTATTGACGCATTCGGCAAGTTACTAAAATTTATACCCATAAACTAATCAGAACGTAGGGAGTTATTATATAAAAAACACAATAAAAAGACATTATTTCGATCTTCTGCCACATATAACTAGAGAAAAAAACAATAAGAAACAAGAAAATACATTCAAAACAATTGAAAAAGTAAACACAGCCAAGAAAAAGGTTAAAAAAAACTAATATAGTGTAGTGTTTTAAAGTGCGTCGGACCCACCCTATACATTTTGGTAGAAATTTTATTTGAATAATTAAGCTGTAAGATTGCAAATTTGTTAGGTGAGGACGAATCACAGAAAATTCAAGGCTTTTTGCCAAAGATGGCCGCCCGAGCCGGTCGTGCGTATTTTGGCTCTAAATTATTAATTGAAAATTGTGAGTAACATTTTAAATGATGTGATGCCTTCTAGATAGATGGCACCTCTCCGGTTCTAAAAGAAAAGTTTAATAAGTTGCAAATCACCTCACTGCAAAACGGAAGTACGAGCCTCAACATACGAAGGCTGATATACCATCAGGACCAAGAGCGTTGGAGCACAGAGCCCCGACAATATTAATTAGCGCCTCAGACGTGGTCTTACAAACAGAGAGTGCTTCCACCTCCGAAAATAATTTATAAAATAATTATAACTATAATAATTGGTAGTAGAAAATTTTTATGTAAATTTATTTTCTTTTTAATTAGAGGTCTGAATAAATGTTTTAATATTTATGTCCGTTTCAGCATACTTAATAGTTATGCAATTATCTATGCAATTTCTATGTTAAACAATGTTTTATCAACTTTTGTTTAAAAATAAATTAAGCCAAATAATTTAGTTTAAATTAGGACTTTTATCGACATACAATAATCTTGCCGTTTCATTATTCATAAAGTATTATGGATAGTAACATCGATGAATGTAAATCGAACCCAAAATTGGAAGCAAGTTTGTTATCAAAACTTTTATTCGGGTATTTTTATATTTATTTTTGTGTAAATTAATAATGTACAATTCATTTTTCAGGTGGATTATCAAGTTTTGTTTTAAAAACGAAACCAAGAATTTTTCTTTGTATCAATGCTTACCTTCTCACAACTCAAAAGAATTATGCACCAAATTAGAGATTAATTGGAAGGAAGAGTTAACGTTTGCAAAAAATAGAAAAACAAAGCCAGTTTTCTATAAAGCTATAGTAAAAACCTTTGGTTGGAGTTTCATTATTCATGGAATTTTTCAGTGTTTTCTGCATTGCGTACTGAAGTAATTGTTTTTAATTTTAATTTCTTGGGGAGCTTCTTTATTTATGAAACCTCCCAGGAGAACCACGGTGTTTGGAGGACCTTCAATGCAGTTAATATAATTTTTGACATAAACATTTTTGGTTTTTTGTTTTAGAATTATACAACCAATTTTACTGTTTCAATTTATCAGTTTATTTTCTGAAAATTTAAATCATGAAAAATCGGGTGAAAAATTTTACGAGAAAATTATTTATGGTGCGTCAATTCCTTTGTTGTCTATTTTAATGTCACTTTTACATCATCATGAAGATGTGAATCTCACCTCAGTTGGTCTAAAAGTCAATATAGCTTGCTCATCTTTAATTTACAAAAAGGTAATTTTTAATATTCTTTGTATTGCTATCAGCAAAGATGCTGTTAATTATAGATGCTTCGTCTAAACGAAAAATCGTTAAGTGAAACTTCAGTTGGACAAATACTAAATATATTATCACAAGATGTTCAAATTTTCAATGTCGCTTGTTGTTTTATAAACTATATCTGGATAATACCCATTCAATTAGTAATAATAACGTATTTCATATGGGTACAAGTGCAATTTGCAGGATTAATTGGAATATTATCTATATTGTTATTGAGTATTCCAATTAATGGTAAGTAGTGCACGTGCATATTAATGTATATAAAATAACGTAATTTTACTTAATTTAGTCACTTCCACAAAATTCTTAAAAAAATTAAAGCAAAAGGTTAGCAAAGAAACAGATACAAAAATAAATAAAATATGCGAAATTATATCCAACATTAGATTAATAAAAATGTCTGCGTGGGAAAAACAATTTTTAGTGTTGATTAATAATTCAAGAATTCGAGAGCTTGACATTAACAGTTTGATAGTTTACTTTAGAGTATTTTTAATATGCTTCATGTTATTTATCGATAAATTTGCATTGTGCGTAACTTTAATTACGTTTTCTCTTACTGGAAATGCCATAACAACTCCAATTGTATATTGTTTGGCTCTGTATTTTCATGCTCTACGTTTAACGGTGGGAGGTTTATATTTTTTTGCAGTAGCATACCTTTCCGATTGTTCAGTTAGCTTGGAGAGAATTGAAAAGTTTTTATTGCTAGATGAAATAATTGACGATAAAATAAAAAAGACTGAAGACAAGAACATAATATTTGAAGATATTGAAGTTTCCTGGAAATCAGAAAAATTAATTTTGACTAATATAAACTTAAATATTCCAAGAGGTAGCTTATGTATCTTGGCAGGTCCAATTGGATCTGGTAAAACGACTTTGTTGCAATTGGTTATAAATACCTTAACACCATCTAAAGGAAATGTTAAGGTAGGAGGCAATGTTTCATATTTTGCTCAAAAATCTTGGGTGTTTGATTCTACAATTCGCAACAACATACTTTTTGGAGAAAAGTACAAAAAAGAATTGTACGATACTGTTATACAAGTTTGCGAACTGGAAAGAGACTTTGAAATGCTTTCAAATGGTGATTATTCTGTAGTCGGAGAAAATGGGATTCAGCTAAGTGGCGGTCAAAAGGCTAGGATTTGTTTGGCAAGAGCTATTTATAAAAATTCTGATATTTATTTATTGGACGACCCGTTGGCAGCATTAGATGTAAAGGTTGCAAATAAGATATTTAATAATTGTATTGTTAACTTCTTAAAGAATAAAACAAGAGTGCTAGTTACGAATCAGTTGCAACAGTTTTCGAAAAAGGCAGACCATATCATTTATTTAGAAAACGTAAGTGCTTTTTAAATTCTAAATTTAGCTTTTATTTTTATTTTTTTATTTAATTTTTACTTCAAAGTGAGATATTTTTAAGGGCGGAGTTTTAAGTGAAGATTATCATCAGCACATTAGCAATAGCACTTTGCCATTGCTGTCTCTTCGAGAAAACAAGGAAAACTTTAAAATTAAAACAAGTAATAAATAAAATAAAGAACCGAAGCCAATTGAACCATAAGTGTTTTTAGATCTTAAAGAAAATACCATTCAAGTTATTGAAAAGGATAAGGAAAGAAATGCATTTAAGATATTTTGGAAATTTGCTCAATTTGGAGGAAACTACGTTGTACATTCCGGTTTACTATTATTTTTTATTATAACTCAAGTTTCGGTTACAAGTGTTGACGTTTTAACTTTTTATTGGTCTTTTAAAGAATCTATGAATACGTCAAAATATACAGAAGAAAAATTTGATGGTGCTAAAAATGTTAAGTTTCTTTCTACCAATGCAATAATGACTATTTACGCAGCGTTAATTATTTTTTTAATGTTTGTCTCAACAATCAGAACAATATATTTTCAACGGGTAATGTTAAAAAGTTTAAGAAATATACATGAAAGTATGCTAAAATCAGTTCTATCGACTTATTTACGATTTTTTGATACTAACTCTATCGGAGAAATTGTTCATCGCTTTACAAAGGATATTTGGATCTTAGACGATATTATACCACCAACATTACTAATTTCAGTTCAAGTAAAGCAAATAACTTATCTGAAATTTTTGGTAATAATAAGTACTCTATTATTTTTAGATGACTTTTCTTACCCTTGGGATTATCGGTGCTGTTGCAATTCTGAATTACTACATGATTGTTCCAATAATAATATTATCAGTAATATTTTATAAGGCGTTAACATGGCATGCACATATCGGAAACAAAATCAAACATGAAGAATCAACAAGTAAAATTTAAAATTGACTATTTTGCATTATCAGAAAAAAATCCTTGTCAATTCATAAAACTAAACATAGCAATATATTGCATTGACCCGAGCCTATACAAATTTAAAAAAATTTTATAATTCTAAAATTACTCTAGCTGGGTGTACATCCATTATTTGTAGCTATGAGCTCTTGTAGTTTTTAAAATTTGTAAATTAAAATGCTCAAATTTGTTACCTTTCATGTGGTATTGGACTTGTAATTTTTACGTGCACGCTTTACATGTGGTATTGCAGCTGGTCTAACAAATTTGTTGCGACGTTGCGACAATTTCTTCCAAATTTTATGTTCTAAACACCCACTTCATCACAATTAAAACAACTTTCTATCAAGATAAATTCACTTTTTTTTTAATTTTAAACATTTACAAAACTAATATCATCAATTGCGGGAATAACAAACATCCGTTCGTCTATTCGACGCGAAGGCCTCAGCCCAAGTTTCCTGTACAACCTTCAAGCCCCACTCTCTTATTTTTTTATTTCTCCTACCTTATTTACAGCTAAAATTCAACTATTTTACACAACATGATACAAATAAACAATAACAAATTCAAACTTTAAAATTATTTTACAAAACAATAAAATTAATGTTGTTATGTTTTTCGAAACACCACATTTTACCTCCTTAATTTTTGTTGTAAACGCAAAGTGTTTGCAATTAAAAATTACCAAGTTGTCGTGCTTCGACAAATGAAGCTTTTAAGTACATCTTAAAATAAATAATAATTACACAAATAAAATCAAATTCTATAATACAATTATTAATCAAAATCAAAAATAAACTTTTTCAATTAAATCAAATAATCTTTTACAAATAAATTCACAAAATCAAAATTTTCAATTAAATAAATAATCATCAAATATGTTAAATACAATTTTTTAAAATTAAATTATTCAGGTATTCAAATCATCATATCAAATAAAAATAAAATCATAATTAATTATCAAATTAAACAAATAAATTCAATAAATTTTTACAAATAAACAAATCATTATAATTATTTTTATACCAAATTTTCTGATTTTTTCTTCTTTTTGCTCCCTTCACCGGTATTTCCACAGCATGAATTTTTTCTTTGGAATCAACATGTCCGACATCACTCTCGTCCACCCCCTACTTTTCCACATCTTCAAACTCCTCTCCGATCTATTATTGTTTTTCCTTCTTAATTTTGTTGAACTTTTCCTTTCGTTTATTTTCTCCATTGTTATTGTATTTTGTCCAATTTTCACATTTTTCTTTTTTTCTTGTTTAATTTTAAAATTTTCATTTTTCCAGCCAAGTTCTGTTTTTCTTGTTGTAACCGTCAATTTTTCATTTTGTTGTCCAAGTTTTATTTTTCTTGTTGTAACCGTTAATTTTTCATTTTTTAATATCCATATTTTTCCTTTTATTTTCCTAATCTCATTTCCTTTCTTAATGCAGCGTTTTAAAATTTTCCTCATCTTTATTAACTCTTGTGGAGCAAACAACCTAACAATTCCAAACTTTTCTTCTTTAACTATTAATTTGTTAATTTTCCTGTTTATCACCTTATTCTTCTTTTTCATTATTTGTGTTGTCTCCACTGTTCATCTTTGAATCCAATTTTATTTCTTCACTACCCGCATCAAGCTCTTCCTTTACTTTTTTATTTATTTGATTTATTTCCTCGTTATTTTCTATTATTGTGTCTATTTGGTTTATTAATATTTCTCGACTTGTGTCGAATTCTCGTTTATTCGACTCACTGAATTTCTCAATTCGTTCATGTTTTCTTCCATTTGCTTTGTACTTTCGTCAAAATTTTGAAATAAAAGTTGCAACATTTTTTTTGTTCGTTCCTCTTGTGTATCCGACATTTTAGTTACTCCTGCGATTTTTATTGTTTTTATTTTTATTTTTCTTTACAAGTTAATTTTTAAAAATCTCAGGGTCTAATGTACGTTCAAACTTCGAACTTACGTTCGGGATGCCAATTAATGCTATGAATTTCAAAATTTTTTTTTTGAGCCCCACGTTCGGGAGCCAATTAATGCTATGCCCCCAACTTTACAAATTTATAAAATTTTTCTTAATCCAAAATTACTCTAGCTGGGTGTACATCCATTATTTGATAGCTATGAGCTCTTCTTCAATTATTTAATTTTAATTAAACTGAAAATTTTTGTGAGGTAAATATTTAATTTCAAATTACAATCACAACGAACAAAATTCACGTCCATTGCGTCGGCCATCTTGGCTTAAAGCCCCTCTTTTACTTTATATTTCTTCCACCTTATTTACATAGCAAATAATTTAACAAACATTTTTACATAATATGATAAATAAATAATAAAAAATTCAAACTTTAAAATTATTTTAAAAAACAATAAAATTAATGTTGTTATGTTTTTCGAAACACGACATTTTATACATATTTTTTTTAAATACAGATATTTAAATTATATAATGTTTTAGGCAAAAGTTCTCTACTTGCCCACACATCTGCCTCGTTTACAGGTTTATCAACTATAAGAGCAATGGAAAAAGAAAACATTTTGATTAACGAATTTCACAAACATCAGGTATGTTACTCTTAATAAAATACTTTAATGCAGACTTTTAAATTTAATAGGACAAGAACACATCCATACAGTATTTTTCTGTCTCATTTAGTTCTGCAATATGCGTTTGTATTGAGTTATTAACTGCACTTTTACAAGGAAGTCTTATACTCAGCTTAATTATTATCTCTCAATGTATGTAACATTTTCTTTTAATTTTGCCTACTATTTTTCTACTATTCAAATAAAATTTATTTTTATAGTTACAGAAAATATTTTGACTGAAAGTGTAGTTGGGTTTTCAATATCACAATCTTTGATATTAACAGGATACTTACAGCATGGTGCACACCAAATAGTTATTTTGTGTGGAACTCTTAAATCCATTGAAAACATTTTGGAATATACAAAATTAGAATCCGAAGAAAAACAAATTAAAGCTAACGGTTGGTAGATAACAGAACATCTTAATTTATTGTAATATTAATAAACATAATTACTCAGGTTTGTACAGTTCATTGTCATCGTTAAGAGAGGGAAACATAAATTTTCAGAACGTTTCGATGAAATATTCCCAGACTGGGTTATCCGTATTAAAAAATATTTCTTTTAATATTTCAAGCCGCGAAAAAGTAAATATATATTTTGTATAATTTTGTATATTCTGTATATTCTGTTTAATCCACCTTTTTTTTTAATGTCTAGATTGGTGTGGTAGGCCGTACTGGAGCAGGGAAATCATCATTGATATATGCTCTCCTACGGCTCGCACTAATAGAAGGAAACATACTAATCGACGGTGTTAATACAAAAGAAATCCAATTAAACAAACTGCGAAAAAATATTTCTATTATTCCTCAAGATCCAATTTTATTTTCAGGCACATTGAGATATAATTTAGATCCGTTTAATAACTATTCAGACAATGAATTATGGGAAGCACTTGAAAAAGTAAGAAGGATATCATTAATAAATTAGTGCACTTTTTATTTACTTGCAGGTGGAGCTAAAAAGTTGTGTAGATTCTTTAAATTATAAAGTGAAAGCAGATGGAACGGGGTTTAGTAATGGCCAAAAACAATTAATTTGTCTTGCAAGAGCGATCTTACGGAGGAATAAAATACTAGTGTTGGATGAAGCCACTGCAAATGTCGATTTGAAGTACCTTTCTCATTAATTTTAATAAAATAATTGCTTCAATATTTTTAGGACTGATAAATTAATTCAAAACACGATTAGATCGACTTTGTCTGATTGTACAGTTATAACTATAGCGCATCGTTTATACACCGTAATCGATGCTGATCGAGTGATCGTAATGGATTCTGGAACTATTGTTGAAAATGATAACCCTTACACGTTGTTGCAAAATTCCAACGGAATTTTTTATCAAATGGTGGAACAAACAGGCCATGAGGTGTCTTTAATGTTACGGAATATTGCTGATATAAATAGATATAAAAATAAGTATTGAATTACTATACCTAATAGAGTTCATCAAATTTATGTACGATTATAAATAGCTGTGTTTTATTTTATGAGGCATATTTTAATCCGATAAATGTTGTACTTTTGGGAAATTATGTATGGTTTTTGTTTTTTTTTGTAATATTTGAATTTAAAATATGGTGTGACGCGGCAAATGTTGTTGGCAACCTTACTGCTTTAATATAATAATATTTGTAGGAATAAACAGTAATGAAATAAATACAAAGTAAATTGTTATAAATTAATAAGAAAATTATCAAGGTTTTGGTTGTACAATAATTATATATTTTTGTTACATTAATATATAATTCTGGATTTATGCTACCTCATTGACATTAGTGAATGAAGGTTGCATTAACATAGAAGGTAACAGGAGATATTTAGCATTATTTAGGATTATTTAGTTATTTAACATCAATTTAGCAGGTTTTTCAAAATTTTTTTCTGTAACTCACTTAATTTCACTGTTACTGTTACTAAACTTTCGTCCGAACGAAATTAAACAAAAAGTCCACCGGTCACTTCTTGGCATCAGACCAAGACACTAACGCATGTAATCAAGAAAATCCCTCAGCAAAATACTGAAACTTCTGTGAAAAAATGTGAAAAGTTCTGGCATTCTGTAGAAAGACAGGTAATAGGGAACACAAAAAAATTATTGTTTAATAAAAATTATAAATTATAGGAGTAATTATTATTAAATGACGTAAATATAATTTTATTAATGATTAAATTTTTATTTAATTTATGTTTTATAATTAAAGTTAGGTAAAAAATTAAACGGAAGTTTTGAACTGCAAAATTTATTATAGACTATACTAAATAATGCTAATACTATTGTGAGTATGTATACTCTATCCCATACAAAAAAACGAGCCTTACAATACTTGGATATGATGTGTAACATCTGACATATCACCTTGGCAGTAAGCAACATAATTATTTGAAATAATTAATAATTATAAATCATTTAAAAATTACAAAGTAGATGGAACGGCATTACGTTACCAGTAACCGTAACCCCAATCTGTAACGGATAATACGAATTAAAATAATGTTATTAAATGAATTCTCACAGCGTAGTGCATTATGTGCTTGAAACATAATTACATCATTCGGTGATCGCGAGTCCGAACCTCACGTCGGACAAAGTTTTTTTAATGGCATTTTATAATACAAATGATGTCTATGTATTCCGATAAAATAATTTTAGCGCTCATTAGTCAAATCAAATAGCGCACGCTTTTCTAGCTTCCTGTTACACACTTCCGTCTCATTTTATGAAATTATCCCCATAAGCAAGTGGAAAGATGTTACACATTTAAAATTTAATAATAATGCTACTTATTAAAAATTAATAAAGATAACATATCTAAGCATTATAAAATTGTATTAAAAAATAATATAATTTTGTTAAATATGCTCATTTAGACTGCAATTATCTTCTTGCAATGTTTGCAAGTAGAAGAAAATTAAAGAAAATTATTTAAACGTTTCGTTTGATACTTTTAGCGGTGTAGTCGTTTTGTTATTTACTACTCGGTTAAGTTGTAAACAACAAATTTTTTATAAATTATTGAATGCACAATATTAATAATCTAAATTATCTATGCAGCTTTTTGACTCTAATTTAAATGGGAAATATGCACGATTGTTTAACTTCTCATTACATTCTGGATTAAAGCGTCATTCACATCTAAGTAACGTACGTAGCGGACATACAAGACATAACGTACAAAACATAGTAAATGACTTGCCATTCACATCAACATCATAAATTTACAAGGTATGATATGATTTATCGCGTTATGTCTTGTATGTCCGCTACGTACGTTACTTGGATGTGAATGACGCTTAAACCTCTTTGGATCAAATTTTTTAAAATTTGAAAATAATTTTTAATTATAATTTTTTTATTATAATATTTACATCCTTTTTTTAGCTAGCAGGAAACTTTATTTTATGTTTTATAATTAAAGTTATTCTCAACAGTTACATCTACATCTTCAGGAACAGTTGAATTTTGCTTAATATGCTAAAGTGTTTATTAAAAGAATTTACGAGTTTTGACATATTTTTAAAAATATCTAAAAATAAGAAGAAAGTTCTATAATTTATATTATAATTTTTTTAATTTGTAATATTTATATGTTTTGTAGAAATCATACTTGGGAAAATTCGGAAAAATTAATTTTTACAAAAAGGGTAAGTATTTAGCTCATTTATGATGTTACCTGAGGCAAGCAGGTAAATGTGATTTAAAATAACTTGCGCTCTCCACTTCAAATCCGGTTGTACCGTTATAAGATTCATTCTATTTATTTAACCTTAAAGATTTCATTTAAACACGTGACATTCGTTTTTAGTTATTTTAGTTATTTGGTTTTATTTGGTAAGTTACATTAAATTTAAAGTAAAAAACTTTTTAAATTTCTTGATTTTTTTAATTTTAAATTATTTCAATATTTGTTTGGTATATTTTTCTTGCTTCTCATTATTTTTACGTTTTTCTTATGCTATATACGACTGATGATCAAAAATAATTGTGAAATAAAGGCCCTTACATCGTATTACATAGTTTTTATTTTAAATTTTTATAACGTAATTTTTTCAAAATTCATTTTCTGGTTTATTGAAATATTCTAAGTTTAAACCTGTTATATGTTAATTGTCATTTTTATTGTTTTTTAAATATTATTTTTCTATGTAAGTATGTATTCTTTACTTAATATAGTTAAAATTCAATATTTTAATATTTGTTTTGTTTGTTTATTTTAACATTACATACTACTAGCTACCATAATAAATACTTAAAAATTAATTTTTTAGGATATTTTCCATTTAAATGTCATTTAATCCACAAATTAATTGGATAAAGTATTTACGTGCAGTCAGGAAATCTGTTGTAAGATTTAAAAGTTGTCGACGCCAGTATTCTGAAAATTAATGCGGTTTGAATAAATAAAATAGTAAATACTTCTACTAAAAAAACAACAGCACTTTACTAAGGTTATTGACAAATGAATACTTTTATTACCTTATTTAATCAATAGAAATAATAAAATTGGACAACTGGAATATATGTACTCGAAGCATAAAAAGTAAAAATAATTTCTAACGTAGTATTATTATGTATTATGTTTGTTTTTTATAATGAAGCCTTCATTAAATTACGTAAAGCTTTTTTGGGCCCGGAACAGCTTAGGTATCTTATGTATACATGTTTTCTTTTTAAAATTTAAGCATCTACTGTAGAAATTACTTATTCACATTATGTTTATTACTTGGAATTTTATAACCGTAAGTCAAAATTGTTATCACTCTAAGTTGCGCAATAATAATTTGGGGTTTTTTACTCTTCCTCTAATCTATTAAATTATTTATTTTAAAAGCTACCTTTAGCCTTAGGTACTTTTAAGCCCATTTTCTTCATCTTGAGATATCTCGAAGATACGAATCTATTAGATAAATTCTATATAAAATTATATCAGAATAAATAAACAATTAATAGATTTGTATTCTAGAGATATCTAAAAGTGAAGAACTGAGGCATTGGTGAGATATCATCATAATTTTACATATTAAAGAACATAATATTCAGAATGTAAAATAAAGTAAATACGCGTGAGAAAATTAAATACCATATGACTTAATCTAATATTATGTCACTGCAATAAATAAATTTTTATTTAACATGACTAGGCCGTTAAATTTTTCCATAGCGCAAGTGCTGTTAATTCGGTGCCTCACCGTGAGCTAGAAATAAATTCTGACCTGACAAAATTAATATCTTTGCTTGTACTTGAGATTTTAAACTGAAAATTAGCACATTAACTTACAGCTTTATACGTTTCAATTTATCTAAGTTTCAGGTGGATCCGAGATCTTCAACAATTTTAGGAGCTCGTTTGCGCGTTTTATAACAAAGTATTATAATTAATTTATGTTACGATTAAATATATTAAAAATCAGAACGCCAGATGTATTTGTCAATGTATTTCTTATGATAGAGTAAGTAAAGCATCTAGGCAGGTAAATCTCAGGTGTTTGCAACTAAATAATATACTGGATGTTGCGGGAACATAGCAATATATTGTCGTGTTTTAAAACGATTTGGACCAACCCTGTACTCTTTTAGAAAAATTTTATAATTGTAAATTTGTTTTGGTAAAAGAGTGGTTTAATTTGTATTGGCTCCGAAGAATTTTGATCTTTGTGCAAAAATAATTTGAAATTTGTGAGTTTGTTTTTGAATATTTAAATCTTAAGATTGAAGTGCGAAAAATTTGATAAAATTTTACTGAAGATTAATTTTTTTATGGATATTGGTAAGTGAAGATATTTTTTGATGATTAAATTTAATTTTTAAGATTAAATTTAATTTTTTTGAGCGAGCAAAATTTTTATTTGCAAGTACTTTTTTATTAGATTTTCTTGTGCAAAGTGATGGAAGTTTGAATTTGAAAGGTAAAATTAGTTTCAATAAAGACGACGTGTGGTCGCGAAGATACGGCACCGCACTTAATTTTATAAGTGACTTTAAAGAGTCCCATACACGGCAAAAATTTCACAAATTATTAATTATTTTTTATTATTTTTTCATTGAACATCTGCTCATCCACAATCTGAACACTCGACCCCTGAAAATTCACAGCTGCTCCTGCACGTTAGGGTAACCTGAGCAAAAGAGCTGTTGGGAGAATTCTTTATGAAATATCATTTTAATATAAACTAGAAGAAAATTAACGTCTTATAAATTAATATACCGGCTGCACGCACGAAAAATTGTCACGTTCCGCAAGCGAGAGCGCGGAACAAGCGAGAGAAAGGCACGATCGGCTTTGCATCATACATAGACATCATTTGAATTATAAAACTACCCAGCCAGATCAAGCCTAGCGCTCTAAGAAAAGAGGAAAGAAAACCTCAACAAACTCCAACGCCCGCTGCCCACATGAGTTGAAGGAGATAAACGGTAACACGTGGCAACTCCATAAAACCAATAAGTTCATCGTTCATCAATTATAAAATGCCATTAAAAAAAATTTGTCCGGCATGAGGTTCGATCTCGCGATCACCAAATGATGCAATTATGTTTCATGCACATAACGCACTAGCCTATTGAGGGTTAATGTAATAACATAGTTTTATTCGTATTATTTGTTACATAAACATAATTCAATTCAATTTTTAAATTAACACTCGGCTTACGAACGATAATTTTACGTGATTTTACGTCATAAGAAAACATAATTCAATTGAATTCATAAAAGTATGCAATTTTTCATCAATGTTTTCTTATAACGTTATCACATAAAATTATCGTCCGTAAACCGACTTTACAGACAACCCGAGTGCCATGTGTTTTTCAATAAAATTTTGTATTTTATTTCGTATTACATAATAAAGTAATTATAAATTTAAAACTTTCCTTTGTAGTGCAATCAAGTTTGAAACCAGTTAATAAAATCTGAAAAAATAATTTTAGATTCAGTAAATGTAAACGAAAAAAATACACATAAATATTTATTAACTAATCAAAATAAAAATTCAAAAAGAATAACCAAGGATTTCATTAATCAAACAAATTTAAAATAAACTACTATTGATGTAAAATTTAATTAAATTTAATTATACCTATGAGTACGAATAAAAGTAATAAACCTAAGAATTATGCACAAAATATTAATGTTTTAATGCTGTGCATTAATCTTTTTGTATTGTAATCCTTCAACAGTTTAAAATAATCCTATAAATGACGTTTACCTCTAACGCTTGGGTATTAGTTCTATTTTACCCCGGTATCCCATTCTGCACGTTTGTCTCTCATAAAAAAAAACATTGACGTCAGAAGATACCGTTGCGCTTTTTAAAAATATTTTACTTGATATCATTAACTCACAATTACTAAAAATATTAGCCCCTCCCCCTTTTGATCTACCACACATTCGAAGAACCTAGTAAGTTAAATTAGTAGTAATAAGCATTTAATCAGTTTTTATAAACTGGTCTTAATAGAGGTTCTTTGATTATACATATATGCCAAAGGTGATTTTATGAAACAACTTGAAAAATATTACTGTTATTTGATTAAGTCCGCGGAAGAAGGATGTAAGTTCATTTTTGAACATAATGAGTTTTACGCGGCCAATGCTTCTTTTCCAACCGTAGTTTTATTACAACTGAAAGCATATTTTACTTTTTATTATGGGAGGATGTAGGAACCTAAACCTGCTAAAAAAATGATGATGCAAATAATATTATGCACAAACAGACTACACAATGTTAAGATTTAACAAGCCACGAGAAATATTTTTTTACAAATTTTTAAGTCAAACAATATAAATTCTTGAGAATCTTTCATTAAACAATAATAAATTATTACATTCATAATTGTTTACATTTGTTAATTTTTAAATTTATTTTTTAACAATATGTTATTTAAATTATTATAATTACTTAAGTTCATGCTTGTTGCTGCACGTTACAATTCTTGTATTTGTGAATTAAAATAAAAAACGAAAAAATTATGTTAAATAATTAATTTAATATAACCTATTGAAAGTTTTTATTGTTTCCATGTTTTTTTAAATAATGTACGAAATTTATTTTGAAGCATAAATTATAATATATTACGTAAATCATACGTACGAAGCACAAAACAAAAAATTACAATTAATACTGTGAATGCACTCAGTTACGATAAATTAAATACAGTTACGATAAATTATATTTTATTTTTTTCAATTAACATAGTTTTCGAAAAATGTGTTTACTAACAAAATATTTACGTGGTAATATGTAAAATGCAAGTGTACACCACTTAAGTGTACACACACAAGTGTACACCCCCCCCCCCCCGACTCAACGTTCGATGTCTTTCTTAACTACTGCTACTTAAGAGTAATATTGCACTAAGTAGAACGTTGAGATTAAATTAATATAAACAAATATGGTAATAAATATTCAAAACTAAACCGAGTTTAGACAGATTTATTTTAAAGTCGCTGAAGTGCAGTTCATCCTGTATTTGTGTACCAAGAAATAAATTTCCATTGCTTAATTCCGTTTTTTAATCTAATTCAACAAAATTAATAACAACAAAACAAAATTATTCAGTTACAAACAAGGTTACAAGGCTAACTGTTCAAGTTTTACATAGTGCAAACTTATTGGCTAACTTTTAAAGCGTCCTGTGCACCGGTATTGCACGCTGATATTTGAATGTCCTTGTAGTATGTAATATTTGGACTTTTTTATCTGTAACAAGCTGTGAATGTATTTAAAAAAAAAAGTTTGATTTTGATTTTGGAATCGGAAGCCACGTACCTCTGTGATCGTTAAGATAATCCGCCACTGGATTCAAACCCCTTATATTCGAGATAAAAAATTATGTATACTTTGAAGAATCGATCTATTGTAGGTACAATCTTGTTAGTTCTCAATGATAAACAATTGCGATTGATTGTGTTGTTTTATCACTAGTGCAAAATAAGTGCTTATGATGATAGCAGTAGCAATAAACCTTTGTCTACATTAGTTAAGAAAATAAAAATTTGTGTTTATCTGGATTTTTTTGTATTTTGTGAGTTAAATATACTACATAATTTGATATTAAAATGAGTTTTGCAATACCATATAAAAAATTAACCAATACCTTAATTTTAAAATTACTATCTCAGTTTGTACAATTTGTGACTTAGTTCGTTCTTCCGTACAATTAGATAGTAGTATTCTTGAATTTTTCAAAAGTAGTTTTTTTAAATTGCAAGAATAAGATGGGGAAATAAATTCTTTCCTTCATTCCAAAATTTGCTAATTTTTGACTTAAGCTCTTTTTACCTAACGCCGGAGGTAATATGATAAGGCAAACTCATTGTTAATTTGGAGGCAACCGGTGAAGTAAAAAAGATTGTCACATATTACACTACTGAATTGGAAGAGTTTTTACACGACTAATTTTTATTCGTCCATTTGTTGTGCGTCTATTTTTCATGGACGTCATGGAAATTATTAGTATTTTTACCTATTCTGGAGACAGTGAGACGCATAGCTTGAAAGCGGAACGTATGGTCATGTTACTCATAATGTATGTTAATTAATTTTTTTTCTGAAATATTTTACAAATAAATTATTACTAATAAAATATTGTAATCTATTTAATTTTATGTTAATAATACGGATATAATATTAATTGTAGATTAAGATCACTACAATTACCAAAGTTGTATCAATAATTAATTTTTTCACGTATCGATAGAAACAAATAATTTGCCAATATTACAGATTGTTAGGATAAAACTATCACAAAATTATGGACTAATTTTTTTTTAATTTTGGCAAACTATAGTGGTTATAGCTTACCTAATGAGATAAATTTAGTCCCAGTACAGTTCGATTCAAGCTGTACAAAGCCAATTGTTCTTAAAAGAAACAACGTTAATTGTAAGACTAGGAATTTATAATGTGCAACTGAGCTTTCAAAAATTATATAATTAAAAAGTTAAATAAAATTATATAGTAGGTATAATTTTAATTAATTTTGATGTAATTGTATGATTTACTCCTCAACAGAACAACGATCCAAAACACAGTTCTAAACTATATAAAAAATTCATTAAAAAGAACAGGGCGTATTAAATAATATGGTTTGGCAAATAGTTGCTTTGGGACGAACTCAATAAGAAGGTGCGACAAGACAGTCCAGCTTCAAGCCATCAATTTTTTTTAAAAATTGTTAAAATAACTTTTCAGTTTGAATTAACTACTAACATATATTTGTATTTTATAAAAAAATATTTAAATTTTTTAAAAATAATTGATTATTTTAAGTTTTCCTGTAGTGGTCTTAAATTTTTTGGCAGTAGTGTATACTCAACATTTTTTTTAACAATGGATATTTTATTACACACTTATTTGCATTATTTAAAATTTATTATTAGATACATTTTATTATATAACGCAATATACAATTCAGTTAATTAAATATTTATCATAAATAAATATTATCATAAGTAAATTCATAAAATTATTATTTAAACAATTAAGCTGAAAAATTTATGATTTCGTCTTAACAATAATACTTACTAAATTTTTTATCTGTTTTGAATCGTGAGTTAAAATTAATTGACGCATCTTTTACTTAACAATTTGATTTTTTGTTTTGAAATGGAAATTTTATTTTGAGTAAGTTAATGTATTGTGCTTGTACTGCTTCTTAAAATATAATGAAAAATTTAAGCATGCAAACTGAAAAACTGGAATTAAATTAAATTTATTTGAATAATATTAAACAAATTATAACTTAAGTTCTAACAAATTCACTGCACGAAGTTTTTACCGTGTAAATTAAAAGATTTATATGTGATTATATTTATATATAATTAATATATTGCTATGATATAATTCTGTATACAAAACGGTCGCGTGACAATTATATAAAATTTCTAGCAGCATAAATTATATTTAAGAGTTTAAGGATTATCACTGAATGAGTTAACTTAAATATGAATTATTAATAAAAAGCAAATTAAATTAAAATAAAAATTAAAATAATTTAAAAATAATATTTTGACTTATTAATAACTTATAATATTTTTAAATTATTATTTTTATTTACAAAACTTTTGAATATTTTTCTCGTAAATTAAGTTCTAGTAGATTCTACTGCACGTAATTATATTAATTTTATGTGATTAATATATTGCTCTGATATATTTCTGTTATCGGTAAATTTGTTGCTAAATGTATTAAAATAAAAATAGAAGAAGTTTTTTACATTAGTTTTTAAAAATAAAAAGTTAAAAAGCATTGAAATTATTTTAATTTTTAGTTACTAAGATGTTATTTAGTCATTGACTATAAATTTTGGAGAGATACGTAGCTTTCTGAGAAATTGCATTCCATAGTTTATTCATTAAAATAAATGACATACTTATTTTGTTTTTTTTTTGTATGTAAGTTGCAATACTGTGTTTTACAATTTTACGATTTTAGTATAATAATTACTTTGTGATAAAGTTGCATATCTTTTTAAATTTATAATCAACGACTATTAATATATATTTTTATTTTTTTTGAGTAAATTTGTTTCAAAGTAGATAAGGGAAGATAACAAAATTGTGCAAGTAATATAACTAATTTGTATAAAAATAATAATATACATAACTTTATTTAAAATATGTAAATCACTTGTACTTGTAGGAATTCTTGAATCTAAAATATTTTACATGATATGGTTAGACATACTATCTTTAAACTAAATGTATAGAAAACAATGTGCAAATATGTTATTCAACATGTTTTTTTAAAATAATACATTACTATTTTATAAATGTTAATGTGCAGACTAACAAGTTAGTCGCAATATTCGTTTACCCTCAGTATGTGTTGTAAACATTTTGTAAGCATATGATAAGTACCAATTTATCTAAGTCGTAAATTTATCTGCATTTAATCAAACAGTGGAATTGTAGAGATTAACCTTATTTTAAAATTCTAGGTAAATTTATTTAAATAAATTAATATTATGGACAATAATATACGAATTAAAAATACCAACCCGCAAATAAGTGCGAATATTTTTTCAAAATTATTTTTTGTGTAAGTAGAATTTTTTTAAAATATTTAGTAAAATTCCAAGTCAATTTTTTAGTTGGTTTGCAAAATTGTGCAAAAAATGTACTATAGAAGGATTAAAACTTCAAGATCTCTACGAAAGCTTAGATTCTGATAAATCTGAAAATTTATGTAATAAGTTGGAAAAATATTGGAACGCCGAATTAAATGAAAGAGAAAAAGGTAAGAAGTCTAACCCCAGCTTACTGAGAGCCATTAGAAAAACTTTTATTTGCATATACATGTTTCATGGTGCTATGCTCTTTCTTCAATATGTTATCATAAGGTAAGAAAAAAAAAGTTGTTTTACATTTACGATTCGTTTCGTCTTCCAGGCCATTACAACCAGTACTATTATCTATTTTTATTGGATTATTTTTCCCAAATGAACATGTTACTGCCCAAGATACTTTAAATAATATGTACATATTTGGTAGCTCATTGGTGATATTAGCTTTTGTTTTAATGTTCCTACACCATCACACCAATTTGATGTTATCAAAAATTGGAATGCAAGTCAGAATAGCATGTTCATCGCTGGTTTACAAAAAAGTAAGTTTGAAAGAATAATTATTTTTTTGTACATCAATAATATTACTACTCTCTATTCAGTTGTTGAAACTCAACCAAAACTCTTTGCAAAAATCAGGCGCAGGCCAAATTGTAAATTTATTATCCAATGATGTCAGTCGTTTTGATTTGGTAGTTACTCCCTTACACTTTTTCTGGATAATGCCATTTCAAGTTACATTAATAACTTACTTCATTTGGCAACAAGTTAGTGTATCTTCTTTGGTAGGAGTAGGCTTCCTATTCCTTACTACCATACCTGTTCACGGTTAGTATTACTATTTAAATTTTGATCAAAGGTCAGCTACTAATTTTTAAAATTTTAAGCATTTGTTGGAAGACTCTCAGCGAGGTTTCGTTCACAAATAGCAGTAAAAACCGACAGTAGGGTAAAAAAAATGGCCGAAATAGTTTCGGGCATTCAAGTTATTAAAATGTACGCTTGGGAATTACCATTTTCAAACGTAGTGAATTTGGTAAGACAACAAGAAATACGAGTACTCACCTGGACTTCTTATGTCAAAGGAGTAATTCTCAGTTCGTCGGTATTTTTAGAACGGACGATTCTTTTTGTTACCGTCGTTACCTATTTTTATCTAGGCAATGAAGTAACAGCAGAGAAAGTGTTTTCTTCAGCTCAATTTTTTAATATGCTTCAGTTGAGCATGGCAATATACTACCCAATGGCTACCAGTATGGGAGCGGAAACTCTGGTTTCTATAAAACGTTTACAAGAATTCCTACTGTTGGAAGAAAAAGAAACTTTAACAATGATCCAAAACGACTCGAAAGAAATTACGTTGAAAGATGTCACTGCATCGTGGATAACTGATACTCCGGTTTTAAAAAATATTAATCTCAATATTTCTGCTGGCAGTTTATGTGCAATTATTGGTCAGGTGGGATCTGGCAAGTCTTCTTTTTTGCAACTTCTTCTGGGGGAAGTACCTCTTAATAGTGGAGATATAGCAATTGGAGGTACAATGTCATATGCGTCACAAGAATCGTGGTTATTTGCGTCAACGGTTCGTAAAAATATTTTGTTTGGGCAAAAATATGACCGTAATTTATACAAGGAGGTTGTTAAGGTTTGCGCTTTAGAACGAGACTTAGAATTGTTGCCCAATGGTGATCAAACCATGGTTGGCGATAAGGGCGTTTCTTTAAGTGGCGGTCAAAGAGCCAGAATTAATTTAGCTCGCGCCGTTTATAGAAATGCAGATATTTATTTGCTGGACGATCCACTTTCGGCTGTCGATACTCACGTTGGGAAACAATTATTTGATCAATGCATCGTTTCGTACTTACAACATAAAACGCGAATATTGGTAACACATCAATTGCAGTATTTGAAAAAAGCCGATCAGATCGTGGTTATAAACGAGGTAATGTGATTTTTTTAAATAAAATTTACAAAATTATGCGACAGTCATGTTATATTTTAACAGGGAAAGATAGAAGCTCAAGGTACGTTCGAAGAGTTATCAAAACTGGAATTGGATTTTACCAAAATGTTAGTAGCTTCTGACGAGACTAAAGAAACTAACGAAGATGAAAGTTCCAAAATTGTAAAAAGAAGTTCTATAAATGAGAGCAAACGTAAAATTCGTAAAATATCGAGAAACATATCTGTGCATTCGGTAATATTTTTATCAATTATTATTTATTACTTACTTGGTTAGATTTTTTAAATTGCAGATGGGGTCAGAGGTTGACAGTTTTGAAGATGATTCTAACGAAGAAGAAGTAACGAAGTATGGATCCAAAGCATATCTGGAGTATGCTAAAGCATCTGGGAATTATTTTATTTTATTTTTGTTAATGCTGATCATATTAGCTGCCCAAATTAGTTCAAATGCTTCTGATTTGTGGCTTGCATATTGGTAAAAAAATCATCTAAAAATGCATATACCTACTAAATTTATAAATATATTTATTAGGACAGAAGAAGAAGAAATTCGAATAGAACAAAAGTATTGTGCACAACAGAATGAAAATTACCTACCAAAAATTTCAGCACTAAGCAATTCGATTTTAAATGGATCCCAAAACATAGATAGCACCTTAAATAATATTGATTGCAACAAAATTCTAATCGATTCCAATTTAGCAGTGTACGTGTACACGGGCCTTATTATTTCAAGTATCATTCTTTTGACTGCACGGGCATTGACGTTTTATAAAATGGCAATGATTTCTTCACAAAATTTACATAACAAAATGTTTACTTCACTATTACAAGCACCGATGAGATTTTTTGATACAAATCCAAGTGGTAGAATATTAAATAGGTTTTCGAGAGATATAGGAATGATTGATGAAATTTTGCCAAGAATGATGATAGAAGCTATACAGGTAATAACTTAGTTTTTAAATAAAGGTTTACTACAAGTTAATTTTATTTTAGATATTTTTAGTTATGACAGGTATTTTGATAATGGTGTTTATCACAAATGTCTACATGATTGCTTTGGTTTTGGTCTTGGCAGTAATATTTTACAAAATTCGAGGATGGTATTTGACTATTGCAAGAAATATTAAACATTTGGAAGGCATTGGTAATTATTTCCCCTGAATTGTATTTTAATGCGAGAATAGAATTTATTTAGGCGTGGTCGAAAAGATACGGCCAATGATCCACTCTCAAAATTGGTGCGGATGTTAAATCCTAGATAGATTATATTTATTATTAACTCCTGCTTGTCTTCTAATACCTAACCTAACGTAACTTTTTTGCTCCCCAGATGATACTTTTCTTTTTGTTTATTGCGTTTCGGAATGGGAAAAATCTTAAACAAGACCACCAGCCCGTGCTGGGTCAGCTCACTAAAAACCCACTCCCGGATGTCCACGGGATTCTTCTTACGACATTTTGTCTGCTCGCATCAGCCATTTCTTTTTTCCGCCCTTTTTTTCTGTTTTTCTGTCTTTCAAGCTCTTTTTCGTGTTTCGACTTCCAGAGTGTGCTAATGTAGTTTTTTATAGTTTTCCAGTTTTCTTCACTCGCAAGCATTTCTGGAACCAGGCTGAGCTTGCTCTCCAAAACCTGCGGAGGTATTAATTGTAGCAGCCGTGTCCTGGGTGATCTCGTGATTTATCTCACCATGCTTCCGCTCAGTCCACGGTAGTAGAGCCGAGATAAGTTTTCTGGTCCAGACGCCTTTCTCCCATTTGGTCTATCAATCTTGCCATTTATCGATCATGGCAAGCCTATTTGTTCTTTTCTGTGCCGTTGTTCTGGCTTTTGTTTCATAGTTATTCATAGTTAGTCTTTCGAGCGCCATCAAATCGATTGTAGGGATGCTAATGCTACTCTTAGGCAGATACGCCTCTAAACTCTTTTGTAGTGTTGTCTGTACGCCCCACCTTCATGGTCTTGATCCAAACAGGCGCTCCATACAACATGACTGAGTTAGCTACCGACGACGCCTGGATCCGCCTCCTGATGTATGTGCCTTGCCAATGCGGCACCCATTTTGGCAGCTTTCTTAGATGTTTCCTTTATGTGGATATCGAAGCACATCCGGCGGTCTGTGGTGACCCTCAGTACCTTTGCAGCCCTCTCCATTGTCACCGGACATCCACCCAACACTATTGTAAGATCTTCACATTTCTTCTTCCCAATGAGAAGCACTGCCTCCGCCTTCTCCGGAACCAGGGTAAGTCCCCTTCTATTCATCTATTCGCTAATCTTGCGCAGTGTAACGTTGATTATCTCTGTAAGAGCCGCAGGTGTCTTCACCGTGGCAACTACAGAGATGTTGTCAGCAAACCCAAATACTTCCACTCTCTCCGGAAGGTCCCGTCGCAGAACCCCGTTGTAGATTACATTCCACAGGTGTGGCCCCAATACCGAGCCCTGGGAAACCCCGCCAGTGATAGGCTGCTCTTCCACCAGCACCTCTTTGTCTATGATTGTTGACCGCTTGTTCAGGTAGCTTTTCAGGACATTAAGCAGGTATGGTGGAATATTCTTGTTCTTAAGTTCTTAAGTTGAAGGCATTTTTAACGTCCAGGGTGATCGATATACTGAACCTTTTCTATAGTGAACCGCTCCTTTCGGAAATCGTACTGCTTTTCGGAGAGTGCTTTATTTTTGTCTAGGTGTTGTTGCAGCCTGTATAAGAGCATTTTCTCGTAAAGTTTGCTCATATTGTCTATGCGGCAGATTGGTCTCTACGAGCTGGGATTATCGAGAGGTTTGTTTCTCTTTCTCAACAGCACCAATCTTATCCTCTTCCATGCTCCTGGGAAAGTACCATTTTTGAGGCATTGGTTTAGGACATCCAGCACAGGCTGAGGACTTTCGCCGACGACCATCTTGTCGACTTTTGCTGATATTAGATTCGGTCTTGGTGCCTTACCCGTTGCTAGTTCTTTACCGGCTCTTATTAATTCTTCTGTAGTGAAAATATGTATAATGGATACTTCTTCTCTCGCGAAGTTGTTGCATTCACGTCCAAGGAGTATATTGGTTCTCATGACCTTTTTGGTAACTATATAACAGACGTCTGCATCCACCTTTTCAAGGAGTTTATTCCAGCTCTTTTTCTGACTTTGTCGAATAACCGCTTGCAGTTCTCTTCTGGCATCAGCATACGCCGTATCCTCCTCAAAGTTTCTTCTTCTTCGGGCAGATATGCATTTTAGGTTTTAGGTATGAAACCTGAAACATTGCTTCATAACACA
Organism: Cantharis rustica; assembly: GCA_911387805.1. Lineage (NCBI taxonomy): Eukaryota > Metazoa > Arthropoda > Insecta > Coleoptera > Cantharidae > Cantharis > Cantharis rustica. Next base: position 47,727,209 of record OU426879.1, on the reverse strand, counting down.
ACCTAATCCAACCTAACCTAATTTGAAAGGCACAGAGGAAAAAATAGGATATAGTTTTTTTAATAATCAATAGATAAGTGGTTCAGGTAGTGTAACTCGATATAAAATTTGATTTAATTTTTTTTTAAGATTTGGTAGAGCAAATAGCGAAATTAATTTTTGTTTTTTGGCATTATTTGTCAACAATATAATTGTTTACTCTGGAATTTCCTTCATTAAATTTATGTCCATGCATTGAATTCTAAAAATTCCGAATAAAAAGTTTTACCAACGCAAAAATTAATATCAGATAATAATTTTTTCCGCTAGGCCTTTTAATTACAGGACAATCTGGCTAATATTTACGTAACAAAAACACATTACAAATTAACAAATGTTTTTTTTATTTTTAAATTTGTTATTATTTTATTCAGCCAAGAGTCCTGTTTTCTCGCATTTAAATTCGTCCATAAACGGATTAGTCACCATAAGATCAGCAGCATGCGAAAAAATTCTTATCAAAGAATTTGATTGGCATCAAGTAAGACTCATTTATTATTATTATTAATGTTATAAATTTAAAATGTTACAGGATACTCACACATCCACGTGGTACATAATGTTGGTTTCAATAGGATCCTTTGGTTTGTGGATGGACTTTCTTAGTTTCATTTTTATAGCTTTTACAATATTCAGCTTTATTGCCATACATCATTGTAATAATATCTTACCTTACAAGGAAGTCATTTTTAATTCTTTAATAACATTTTAGTTGGTACTGTCACAGCCAGTCAAGTTGGTTTAGCCTTATCCCAATCGTTTATTCTAAGCGGTATGGTGCAATATGGAATGAGACAAATTGCAGAGCTTGTAAGTCAAATGACTTCAGTGGAGAGAGTTTTAGATTATACAAAACTTAAGAGGGAAGGATCTGACGAAACTAAAACAGGTTAATTACATTTTTTCAAATATCAGTGTTCAATAAGCGCTTATTCTATCTTTTAAAGTAGATGTAACTCCGCCGGATAGTTGGCCAAAACACGGCGATATAAAATTTCATCAAGTTTATTTAAGATATTCAGATGATGAAGCACCAGTATTGAAAAATTTATGTTTCACCATTAAGGCAACTGAAAAGGTTTGAAATTATTACATTAATTTGTTGAAAACTTTGGATTATTTTCTTTCTCTGCAGGGAAGATGTTGACGGAAAGTAAAGCTCTATTTTTTATGACATTATCATTTCACATTATAAAATAATTTTTGATTAAGTGTGTGAACAATCATTTTATTTTACAGATTGGAATCGTGGGTCGAACAGGAGCTGGAAAATCTTCTCTAATTTCTGCTTTGTTCAGGCTTGCTCCGCTGGACGGCAGCATAATTATAGATGATATTGACACAAATAATCTCAGTTTGTATAATTTGCGAAGAAAAATCTCAATAATTCCACAAGAGCCAGTGTTGTTTTCGGCGTCTCTTAGATATAACTTGGATCCATTTGATGAGTATTCTGATCAAGATCTTTGGAAAGCATTGGAAGAAGTACGATAAATATCTAATCTAATTGCATTTTATTTATTATTTCATATTTTGCAGGTGGAGTTAAAAGACGTAGCAGCATCTTTAGAATTTTTTGTTCAAGAAGGCGGAGGTAATTTCAGTGTCGGTCAAAGACAATTAATTTGTTTAGCTAGAGCTATTTTGCGAAAAAATAAGGTCTTAGTTCTTGATGAAGCAACTGCTAATGTAGACCCTAAGTAAATATTATATTTTTGAATTAGGTGCTATTTTAATTTGGTATATTTAATTTTAGAACGGACGAATTAATTCAAAAAACAATTCGGAATAAATTTCGACATTGCACAGTATTGACTATTGCGCATCGATTGCATACGGTAATGGACGGAGATAAAGTGTTAGTAATGGACGCTGGACAAATGGTAGAATATGATCATCCATATTTGCTCTTACAAGATTCTGAGAGCTATTTTTCCAAAATGGTCGAACAAACTGGTAAATCTATGTCGCAACATTTACATACGGTTGCTCGAGTTACGTATATGCAAACCATTACTGAAGATGAAACTACTCAATTATGAAGTAGAATAAAAAAAAATAAAAATTCTTAAGCGCGATAACAAATTTTAAATCGCGCATGATATTAGAGAATCTGATAGAAATTTTATTCAACGTTTGTAAATATTTCATACTTATGTTTCTATTATATTTATTAAAATATTAAAATATTTTGTTAAATTTTATTATATATTTTAAACACATTTTCAGCTTTATTTCAGTATCTGCTGAACTTAAAAATTAAAAATTTAGATTATATGCAATCATTGCATTATTTGTTTACGTCAAGTTTCAACACCTTTTCAATTATTTTTATTTTTCAATTATTATGTTATGTTATTTTTCTAACTTTCCTCAAGTTCAGACATTCAATATATTTTCATTCAATCAGCTTCTTTATGCATTTATAGTAAATGGGTGTCTACCATAATATTTATTGGTGCTTAAAGTTCATTCATAGTATTAAACATAAGTAACATTTTTAGGTCCCAAAGAAATTATCTTCATATCTCTTGTTTGCAAAAGAAATGTAACCACGTTGATGTACCAAACAACTCCCTAAAAATAAAATAATTATTTTTTGCACAAAGCGGAAAATGTTTTAATATTTGCATTATTGCTTTTCGGTTTGGGAATTCCAGAGTGTTGAAGAAAAAACTGACCATTGAGGTCAAAAATAAATTCTTATTTTTTCAAAAATCAGTGGGACACTTACAGTTATTAGAAATTTTAAATCGAGCGGAGTTATATATGCTATCATCACAGAAAATTTAAGACGCTTCAGCTGGTTGATAAAAAGCAGCAACTAAAATTAATCTTAATTAAATAAAAATAATAAAATATAAAAAATATTTACCTCTTTGCTTAATAATCCAGAGTTTAACTTGATCAAAATTTTATAAACTTTTCTAACACAACTTTGAACCTATAAAAATTTTTAATTTTATACGTTCGTATTTTGAATTAATAAACTGTTTTATACCTCGTGATACATTTTTGTTGGAAAGTAACACATAAATGCCATTAATGATAATTGACAACAAAGTAATATCATGTCACAACTAATATTCAAGAGATCGAAATGTGAAATCTGAAACTAATCTTTTAAATATTTTATTTTGTATTGTAGTTTAGTTACCAAGACGTTACATTTTCGTAAATTGTTATGATAAGGTCCAGGGCTATTCCTATATCAAAAATGGCATTACACAAAGAATGAAACGAAAACATACATGTAACTAAAATATTAACATCGTGAACTTTTTTATGAGCAATCATTAGAAATTGTATTTTTGCAATTGATTCATGAGCTGGCCCTAAAACACAGATCTTAAGATATTTATACGTAAGGATTTCCTATCAACCAACGTCTTCCAGATGTATTTAACTTATGGTTGATGTTCTGAATTTCATGTATATACATAAATTTTTTATTTATTATTTAAATTGAGTTCCACATTGAAACTCAAGTGGATGTGACTTGAACAGTTTATGCTTTTGACATACATTCGAAGCCTAAGGTAACTTTGGCCAAATAAAAAAAACGCAAACTAAATTTTGCTTTAGTAATAACGATAGGTGAAACTATAAGGTAACTCACGAGAAAGTAACACAGCAATATATATTGTAATGGCGTTCTAATACTAATAATAATGTAATGATGTACTTACCATTACAGTTAATTTGTAGTAATATTTTATCCATGTACAAACCAATTAAATTTAATTTTTGCGCTATGGAATTTATTAGATAAATTATGTTGATTTCGCTGATAAAGCACAGAATATTACAATAAGTTGTAAAAACATTAAAAGCTATGGTAACCTGACAATATTTTTTGTTAATTTGAGAAAAACATTTACAATTATGAAAAATAAACACAGAAATACATATAAAAAATTTGGAAAGTGCTGCACGATATATCAAAATAAATCGTGTATTATAAGTCGATGTTATTCCATGATTCTTAAAATCGCATTCAACTTCAGCCAATTTTTTATAAATAGCAAGAATAACTTTAGTATTTATAAAACTTCTATAGTAAATAAAGTAACATGAAATATACCCAATAATTTGAGTAACTACAGTTATCACAACCAGAAAGAAATTTTTTTCTGTAATAATTTGAATAAGTTTTGAACAATTAGATATAAATGTGTAGGATATACACATCATTAAAAGCAAATATATAGTTGATATTAATGCATGTAAACGATGGCTACAAGAAATTTTGTAATTTTTTCCTCTTCTCGATATGAACAATGAAGATAATCCTGCAATTTCCTGCACTTTATTTATAAGAAATATTTCTTTTAATAAATTTGATTCACACATTTCGAAATGTATGTTATATTTTATGTTGTATAACATACTACTATCTAAGCCATTTATTATTATAGTTCCAATGTAATAAATCAAAATAATAAACCATTATTTTAATGATTATTAAATCTTTATATCTACGTAATATATTTTTATATTACCATTTGCTTATATGAAAATGAACTTTTTATTAAATTATAATTATCGGAACGCTTGAACTAAAAAAAATGCTCGGCAAGATAATTCATCCTACTCTTTTTCTAGTAACGCCATCTTCAATTTTTTAAATGGCAACCACCTCTTGTTTTAACTTATAGCCATCCTATAGCCATCCTATCTCCACTGAGTTATTTGATTGAATTCACAGGTAGGAAGCTCTTATGGCTAATTAGTATCAGTAAAAGTACACTTTTGATTTTAAGGTCCAATTATTACTTCAGTATAAAATTATTATTCCTGACCACTAGCATTAGTTTTTATTTTTTTATTCATGTCTTTATTTAGCCTAGCGCCTACTTTTTACATACATTCATCTTACTAGTGTTCAAAAGCGACTATTAACTGCTATTTATTTGTGTATTATGTTATATTATTATTTATGTTTCTTCTGATTTTCGATCAAAAAATCACAGCCTATAGATTTCTATCAAAACATATAATGTCTAAGTGGATTGTATATCTTTTATTTAAACTATTAACTATTATTTTTTTTACAAATTGCTATATTTTACTATAAAACAAAACTCAACTAAAATACAAGTGACATAATTATTATTTATCTCCCCCCCCCCCCGCTGACTATTAAATTATTTCTGTGACGACATAACTAATTTCAGGTTAAAATGTATTTTTAATTCTAACTTTAATATTTCAATAGGTCACATTTTTAAAATTTGTTATTTTCGTCCTGTAATAAAATAACATTCTGTCTTTATTTTGTTTTATTAATTTCATCTGGCGTCTAACAAAATCTCTAAGCAAAAAATGTAAATACTGCTATCAATGCTGAGTGTGAAGATGCCCAAACATGTCTATTCAATATCAAATAATTATTTTAATCGAAATTTAATAAAATCGTAGTTTCGGTTCTTTGATATTTGATAGGCATGGCATTCCAATCATAACCAGGTTTGCGGGGTATTATTTATAGACGAGTTGCCATGTAGCTATTGTTTAACTTTTTTTATTAGTTATTTATAAATAAATTTTAGAATAACTATTATAACTTATTAATTTTGTAGATGATGGTGTAGGGTGCTTATTTAAGAGTTAGTGCGTCTTTGTGAGAATATAAGGCTACAATACGCAATCATCATTGGGAATACTAAACCACCGTGCTATTTTTTAGACACGAATTAGTTGTTAGATCTCTAGTTTGAAGAAGAAATGTTACCACGCTAATGTAATAAACAAGGATCTGAAAATAAAAATTTTGTTTGTTTTTGCGGATGGTGTTAGAAAGAATACTTACAACTAATAAATACTTTAAATCGAGTGGAGAAGTGTATGCAATCATGATGGTAAATTTGACTCGCTGAAGTTGTTTTGCAAACAATAGCCACTAAAATTTTTTAATCGTTTTATTACATAAATTTAAGATTATCAAGATATAGATATATATTATTACCTCTTGGCTTAAAGTTTTATTATTTATCTTAATTAAAATTTTATACACTCTTCTCGTACAGCTGTGAACCTGCGAAATTAGTAAAACTAATCAATTAAAAAATAATAAATTAATGTTTATTAGATCCGATTTTATAATTAAATTTAAAACGAGATAATTCAAGATAAAGAAGCAATAAAAATTATCAGTTAGTGTTAGATTATGAAATCGGGCCTTAATATCTCAATTATTACCTCGTGATTTACCAGTGTTGGTGTGGAACAAGAAAATGTAATAAAAATAAATTGAATACAAAGTAATATTATATTAAACCAAAAATTGAAGTCATTGTAATTTAAAATCTGAAAATATATTGTTTTAAATTGCACGTTTAGTATAATATATTATATAGCTTTCAAAATCTTACGTTTTCGTAAATTGTAATTATAAGGTCTAAAGCTAATCCAATGTAGTAGATACCAATTAATAGAAATTGAAGAGAATATATTTGTGGAATCAAAATGACAACATCGTGAATCTTTTTATGAGCAGCCATCAAAAATTTAATATTTTCAATCGATCTAATATTATGTAAATTAAATGTTTGTCCTGTAATGCAATAGGCTTATTAGGTAACAATTTAGACAATTTCTTTGAGAAAATCATATTATAATTTATTTTGGAAAAAAATAATATAAATACTGATTTATACAATGCAGTCTTCGAGCAGTATAGTGTGACCCCAAATTATGTTTTTTTTTTCAATAATTAAAGAAAAAATATAAAATGAAATTTAAGTTCTTCAGTACCTGTCTTAACTCTTAATAAGTTTTTATCCATATACAAAACCATAAAATTTAACTTTTGTGCGATAGAAAAGATAATGTAATATATAATTATTTCGGAACTACACATCACAAAATTACAATAAATTATAAAAAAATTGCCGGTTAAAGTGGCTTGGTAAATTGCAACATTTATTTGGGAGAACATTTTCCAATTCTGAATAATAAATGCTGTTCCAAAAGCAACTATTTTTAAACATATAATAAAAAATAATAAAATAAAATATCTACTGTAATTTGACGTTATTCCATGTTGACTAAAATTGTTTTCAATCTCCGCTAATGTTTCATAAATTTTAAAAACAGTTTTACTATTTTTAAAACTCGTGTAATAAATATAATAGACTGAAAAATATCCAAGAGATTTGGTAACTACGGTTACAGTAACTGTAAAAAAATTTTGTTTTTCAATTATTTGAACCAATACTGAATAATTAATAATAAATATAAAGGATATACACATAAAGACTAAGAAATACACAAATGATATGAGTGCATGTAAGCGATCGCTATAAGTAATTATTATCTTTTTTCCATTTCTTGTTATAAACAATGAAGATAATCCCATGATTTCTTGCAGTTTGCTTATTAGAAATAATTTTTGTAATACGTTTGAGTTATACATTTTGAAATGTATATTTTGAATCAGTGATAATTTGGAGCACACGCAACTTTTATAGGTATTAGGTAGTTAAGAGTGTAATAAAATGAATGAAAAGCATATTTTATAGTAAGTATAATTTTATTGTTATAATCATAAATCAGAAATAATAATCAATCATTTCAAGATGTATTACTTAACATAATTAATTAATTTTATATTATTAGATGTTCGAAAATGGTCAATAAATGTGTCACTCAAGATTTTATCAATTTTGATATAATAATCCTAAATTTGTTTTATGTTTATAATTTATTACAAACAATATAATATAATATTTAATCTGAACTCCTAAATTATTTTTTTATTCTGTTTTATTTAGACAAATTTGACAAAAGAAAATCGCGTTCCATATTGTAAAAGATCAAAGAAATTTTGCGTTTCAAAATATGTATGCTGAAAAAGTTTTTGCTTCGGTGTTTTGGAATTATATGAAAATGAGCAAAAACATGAAAAAAGTGTGTGAAAAAAAATTGGAGAAAAGATTTGGAGTGATCTGCAAAAGACATTCCAAATCGCATATTGCCATATTATTCAATAAATAAACTTTGATCCATAATTTTTTCCAACAAAGATGTGATGGAAACTGTAGTAAGATTGTTTACAGACCAAGATAAAACATATTTTTTAATAGATTTAAAGGCACTACAGGGACACTTTAAAAAATGTGCAGAGTTAATGGAGAACTATGCAGATTAATAAAATATTTTTAATTCCACCCTCTTAATTTTAGGCTAAAACTATATTGCAGTGATACTTCTTAGAAAGGGTATTTTTTCACATACACTACAAAGTACCGCGACTAGCCTCTTAAATGCGGGAGATGAGATTGTCTTGTCTCAGGTTGGGTTCAAGTGTTCTCAAAAATTAAACTAAAAAAAATTTCTAATTCAATCAAATAATAAATTCTTCAAAAATAAATTTTCAATTAAATAAATAAAATTAAATTCAATGTTAAATTATTATTCGGCTCGTACTTTTAATTTTATGTTTATCTAAATCGCCTGCTTATCACTATCGACATTCGTTCCTACGAATGTAATTTAATTTTTCCAATTTTTAACACAAATTGAATTTCTTACTCGAAATATTCTTCCTCCAAAAATTAATCATCCAAATCAACGCATTATCGCTCGGTAGCAAACCATCAAATAATCCAAATTAACTTCAAATCTCAAAATATCACTTCCAAAACAGCGCAATAATGCATTCGTATCAAAATCATTTATTTAAATCAAATCAAATTATATTACTCACAATTCTCAAAAATATCAAAACTCAGCGGGCATACAAAATCTCGCACCCGCTGTCGGCCATAGTTGGCCAAAGAAGCCCTTATCTCTCTCTTTTCTCCCCACTCTGTACTTTTCCAATTTAAGCGTTTAAAAATTAAATTAACAAATTTTTACAATTCAGCACAAGGTGGGTCGAAATATTTTGTTTCACGACAATATACTGTTGTGTCCACATCAAGTGATAAGACATGGATTGCGTATTTTAGAAATAAAACATTGACTTTACAACCTGCGAAACAATAAAGGCAAGATATAATGCCACTCGACAAGCAGTAACATTGATTTTCTTGAATTAAAATAAATCTCTAATCTAGATTACATATGCAAAAAGAGAATCATGGAAGAACCAATGAAAAGGATTAGCAGCAAAAAACGTTGGGAATAGAATAATAAACAAACAGACATGGAGATGAGTTATGATTTAAGCGCGGTCAAAAGCAGTCGTGTCGAATTAAATTAATTAAGCGCGTGTCGAGAAAGTTTGTGAAGAAGTTGAATTGTTTGGGTAGTTTACCCATTAGGCTAAGAGGTCAATTTGTTTCCGAGTGTAGAAACAATCATTGCCATGCGATTAATAAAGTGAGAGTTCCGCGTTTATGCAAAAGATAACAAAGGCGAAAAAAAAATTTCGATTCAGAGATTCAGTCCAGTGAAGTAGGTGCTTACGATAAAGTTAAAATTGGTGAAGAAGAAATCACGTGCAAGAGAGAGTGAATTTGTTCCTCGAACACGTGCTGGCCTGCAAGTTGCGTGAGTCCTGTTTTTGCAAAATAAATATAATTTTATATCGTCCATCAAAATTTATAATCCTATAAATATTTATACGCGCTAAACCGTTTAGCGTTTCTTCACCAATAGAATTTCTTAAATAAGTTTTTATTTTTTTTAAACTACAAAAACTTCTCTCGTCAGTTGCTACAGTCACTGGTAATATTGCAAATATTTTTAATAGAGTTCTGACATTGGAAAAAAATTCTTTAGAACATTTTGCCAATGTATTTAATGAATTCTTTGACAAATTGTTCATATTTAATCATCTTTGTTTCTAGAAATCGAATTCTTTTTCAAGAATTGCTGGGTATACCTCCTCTTTAAAACACACCTATTTTATTTTCAAAATTTAAATTTTTCACTTTGAAAGAATTTTTTCTTTTGAACATTTCGGGGGTGAGGGGGGGCACGTACCCCTAGATGTTCCCCTTGCTACGGACCTGCCTTTGGATGCAAAAACGTGGTAAAATTAAAAATTTTTTTTTAAATTTACTTAAAAATTTTATTTAGACACGTGACATTGTTTAGTTTAGTTATTTGGTTTTATTTGGTAAGTCACATACAATTTAAAGTACACTTTTTAAATTTCTTGGCTTTTTTAGTTTAAAATTTTTCAATTTTGTTTAGTATATTATTTTTTGCTTTTCTTTATATTTACGTTTTTCTTATGTTATATACAACCAGGGCCGTATTTAGCCTAAATTTTCGGGAGGGGTTTAAAAAAAATTACAAAGTAAATAGCTAATTTATTAAAATACGAAAGAAGTTTTTCTTAATTTAAATTTTATTATATTAATTTATGAAATGTAATGTTTGGAGAAAAGTGAGTAGAGGGAGGTTTTTTTTGCCAAGTTGGCGGAAACGACAGAGGCCTATATTTTGCTCCGCTGCGCTGATTTTCTGAGTATAATTTTGTGCAAGTATTTTTGCAATGAAGATTTTATTTTTGAGTATTGTTATTAGAAAATTTTGTTTGAAAGTATTTTGTCGAAAGTTATCGTAAAAAAATTGAAATTTTGTGAAAAAATTGTTTTTATTTAATTAAAATAATTATTTTTTTGCGAGATTTTTTTTTATTTGAGTTCGATATTCAGAGAAAATTTTGATTTTTATGAACTCTATTGAATGGTTGAAAATAATTTGTCGAATGAGCCACAAATTTTGATTAAGGTTGACTTTCGGGGGGGGGGGGGCGAATGGGCGTTGTCGCGAATAAAGTTTTGTTTATACCATTTTAAAAGTTTTGTTTACTACGATATTTTTAATAAATTTAAACTTATTCATATTTTAATTTTAAACTCTCATGTAAAAAACCGTTTTTAAATAAAATTTTTTAATTTTAAAATTTGAATAAAAATCTCAAACTAAATTCTTATTTTACCGATGGCGATAGTAAAATAATGTTGTCAAAACGAAGAACTAAATTAGATTGAAAGAAAATTTCACAAATCTTAAGCAAATGTCCACTTATGTACAAATGTACAAAATATAAAATAATTTATGGGTTTACAATGCCCACTCTAATTTATTGCGGAAGTGTTGTTTTAAGCTATGGGCAGATGGTCATAAAATTTATGTTCACTTTAAAATTTTTGGTTCAAACAATTTATTGCAATTTAAAATGTTTACTATAATAGTAATAAGAATTAAGATAAAATACCTATTTCATTTATTTCAATATAATTATTTTTCAAAAAATCTAAAATTAATGAATAGGAGTAATAACAATTAATTAAGTGGTCGCAGATTTTTACACAGTACTGTAAATATTTAGGGCATTTTTATATTCTTCATTTTCGGTTTTTATATTTTTGCAATTTAGTAGTAGATGTATTTAATCCAGTGTCGCCAATCGCCGGATTATAATACGAATTTCCGATTTTTTAATTTAGGATTTAATTTATTAGAAATATCTCTTTAGTTTTAACTTTTATTTAAACACTTCAAGTTTAATGTTTTTGTTATAGTTGTAAAAATTGTTGTAGTTTTTTCCTGTTTTTTTCACGATTGCAGACGAACTTTCAGTACTTTATTAATTGATAAATAATTTCGGGGGGGGGGGGGGGTTGTAACCCCTAACCCCCCCCCCCTTAAATACGGTCCTGTATACAACTGATAAATAAAAATAATTGTGAAATAGGGGCCTTTATATCGTATTGCATATTTTTTATTTTAAATTTTTATCATATTTTTATAATGTAATTTTTAGTTTTAGTCAGTTATTTAAAGATTTTTTCTCATTTTTCATTTTTATGAAATCCAAACCTGTTAAATTGTAAATTATTGCAATTTTTATTGCTTTTTAAATATTATTTTTCTATGTAAGTATCTATTCTTTACTTAATAGATAAATTCATTATTTTGATATTTTGATTATTTTCAAAATATATCAATATTTCATTGGAAGTAAAAAGTAAAATGTATTCCGATTTTGTAATTTTTTATTTTGATTTATCTATCTATTGAAAATTTATAATTGAAACATAATTATAACTGTATAATATTATAATATATTCATGAAAAGTGGATGTTCCTGCGTGTTATGTGCTACTATACTTGGAAGTAACATTTTTAGGAAACATTTGAAGCATGTTTTTTAACATCTCTTGTTTGCAAAATGAATGTAACCACATTAACATACCAAACAAGTGCCTAAAAAAATAAATTTTAATTTAAACTTTAAATATTGCTGTGAATGGTTTTGCTTCAATCAGTTCATTAGAGAAATTATTTAAATTTTTGAGACCAAAAATTAATTTAATCAATAGATAAGTGGTTTGGGTAGTGTAACTCGATATTAATTAAAAACCAAATATTTTAGTTCTAAAAAGTGTTTGTGCATTTTTTGGTTTTTCTAAAAAAATTTGATATGATTAAAAATTAATTATTTGAAATGTTTTAAGTTTTGGCCGTTGGCATTTTAGGTTGTAGGTAATATTTATAATAAGATCATATTGGTTTTTATAAAGGCGGGGTACAAAAATTTGTTGTAAATTTTACTTTAATTGGATTTATCTATTTTTTATTTTTTTAATTGAATTTGTTCAGAGTATTTCTTAGGGGCCGTTCATAAAATACGTTATGCAAAATTTCGTTTTTTTGAATCTTTCCCCCCACCCCCTTTGTCACGTTAAATCACGTTTTTTAGAAGCCCTCGGAAGAAAAATTAAAAGAGTTAAGAGAAAAATTTAAATAAAATTGATGAATTGTGTGAATATCACGTTCCCTTAAGCCCCCCCTCCCATATTTGCAAACGTATTTTATAGATAGCCCCTTATCTTGTCCAAACAATTTGTAATTGGTCCAGATGTTATGTTTGCAGTTAGTAGTACTTCGTCTAGCACAGCAATAGAGACAAGTCGCAACTTGAAGTCACTCTGATGATAATCAATAATTAAATATTAATACAAAATTGATAAAAATATATTACTTTAATTTTTTCAAGTCAATAGTTCTGAAAGGGGTCTGAAAAATATTTTATGTTATGTAATGTAAAAAAATATCTTATATTATCAATCGTGGTATACTTACAGTTACGAAGAACTTTAAATTGAGCACACTGACATATCCAATTGTTATTATAAATTTAGTACGCTTTAGTTGCTTGGCAAAAATCAGCAACTAAAATTGCTGTTAAATTCAAAAATAACAGGACACAATTCTTACCTCTTTGGTTAGTGTTCCACAATTTATTTTGATCAAAATTTTGTAAATTTTCCTGATGCAATTTTGAACCTACATTATATATGATTTTAATTAAACATCACAATGAGGTGCTTCCATAAATAAACATTGTTTTAGAAATTTTGCAAAAATTTTGATCCTTAGTATGTTTTTTTCCATGTGATATAATTTTTTAATTTTTGATGTGAACTTATTTTTCAAGATGACGAAATTAGCCCAACAGGTATAATTCAGTTTACTACTGAACATCAAATTTCAAAAATATCACATGGGAAAGATCACTCTAACGATCGAAATTTTACAAATTTTTAAAAAAACAATTTTTTATGTTAATAATTCTTAAATATTAATAACTTGTTTTATACCTCATGACACATTTTCGTTGGCACATAACACAGATATGCCATTAAAATTAATTGAAAACAAAGTAATATTATGTCCCAACTAATACTGAACATGTCGTAATGTGAAATCTAAAACATTTTTTTTTATTTAAGGTGTGTTATTAAAATTTTTACCAAGGCGTTACTTTTTCGTAAATTGTTATTAGAAGTTCTACAGCTATCCCCATTTCTGTAATGCTATTATACAAAGCTTTAAACGAATACATGTGTGCAACTAAAACGTTCACATCGTGAATTTTTGTATGAATAATCATCAAAAATTTAATTTTCGCAATAATTGATTCATGGGTTGGTCCTAAAACACAGATTTCTAAATATACGTCTGATGGATGCGGCTAAATGATAGTTGAATTTTAGAACGTTAGAACCAACATTACATTAAATCTGATGTACTAGGTTCAAACTCTCTCGTAATTTAATGTAACCTCATACTCCAAGTAAAAATAAAAGATTTTTAATTTAAATAGATTGTCGTGTTTCGAAACCATAGAACCATTAATTCATTTATATTGTAAATAATTTTAAAGTTTAAATTTGTTTAGTATTTATTTGTATCATATTGCATAAAATAGTTAAAAATTTTGCTATGTAAAGAAAGTGGGGAGCGTAAAGAGAATAGGGCCCGAAGGTTGAAAAAGTGAAGAGAGAGGAGAGACGACCCGCAAAAATAAATTTTAATTTTGATTGTTAATGAAATAAAAGTAAGTTGATTTGAAGTGAGGGTGATTTTTTTTGTTTTATTTTAACAAGTGCAATTGATCATTGATAGAAGAATTTTTAAGAAGTGCGAAAAGTGAAGAAATGGTGATAATTTTGGTCGATGCGTAAAAATTACGTCGCAACAAAATTGTTTAACCAGGCGTGGCCAGATGCAAAAGACCATGTGCGCTTGCAAGGCCACACATTACAAGGTAAATGTTGCACATTTTGAAATTAAATATTTACAAAAATTTTCAATTTAATTAAAAATAATCAAGTGAAGAAGAGCTCATAGCTATTAAATAATCTGTGTTACCTCAACTATTTTTATAAGAGGGTGAAAATACATGAATTTGCAAAAGTTGGGGGCATAGCAATATAGTAACACGTCAGATAAGTCATAAGTTAACCTTTAAGAATAATAATAATAATATCTTACCATTAGAACTAATATGGGATAAGTTTTGATCCATATACAAAACGATTAAATTTAATTTTTGTCCAATTGAAATTATTAGATAAAGTATAATGGATTCGCTAATAAGGCACAAAATGTTGAAATAAGTTGCTAAGAAATTACAGGCTACAGTAACTTGATAATATTTTTCATTAATTTGAGAAAACATATTCCAATTGTGAAAAAGGTACGCAAAAGTAAACAACACAGTTTTTGAAATAACCACATTACATATTAAAATATATTGTGTACTATAAGTCGAAGTTATTCCATATTTTCCAAAGTCGTTTTCGATTTCTTCCAATTTTTTATAAACATTAAGAAGAATTTTGGAATCCACGAAACTACTATAATAATTAAAATAATATGAAAAATACCCAACAGCTTTAAAAATTGTAGTCGTCAGAATTAGACCAATACTTTGTTTTGTAATAATTTGAATAAATTTTGAGTAATTTGAGATAATTATATAGCTTATACATAACACTAACATCAAATACATAGATGATATGAGTGCATGTAAACGATGGCTACAGGTAATCTTGTACTTATTTCCATTTCTTGATACGAACAATGAAGATAATCCCGTAATTTCCTGAAGTTTACTTATAAAAAATATTTCTTTTAGTAAATTCGAGTTATACATTTTGAATAAACTTGTTAATAAACCAAAATATTTAAGTTTATTTTTGTAATAGTTTTAATGTAATGAGCCAAAAATTATATATTATTTGATACTTTTATTAATATACAACTTAGTATATAGTATCGAAAACAATAAATCATTTTAATGTTTATTAATCTTTATGTAAATATATTTTTTATGCAATACCCATTTGTATGAAAAACAATAATTTAATAATAATAAATTATATTATTTCTTCCATATATTTTTCACCGAAAAACATACGTTTTAGGAAATAAAATATTTGAAATTTATAAAAAATGAAGAGGAAGGGTACCCATGCTAGGAAGGAAGAACCCACATCTGCTGACTTTCCTTAAACCACTTTACAAAGAGGAGAACGTTAAAATGTATGACGAATTTAAAAATATTTTAATAAAATTATGGTAGGATTTGGGGTATATTTCAAATAAGTATATAAAAGAAATTTTGAGAATTATTGAAAATTATCATTAAAAAAAGGCAAAAAGTGAAAACTTATAGTGATTGGCTGTTTCCAAAAGTTTAACTCCACCCACACACGAGACTATCATACACTTTCATTATTCATACAATGCATAATATGTTACCCCGGTGAAAGGGTTAATTCAAGTTACACATAGTCGGATCGCAAGGTCTGAAGATAGGAAGAATTTTACACTCAGGAGAAGTTTAAGAAATACACTGGTGAAAAATCATTGAATAACAAAATGAGTTCGGATGTGAAGCGAACATGTTTGAGAGATGGGGATGAACGCAGTGACGGATCAACCGCTGATGAGAATGGAAAAAAGAGAATTGCTGCATATGACATTTTCAGAAGAAGCAAAAAGATCAATAGATCACCAACTGCAAGTAAGTCAAATCAAAGCGAAAATAAAGAAAGGGATTATAGTAGTTCCGAATCCAGGAAATCGCCTAGAAGGGACAGCAAGCGAAAAGAAAATTCCAGGATGGAGAGTAAAATGGATCACCTTACAAACATGATGACGAGTTTTATGACCAACATTAAAACAAGTATCAACTAAATAAAGCAAGAGATGGTGGACTTAAGAGGAGAGGTTACGGAAATCAAAAAGGGGGCGGCACAGATCGATAAAGAAGTCCGATCAATGAAAAATGAAAATAAGGAGACTGCAGAAAAACTGGAAGAAAAAATTGAAAGATTGGAAATGAAAAGCGCAGAGCTCGAGTACAAACTCGAAAAACTGGAAAAAGAGAAAATAAGAAATAATGTTGTGATGAGCGGTATAGTAATCAACGAGGGAGACCCCCAGAAACTTAAAGGGGCAATAAAGAATATCATCAACAAAAAAATGGGAATAGATGTCAAAATAAGCAAGGCGTACAAAGTTGGGGAGAAGAGATATGTGCTTGAACTGGTTAAATGAAAAGACAAGCTCGAAATACTAAGGAACAAGTTTAAGCTAATGGTAAGTGAAATTTTCATGAACAGTGATCTTACCCTAATGGAAAGACGGATAATGAAAGAAATCAAAGAAAGGGCGAGAATTGAGAGAGAAAAGGGTAACAAAGTAAAGGTGGGACACCTAAAACTTATTATGACAGGAAAGGTTGTAGTCTGGGAACAACAAATGTAGAAGACTGGTTGAAAAGAAAACGAATGCGACAGACCATGTTACAAAAAACTGATTAAAAACGAATTTCCCTATGAATATACGACGGACCGGCGAGGACATGGCAAAACGAGTAAAAGAAAGAAACAAAGGCGAAGCAGGAGAAAAATAAAAATAACTCGAATCGCTACGTGGAACGTTAGAACACTTCTGAAAACAGGAAAAATAAATGAAGTTGCCAGAGAACTATCAAGATACAGAATAGATATAACTGCACTACAAGAGATTAGATGGGGGGGGGGCAAGGAGAAACTGCAAAGTCTGGGTATATGATGTTGTACTCTGGAGATGAGAAGCAAGGAAAAAATGGTACTGGATTTATGGTAACAAATAGAGTGTATAATGAAGTAATACAGTTCAAACCAGTAAGTGGAAGAATAGCTTACATCAGAATAAAAAAAAACCTCTAAACCTATCAATTATTAGCGCTTACGCTCCCACAAAAGATGGAAACGAAGTAGAAAAGGAAGACTTTTACAATGAACTGGAAGAATTATGCGATGAGATTGCTAGAACAAATTTGTTAATGATTGTGGGCGATTTCAATGCTAAAGTGGGTAAGGAAGAATATATCTCTGAAGTGGCCGGTAAACATACAATTTACGATGTAACTAATGATAACGGACATAGAATGTGTAATTTAGCAGCAGCATCAAATTTAGAGATTAGCAGCACACGATTCAAACATAAAAAGATCTACAAGATAACATGGGTATGGCCGGGTAGAAGAAACGAAGAGAGAAATCAAATAAATCATAATTATTATGGTATCAAAAAAGAATAAAACGTCAATAATTGATGTGAGATCATATAGGGGAGCTAACGCAGACACGGACCACTATCTAGTGGTAGCAAAAGTGAAACAAAGAGAAATATATGGTGCTGGGAAGAAAAATAAAAATAGTAATCTGGCAACAAACAAATTTTGTATTGACAAAACAAATAAAAAGTACGAAGATGAGGTAAAGATACTAATAGAAACTAAAGAAAGAACCAATGACATGGAACAGGAGTATGAAAACATCGCAGACATTTTAAGAAAAACTGCAGGAAAAGTAATAGGTTATACAGAAAGAAGAAGGGATAAAGAATGGTTTGATGATGAGTGCAAAAAACTATGTAATGTAAAAAGTGAAACAAGAAAGAAATGGTTAACAACAAAAAATAATGAAGATTTCGAAAACTATAAGGAAATCAGAGTAAAAGCTAGTAGAACATATAAGAGAAAGAAAAACCTATGGATAAAAAAAATTATGGAAAAAATAGAAAAAAGCAGCAAACAGAGCAATAATCGACAATTTTATGAAAAGCTAAGAAGACACAAGACAGAACATAAAATAACAACAAGAGGAATGCGGAATAGTGAAAGAAAGTTGGAAGATGACACAGAGAAAATAAAAGAAATATGGATAGAACATTTTCAGAAACTACTTACCGTGGCAGAAGAATATGAACAGACTGCCAAAATAAATGAAGAAGATCAACAAGTAGTGAATGATCCAACTTATGAGAAAATAGTAGAGATAATAAGCAAACTAAAGAATGGAAAGTCACCAGGTAAAGATGGCTTAAACGCGGAATTACTTAAATATGGGGGAGTAATGTTACACGATAGAATATATGAAATCATAAAACAAGTATAGACGGAAGAAAAAATGCCCAAACAGTGGAAAAAAGGTATTATAGTGACCATAAAAAAAGGGAGATGTAGAGAAATGCGAGAATTATAGGGGTATCACCCTGCTGAACTCTGCTTATAAGATCCTATCCATGTTAGTAAATAAAAGATTGAAAGTTATCACAAGAGAAATAATTGGAGAGTATCAGTACGGATTTACAGAAGGAAAGTCGATAGTGGATGCAATATATTTATTAAAGCAGATAATAGAAAAAAATTATGAATTCAACATCGGTATACACATGATGTTTATAGACTTCAAGCAGGCGTTCGACAAGATAAATAGGAATAAACTAATAGAGACCATGAAAGAATTGAGTATTCTGAATAAACTCATAAGATTAACAAAATTGACTCTTGAAGAAACCACAGCATGCATAAGAACTTCAAATGGCGAAACAAGTGACTTTATAGTGAATAGCGGGGTTAGACAGGGAGACGCAATGTCGTCAACATTGTTTAATTTGATTCTCGAGGAAATAATCAAAAGACTTGAAACTAAAGGAACAATAGTAAACAAAGAAGTGCAAATAATCCCATATGCAGATGACGTAGTGGTTATATCGAAATCCAAAAGAAAATTAATTGAAAACTGCAAAAAAATAGAAGAAGCTGCAAAATTTATGGGATTGCAAATAAACAGAGATAAAACCAAACACATGAGGTGCTCAAAAGATGATTCAAGAGGCGTTTTGAAGATCGACGACCACGTTTACGAGGAGGTAAATAGCTTCAATTATCTAGGGATACAAGTAAACAACACAAATGAACGATAACAGGAAATAAAGAAAAGAATGCAATTAGGTAACAAGGCATATTATGTAAACAAACACTTGTTATGCGATAAGAATCTATAAAAAAAACAAAGATAAAAATATATAAAACGTTGGTGAGGCCGGTACTTGCATATGCGGCAGAAACGATGTGTTTAACTAAAAAAGAAGAGGAAAAACTAAGAATTTTTGAAAGAAAAATATCGAGATAGATTTTGGGACCGAAAAGGATGGATGCACAGGAATCTAGACCTATGATGAATTACGAGCTATCAAGAGAAATGGAAAACGAAGACATCGTAAGAATGATTAAATCTATGAGAATAAGATGGTTTGGACATGTAATGAGAAGCAACGAAAGTACATCTACAAGACGAATCACGGAATGGAGACCAATGGAGAGTCGTGCTAGAGGAAGACCGAGGGTTCGGTGGTGGGACCAGGTGATGGAGGACATGGGAAGAATGAGGATTGGGAATTTGAAAATAAAAATAGCGGATAGAAAGATATGGAGAAAAATATCAAATGAAACCAAATCCGATATGAGAATATAGAATATCTAAATAAAGACTAAGAATGTGGGGAATAAACCAACCCAATAAACGGTTTTGTTAAATCTCTACGGAGATAGCAAATATTCCATCTGGAATGAAATTGATGTATTGTTATTATTATTAATATGTTACCCCGGTGCCGTGGTTGCGTTTGTCAGAACGGCCCGGAGCGTTCAGAGCGGAGGGGTTTGGGACGGATATTCCCCTAAACTGGTCCTACTCGGCAAAATCGCAGATCTTTGATATTAAGTTAAACGTATAAACAAACTAATCGCACCTGAATAAAAGAACTCAAATTTCCAAGATACCGAAGTATATTTGATAAATTCATGGCTACAACGTATTTGATATTTACAAGGCGTTATATGCCAAGCAAGGACATGTGTGAGCTCCTAATAGGTTATCCCGTTATCATCGGGGTCGTACAAGATACAATTGCCTGCGTTGCTACTGCACAACCTTTAATAATTATTTACTAACAAGTTTTGATTAATTATTTATTCAGTAAATAACTACAATAATATGGAGTATATATTTTCAATATTTTTCAGAATTTGACAAATCAGCATTGATTGTGTATTGATGGGGTATTAATGCAATTCGTTTTTCTTTTTTTTGATTGATATATTATTTAAATCAAATGTTGGTTTTGAAATAAAAAAGGTTATACAAATATAAATAAATCTAAAATATAAAAATAAGTAGAAGTTTCTCTAATTTTTAAATATCTGAAAATAATACAAAAAATAGTGCATACATCACACACCAAAAATTATTAACTACATCACAAACTATATCACAGTTATATGATAACTGATATCACAAGCCACTGTTACGAAAAAATGACTAATTATATTTGATGACCAATGTATGACGTCATATATGATGAGTCATACATCGCTGTCAATCAAATATTGCTTATTAGATTACAGTCTGAAAGTGTATAGAAATTCCTGGAGGTTTCTGGAAGTTACTGGAAAGCTGCATTTAGGTATATAAATACATTGTGGTTTCCTGTGACGAATTAATTCCAGTTTGAACTTACAAGTATTAACATAAATAAAGTGTAAATAAATAGTGACGTGATATACCGAGTGTTGAAATAAATCCAGACTTAGTGTTAAATAATTGTAGTGTAATTTAGTATTAGTGTTAATATTAGTGTAGTAATTGTTTTATTGTTATCAACTTTATCTGTATAAATTGTGTAACCCTTTAGAAATTAAATAAACGTTTTAATTTTCGTTACACTACTATTAAAATAATCTGTATTAATTTAAAAATGATTAGCAGTATACAATTTTAAATTCAAAATTTAACTATTTATTAATTTGGAAAAGTATTTTCTAATTATGAAAAATAAATGTTGCTCCAAAAGCAACTATTTTTAAACATATAATGAAATAGACGATAGGAGTGCATGTAATTGAAAGCTGTAAGTGATTTTTATGTTGTTTCCATTTCTTGATACAAAGAATGAAGATAATTCCGTAATTTCATGCAGTTTGCTTATTAAAAATATGTTTTATAAATAATTTGAATTATTTATTTTGAAATGCAGCTAACTATCAGTTGCAACACATACTAATAAATATAGTAAGATAATAAAAGTAAATAACGGGGACATTTTATATAATTATCTCAGGATAATGAATAAAACATAAGTAATCATTTCAAGTTTTTGTACTTAAAATGATAAATTAATGCTGGATTATACAGATACTGTACAAATATACAATAAGCTTTTCTATTGAGATGTTATCAATTTTATTACCCCCCCCCTTATCTTAATATATCAGATTGTTTCAATAAACTATAATCATGTCATGATATTCTTTGTTTTTTCTAAGTAATAACCTCAACCCACCGAGTTCAATAATCATTAAGACAAATGAGAAATTTTAATTAATTATTATTTTACTAAATGCTCATTTTTGTGCTATTGATTATTATTAAACTGTGGGTATGTCTAATATTATAACTTTAAATGCATGTCAAATTTAACTTATTACGGTTATTACACTATGCAAAAGTAATAATTTATTGCATAATATGAAAATTAATGAAAATATAACAAACGTTCATATCTTTATCTTTATATAATATATATTTTGTTCGTTTGTATATTTTCATTTAACTGCTGAACGGCTGAACAGATTTGGATAACATGAGTAAGGTTTATAGATAAAGAAAACTTGGAAAACTTGAACTTATTACGGTAATAAGTCGGAAAAGTCTAAATTAAAATTCGTATGCAGACGATTTCGGTTGCCGACAGATGACGTATTATAAGACAGGCCTACAGGGCAGGACAACATCTGCCGAGCCAGCTAGTATTATATAAAACAAAAAATTTTGTAATATTATATTGCAGTGTAATTTTCTTGCACCAATATAATTATATCTATAGCAAAATTTTTCTTTAAACTTAATTACTTTCTTTATTTATATTTTTCTTAGCTCAGTCGGTAAAATAAATACTCATGAGACTCTTATTACGATAGAATGAAGATCAAATTTTGTATTTATAAATAAGTTATTTATTAAATCAATTATACTTTGACTTTTTTTAACCAACAAATATTAGAACATCACATTTCCTCTTTACCATTTTAAATTTTCATTAAATCGTCTTCTTGCAAGTAAGCAAAAATACATCTCACTTTTATTTTAAATTGTTTTTGATTTTTAAAAGTCTCGTGTGTAATATTGGCATATAATAAAGATTTACAAAATTTTAATTATTTAAAGAAATATGAATAGGAAATTATACCGTCAAACAGATTATCGCATTACATCACCGCTTCAAAAAAATAAACTGAAATGAACTTTCAAAGCAACGCCAATGCTTAGCTAAGATGGAGCAATTTATAGTTGATAGTTGAGTAGGGGACTATAAAGCTAATATGATTTCTAACAAAAAAAATTTTTAAATTAATTTAGTAAAATGTAAGTTCTTCTATCTAACAGGTATTGATAGCTGTTCCTATATTAGTGTCTTTAATTATATTATTGAATGATACATATATTAATTAATAAAAATATTTATAAAAAATTTTTCTGTTTAAATTAACGATGGTAGATAATATGTAACATACGCATTAGAGTTGATGTAAATGAACAATACTGAAGTAATTGTAAGATAATTAGAATCATGTTCATAATTTGTAATTAAGGCTTAAAAATTGTAATATTTCAAACTATACAAAGCCATAAATATTATGTATGTGTTATCAGTCTGTGCTAGAAATGTCAGTATGGTGTATTAGTTTAGCATTTCAGTTTATAAGGTAATTAGTATTCAACATAATTAGTTATTAAATAATATTAATTAATTTTAAAAAAATTTTAAAAACAATTTAATTAATAAATAATAAATTATATTAGTATTTTATTTATATTTATTATTTATACCGATTATGATAAAAATTTAGTATTACCTAGATACTCGGCAGTTTAGGGACTGGATTTATTATTACTGCTAGTTAAATCACAGAAACTAATAAATTGACAATTAAAGTAATACATTAGTAGAATTTCATAAAATATTTTTATTTCATACAATTATTTTAATTTAAAAAAAATTTATGCTTAAGATATCGACACATTCTTTCTTAGTCAAACCAAACCGAATGAATTAATCTTTTGTAATATTTTTTAGAATCGTTATCATTTTTGATCATTGTATAAATGTATATATCAAAATTTTTTTATAATTATCTGCAAATATCGGGAACTATCACATAAAGATTCTTAAAATGAACAACAACACATATTACAAAAATCCAAATCCACACGAAAATACCAACGTTTTTTCTAAATTATCATTCTCGTAAGTGTCGTCAAAATTTTTTTTTAAGTTTTCTCTATTAATATTTGATCTTTCAGGTGGTTTATAAGACTATGCCGGAAAGGTCTAAAATACCATTTAACTTTTAAAGATGTTTACAATAATTTATCCTGCGATAAATCCCAAAAAGTTGGTAATTTTTTGGAAGAAAATTGGTTGAGCGAACTGAACAGAGCAAAACTTTGTCAGGAAAATCCAAAATTGATGACAGCGTTACGAAAAACATTTTTTTCGTATTATATGTTTTGTGGCGTCTTACAATTTATTCAACTTTCAATTTTAATGTAATTCAAAATATTTAATAAGTATAATTATTTTTACCACAGTAATTTTTAGCCCAATAGTGCCAGTATTTTTAGAACAATTTCTTAAGGTATTCTCCGATATGTCTGGAAAAGCTACTTCAGTGATTACAATGGAAATGTGTTGGTATGGTGGAGAAATCGTGCTAACCACCTTACTCATTGCATTTTTAGCCAATCATTTAACTTTAATTTTTAATCAACTGGGAATGCGGGCTAAAATCGCATGTGCATCTCTACTTTACAAAAAGGTTAATAAATATACAATAAGGCCAGGTCAGTAAAAATAATTCTTGTAGATTTTGCGATTAAACCAACAATCCCTTCATCAACAATTAACTAATCAAATAATCAAGCTCTTAGCAAACGATTTACGAAAATTTGACGATTTCTTCTACTTCTTGCACCAGATTTGGATCATCCCTTTGCAAACTTTAATAGTAACGTATCTTATTTGCATCAATATCAGCAGTTTGGCAATAATTGGAGTGGGAATATTCCTACTTCTAACTATTCCCATAAATGGTAAGCTTGCAAACTTGATAAATCTTTCAAATTATAATTTTTATTGTAGCATTATTTTCGAAACTTACGTCACACTTGGAAGAACAAGCCACAGCAAAAACCAACAAAAGAGTGAAAAAAATGGACGAAATAGTAACCGAAATACATGTTATTAAATCAAACGGATGGGAAAAACCGTTTGAAGAAAAAGTGGAAGATATACGCAAAGAAGAAATAAATTTTCTTACAATGGTGTCGTACGTAAAGGGAATCATTACAAGCACAGCTGTATTTTTACAACGAGCTATGATATTTATAACGACTTCGATCTGTTTACTCTTAGGAGTCACTCTATCACCCGAGAAAGTTTTTCCAATGTTACAGTTTTATACTATATTGCACTTATCGTTAATTATAAATATGCCGAAAGCTATAGCGTATTGGTCAGAGGCTAAGTCAACTATAAGCCAATTACAAGAGTTTCTTTTACTGGACGAAGTGTTAGAACCGTCGATAATAAAAAATGTTACAAAAACTGTTGTCTTCAAAGGTATCCAAGCCTCATGGGATACCTCAAAAAAAACCTTATCGGGCATCACAATAAATATTTCTTCTGGGAGTTTGTGTGCTATCATAGGTTCAAAAAATTCTGGAAAGTCTTCTCTGCTTCAACTTATTCTTGGAGAATTGTCGCAAGAATATGGAACTGTCGAAATTGGAGGTTCGTTATCGTACTTTTCTCAAATTCCATGGATATTTACTTCTACTGTTAGAAACAACATAACTTTTAATAAACCATACCAATCTAAGCGCTATAAAAAGGTTATAAAAGCTTGTGGTCTGGAAGGAGATTTCAAAATGTTATCAGATAAAGATGAAACGATAATTTACGACAAAACACGATTAACTCTTGCTCAAAGAGCACGGATAAATTTAGCTCGATGTATTTACCAAGATGCAGATATTTATCTGTTAGATGATCCATTGCTGTTTATGAATCCAGACAACCAGAATCTTTTATTCGAAAAATGTATCACCGGTTACTTGAAACAGAAAACAAGAATTTTTGTTACTAACCAATTACAATATTTAAGTGCTTCAGATTATGTCGTTGTTATGAAAAACGTAAGATTTTCAATATATCCAATTGTTGTATTTTTTGACTTGCTTATTTTTTTATGCTAGGGAAAAATAGAAGCACAAGGTTCTTATGCAGAAATTTTGAAATTCAATATCGATTTTAGTGATATAATCACACCTATTGATGTAGTGGATGACAATCCAGATAAAGATCAAACTATAACATCTTCAATTTCTCCATTGTTACCTAGAAAATGTCTTCCAAATTCAAATGTCGAAGATGACGAGAAAGAAAAAAAAGATTGGAATTTTGCTATTCCATTAAAAGTTTTTCAAGTTAGTCTGCTTCTGTTGTATAATACTTTGTTAATTTAAAAATTTTAGAGGCGCTTTAATGGTGAAGATAAACAACTCCTACATGAAAATGACAGAGAATCGTTAGGTAACGATGATCAACAAGTGGATAAGCAAAGTTCTATTGCTGGAAAGGTGAAACAATTTTTTCAAAAACCTACTTTACATGTAAGTATTATGTTCGTAATTGGAGAAACTCCATTTTGATGCTTCTATTAAAAGACAGATGCGGAGTCTTTACTAGATAACAAAGAAGATGAACTTACGGTAGGATCGTCGAAAGAATCTACACCACCGTCAAAAGTTTGTATTAGCTATAATCAATTTGCAAATTTTATGTTTCAATTAATAAAAATTAGGAAGTATCAAATGAAGAAGAAGAAATTGAAGAGAGTATTAAAATAACATCTGGTTCTACCTATTGGGAATACATTCAATCAGCAGGAAGTCTAAGTGTCTTGCTAAAGTTGATTCTTCTTCTGATACTGGCGCAATTGATTTCAAATTTTGCTGACTATTGGCTCACCTTAATGTAATAATTTGGACAACTGTAAAAACATTTTTAAACCAATTATTTTCAGAACTAAACAAGAAAATGCTCGATATTTGTGTACAATACAGCCGACTCACCAAGTAATGCAATCGTTACCTCTAAGTCCAAATGAAGTGTTAGACATATCTGTTCAAACTTATCAATTGCAAGGTTCTCAGAGCAATAATACTGACCCATTAAGTATTCCGACAGTAGTTGGTACTTGCGGATCTTTATTTGATATTAATTTAGCTTTGTATATTTACACTGCGTTAATCATCCTTGGGGTAATCTTACTGATATACAGATCCATCTATTACTACAAAATAGCAATGCAAGCTTCAGAACACTTACACACAAAAATGCTAAACTCCTTACTGGAGTCTCCTGTTAATTATTTTGATGAAAATTCTGATAATCATCTGCAGCACAGTCAAGAATTAGAGAAAAGTTACAATAAATCTAACGGTGGGTCGAACAACACCAACCCAGAATTAGAAGAAAATGAAAATCAGCAAATTACGTCATCAATTGATGAAGACGATGTAGATAAATTTGACCAGGAAATATCGGAAAACGATTCTGCAGAAGGAACCTATCACAGTTCGCATGGAAAAATCGTTGGCAATTTTTCTAAAGATGTAGAAAAAGTTGATAAAGATTTACCTCAATCTTTACTGGAAACCATTCAAGGATTATTACTCGCTATTGGAATATTGGTTCTGGTTGTCATAGCAAATCCTTACATGATAATCATAACTGTTGTAATTGGTTTCGTAATTTACAAAATGAGAGGTTGGTATGCGGCGATTGGAAGAGATCTTACAATTATAGAGAAAAAAAGTACGTAAGGAAGTTTTTAAATACAATAAAATTTTGATTCAGTTTCGTTTACTTAGCTGATTATCCGTTACATTCCCATGTAAGTGATACTTTAAATGGAATCGTAACCATAAGATCTGCTGAAGCTCAAGAAGTGCTTGTACACGAGTTTGATCATCATCAAGTATAATCAAGTTATCATAATTTTCCAAGAACTAAATAATGATTTTTAGGATACTCATACAGGATCTTGGTATTTGAATCTCGTTTGTTCTGGAGCTTTCGGATTATGGATTGATATTTTGAGTGCTTTTTATATCATGTTTACTATTATCAGTTTTATTTTCATAAGTCAATGCAAGTTATTTGCTGAATAGGTAAAAACCGTCGTTATAACTTAAATAATTTTAGATGAAGAAGTTAACAGTAGTTATGTGGGTTTAGCGATGTCCCAATCATTAATATTAAGTGGAACAGTGCATTATGCAATGAAGGAGAGTATCAAAGTGGTAAAAAATATGCAAGCTACCGAAAAAGTAATCGAGTGCACCAAACTTGAAAAAGAAGGAATTTTTGAAACGCCACCAAGTAAGTTCAGAAGCATCGAATTACTATCCTGTCCAAAATTTTGGTAACCCCTCCATTTCTTCCTACCTTAATTTTCAAAGACTAATTTTTGTAATATTATCTTTAGAAGATAAACAATTAGCATGGCCATATGGAGGTTCCATACGGTTTATTAACTTAACTCTGAGATATTCTCAATTAGATGAAGTTCCAGCAATAAAAAACATTACTTTTGATATAGGAGCTGGTCAGAAGGTTTCTAAAATTCAAAATAATTCTTCATTATTTAAATACATGATTTTAGATTGGAATTGTTGGACCAACTGGTGCTGGCAAAACTTCTCTGATAAATGCAATATTCAGATTTGCGTTTACCGAAGGAACTATTATAATCGATGAAGTTAATATTGAACAAGTGGGATTATATGATTTAAGAAGGAAGATATCCTTAATACCTCAAAAGCCTGTTTTATTCGATGATACTCTTCGTTTTAACTTAGATCCCTTAAAAGAATTTTCAGATGAACAAATTTGGAAAGCTTTAGATATTGTAAGTTTTAGAAGAAATCTGTTTTTGGAACATTAATCAAAATAGAGCTCTAATATTTTTAGGTAAAATTAAAACATACATTTAAATCTTTAGAATGCCCCATGACAATCCGAAAAAAACTCTTGAGTGTTAGCCAAAAGCAACTGCTATGTTTAGCTAGAGCAATTTTAAGAAATAATAAAATTCTGATTTTGGACAACGCTTTAGAAAACGTTAACGTCAGGTATATTTAATTTAGTGAACTACGCAATTTTAATACATAAATTTCAAATCTATTGCTATGTTTAGTTACCCCAATAGGATCACGCTAAGATTTTTTTCACCTGCAATACTATGTATTACTAAAAATTTAATATTTTGCAGCACAAATGAATTAATTGAAGAAATAATTAAGACAAAATTTAATTTATGTACCGTATTGATGATTGCCCATAATTTAAAAACCGTATTAAATTCCGATAAAGTTGCAGTTTTAGAAGACGGAGTTTTAGTAGAATTTGGCTATCCTTCGGAATTGCTCAAAAACGAAGATGGTTATCTTTCAAAAATAGTTGCTGCAACCAATCCTACATTATCAGCGGAATTAAATGAAATAGCAGAAGACGCTTTTATGAGAAATATAATTGAAATACAAGAGAGTATGACAGAAATAGAAGAAATTATTTATCTTTAACTATTAAAAGAGTAAACATTAATTTTTTAAATTAATCATGTAGTACTAATTTAAGTAATTATTTTTATATTTTTTATGCATCGCATAATGTAATGAATTTTGTTCAATAAATAATAATGTTGTACAAAATATAGTGTTGATTATATATTTTTTTTTTAATTTCCTTAATAATTGTATTATTTAATAATTGTTTTATTGCAATAAAAATGCATTGCAATGCATTGCATTATTGTAGAATGTAATATATAAAAAGAATTTTGATACATTCGTATTATATATAGGTATAAACGTTGCCGTGACGTCAATTATTTTATGCTTGCAATTGCACTATCACAGCAACTGATATATTATCCCTTTTTATCAATTCATAGTACGATTACATTATATGAAATTAAAATTAATTTGGATCAAAAATTCAAAATGATGGGGGGGGCAATACAGCTCTGTTTACCGTTTACTGGCGGACCTGCAATTTTAATTATTTTTTTAAAGAGAAAAATAAAGCATATAAATCAATCTATATTGACGATACTGGAGCTTTGTGAATGAAGGGATGAAGGATTCAGGGTTTGCAACGTAAAAAAAATAAATATGTTCAAGCTATATAATTATACTGCAAGTCAATATAAGTAGTAATTATAAATAATTACTTGTGTTTTTCATACAGATGGGCAGTGTTGGTTATAAAAATTATAATCGGATTCACTGATTGAGTATCTAATTTATATAACATTCAAGTTTGTCAAACGATTAATTAGTAGTTTGTTTATAGTTATGTAAAATAGTGTGGATGTGAAATTAATAAATCCAACCGTTTACTTTTATATTAGTGTTCAACTTTGCAGTGTTAGAAACCAATTGTTCGAAAAATGCATAGGAAGGATGTGGAGATTACAAAATCCAATCCCATCAAAAATTCCAACTTCTTATCAAGATTATTATTTCTGTTAGTTATCAACAATATTATAATTTTTACATCATAATTTATTTATGGAATTTTTTAGGTGGTTTAGAAAAATAGTTACAAGTTGTTTGAACGATAACTTAAAAATTGGTGATTTATACAAATGTTTGTCCGATGACAAATCATCAAAATTAACCAATACTTTAGAACGCCATTGGAATGAAGAACTCGCACTGGCAGGAATTCAAAACAGAAATCCTTGCTTGTTAAGAGCAATTTGTAAAGCACATCTTTACTATTTTATTTACATTAATACAATTTTTATAACAGAAGCTGTTATTTTAAGGTGAGGTAATATAAAAATAATTTGCAATAATTGTAATGAAGAGGACAGTGTTCGTTGGGTGATAAGTTCAAATAAAAAATAAAAATTAATGATGTGATAGTAGACAAGTTTAGGTTCAATTCGGAAGATGATTTTCTTTTAAATACCATCATCAAAATTTTGTAATTTGTTTGTAATTTTCTTAACGTACGAAAATAATTTTTGTAATTTATTTGAACAGCTGCGTTTTTTACATCTAAAATTAACAGATATTTAATCATTACTTGTCATTTATTAAAAATTCCTATATTGTGTAATAATTCTGATCATCAGAATGCGTAGTTTTTAAATAGGTATTAATATTTATTTTTAATATATATCTTAAATATTCATAACTACATATTTTATTTAAAAATTACTATTTTCAATAAAATTATTATAAGAAATTTTAATTGATAAAAAAAGTTAAATATCTGTTAATTGGCATAGGTTTTATACATTTTACACGTAAATAATGAAACTATTTAGATACATAAAAAAAAGGATTTACAACTCCATAAAAAAGCTACTATATATGTATATTATACTGTTTAACTGGTTATAAAATTACTTATTAACGGCCGATTTTCAGTAGTCGAATAAACTTGGCATAACGTTATCCCCTGTAGAATAATTGTTGATATTTATTATTATTAACGGGTTGTGGTGCATGGCCCCACTATACTGAAGCTGAAGCTTATTGTACCCCCATTCCGAGTTTTACTCCAACAACTGCGTCTCTTCAACCAGGTTGAGTATGCAGTTAAAGAGTGCTTGCACTATCTTCTCGGTTGTTAGGTAATGAAAATCGGAGTGACGCAGCCTACTTCCAACCAAGGCCAGGATTTTACATAATATGTGATGCGGGGTGTCATCCTCCTCGCCACACATCCTAGAAGTAAGATCTTCAGCCAGTCCTATGATATTGAGATTCTTTCTGAGGTAGCAGTGTCCTGTGAAAGGTCCAACTAACCTTCTCAGTTGGTTTCTACTCAGTATGAGTATTTTGGATCTTTTAGACTCACTCGATGGTGCCCCTATAAAAATCTTCGATTGTTTCGGTCCAGGGAGATCCACCTAGTAAGCAAGGTGTTGTTCTCAAAATATGTTCCTTATCTTTTCCCTTAGCGGTTGTATATGCAATCGCGCATGAAGGCTCCGGGCACGTTAGGTTTGTGCTAGCGGCTTTCCTGGCTAAAGATTCCGCTTCTTCATTTCCCTCGATGTACTGGTGTCCCGGCACCCACATCAGAGCATCTTTACATTGTTCGGAGAACCTTAGAGTGTGATTCAACTCTTTCCAAGGTTCTTGAAGCTGCCTGACTGGTAACAATGGTTATAATATAATATTAACAATAAAAATCTTACAAGTGCAACTCGAGAATTTGTACATGCTTTGGTAGGTTGAAAGAGCACTAAAATTAAGCCAATACCTGCAGTTTTCGAAAATACTATGAGCAACCGTTTCTGAGAAAATAGGATTTAAAAATATGTAATTGCAAATACTTCAGCTAGTTTATGCAACAATAATCCAAAAATCTCTTACCAGATGAGATGGTATCTCGTCTGAATTTTCCCGAAAACAATATAGACATACTATATTCAGTAAAATCTAATACTGAGAGGATGAGGATTTACTGCAGATGCATTCAAACTTTTAAATGCATTACTTTAAAAAAAATAAATTTCAGAGTGTTACTTTTGTTTTAAATAGTGAAGTCATTTACGCAAACTTATTAAATATCACTGTAGGTCATTAGCATATAATTTTTTGATTTTTTAGACCATCCCAAGCTGTTGTATTGGCAATTCTTATTAATCTGTTTAGTGAAGGAGGTGAAAATAATATGACAAGTCTATGTCTTTATGGAGGTCTATTAGTTACAATATCTGTGGTATGTGTTCTTCTAGAAGGCCACATTTATTTTAAACAAAATACAATAGGCATGCGAATACGAATTGGAGCGTCATCACTGATATACAGAAAGGTAAGCTTTGGGTATTTCACTGAACTAATGTGAATATTCAAATATCTGGTTTAACAAATTTCTTCCTGAATATCCAAAGATATAACATTCGTTAAGCTAGACTCGTCATAACAGCGGAAATAGTTCTCTTCACATGTATGAATATTTAGAAAGTCGTCTCGCTAAGTGGAGATCTAATCGGGATAAGATATCACGCTCGGCAGCAACACTTTTGGGGTTACATTAAGAACCAAATTAATCCCGGATCTTCTTCTTTATGTGCCATATCCGGTTCCCCGGACGTTGGCAACCTCTCTCGTATGTGTGTGTTGTGCGTTTGAAGTATTATCACACACATAGGGAACCTACTGCTTAACGCGGGCTCCGAACCGCGGGAAGTGTATACACTTCATCTCCAAAGAGGATGTACCAGGTAGAATGCACTTCGGTGGTTTGCCATTGCCTTCCGAGGGGAGACGGTCAGAATAAAGTTTTACTGAGCCCGGAGTCGAACCAGGCATTCAGCATTACCAGCAACGCACTTAACCGCTCTAGCTGACGACCTTCTCGGATAACAATGTTTATTCTATGTTTACACAAAAAATTCAGTCGAATATTCCTGAATTAATTTGAAGTAAATTGTTCTCGAATATACTGAGATGACCCGAGCTGTAGAAATTGTTAAAATTCGTTCAATCCAAAAATATTCTCTCGCTTGGGTTCATTCATTATTTATTAACATGAGACTCTTCATTGTTTTTAATTAATTTAAATTTTAAAATTTTTAGAGCTGGCTTGTATAAAATTTTATTACCTTGCAATGTGGTATTGGTCTAGCACGTGTGTCTTGCAGTTGGCGCCGGTTTAACAAATTTTCTGCAATGTATTTTATTAACCAAATTCTATTCAATAATTTTTTATTTTCTTTAATTTTTAATTTTTAAAAAACACTTTACCAAAATAATTAAAACAACTAATTTCACTTTTAATCATTAAATTATAAAAATCAAAACTATAATTTTGCGTAGCGGGAATAACAATCATCCGCCCGCAAACGCACACCGCGTCTCTTGAACTTCTATCACCTAAGTGAGTGCCTTCAAGCTACCCCCACTCTTTACATTGCCAAATTTCATTTTTCACTTAAAATCCTATGTACAGTGTATTTAAAAATTTACAAACTAATAATTTATAATAATAAAAACAAAATTCAAAATAATTATTATAGGTATCAAAATTTAACAAGACTACATTTAAAGGTTTTTTTAAATCTTATATTTTGTAGATTTTAAGATTAAGCAAAAAAAGTCTTGATGAAGCCGATTCGGGAAAAGTGATAAATTTATTATCCAACGATGTTCTTCGTTTTGATATGGCTCTACCATTTTTACCATATTTACTGATTACTCCACTCTTAATAATAGTAGCCACAATTTTCATTGGTTATCAAATGCAAGTAGGAGGAATCCTTGGAGAAGGAATACTAATAATGTCGACAATTCCTGTTCATAGTATGCAATTTATTTTTAATATGAAAATTAGTGCACAAATAATTATTTTCTTACAGTTTTTCTGGGAAATTTAATTGCGAAGCTTCGTCTGAAAGTAGCTAATAAAACAGACACCAGAGTAAAAAAGGTATCCGAAATAGTTTCAGGAATTCAAGTGATTAAATTCTATGCGTGGGAAGATGCATTCACCAAAGTCGTAAACGACATAAGAACCAAAGAAATTAAAACTATAATTGATGCTTCTCACATACGAGGTCTGATTTATAGTTCGTCTATATTTGTGGAACGGCTTAGTCTTTTCATAATTGTGGTGGTTTATGTTTTGATGGGAAATACAATAACAGCTTCCAAAGTTTTTTCGGTGTCTTTGATTATCAACATTTTGCAGTTAGCAATTTCATTGATTTTTCCGCTTGCTGTAAATATAAATGCCGAAGCTTTAGTTTCAATTAGACGTTTGCAAGAATTTCTGTTATACGAAGAAAAGTTTCTTCCGGCTATAACGTATAACACCTCGGAAGAAGTTTGTTTCAAAGATATTTGGGCTGCGTGGATTCCCAAAACACCGATTCTGAAAGGTATCAATTTGCACGTCAAACCGGGAAGTTTGTGCGCCGTGATAGGTCCTGTAGGAGTTGGAAAATCGTCACTCCTGCAATTGTTACTAGGCGAACTAGTACAAGAAAATGGAAGTATCACTGTGGGAGGTCATATATCGTATGCAGATCAAAAACCTTGGTTGTTTTCGTCGACAGTTAGACACAACATTTTGTTTGGGCAAGCATATAATAAAGAATTATACAGGAAGGTAATTCAGGTGTGCTCCTTAGAGGCAGACTTTGACGTTTTGCCTCAAGGAGATGAATCGTTGGTGGGTGAAAAGGGAATATCTTTGAGCGGTGGTCAAAAAGCAAGGATTAATTTGGCACGCACAATTTACAGAAATGCAGATATCTATTTATTAGACGATCCATTATCAGCAGTTGATGCACACGTAGGCAAGGAGTTGTTCGAAAACTGCATTCTGGACCATTTAAAAAATAAAACAAGAATTTTAGTAACCCATCAATTGCAGTATTTACATAAAGTAGATCATATTGTTGTTTTAAATAACGTAAGGTAATCGAAACTGTTAGTTTTCTTGCTTAACTTTTTCTTGAAGGGTAAAATAGAAGCGCAAGGGACGTTTTCTGATTTAATCAAACTTAATATCGATTTTACTAAATTATTGGTATCATCATCAACCAAATGGGAAGCGCCAAAATTGATCAAAAGAGAAAGAAAAGATTCCGTAGACGTATCAACGAGTTCTATAAGCTCATCTTTTTCAACATTTAAAAGTAAATCATCTAAGTTCATAACATCATTGGTAAGAAAAGACTTTTTTTAAACCAACGTAAAACCTTTTTGATAATTTTAGTCCAGCAGCAACATAGAAGACTTGGACGATGACAGTACTAGGTATGATAAAGAAATACGCGGTAAAGAAAAATCAGTATTTTTAGAGTACCTGAAATCAGCCAATAATTATTGCGCGTTGATTTCGACCATAGTTTTTCTAATTTTGGGCCAAACTTCAGTAAGCTGTGCGGACCTGTGGTTAACACTTTGGTAAAGATGAACAAAATAATTAGACACCACATTGAATCATTTTTATATTAGGACAACGCGGGAAAATTCGAACCCTAATAATCCTCGATGGTATTCTCTGGACATTTCAAATAACACGACCATATATATTTATACGGGAATATTGTTGACCTGTATTATATTATTAATAAATGTAGTAATATTTTACTATAAAGTAGTTAAGTGTGCTTCAACAAATTTGCACAATCGGATGTTTCAAGCACTTCTTCGGACGCCTTTAAAATTTTTCGAGACGACCCCGAGCGGTTCAATTCTAAACAGATTTTCTCGAGATATCGGCATAGTTGATGATATTCTTCCATCGATATTACAATTATCAATTCAGGTTAACTATCATGATTATGAGTTTTTCTTAAATTGCATAGAAAGTTTAAATCTGTTTTAGATAATTCTTCAAGGTGTTGGTATCGGCATTATTGTTTCAATCGCAAATCCATACATGATTATTGTAATACTTGTATTATTTCTTCTTATTAATAAGTTACGAAAATGCTATGTGGTTGTTGCCCGGATTATTAAACATTTAGACGGCATAAGTACATGATTTTCCAAATATGAATCCAAATGTTAATCTTGTAATTTTTAGCCAAAAGTCCTGTGTATTCTTATATAAATGCCACGTGGAATGGAATTACCACAATTAGAGTTAACGAAATGGAGTCTGTTTTGAGGAACGAATTTGATAATCTACAAGTAAGTTAACATTTTATAAAAAAATTTTGGACATTGATTATTTTAGGATACCCATACCTCCGCTTGGTATTTGTATATGGTATCTATGTCTGCATTTGGTATTTGGTTAGACCTACTAAGCTGCTGTTTACTATTTTGTGTAGTTTTCAGTTTCATATTACTGAGCAAATGTAAGTCGACCAAAAAGTTTAATTTTTATTTTGACAAAAAATTTTAGACAACGTGGTCAATGGTAGCTTTGCTGGGCTTGCAATCAGTCAAACTGCAACTTTGGCGGGGGTGCTTCAGTATGGCATAACGCAAATAGCCCAAACAGTCAGTCTTTTGACTTCAGTGGAAAGAGTTATACGATACACGAAATTGGATACAGAAGAATCTCCCGAGAAAAGCAAAAGTAAAATTCTTCATTATTATGAGGTTTGTCCCGGAATGATGATAAAATGATTTTTAGATAACAATGTGATGTTGTGGCCATACCAAGGAAAGATAACTTTTACTAATGTTTATTTAAGTTACTCTAATTCAGATCCACCGGTATTAAAAAATTTAAATTTTGTTATAAAACCCGAAGAGAAAGTAAGTAAATATTTTTCATAGATAGAAAATATCTTAAAAATTGAATTTTTAAGTATTTACTGTGATAGTTAGTAGTATGTAATGTTAAAATAAACAAACAAAACAAATATTAAAATATTGAATCTTAACTGTTAAGTAAAGAATACATACTTACATAGAAAAATCATATTTAAAAAACAATAAAAATTACAATAATTAACATAATATAACAGGTTTGAACTTAGAATATTTGAATAAACCAGAAAATAAATTTTGAAAAAATTACGTTATAAAAATGATAAAAATTTAAAATAAAAACTATGTATTTATTTTATTATGCCTTTATTTCACAATTATTTTTGATCAGTCGTATATAACATAAGAAAAACGTAAAAATAATGAAAAGCAAGAAAAACATATCAAACAAAAATTTAAAAAATTAAAATTATAAAAATCAAGAAATTTAAAAAAAATTTGACTTTAAATTGAATGTGACTTACCAAATAAAACCAAATAACTAAACTAAACAATGTCACGTGTTTTATTATATTTTTATATTATATTATTTTTCTATGTAAGTATGTATTCTTTACTTAACAGTTAAAATTCAATATTTTAATATTTGTTTTGTTTGTTTATTTTAAATACTTTTCACATCAACCTAATCTTCTTTTTACATTTAATATTAAGATTGGAATAGTTGGACGAACTGGTGCTGGAAAATCGTCTATAATTTCTGCATTGTTTCGACTTGTACCGATCGATGGCGTAATTATAATCGACGGAATTGATACCAGCACAATATCATTAAATTTACTACGGTCCAGCATTGCAATTATACCGCAAGAACCAGTTTTATTTTCTGAAACTCTGCGCTATAATTTGGATCCATTTGAGCAGTTTTCTGATGATCAAATATGGAAAAGTTTAGAAGAAGTACAACGAATCAAATTTTATTATTTTGCAGTATAATAGTTTTTTCTTTAGGTCGAACTTAAGGACATTGCGAATTCTCTCGATTTTGTAGTTAACGAAGGGGGCAGCAATTTTAGCATTGGACAAAGACAACTAATTTGTCTTGCACGAGCTATTTTGAGAAAATGTAGAATTTTAGTCTTGGATGAAGCTACGGCAAACGTGGATCATAGGTAACTTGCCAAAATTCTTCTATTATAATTACTTCAATGCCATTTTAGAACAGACGAATTAATCCAAAGGACGATTAGGAACAAATTTGTTCACTGCACTGTTTTGACAGTCGCTCATCGTTTAAATACAATAATGGATTCTGATAAAGTTATGGTTATCGATTCTGGACTGATCGTGGAATACAATCATCCGTACTTATTGTTAGAAAACGACAAAGGTTATTTTTATAAAATGGTAACAGAAAGCAATTTTGCACTTTTAAGTTCCATTGCAGAACAATCATACAAAAAGAGAAAAATGTCGTTATAAATTTTATTTTTATTTAATATCTAAGTTTTAATTACTTTGAAATAAAATAATATTGTTTTCTTGTATTTTGTTAAATGTGTGCATTATAATAAACTAATTCCCAGCTCACGAAATGTTTTATGTGACACTTTCACACATTTTTAAGACTAATTATTATTATTTATATAATAATTAACTACCAATTATTAGAAAAAGTGATAAAAATAAGTGGTTAGATAAACGAATAAAATACGAGAATTTCAACTTTTTTTAGCCTAATAGAAAATTAACCTAAAAAATGAATTTTTTTAAGTCGATAAGTGTGGTAGTTAGTATTATGTAATGTTAAAATAAACAAACTAAACAAAATATTAAAATAATGAATTTTAACTGTTAAGTAAAGAACACATACTTACATGGAAAAAAAAAAATAAAAACAACAATAAATAACATTTAACAGGTTTGGACTAAGAATATTTGAATAAACAAGAAAATGAATTTTGAAAAAATTCATTTTTCAAAAAAGTTGTTTTTATTGTTTTTTTAAATATTATTTTTCTATGTAAGGATGTATTTTTTACTTAACAGTTAAAATTTATTATTGTAATATTTTATTTAGTTTGTTTATTTTTTTTCTTTAGCCTTCCTTTAAAGCATTTAAACATCAGCTTACTATTATATAGTAGTAAGCAAATATTAATACCAAAGAATTAAAAACAAAGTTGCCTTGATGTTTAGGCATTGTAAATATTGCGCCAATATTGGCACAATATTGAACTAAATTTTATCCAATATTGGTACAATATTGATTTCTTATATTTCCATAAGATTGGAAAACAACATTGCACCAATATTTTATGAAGATTAGCAGACAATATTGGTTTAACGGTAGTGCAATATTCCTAAATTTTCGCAATATTGATAAACAATATTACAGCAATATTTAATAAAGATTGGCACACAATATTAGTGTTATATTGATTTTCAATATTACAGCAATATTGCACTATATGAAATAATTATGAATTTGCACCAAAGAAGATGAAAATCGGTAGGCAACTTTGGCCATTGGACATATTGGTCAGTGACTTGTTTACTCTACTTCAAACAATTGAAAAATATATTTTTTAATTTTCTATTAGAGGTTTTTTTTTTAAGCTATAAATAACATATTTTTTGCAAATTGTGGGGCTAAAGTAGTTACTATCCACCCCAATTTGCGGGTTTAAAATAGCATTTTTTTGTTCTAGGGCAAAAATGTAGTCACAGCGAGCAAAAAAGAAGGCTAGCGGGCAAAAATAAAAAAAAGGTGTTATATTTTTACCTGATACCTAAATACGGGTATTCAGGTATCACCTGAATTCCTGAGGGTATTCAGGTATTCAGGTATTAAAAAATTAAAAATTAAGCTTTGCGTTTCATAATTAATAGAGTTCCTACTTTTACCTCTTGCAATTGCAAAAAATAGTATATGCACCTCGGGGATAAAGTGACTTTTGGCCTGAGGATAATTGCTGTTCTCGACTAATGCCTTGTGCAAACAAACCTTTACCCTCAGGTGAGAAATTGGTCACTTTATTTCCTTGTTGCATAATGTACTATTAAAGTACTCGCTCGCTGTGCTCGGTAGTAACAGCCCCGAGCCGAGGAAAAATTTGAAAATACAACTTTCACGACGCAAAATTTTTTCAAGAAGTTCCCGGTTAGTAAAACTTTACTTTTCTAAACTTGTTGTTTAATATACTATTTTTACTATTAAATATTTGTATGTAATTTTTTAAATGAATTTACATCTAATCTTAAAATATTAATTACATAATTACTAAGGTACCGACGGGTAATAAGGCCCATCGGATAATAAGATCCACTTTTGAAATTGGTGCCTAAATTTCACCTGATAAATTTGTTCATCTAGTATAACTTTCTATAGATCTCTAGCCATGTGCTGCCATTTAACAGTTTTCAGATTAATCTAAATGAGGAAACTTATCAACCGGTTTATAGTTACGTTGAAGTACCGCAGGCGCTGTGATGTAAGTACTGTTTTTAGGCACATAAACTAAAGTTATCGCGTTCATTTTTTGCAAAAAAGATTAGCGGGTGTTCTTCCTCCTGTTCATTTATTGCAGTTCAAGAAATTAACTCTCCTTTTACTTTTAGTAGCTAAAAACCTGCAAATATCTCGGCGGAAAATAAGGCCCACAAAAGCAAAAGCATGAGCATTATTTGAGTATAAGTATGGCTGTATGAGTGCTTCCAATATTACAAGTGGGTTTCAAAGCACTGAAATATTTCCATTGAACCCTGATGCCATTCCGGAGACTGCATTTTCACCTTCACTTCCGACTAGACGATCAAGCCACAAAAATTCTGCTGAACCCTCAATCGCCATGGCCGTGGACAACAATTTTACAAAAGATGTTCCATCTTCAGATGATGAAGATAATGTCCCTCTAATTTTTCGTAAGAATAAAACAAGAGATGGTAAAATCCAACAAGAATGTTCTTGTGGAACAGAAAAATTATCA
Source organism: Cantharis rustica (assembly GCA_911387805.1). Taxonomy (NCBI): domain Eukaryota; kingdom Metazoa; phylum Arthropoda; class Insecta; order Coleoptera; family Cantharidae; genus Cantharis; species Cantharis rustica. Next base: position 47,686,258 of record OU426879.1, on the reverse strand, counting down.
CTTTCAAAGACAACATCTGATTCGCCAGTTGCAAGTTCTTCAGACGTTCACAGTGAAAATGTCCAAGCGTTCTGTAGTTTTACTGAACTCTTAAAAACACTTGTTTTGACGACAAAAGCGAGTGGTAATAGAAAAACAACCCCGAAAACCCCAGCGCAAAGAACGTGGGCAAGAAGAAAATTATTCTTTTGAAAAAGAAAGACAAGGACGAAAAATGGTTTTGCACAGTATGCAATGAAAACTTTGTTGAAAACATGCGTTCTTGCGCAATGTGCAAATGTTGGGTTCGTGACGATTATGTTGGACTAAGCAAAGGGGACACAGAAGTTTTTGTTTGTCCTAATTGCGAGCTTTGAAATTTATTGTTCAGACTGATTTTGTTCAGTTTTTTATTCGGGGTTTACTAAGTTTTTTATTCAGCTTTTGTTACTTTTTACTATGCACTTAGTCTTAATCTAAAAATTGAATAAAGCATTTATTTGCTGACTTCTAATTATTATTTTTAATAACACTTGCAGTGAGCTTTATTTTCCACCTGTTCATTTTTCAACATTTTTTTCAATCACTTCAATTAACAAGCATTAATCTGAATTTCTGGTAGAAATGTTAGTTTTTGGTCACTAATACTATAAAGAACATAATTCCAAAAAGAAACATTAAAAAAAATTTTTTAATGCAAAATATGTTAGGCAGGCCTTATTACCCGCAGGTACCTGATAGATAAACTTGTATTTCCAATTACTACACACACGTCGATATCAGTAACAAAGAAAAAAATTTAATTACAGGTATAAGTAGCTAAGCAGTAAAATAAAATTTTATAAGGTTTTTTTGAAAAGTGAAAAATGTATGCCAGTGAAATTAAATCAGGAAATCCTCATCCAGCTAAAACAGCCAGCTTGTTTTCAACCCTGACATTAGCGTAACTATTTGCAACACATTTACAAATTGATGAAATAAAACCAGGATATTTCAGATGGTTTAGAAAAGTATGCCATTTGAGTATTAACAAAACTTTCAATATCGATGACCTGTATGAATGTTTAGAAGAAAATAAATGTGAAACATTGGGGATCAAACTGGAAAAAAATTGGAACCAGGAAATATTACTGGCAAAAACTCGAAACACAAATCCAAGCTTATTGAAGGCTATCGTCAAAACATTTATTTGGAAATATTTATTTTACAGCTCGATATACTTTTTTCAACTTGTGATTATGATGTAAATAATAAAATGAGCAATTATACTCATTTTTATATTTCTTGTTGTTTCAGGATTGCTAAACCTATCATATTGGAAATTTTGATTAATCTATTTTCCTTACGTAGAGATGAAAATTCTAACAAAACCATGCTTTTGTATTTATATGGAGGATGTTTGGTCCTTGTCACTCTCTTAGGAATTATTATTGAGCATCGTAGTATTTTATTACTTTCCCGAATCGGAATGCAACTTACAAATGCATGCTCGTTTCTAGTGTACGGTAAAGTAAGTGAAAATTTTTAAGCGCTCGACAAGTTGGGTCTGATCTGATCTGATCGGAACGGATCAGATTAGAACCTATTGTTTTGTTTCTTGTTTTAACGCACCATTGTTACAGATCTTACGTTTAAGTAATAAATCTTTAATGAATGTGGCATCGGGGCACGTAATAAATTTACTTGCTAACGATATTCATAAGTTGGATTCATTAACATCGTTTTTAATGCATTTGTGGATTGCTCCAATATTTTTTGTCGTATCCACTATTATTGTTTGGAACCAAATGCAATTTGCTGGAATAATTGGAATAGCCTTTCTTATAATAGTACTAATTCCAGTAAATGGTTTGCCAGTACATAATGTTATACTTCAAAACCATATTAAATATTTTTGTTGCAGTGCTAACTACCAGTTTAATAACAAAATGGCGTTTCGACTCATTGAAAATTTCCGATAAGAGGATTACACAAATAACAGAAATGTTATTCGGAATGAAGACGATAAAAATGTACGCTTGGGAAAAACCATTTTTAAGGTTAGTTAAAACCATCCGCAAGCAGGAAATGAAAATTATTTCAAAAATTTTATATCTACTTGGAATATTTTATTGCTCCGAAGTTTTTGTCGAAAGGCTGATACTATTTATTATTTTGGTAACTTTCGTTTCAATGGGAAATTCCTTAACAGCGGACAAAGTTTTTTCGACATCTTTGATTATTAATATTTTGCAAAGTTCCGCTGCGGTGTCATTTCCACTTGCGTTAAATGTTGGTGCAGAAGTTTTAATTTCTATTAGAAGATTACAAAAATTATTACTACTGGAAGAAAAGCCCGTTTCTTCCATAAACCACACCACTTCGGGCGAAATATCTTTCAAACTCGTAAGTTTTTCTCATACACCTCCAACTAAAGTTCTCAAGAATATAAGTGTCAACATTAAACCAGGAAGTTTGTGCGCTATCGTAGGGCCTGTTGGTTCCGGTAAATCGTCAATGTTGCATTTGATGATGGGTGAATTAATACAAGACGAAGGTAGCATCATAGTAGGAGGAAAAACTGCGTATTGCTCGCAAAAACCGTGGTTATTTTCCTCAACAGTTAAGCAAAATATTTTATTTGGTCAATCGTATAACGATAGGCTGTACAAAAATACTATCAAAGTATGTGCTTTGGAAAAAGATTTAGAATTGTTCCCAGAAAAAGATCAAACTATTATTGGCGAAAAAGGTATAAAAATAAGCGGAGGACAAAAAGCAAGAATCAGTTTAGCACGGACTATTTATAGAGAATCCAATATTTATTTGCTTGACGATCCGTTTTCTGCTCTCGATGCCAGCGTAGGTAAAGAAATATTTGAAAATTGCGTCATGCAATTTTTAAAAAATAAAACGAGAATATTGGTGACTCATCAATTGCAATATTTAAAAACTGCAGATTACATCATAGTTGTGAATGAGGTCAGCAGATAAATAAAAAAATTAGTTTAAAATTTAAAATGAAAATTTGATACTTACAGGGAAAAATCGAGGCTCAAGGAACATACCAAGAATTACTACAAATTAATAGTGGATTTGCCAATTTGTTTGCGAATAGTACGGAAGGTAATAAATCATCACATGAAGAAAGACATTTAGAAAGTGTAAAAAATGTATATTCCGAAAGCATAACGAAAAGAGAAGAAACTGAAGTTATAAAATCCGAAAAATTTATTTACTGGAAATACATTAAATATGGAAAAAATACTTTTGTACTCTGCATAGCCATATTTTTTCTGATGCTTGGTCAATTTTGTGGAAAGGTTTCGGAATTTTGGATCACCGCTTGGTAATATTACATTTTGTAATAAGAACAAGTATGTAATTGGGTTAAAAAAGGATTTTCCAGAATTTGTTGTCAAAATTTCCATCAAATGTCAGTCACGATGAATCACTATTTTCTACTGATGCGGAGTATATGTACATTTACGCAGCTCTGATAGGTGGTTGTATAGTTTTTCTGGTAATGGGATCTATAAATTTTTATAAACATTCAACGTGGGCTTCTAAAAATTTGCACAAGCACATGCTTACATCCCTATTTCAAACTTCCGTTGAGTTTTTTGATACCGAGCCGAGTGGAAAAATGCTAACCAGGCTTGCTCGAGATACTGCAATAGTGGATGAACGTTTACCTACGGCAATCTATAGAGGAGTACAAGTAAAATTGACTTATTTAACCCTGCCCAAACCCTAAAATTTTGTTTAGACAATTTTAGCTTCCATTGGAATTTTAATTGTGGTACTGATTACCAATCCATACATGTTTGCAGCTGTTATAATTTTATTTGTGCCATGTAATAAATTAAGACGCTACTACAGCAGTGCGAGCAGATTGATCAAATTTTTAGAATCTACAAGTAAGTTTAGTTTTCCAATTGGAACATCAAAATTCGTGATTATTAATAATTTTAGCCGCAAGTTATGTGTTTTCGTACATAACTGCTACATTTGACGGCGTCGCCACGATAAGGAATTCCGAAACGGAAAACGTCTTAAAAAACGAATTTAACTTGCTTCAAGTTAGTTACTCTTGTGAACATTTTCAAACTTCCGAAATTAAATAAGCAATATTATTTCAGGATCGCTGTTCCTCAGCTGCTTACTTATATTTGGTATCGCAATCAGCATTTGCTATGTGGATCGACGCTATATGCTGTTTTCTGTTACTTTGCGTAATTTTTGGTTTTATTGTTATGGTCCAATGTAGGTTACTTTAAAAATAATTATTTAATTTCTTACACTAAATTTTACAGACAATATTGTTAATGAAGCTTACGTCGGATTGGCTATATCTCAAACTTTAATACTTTTGGGAATTGTTGCCAGTGGATTAATTAAAATTACCGATGGAATAGTTGACTTGACATCTGCAGAACGAATATTAGAATACACAAAATTACATAGAGAAGAATTTTTGATATCAAGTAAAAGTAACGCGAAGTTATGGCCACACGAAGGACGATTACGGTTCCTTAACGTATCCTTAAAATATTTTTCATCTAAAAGTCTCATTCTAAGAAATTTAAATTTAATCATAAATCCGGGCGAAAAAGTAAATTTATGAAAATTATTTTACCACTTTCATAGCCAATAAATAATTTTAAGGTTGGAATTGTTGGTCGCACCGGAGCAGGAAAATCTTCCTTAATATCCGCACTGTTCAGATTGATAAGGTTTCAAGGAAGTATTATATTAGATGATAGAGATATTCAAACTGTACCGCTAGAAGAACTACGTTCCAATATATCGGTTATTCCTCAAGATCCAATATTATTTTCTGGAGCTCTTAGGTATAACCTGGATCCTCACCAACAATGTTCTGATGAAGAAATATATAACGCATTGAGAGATGTAAGTATGAATTAATGATAAAATATTATCCAATTAAACATAATTGATTTTAAAATAATAGGTTCAACTAAGAGATGCAAATCTTTCCCTGGATTATTTAGTTAATGAAGGAGGTAGTAACTTCAGTGTTGGGCAACGACAACTAATTTGCTTAGCAAGAGCTATTTTGAGGAGAACAAAAATCTTAGTCTTAGACGAGGCTACAGCAAATGTCGATTACAAGTATTAGAAGGTAAAAAATTAAGCTAAATTTTTTACTAGCCACATGTTTCAGAACTGATGAGTTAATTCAAGAAACCATTAGAAAAAAATTTAACAAATGCACTGTACTAACAATTGCACACCGTTTGCACACAATAATGGAGTCGGATAAAGTTTTGGTTATGGAGAAAGGCCAAATTGTGGAATTTGATCATCCATCTGTGCTATTAAAAAATAAAAATGGTTATTTTTATAAATTGGCAAGTGAAACAAATGTTCACAGCAATTAAGTTGAAATATGAATTTTCAAAGTGTAAGCCTAATGATTGATTAACTTACTATTTAATAAATTATTCGAAATATTTTAATTATTTAATCGCGAAATCAAACCACACCCCGAAATACAATAATTAATTATGTGCGTGTTTGCAAAACAACACTAGGTTACTAATACCCTTTTTTCTTAATTATACGTAATTATTAGAAAAAGCTGCTACACTTACTATACAAGATGCACATCTGATTGGTTGAATAATATTTAAACATATTTTTCGAGTACCATACACTATATGTACAGTATGTAGATAAACCAATCTGACTTGCTAAGGAATATAATAATTAATAGATACATTAGACAATAATATTGTAATGATACGTGACTCTTATTTATTAAATCTCACGGATCTGCAGGTTCTTCGAATAATGGTTACAATTAAGACAATCAAACAATTGACGATATAAATATTAACGTTTATTTGCAACCTGATAATTAATAACAATAATACAAAAGCAGGACTCACACGATTTGTCGACCAGCTAATACCGTCGAACATAAACAACTCTTCTTTACAACTTAATTCTTCTTCTTCTTTTTTATTTAGCACCTACTTCAACTAGGAACTATTTTCACTTGCTCGTACACCTTCTTCTTATTCTTTGTATCTAATACAATGCAGTCGAACTCTTATTCAGCCCCGTGCCGATATTAATTTCCACTCACGGAAAAACTGTAGCTTCAAAGCCCCTTGAGTAAGCTTCCCAAACAAATCTATCAATCTTCATTAACTATCGCCACGCTCTGAATTATTTTAATCCGCACGACCGTTTTGGATTGCTCTCTAAAATTTACTAGAACACGACTGTTCTCAAATGCTCTTCAAAAATGACTCAAACACGACTGTTCTCAAACGCTCTTCAAATCCGACTTGAACACGACTGTTCTCAAACGCTCTTCAAATACGACTTGAACACTACTGTTCTCAAACGCTCTTCAAATACGACTCAAACACGACTGCTCTCAAATGCTCTTCAAATACGACTCCAACACGACTGTTCTCAAACGCTCTTCAAATCCGACTCGAACACGACTGTTCTCAAACGATCTTCAAATACGACTCGAATACGACTGCTCTCAAATGCTCTTCAAATACGACTCGAACACGACTGTTCTCAAACGCTCTTCAAATCCGACTCGAACACGACTGTTCTCAAACGCTCTTCAAATCCGACTTGAACACGACTGTTCTCAAACGCTCTTCAAATACGACTTGAACACGACTGTTCTCAAACGCTCTTCAAATACGACTCGAACACGACTGCTCTCAAATGCTCTTCAAATATGACTCGAACACGATTGCTCTCAAACGCTCTTCAAATCCGACTCGAACACGACTGTTCTCAAACGATCTTCAAATACGACTCAAACACGACTGCTCTCAAATGCTCTTCAAATACGACTCGAACACGACTGCTCTCAACTGCTCTTCAAATACCGCTCGAACACGACTGTTCTCAAACGCTCTTCAAATCCGACTCGAACACGACTGTTCTCAAACGCTTTTCAAATCCGACTCGAACACGACTGTTCTCAAACGCTCTTCAAATACGAATCGAACACGACTGCTCTCAACTGCTCTTCAAATACCGCTCGAACACGACTGTTCTCAAACGCTCTTCAAATCCGACTCGAACAGGACTGTTCTCAAACGATGTTCAAATACGACTCAAACACGTCTGTTCTCAAACGCTCTTCAAATACGACTCGAACACGACTGCTCTCAAATGCTCTTCTAATACGATTCGAACACGACTGTTCTCAAACGCTCCTCAAATCCGACTCGAACACGACTGTTCTCAAACGATCTTCAAATACGACTCGAACACGACTGCTCTCAAATGCTCTTCAAATCCGACTCGAACACGACTGTTCTCAAACGCTCTTCAAATCCGACTTGAACACGACTGTTCTCAAACGCTCTTCAAATACGACTTGAACACGACTGTTCTCAAACGCTCTTCAAATACGACTCGAACACGACTGCTCTCAAATGCTCTTCAAATATGACTCGAACACGATTGCTCTCAAACGCTCTTCAAATCCGACTCGAACACGACTGTTCTCAAACGATCTTCAAATACGACTCAAACACGACTGCTCTCAAATGCTCTTCAAATACGACTCGAACACGACTGCTCTCAACTGCTCTTCAAATACCGCTCGAACACGACTGTTCTCAAACGCTCTTCAAATCCGACTCGAACACGACTGTTCTCAAACGCTTTTCAAATCCGACTCGAACACGACTGTTCTCAAACGCTGTTTAAATACGAATCGAACACGACTGCTCTCAACTGCTCTTCAAATACCGCTCGAACACGACTGTTCTCAAACGCTCTTCAAATCCGACTCGAACAGGACTGTTCTCAAACGATGTTCAAATACGACTCAAACACGACTGTTCTCAAACGCTCTTCAAATACGACTCGAACACGACTGCTCTCAAATGCTCTTCTAATACGATTAAAACACGACTGTTCTCAAACGCTCCTCAAATCCGACTCGAACACGACTGTTCTCAAACGATCTTCAAATACGACTCGAACACGACTGCTCTCAAATGCTCTTCTAATACGATTCGAACACGACTGTTCTCAAACGCTCCTCAAATCCGACTCGAACACGACTGTTCTCAAACGATGTTCAAATACGACTCGAACACGACTGTTCTCAAACGCTCTTCAAATCCGAATCGAACACGACTGCTCTCAAATGCTCTTCAAATACGACTTTTCATTGACCTTTGTTTATTATCCTTTATCACTTTTAGTTTCTTATTTCTTGTAATCTTTTCATTGGTTCTTGTTGTTTTGATTTTAATCAAGGTTCTTTCTGCTGAAAATGTAGATCAAATGTGACCTGCTGGTTTTAATTTGCGTGTGTGCCCAAATTTAAATAATAAATAACATAATAAAAATACAAAACTTAAATTAAATACAACGATACCAATTAAACAAATTAAACTAACAAAATCTTAACATAACGAAACGCAATATTAAGTAGCGCGTCACGGGTTAACATACGAGGTATATAAATAAAAGAAATCCTGCTTTATATATTTTTATCGGGTTGCATCGTCAATCTTTTAATTGCTCAAATGCACAACCACCTCTTATTATGCCTTATGTGAACACAACAATATATTGTAAATTTTCGTAGAAATTATCAAAACAGTTGTTTGCTTGGGTCAGCCCTAACGTGCAGGAGCAATTGGGAATTTTCAAAAGTCGAGGATTCAGATTGTAGATGAGCAGATGTTCAAAGAATAAAAAATTAATTACTAGTTTGTCAAATTTTCGCCGTATATGGGACTCTTTAGGGTCACTTATTAAATCAAGTGCGGTATCTTATCTTCGCAATCATACGTCGTTTTTATTGAAACTAATTTTACCTCTTAAATTCAACTTCAATTACTTTCCATAAGAAAATCTAACAAAAAAAAAATCTAATTTAATCATCAAAAAATATCTCCACTCGCAAATATTTATACAATTTAATCTTCAGTAAAATTTTATCAAATTCTTCGCACTCACTTTAATCGTAAGATTTAAATATTCAAAAACAAACTTACAAATTTCGAACCATTTTTGCACAAAGATCAAAATTCCTTGGAGCTAAAACAAATAAAAAAAAACCGTTATTTTCTCTACTTGATTCCTCACCTTGCACTTTTATCAAATTTACCAAAACAAATTTACAATTATAAAATTTTCCTAAAAGAGCACAGGGTGGGTCCAAATCGTTTTGTAACATGACATTTTGCCTTCTTGTGAATTGAAGTTATGGGCGCAGCTCAGAATAAAAATTCACAACTCCTGTGTTGTGCTACATATCAAAAATTATTAAAAATTATTAAAATCAAATTATTTACAATATTAGCAATTTAAAAATATGAAAAATAAAATAAATTCAGAAATCAAATGTTTTTTAACTTTACCTTCGTCTTTATGAACATCGTCAGCAGAATGAACAGGAGCATTTGTTGTAACAGTTATTAAAATTTCTTTAAAGTTGTTATTCTTACTTTCAGATGGTAATTTTGTCGACTCTTTCATTTTCTCAGTTTCTTTTGCATTTTCTACATCTACTTTATCTTCTTTAATTTTATCAATTTTTAGTGTTTTCAGTTTCATTTGTTACCATAAGATTTTCTATCTCAATTTTAACATCCTTTTTTTATTTCATTTTTTTTTCTACTTCTTCTTGTTCCAGTAGTTCTTACTTTTTTAAAAATTGTTTTTCTTTTTCCAATGACTCATCCTTTCTTTGTTTTTCTCGTTCTAATGATTCTTCTTTTTTAACCGATTCATTTTTTTTCAATAGCTCCTTCTTTTTCAAATAATTCAGTTCTTTCTTGATGCATCGGTTCATTTTTTTCTTGCTCTTCTATCAATAATTCTATTTTTTATGCATTTTGTTCACGATTTTTATTTTTTTAACTATATTTCTCTTTGTTGTTTGTCATCTTTTATCACTGGTTTATTTTCTTTCTTGGTATTTACCCTTAATCAAGCTTTTTGATTTTCTTGTCTCAGCAATTCTTTTTTTCCTCGGATTTCGTTTTTTCTTCTAGTCGTCGTTGTTTTCTTTCTTGTTTTTCTCTAGCAATTCTCTTAACATGGTCATTATTTGCTTCATTTCTATCTCCAACATTTTCATTTTGTTTTCTTGAATCTCAAAATATTATTAAACAAAGTCAAGACAAAAGTCAAGTCAAGTCAAGTCAAGACAAAGTCAGATAATCAAATCGAGCAAAAAATAGGTGGTAATATGTTTCGAGCCCCACGTTCTGGCGCCAAAAGTTATTATGAGGTATTTGCAGAAAAAATATTAAAATAATGAAATTAAATTAAAACATTAAAATAATAACCTTAAAAATTTCATTGGGACACGTGACATTGTTTGGTTCTAGTTTGGTAAGTCACATTCAATTTTAGTAATTTTTTTTTTAATTTCTTGGTTTCTTATGTTAAATACTACTAATGATCAATAAATAATTATTGTGAAATAGGGGCTTTTATATCGTATTACAAAGTTTTTATTTTAAAGTTTCATCATTTTTATAACGTAATTTTTTCAAAAATTTATTTTCTTGTTTATTCAAATATTCTTAGTCCATACCTGTTAAACAATTTTTATTGTTTATCTACTTCCGGTAAATAAATGCGTACTTATCTCCATCAAATGGCGTGGATATGATCGCGGTTACTTACTGCATTGATTAATATTTGTAAAATTCCCAAGGGAGGTAATATTATCTGACGTTTATACGGCCCTACGACCCTACGGCCCTCTGGCTTTTAAATCTTTCGCCGGTAATGCATCTCATATCTCCCGCGTAGATAATATACTATTTTCTTTAAATATTATTTTTCTATGTAAGTATGTATTCTTTATTTATAATCAGTTAGTAACCGACACATCCCTGACTTTTAAAAGTTGGGAGGCAGTTTATTGGAACGAAGTTTTGGAACAAAGTTCCTTATGGGAGGATGCGAAGGGGGTACCCTAATCGGAAAAAAACGTCCGTAACGAAAATGCGTAGGATTTTTTATCGCTCGATAATTACACCATCTGGTGGTCAAAAGTGGAACATCTGCTCAGCATTAGTACATATTTGGAAACCTCGATTTCTCTAGAAAAAAAGTCGCCTTCACCGGGATTCGATCCCTCGGCTAAAATGTATAGTCGGTGCTCTTCGCTCAACGCCACAATGGGTATCGTTAAAATTAATAGTGTTTAATTTGCAATTAATCATGAATTTTTTAATTTAATATTATAACGGCAGAGCACCCTGTATATGTAATTTTATTGAAACTAATTTGCAATATTCAAATTCACTAATTCAACAAAATGTAAAAATAGATTAAAACTTTAATAAAGATGACAACTGGGTTGCACGTGCACCAAAAAAATGCAATATCACAAAACCTACTTTAATGTAGGAAACAAATACAATTAATTTATGCATATTTTGCAAGGTGACAAATCCTTTTAAATTATAAGTTAATTACCTATTTAATATCTGTATATAAATTTGTTAATTTAGCACTTGTTAATTTCATATATAAGTATGTAAATTTCGTTAAATAAATTGAGTATCATTCGATCTCCGAACCAGCGAGTTTTATTCTACCAACAAGGTGACTTTTGAGATCCAAGCCTAAAAATTTGTTAGTGAGGCTGCTAACACTCAGAAGTCATCCGCCCTCTTCAAAATCTTTTCACCGAGCCAATAACAAAACACAGCCAACAACAAGATATTCATGGTCCTTCGAACCTAGAAGAAGATCAAAATCGTTCAAGCAAACAAGAAGAACATGGTCTTTTGAAGAAAATAACAAACCAGCAGAAGAAAAAACAGTCCACAAAGAAGAATCAGCTCCAGTGTCCAACAGCGGCAGAGTCAACATCAAGAATAACAAAAAATAATCAGCTCCAGTGTCCAACAGCGGCAGAGTCAACATCAAGAACAACAAAAAATAATCATCTCCAGTGTCCAACAGCGGCAGAGAATCAATATCAAGAATAACAACATAATCAACTCCAGTGTCCAACAGCGGCAGAGTCAACATCAATAAGAACACCAACACCAGCATCTGATCAACACTAAACCAACAATTCAATTAAGAAAACATGAGCGAAGAACAAAAAATGGAAAAGGCCAACGAAATAGCAGTACATCAAGAAGAAATCGGGAAAGCAATAAAAACAATTTTATCAAATGCAAAAAAGGATTCGTCAACAAGAAAAACAGAACAATACATCCGAAAACGGGAAGAAGAACTAGCAGAGCATATCGCAGAAGCAAGAAAAAATCATATCAAATTTCAAGAATTGGAATTACCTCAACACACGTATATCACCACCAAATATTTTGAAGCAATCGAGAAAAAATATAGAGAAGCGATGGAATACTTAGAAACCTGTCAAAAAGCTGAAGAAGTAACAAAACAAACAACTAGCAAAGTCCAAATTTATCAAGAAAAACCACTACAAGAAAAGGAAAACAGAAAAGAAATGAAGCTAAACCAAATAATACGCATCAGAAAACAACATGTGAAAATCGAATATCTAACCGAAACATTGGAAACTACAGCAACCAAATTAAGAGAAGAAACCAAGAAAACTACGTTCGAGAGAATAAGAAACAAAATAGAAGTCCAATGGGATGCCATAAGAGAACTTCATGAAGATATAATGGTGTACGAAGAAAATTTTGAAAGCAACTACTTCAAAAACAACACGTTTAAGAAAACTGAAGAAAAATTTGAAGAAATAATGGATAAATTAGAAGAAAAACTAAGTCAAGGTCCAACACAAAAACCCAACATAGCATTGCCGAAAATAGAACTACCTTGCTTTAGTGGAGGATATGAAGCATGGAGCACCTTCTACGACATTTTTCAAAAAGTAATACATGCCAACACAGCGATCACCAAAACCGAGAAGATGCAATATTTAAAAACGCACGTAAGAGGAGAAGCAAGTAGATTAATACAACATCTATTGATCACGGAAGAAAACTACGACACAGCATGGGAAATATTAATCAAGAGATATCAAAACAAAAGATTAATAATTACAAAATTAATGGATCAAATAATGAATCTACCAACAATTCGTCACGAGAATTTAAAACAACTGCGCCATATACACGACACCGTTCACGAATGTTTAAAAGCAATAGAAAATCAAGGCATCGAAATTGAAAATTGGGGTCCAATGATCGAGCGATGGGTCAGCCAAAAGTGGGATCCAGAAACGAACAGGATTTACGAGCAAACAATAGCAAACAACCACGAAGTGCAGTCATTAACATCAGTACTGGAATTTTTAGAAAAAAGATGTCAATCAATCGAATCAGCAGATAATCGAAGCAATGGGTACCAAACAAAAAATTTAACTTTTCAAAAATACGTACCAGGAATTTTTAGGCAGATCAGATGTATCTGTTGTAACCAGCAACACAAAAGTTACGAATGCATCAAATTTATAAATATGGATCCAACGGAAAGAAGAGAAGTCATCAAAGAAAACAAAGGATGTTTCAATTGTTTATATCGACACGATTCACCGTGCACTAGCATAAGAAGTTGTAATAAGTGTGGAAGAAAACATCATACATTATTGCACGAAGAACGAAGACCACCATCAGCCATAAGATACGGTAATGCAAAACCAGCACCAACGTTTTCCAAACAATACAATTACAATCCAAGACAAAGATATTTCAATTCAAATTCAGGAACAACAATAAAAAACCAACCATTATCAGCAGGCGAAAAACAAATCAGTACAAACAGAGAAGCGGCAAATAATCAAGTTTCAAAAAATTCATATTCAGCAAACCGCAATGAAAGTATAGTATTATTAGCAACGGCTTTAGTACGCACAACAGCTCAAAATGGCAACATGGAATATTTAAGAGTGTTAATTGATTCTGGAAGCCAAGCAGCACTGATGAGTGAAGAAGCAGCTCAACGTATTGGATATCCAAGGCAGAAAATTTTAGCAGAAATATCGGGAATAAGTGATGATAGTCCAAAAGTTTCAAAATTCAAGATGCAAGCAACAATAAAACCAAGATTTCCAAGCGAATTTTCACTAAGTGTTAATTTCATAATACTACCAAAACTAACAAAAAATCACCCCAACCAGCAATTAAATATGGAACTATCACAAGCATGGGACAATAAATTACTAGCCGATCCAACATTCAACCAACCAGGACCAATAGACGCAATATTAGGAGCCGAAGAATTAGGACGAATCATACAACATGGTCTTCAAAAAATTAACGATGGAATAATAAGTCAAGAAACGAAACTAGGATAGATTTTGTCAGGAAGCATGCAACAAACAATCAATAAACCAATCGAGATAATTAGCATGATTAGTCGCTGCGAAGAAGATAACAAGCTACAGAAATTTTGGGAATTAGAAGAAGTCGAGAACGAAAAACCAATATCCGAAGAAAACAAAAAATGTGAAGAACATTTTGAAAAGAACACAAAAAGAAGTGAATTTGGCAATTACGTAGTGAAAATACCATTTAGAGAAGATCCACCTCAACTAGGAGAATCAAAACAAAGAGCTTTAGCAAGATTTCACCAATTAGAAAAGAAACTAGAAAAATCAGAAAATCAAGAACTTAAAAAACAATACAACGCATTTATGGAAGAATATTTAAAACTGGGTCACATGGTACCTACGCACCGCTATAATCAAGGAAAATACTACATTCCGCATCAACCAGTGATTAGAGAAGAAAGTACAACCACCAAGCTAAGAGTAGTATTTGACGCATCATCAAAAACAACTAATGGTAAAAGTTTAAATGAAACAATGCATATCGGTCCAAGGCTGCAACAAGAACTAAGAGATATACTACTAAGATGGAGAAAACATCCAGTTGTGTTTTGTGCAGATATCGAAAAAATGTACAGGCAAATCAAAACCTCAAAAGAAGATCAACAATTTCAACACATAATTTGGAGATTCCACATAGATCAACCAATACAAGAATATCAACTGACTACAGTAACATATGGAACAGCATCAGCACCATATCTGGCAATTAAAACTCTGCAGAAATTAGCCCAAGATGAAAAAGAAAAATATCCAAAAGCAGCAAAAATAGCACTACAAGATTTTTATGTGGACGATTTAATGTCGGGAGCAGAATCAATAGAAGAAGCACAACAACTACAAGATGAAATAATAAAATTATTGCAATCCGGAGGTTTCAATTTAAGAAAATGGGCAAGCAATCACCAAGAAGTATTAGAAAAGCTACCAGCACAACTGAAAAACATGAATATCACGGAAATAGCAAATCAAGATATACACAAAACGTTAGGAATATATTGGGCACCACACAGCGACACGTTCCAATTTAAAACAAAAACAACAAGTTTCAAAAAGGCAACGAAGAGAAAAATTTTATCCGAAATATCAAAAATATTCGATCCACTAGGCTGGTTGTCACCAGTAATAATAATAGCAAAATTGATAATTCAAGAACTATGGATACAGAAGTTAAATTGGGATAAACCGGTTCCAACAACAATTAACGAAAAATGGACAAAATATTATACATCTTTAGAAGAACTACAAGAAATAAAAATCCCAAGATGGATAAATACAACAACGAAAAGTGAAGAAACAGTCGAATTACACGGATTTTGCGATGCATCTGAAAAAGCATATGGAGCAGTAATTTATGTACGAGTCAAATCAGAAGGAACAATTAAGACCACATTATTGATCGCTAAATCGAAAGTAGCGCCCATCAAAATAAAAACATCAATACCACGACTAGAATTGTGTGCAGCAGTACTTTTGGCTAAATTAATGGTACACGCACGGCAAGCGCTTGAAATTGCAAACGTTCAACAAATGGCATGGACAGATTCGACAATCACACTAGCATGGATAAAAGGAAACCCTGAAAAATGGAACAAGTTTGTAGCAAATCGAGTCTGTGAAATCAACAAAAATTTACCAGCAAAATATTGGCAACATGTAAAAACAGCCGAAAATCCAGCAGATATGATATCAAGAGGAATAACACCGTCAAAACTTAAAGAAAATACGTTATGGTGGCACGGACCAAAATGGTTACAAGATGAAAAAATAATTGTACAACACGAAGATATTCCAGAAACAAACTTTGAGAAGAAAAAATGTCTACAAATAACAATCAAAACCAACCAAGATACTACCGAAATAAATTCAACAATTGCACGATTTTCATCATTAACAAGAATGCTACGAGTAATATCATATTGCAATAGATGGTACAAACGAACAACGGAAAAATCGCCGCAAATCTTAAGCACATTAGAAATTCAAAATACTCTCAATCAGATAATCAGAAAAGTACAACAGGAAACACTAAGAGAAGAAATTGTCGCACTTAAAAACAAAAAAGAAATACACAAGAAAAGCAAGATACTAAACTTAAACCCATTTATGGATCAAAACATACTACGAGTAGGAGGAAGATTAAAAAATTCGATTTTACCATTTGAACAAAAACATCCAATAATTTTACCATACAAACATCATGTAACAACGTTAATCATTAGAGACGCTCATCATCAAACATTACATGGAGGAATTCAGCAAACATTAGCTTACACGAGAAGAAAATACTGGATCATAAACGGGAAAAACGCTGTACGAAAGGAAATAACGAAATGTGTAATATGCATCCGATACAAAGCAGAAACAGCAACTCAATTAATGGGAAATTTGCCAGAGACAAGAGTAACACCGACACCACCATTTTATCATACAGGAGTAGATTACGCTGGACCAATAATGATGAGAATATCTAAAGGTCGAGGAAACAAAGCACATAAAGGGTACATAGCTGTATTTGTATGTTTCACAACGAAAGCAATTCATTTGGAAGCAGTAACAGATTTGACGACAGATGCGTTTTTAGCCGCATTACGAAGATTCACATCTCGCAGAGGACAGTGTGCGCACATATATAGTGATAATGGAACAAATTTTGTGGGAGTGAGCAATTTATTACAAAAAGAAATAAGAAAAACACTAGAAAACAATGAAAATCAAGAAAAACTAGGATCCACAGGAATACAGTGGCATTTTATTCCTGCAGCTACACTACATTTTGGAGGATTATGGGAAGCAGCAGTAAAATCCATGAAGTATCATTTCAAAAGAATCGTTGAAGATAACAAATTAACGTTCGAAGAAATAACTACACTTTTATGTCAAATTGAAGCATGTCTAAATTCACGACCACTCTGCACAATAAACAATAGTCAAGAGGATTTAGAAGTACTTACTCCAGGACATTTTTTAATAGGAAGAGCAATTATAACACCAACGCATCCAGCAACAACAATGGTCACCGCAACTTACAATTCAAGATGGAAATTAATACAAAAAATTAAGAAAGATATGTGGAAAGCATGGTCCACAGATTATTTAAATCGACTACAACTGAGATACAAATGGCAAACTAAACAAAAGAATCTAGAAATAGGAGATGTCGTAATTATAAAAGAAAAAGATGTAAATCCAAGTCAATGGCCATTAGCGAAGATATGTGACAAGCATCCAGATCCAGATGGAACAGTACGAGTAGTGACAGTCAAAAAAGCAAAAGGTAAAATTGCGAAGAAAAGCATTCACAACATCATACCATTAATTAAAGAATCAAAGGACAACCAAACTCAATCACAACCATCAACAAACGAAGCAAAACATTCCACTCTACCAAGAAAAAATTATTTACCAAGAAAACAATCGACCACAACAATGATATCGCTATTAATTATACTAAATTTGATCACATCAAACAGGGCAAACGTCAATATTACAGGAATAGAATCGGGAATATACGTGGAACATCTAGGAAACGCAATGATTGAACGAGGAATATTTCAAGTAGAAATGAAGTACGGCAAACAAAAATTAAACGAAGATATGGCATCAGTAAATCAAGTTACAAATCAATTTGAACAACTTTGTAATACGATAAAACAACTGCATCCCAATACAATGTGTCATACCTTGGCTCATTATGTGAAAGACGGTCAACAAAAAATGAAACGGATTAACGAAGAATTGCAAGCGAAACAACAACAAACAAGAAAAAGAAGAGGATTCTTGGGTGACATAATGACATCAATTTTTGGAGTAAACGATGAAGTATATAAAGACATAGACGAGTTAGACAAAAATCAACAAGAACTAAAAAAGTTGGCGAATCATCAAACAAAATTCATGCTATCAGCAATATCAACATTCAATGACACAGAAATAAGAATAAATCAACGATTAGAAAATTTTCGAACAAAATTAAACCAGGCAATAACAGCAATCGACAAATGGGAAAAATATCTAGGAGAAGAAAAACTTGAAATTCAAATTTTAGGTTCATTTGAAGTAGCAAACAACTACATTTTGGAAACATGTAACTATTATGAGAAGATTTTACTAATTACTTTTGGGCGGGGCAGCTTACATGATCTAGTTTCACCAGTTCATGTAAATAAAATTCTGGATGAAGCACAAAAGAAGATTGATTCAACGGTACGAATCGTAAGAAATTTTATAATCAAAACAAAAGTGACACAAGATGACATCTACATACATATATTCAGTCAATTCTTACTAGTTGGGATAAATAATTTCACAATGATGAAGATAACTCCAGTTCCAGCCAGAAAAGGAAATAATTCTACGTATTGGATAACGGACGTCCCAAACACATTTTTGGCAATCGATTACAACAATCAACTATATTTTGAGATGAACAATGAAGAATACAAAGATGCAATAATAACATCAGCAAATAATTGGATTTACTCTCCAGCTACGGTCAAAAACTTAGAAACAACTCCACATTGTATCATCGATCGAATTTATCAACGACCTAATCCATCCAAATGCAATATAATTCAAACAACTCTAAACAGTACAATATGGAAACAACTATACACACCGAACGCATGGCTGGTAGTCCCATGTAACACAGTAACATGTGCAATCATCTGTAATAATCAACGCCAGGACATCTTAATCAGAAACACAAGCATACTACAGTTATCACAAGATTGCATCTTAAAGACAAAACATAACCTCATAACACCGCAACGAATTAATACAGTCCAAATATTAGGATCATATCATACTCAAATACCAATGGACAATAATACCATTAAATTTCAGAAAATACAACAATTGGAAACGTTAGAACCTGTCTTAAAGCATTCAGATGACCTTAGGAATTTACTCAACGATCAAAAAGAAATTTCACAGGATCTTAAGGATTACCACTGGAAAACAATACACCATCATTCACTTATGTTCAGCATCTCTACAGGCATAATTCTACTAATAATAATGGGTTGCTCCTTAACGGCGTACAATTGTTGGAGAAATCGGAAACAACAACCAAAAATCAAAAACCGCCGAGAACCTTTGGACACAACACAGGTGGAAATGGTCCAGCTACAGCCATTGTAAAATATCTACTAATTTGAGGCGGCAGAATGTTTAATTTGCAATTAATCATGAATTTTTTAATTTAATATTATAACGGCAGAGCACCCTGTATATGTAATTTTATTGAAACTAATTTGCAATATTCAAATTCACTAATTCAACAAAATGTAAAAATAGATTAAAACTTTAATAAAGATGACAACTGGGTTGCACGTGCACCAAAAAAATGCAATATCACAAAACCTACTTTAATGTAGGAAACAAATACAATTAATTTATGCATATTTTGCAAGGTGACAAATCCTTTTAAATTATAAGTTAATTACCTATTTAATATCTGTATATAAATTTGTTAATTTAGCACTTGTTAATTTCATATATAAGTATGTAAATTTCGTTAAATAAATTGAGTATCATTCGATCTCCGAACCAGCGAGTTTTATTCTACCAACAAGGTGACTTTTGAGATCCAAGCCTAAAAATTTGTTAGTGAGGCTGCTAACACTCAGAAGTCATCCACCCTCTCCATAATCTCAAAACCGAGATTATTCAATAGTGATACGCTATATAAGCTGCTCTTTGCGTATTGCGAATTAAGAACGCGTTAAAATTGTTAAACCGACGAATAATTTAAAAAAATATAATTTAATAATTTTAAAAATTAATTTTAAAAATTTTCAGCCGAAAATAAAACACCCAAAATTTAAAAAAATATTGATTTTGAAAAATGCCAACCAGATGCAAAAAAATATCTAAAGCCTAACGTGCAAAAAAAATTTCGAAAACTTCAAAGATGACCGCGATGACTGCGGATTTACATCGACTTTGACACATGCCGAAATCGCTATTTTGGCAATTTTGTAAAGTAGTTTTTGATTTTTATCGATAAAAAAAATCATAATAAAATATTTATATTCTAATAATTATTTATTTTTTACCTCGACTAGAACTTGAAATTAATATTTATGTAATAAGGTACTTCGTTCCTATCTGGTGTCCCACGACACCACATTTTATATTGTTATTTTTTACTTTAACTTGACAACCAATCAGAAAGCTATTTTGTTTTACTTCCCAACCATAGGGTGGGAAGTGGTCACTTCCCGACCTGCAATGTCGCAATGTCGGTAGGCAAGAAATGGAACTAACAAAACATGTGCGTTAATAAAATGAAATTTGATGATATTTAATTATTATTTACAAACTGATTATGAATAAAATTGTATACATACCTCGGTGTCAAGCTTCATTCCAGCCTCGCGCTTACAGTTGACTTCGGCGCTTCGTGTCTCAGTCAACTAACTTAGCGCTCGGCTGTAACGAAGCATTTTCCACCTCGGCAGGTAATATACTATTTTAGGTTAACTTTCTAGTATTTGCAGAAAATACTTTTTCTTCACTTTTTTTATAAAAAGGATCTCCGCTTGCTTTTGAATGCGGAAGATTTGACGGTCGGTTTCAGGATAGATTCTCAAAACAACTATAATTACCAGTTTTTCTTCCAAAATAAAAATTTCAAAATAATTTTCCAATTAAAATTAAATTTTAAATCAAAAATGAAAAAATTTTATTATTCTTTCCAGTTTTGAACTTTTAATTTCAACTTATCAAATGCGATGCGGTAACTGCTCTTACAAATTTTAATTTTAAATCTCTATCTACATATTAAAATTCAAATCAATAGCTTCTAAAATAAAATAAACGTATTTATCTATAAATCAATCATCCACTTAAAAAAAAATTTCAACTCACTACAATAATACAATTTCTTCGTAATTTTAAATCTGATCAAAATAATTTTTAACAATTCAAAATCCAAACGTTTATAATTTTAAACGCAATTACTAAATATTCGCATCAAAATCGATCTCAAAAATTTTAATAAAAAAAAACTCACAGAGCCAAAAACACGCACAACCGGGTCATGCGGCCATCTTTGGCAAAAAGCCTTATCTCCTCAACTTCATTCTCCAACTTGCATTCTTTTCAAATTTACCAAAACTTTACAATTATAAGGTTTTCCTAAAAGAGCACAGGGTTGGCACAAATCGTTTTGTAACACGATACTTTTTCTTAATTGTAGGAATGCCTTGCTTGGGGGCATTCCATACCCTTCTTGGAGACGTTCTATACCTCCCCACCCCCCAAACCTCGATCAGAGATATACAGCACACTTTGTTTTATAGTGAGCTGATTAGAAGCTCCAAAACTGAACCAAGAAACTGGCTCAGTTTTCATGTCGATAGCACTTTTGTACTTAATTTAATCTATAAATCGAAAGCCGTTGATTTTGGACAATAAATTTTCATATTATATGACATTTAAAAAAACCTTTTATTTTTAAATAAACTAAAAGAAATTTCTTGGACAGGATTGCACACTTTTAAAAAAATAATACTTTAATTAAGATCCTAAAAAAATCTCCTTGTAAGATTAATAATTTTTTGTCGACTTAAATTTCTGTTCCAATTTCATACTGTGGATTTTTAATTTAAGTTTCATATTCAACTTACTATCGGAATATGAAAGCAAACTATCATTGAGCAAAAAAATCATTACTTTTGCACCGATAAACCAATTTTTTTGAATTGAAGAACAAATTCATAAAATAATAATATAAATATTTACAACAAATTGTTCTTCGGAGAAAAATCGATGATTTCTTATTAATATAATAAATAATGGGCTCAATACAAAATAATATTAAACTATAGAACCGCAAATCGTAGGCCGGCGGGGGGCAGGGGCGTAGTAGAACGATTTAATAATATTCGATAATATTAAAAACATCATCATAGTCACACGGAGACTAAACATTTCTAAACCTTGTGTTCACCAAGGGCAGATCTAGCCAAAGTTCATGAGGGGCATCTTGGTAAATAATCTAATAAATACATACAAAACTCCTTCACTCATTTACTCACAAACTTCTTCGCTCAGTAACCTTTTGCCGTAAAAAGAAAAGGTAAAAGTGAAAAATATAATTTTAAAATAAAGTTAGTAATTTGGTTAAGAAAAATTTAATTTGAAGATAGGTGGAAAATAATTGAAAACTTAATTGGTTCATATAGTAAAATTTTGAGGGATTTTTAATTAAAATTTTGTTAAAGGAACAACGAAATTTATCAACAGACAGAAACATGGACGCTAGTATCAGTTCGATTTAATTTTTCCAATTTTATATTTTACCAATAAATTCTTTTAAGATTTGTAATTTTTCTAAAAATTTGAAGGTTGGAAAAATACAGTACAATATAGTATGTATATGGCGACCGATTAAGTTCCACACCGTTCGAGTTAATAAAAAAGTAAAACACTAATCAAGTTTCACTGTATCTTCATCGTGAGGTCAGCGCAGCCGATATAAATAAATGTTTAGATTATATTATGTATAAAACTCTGTTTTCCTGTAACTACGGTAATCACGATTGGGCTGGTCATCTTTTTACTAACCTAATTCTGATTGACAAATTTTTTTTATCAACTTAATAAAGTATGGCAATTAATCAAGTTCAATCGTATTCAGTAATTAGCCTAGTATGTAAGTCGAATAACTGCTGATAATAAGGTACCCGGTTCCAATATCCAAGAAGAATATAAACTTTCTTATGATTGTCTCCGTGCTTCGGAGGGCACGTAGAGCCGGCGGCCTCTCTGAGTTGATGATTGCCACTATCAACTATTAGAAACTAGGGTTACAGATATTACAGGTGGGGTCTAAATGAAAGAAGCTTTAGTATCTTTGAATTCTACAGTATTGACTACTTAAATAGTACTATTATACCTGCCAACAGCGAATCCCGACTAATTGGAAACCGGGAGACAGCATTTCAAATCTTTATCGCGTCAGATATATTACTAATCAGATATAGATCTGAAAACCGCTGTGTTAATTATACTTCTTAGTCAGTTATCTTGGCAATACACTATATAGTGTATGTCATTCAAAGAAGATTGTTGTTATATATTTTTCGGGTCAATGTAGATCTGATTTCTAATCTATAACTTTTTTAATAATATGTTGCGTTGTGAACATGAATCAATTTATTTGTGAGCTTCTATGTGTGGCTTAAATTGATTAAACGCAGTTATAAAAAATTTATAGTGCAAATTTTTACAGTTAAGTCTTTCTTTTATAAAGTGCGCAATATTAGGCTTATCGGAACTAAGTAATAGTTAACTATTATACTAACAAATTAACCTTATTTGCGGTATGTAATCTACATTTATGTTCAAGGTTCATAAGTAATCTTTGAAATTCAATTATTATTTGAATGGTAAATATAAATTTTTGGTTATTAATTCCAAAACTTCAAACTACCAACCGGGAGACATGATTGCGACAATATTTTCAAAATGTTTTGATGTAACGTGGAATTACTGAATATTTGTTTAAATAATAAGATCAAATGGAAAACGTAATTGTATTAACGGATCCAAATCCTACGGAAAAGGCAAACTTTTTCTCCATTTTAACATTTGCGTAAGTAGCAATTTAATAAATTTTAATATTACATCAAAATTTTAAAAGTGAATATTTTATATTATTTCACAAGATATTTTCACTGTTGCTGAAAGTTTAAATAAATGAATTCGTATTATTCATTTTTAAAATTTTTATTTTATAAAAAAAACGTTTCTTGGTATAAATAGAAATAAAAATAAAATAAAAATAATAAATTTTAACTGTTAAGTAAAGAATACATACTACACAGAAACATAATATTAAAAAAAAACACTAAAATGACAATAATTCACATTTAACAGGGTTGAACTTAGAATATTTAAATAAACAAGAAATTGAATTCTGAAAAAATTACGCTATAGAAATGATAAAAATTACTTAAAAATAAAAACGCTGTAATATGATATAAAGGCGTTCATTTCACAATTATTTTTGATCATCAGTCGTATATAACATTAAAAATAACAAGACGTGAGAGAAAATATACCAAACCAAATTGAAAAAATTTTAAAATTAAAAATTTAAAAAATCAAGAAATTTACCAAACTTTAAAATAAATCGTGTGCTTATGAATTTATGTTATGAATTTTTATACGTATTTGTTTTCTAATTAAGAAATCGCAAAAAACGTTAACAACCGAACATTCGTTAGGAGACAATTTTGTAATGATTTCCGCATTGCAATGTATTTTTATATAGAGTTTAAAACAACGATAGAGAAATTTGGGAAAACATTAATTTTTTTTTAAATTTTATTGCAGGTTATCATTTTTACATTGAATAAAGTGTCTTCTTAAGATTACAAAGTGTTTTTATAGTTCTTCTGCCAATGACCTGAAAGTTTTTAAGTAAACCAAATTATCAATTTTGTAAATAATCAATACAAGAATTGATTTTTTTTCAAAGCATTAAATCGCTGTTGAACTGGCAATTCAATAGAACGTAGTTAAAATAATCAAACCTAACAAATGTTAAAATAATAAATTTTTTTAACTGTTAAGTAAAGAATACATACTACACAGAAAACATAATATTTAAAGCATAATAGTTTGGTTATGTGGTAAGCACAACATTTATTTTAAAGTTTGGTTAATTTCTTAATTTTTAAAAATTTTTTTAATTTTAAATTTTTTCAATTTTGTTTGGTATATTTGCTCTCACTTCTTGTTATTTTTACTGTTATACATGACTGATGATCGAAAATAATTGTGAAATAAGGGCTTTTATATTGTGTTACAGAGTTTTTTATTTTTTATTTTTAAAGTAATTTTTATCATTTCTATAGCGTAATTTTTTCAGAATTCTTGGTTATTCAAATATTCTAAATTCAACCCTGTTAAATGTGAATTATTGTCATTTTAGTGTTCTTTAAATATTATGTTTTCTGTGTAGTATGTATTCTTTACTTAACAGTTAAAAAATTTTATTATTTTTATTTTAACATTTGTTAGGTTTGATTATTTTAACATCACATAGTACTAAATACCACATAAATACTTAAAAAATTCTAAAACTTTTTTAAGTTATTTTCTATTTATAGAACGTAGTTGTGCGTAAAAAAAATATTTTTTACCAAAAGCATATTTTTACTTTTAAATATATAAATAAAAAACCTCCATTTTGTTGAAAAATTGTGCGCAAATGAAAAATACTACTTGTTTTTTAGGTTTGAAGAAACAATAGTATGTTTTATTTTTTCCTTATAATAAAACAGAATGTTTATTATTCAACATAATAATACTATTTTTCTTGAAATTTCTAGATGGTTTCGAAAAATATGCTCAAAAAGCATCAACAACAATCTAAAAGTTAGCGATCTGTACAAATGTCTACCATCCGATAGATCCCATATTTTGACCGATCAGTTAGAAAGAAATTGGAATCAAGAAGTTGTATTAGCAAGAATTAGAAATGTTAATCCAAGTTTTTACAAGGCAATTCGCAAAACATTTTTTTGGAATTACTTTTTGTTTGGCCTAGTTCTGCTTTTCCACATGGCTGTTTTAAGACCTATTGTACCTATTTTATTGGCCTATTTTATAACATTATTTAATGTAAATATTAACACCAATGAAGATAGGAAATTAATGTACATGTACGGGGGGTCCATGGTACTAATTATGTTAATCATGATATTTATTGACCATCACAATACATTAGCCCAAAATCGAATGGGTATGAGAGTTCGAGTTGCTTGTTCTTCACTAGTTTATAGAAAGGTATTTAACTTTTGAAAAATCACAAATAGTTCACTTCAGACGTTAACCTTATCTTACAGATGTTGAGGTTAAGTTCCCAGTCTTTAGAGCAATATGCAGCTGGTGAAATAATAAATCTTCTCTCAAATGACGTCAACAGATTCGATTCGGTTGCCTTTTACCTACATCACCTTTGGATTATGCCTATTTTAACAGTAATCGGTACCACTTTTATGTGGTACCAAGTAGGAATTGCCGGTGTTATCAGCATCACAATTTTGATAGTTACAGCAATTCCGACTTACAGTTTGTTCAATCGAAATTTAAGATAAAACCTTTCTAAATATTCTTTTTGTAGTCTACAGTGGAAGTTTAATGTCAAGACTTCGTCTTAAAGTCGCCGAGAAGACAGATGTCAGAGTTAAAAAAATGTCTGAAATAATTTCGGGAATTCAAGTTATTAAAATGTACGCATGGGAAAAACCTTTCTCCAGATTAATAAATAACGTGAGAATTCAAGAACTCAATTTTCTCACTAAAGTAAGTTATATACGTGGCGTCATCGTATCCGCATCGGTGTTTATAGAAAGAGTGATCTTGTTCATAACCATCGTAACTTATTCCTTATTGGGTAACGTTATCACTGCGTCACAAGTGTTTTCGATGGCACAGATTATCAATACGTTGCAATTATCTATTGTATGCTTTTTTCCATTTGGGGTAAATTTAGGCGCAGAAACGTTGGTCTCCGTAAAACGTCTAGAACACTTTTTGTTACTTGAAGAAAAATGTTTACCAAAGATAACCAAAAATGACACAAAACAAGTTTTGCTGAAAAATGTTCAAGCTTCGTGGATACCAACTTTGCCTACGTTAACAAATATCAACATAAGAATACCCAATGGGTGCTTGTGCGCTATAGTAGGACCCGTAGGTGTTGGAAAATCATCTCTTCTATATTTACTTTTAGGAGAGTTAATACCTGATTATGGTACGATTTCAATAGATGGTACCATTTCGTATTGCTCGCAAAAACCGTGGTTGTTTGCATCTACTATAATGCAAAACATTTTGTTTGGTGAAGAATATAATAGAGATTGGTATCAGAAAGTTATTCAAGTGTGCGCGTTAAAAAAAGATTTTCACTTACTTCCCCAAGGAGATCAAACATTGGTTGGTGAAAAGGGAGTTTCTCTAAGTGGAGGCCAAAAAGCCAGAATCAACTTGGCACGTGCTGTTTACAAAAGTGCAGATATTTATTTGCTGGATGATCCTCTGTCTGCTGTAGATGCACACGTTGGAAACGAATTGTTCCAAAACTGTATAGCAGGCCACTTAAAAAATAAAACGAGAATTTTGATAACTCATCAGTTGCAATATCTTAAGAAAGTAGATCATATTGTAGTCATCAATCAAGTGAGTACACTGACAAATCTTTTGAAAGATAACTATAGAACTGCAATGTTGTATAGGGCAAAATAGAAGCTCAGGGAACTTTTGAACATTTATCTGAGGTTAATATAGACTTTACTAAATTGTTGGTGAGGAGTGACGAGTCAAATCAAGAACAACAAAAATTAGAAGATAATCGAACTATAGATGTAACAACTGAATCGATTAACACCACCTTATCACTGGTAAAAAAAGTTTTGTTTTGACAATAAATAAATTTTTCAAATTTTAGAGTTGCAAAGTACTCGCTAGTCCAAGCGATCCCAATGCTAACGACGAAGAACTGTTAACCGCTAATGCTTCCAATAATTACTATCAGTATTTAAAGTTCGGTGGAAGCCTTTGTAGCTTAGTTTTACTGGTCATGTTTTTGCTAGGTGGTCAAATAGTGGCAAATTGCAGTGATTTGTGGATAACGTTCTGGTAATTATACTTTCACAGCTATTTAATGCATTTTGCAAAATATTACATTGTAGGACATCGCAAGAAGCTTTGATAAATAGTTCACCCCCTAACGATCCCAATAACATTGAAACAAATGTTGTTACTGTTAATATTTCTATAACAACAGCGATATACGTTTACACTGGCTTAATAAGCCTTTGCATTGTATTATTACTCTGCGGAGCAATCTATTTTTATAGAATTGCAATGACGTCATCAAAGAATTTACACAATAAAATGTTCAATGCTGTAATCTTAGCTCCTACCAAATTTTTTGACTTAAATCCTAGTGGTAGAATCTTAAACAGATTTTCAAGAGACATGGGAATAGTGGACGATATTTTACCGCAGTTGGTTCATTTGTCCATCCAGGTATGCACAGTGTATTTTAATTGAAGCTAAGATGTTAAAATCAGTTTTTGTAGATAATTTTAGTTATGATAGGGATTTTAGTCATGGTTTTCATAACCAATCCGTACATGATCCCAATACTTTTAATTTTATCAGTAGGATTCAATCGAGTTAGAAGAGAGTTTGTTAAAGTCGCTAGGAACATTAGACTTTTAGAAGGAATAAGTAAGTAAAAATGTTTTGTTTACTTAAAACAAAGTAACCTGTAAACGTAAAATTTATTGCAAAAATTCTAATGAACTCAAAATATCTTTCACCCCCTGTAGTTGAAGAGTAATTTCCTAAATTATTTGCAAATCCTGTATTTTCAATATGCCAGGATTTTTTTTGTTGCTGTTTACTTACCCATAATTATGTTTCTAGCTAAAAGTCCTGTGTTCTCCCACATAAGCTCTACTTGGAATGGAATAACGACAATTAGAGCAACTCAAAATGAGTCAATTTTAAAAAGAGAATTTGACTTTCACCAGGTAATAATTTTAGTCTTGTATCCAATATTTTAAAATTTTGGTTTTCAGGATACTCATACGTCGAGTTGGTATTTATCTTTAGTATCTTTAGCATCGTTTGGTCTTTGGTTAGATTCCTTAAGCTTAATTTTCTTATTTTGTGTAGTATTTGGATTCATTTTATTAAATCAATGTAATTTGAAGAAACTTTTCGAAAACTTTTACTTACAAATAAAATAATTTCAGTCAGTGCAGTTAGCGGAAGCTACGTCGGGCTAGCTATATCTCAATCGACAATATTAACTGGCATGGTTCAATACGGAATATCTCAAATTGCTCAAGCAATAAGTCAAATGGCGTCTGTGGAACGAATTTTAGAATACACCAAGCTGGAAAGCGAAGAATCTAATACTTCACACAAAATAAGTAAAGAAACCATTATTTATTTATTAATTTTTTGCTACTTTATTTCGTTTTCAGATGATGATATTAAATTATGGCCATACCAAGGAAAAATAGATTTTATTAATGTTTTTTTGAAATATTCTGAGTTTGACCCGCCTGTGTTACATAACTTGACCTTCGCCATTGAGGCAGGTCAAAAGGTAAATTAAAATATTTATTTATATATTTTAACATTAACATTTATTTTATTAGGTGGGCATTGTTGGTCGTACTGGAGCTGGTAAATCTTCACTAATTACGGCATTATTTCGCTTGACTCCTATTGAAGGCACTATTATAATAGATAATGTAAATATAAAAACCATAACCCTGAAAAACTTGCGTTTGCATATTTCTATTATTCCTCAAGAACCGATATTATTTTCTGCAACTCTCAGATACAATTTAGATCCTTTCGAAAAATATACTGATGCAGAAATATGGGAAGTACTGGAAGAAGTATAAAATTTTAAATATTTTTTTTGTGTGTTATACTTATCAAGCATTTTGTATTTTTAGATAGAACTGAAAGATATTGCTTGCTCTTTGAACTTTTTTGTGCATGAAGGAGGTAGCAATTTCAGTGTAGGACAAAGGCAATTAATTTGTCTTGCTAGAGCTATGTTACGGAAAAATAAAATTTTAGTTTTGGATGAAGCTACCGCAAATGTGGATCCTAAGTATGATTTTCAGTAAGTATTATGGAAAAATTTCTATAAATTCTGGTTTATTCTAGGACGGACAATTTAATTCAAAAAACCATAAGAAGTAAATTTAAACATTGCACTGTGCTAACAGTAGCCCATCGTTTGAACACCATAATGGATTCAGATCGAGTTATGGTTATGGATGCAGGCAAAATTGTAGAATATGATCATCCTTATAATTTATTAAAAAACGAAAGTGGGTACTTTTCTAAAATGGTCGCAGAAACTAATTCGATGCAATTAAAATCCATTGCAGAAAATTCGTATAAAAATTGTACTTTTAATGATTAACTCTGTTGTTTTATTGCATTTTATTAAAATTATTTAAGATAATGGATTTTAATTTGGGCAGGAGATTGTAGTTAGTTAAATTATGATTCTATTATTACCATATAGTTTAGAAATCTAGGTAGGAAAATAGATTGTTATCGGTGTTTTTATACATGTAATGGTTTGTCACACCTAAATGTTTTACAGCCTTATGTGGTTCAATTAAAACTCATAGATGGCGGTATCATCTACGTAAACCGCCAGTTTTGTCTTATCGGGAATATCGGTTTGTTGTATTTATTCGGATAAATGTGGATTTACCGTAAGCAAACCGAAATTTTGTTTTATTGAATTTTTTAAGCTAGTTTATTAGGTTTGTACCTAATTCTTCGTTTAATTCGGTAGCAATGGCGGCTGGTACGGAAAATGCGATGATTCCAAAACACTGTATTAAATCATTATTAAATTTTAATTACATAATTATTATTATTTCCAACTCCAAATAACAGTTTTTTATATGATATTGCCGGCTTTACTCTTTCAGTTCATGATATAAAGTTGATATAAAGACAATTGGCGAATTGGATCTCGAAAAAATCTATTTTTGCGAGTTTCTGCGATGTCTGAACAGTGTTTTCTTATTGTTATTATAATAGGCACTCTGACACCTTACCCATTCAAAGAGTTTCGACCGACCTTTTATAAATAGTCATTATCTGTTATTAATTATTACAAAAATAATTATCATAATAATAGTATATTTACGTTGATATAACTTAGTAAGAAATATGCCGAGTAGTATAATATTTACTAATATTAATAAAAAAAATTTCATTTCCGCAATTTTATCATTAAGTTTTAAAACATCCTATGGATTTATTATATTCAAATTTCACGTGAGTTTAAGTAACCACTGAAAAGGTGACTTTTGTAACTTTAATTCAGTAAATATCATTTCTGTTTTGTTCTAATTATCATTGCATAAAAATTATTTTCTGTAAAAATTTGAATTACACGTACGTATTTGATAGAATTAAATGCCGATAAAATGGATAACATTTGCATTATTCGAAGAGAACCTAGTCCTCAGGATAACGCCAACGTTTTCTCAAGATTATTTTTTGTGTAATATTTTCAAAATATTTTAAGTAATATACAATAGTTATTTCGTCTTCATTTTAGGTGGTTTGCAAAAATATGTGTGAAATGCGTCAAGTTCGACTTCAATTTTAATGACTTATATGCATGCTCACCTAGTAATAAATCAAACCAATTGACCAGTTTACTCGAAAGTAATTGGAATTATGAACTCATTCGAGCCAGAAATAAAAACAAGGAACCAAGTTTACTTCGAGCTATTCGGAAGACATTCTTTTGGTATTATTTTGCTTACGGTTTGTTGTTCTTCTTATATTCGGTTATTTTATCGTACGTTTTTAAAATTTGTTTAAATTATGTTTATAATATAAAAAACTCTTTAGACCCATGCAGCCCGTTTTGCTGTACCAACTGATTCATTTATTATCTGTAACCCCAAGCGAAGATGAAACCGCATATCACACGAAGATTATGTGGATCTATGCAGGATCAATTATTTTAGTTAGCATTCTATCAATTTTCATTAACAATCACGTATGTTATATATTTTACCGAACAGGAATGCATATTCGTGTTGCATGTTCTACGCTTGTATACAGAAAGGTAAAGATAACAGCTAATTCCTCTGTAAAACATTAATAAAAGTTATAATTATTTTAGGTTTTAAGGTTAAGCTCAAAATCTTTAAATAAGTCTGCATCGGGCTATGTTATAAATTTACTGTCTGATGACGTAGACAAGTTTGATCAAGCAGCGATATTTTTTATTTATATATGGACTTCACCATTAATGTTAATATGTGCAACTGCATTTATGTGGTTTCAAATGCAAGTAGCAGGGATGGTCGGTATTGGAATATTTATATTAACAATTCCCCTTCAAGGTAATTATAACTGTTGATCACATTTCAAATATCATAAACCGTAAAATTATAATACTACAAAATATTGTACAGTTGTTTTAACTCCGTCTATGTAGAAAGGCAGAAGTCTCTGATTTTAAATTACGATGAACGATGATGAACTTCTTGGCGATATGGAGTTCCACGGTGATTTGTATATCTCCTTCATCTGATGTGGGCGGCGGGCGTTGGGATTTACTGAGGTGTGATTCCTCATTTGAAGCGCTAAGCTTGATCGGGCTGGGTTTTTGGTCCATGGGGATAATTTTTTCGTGTTTTGCGGGATCCTAGGTGTTTCGAAGAACTTTTCTGAGAGCATGGTTATGTGACCAGAAGGGCGGTAGTGTGATGTGAATCTGCGGTCCGTGATTTGGAGTGCCGAGTATTTGATGAACTTTGGTGTAATTCCAGGCGTCTCTGTGTGGTTTCTTGGCAGCCGGGTGTTTGATGAACCTGGTGCTTGGTGGGAACCTAAAACAAACATGCAAAGAGATTAGAATTACTTACACCCCGGCTGACGGGCGGATGAGAATGTCCTTTGATATTATTCTAGCTGCGAGATGAGAGGGTTGTCAGAGAAGCTCGCGGTCTTGTACAATTTTTCTGCCTGATTGCATTTATTTTGAACTACTTGGATCTTTTTTATGTGGGTTTGGGCTACCATCCCACACACGGGCGCGGCGTAAATCATAGTGGGTCTATTCAAAATCCTGTTGCGCATCAATTGAAGATGCGCAACTTGTTTGCGGAAGACATCTTGCTGTTTGAGGCTAGGAGCCGGTAAAGCTTTGAGAAGACGGCTCTTCCCCGGTTTGCGGCGTATTCGATGTGATCTTTCCACAGTAGTCTGTAATCCAATGTGACTCCCAGGTACTTTGAAGAGTTAGTCCATGGGATTGGTTTTTCAAACATGAAGATGTTTGTTCGAGGCGGAGCTTTCCTTTGTTTCTTTTTGAACATCGTCGCGGTACTTTTTGATGAGTTTATCCCGATGCGCCATGTTTCGACTGGTTTGAAGGCAATCGGTGGCGAGGTCTTGACTTTTGGAGAAGGTGTAGACGGCCGTATCATCTGCATAAAGCGAGATCTTTGTCCTCGGGTCGGTTGGAGCTGGCGTGTCGCTCATAAAAATGTTGAAGAGGGTCGGGGCGAGGATGGATCCTTGAGGTACTCCGGCGGTGATGAAGCGCTCGGTTGATCGGGTGCCTTCGAATTTGACCTTGAATTTCTGATTATCTAGGTTTGACGCCACCAGTTTGACGAGTGCTGGTTGGATATTGGCGTTGAACATCTTGTATAGAAGACCTTGGTGCCACACTTTGTCGAAGTGTCAAACTCTTTCTTAATGAAACCAAGGGTGATGTGTTCGACCAGGCGGAGGATTTGCTGGACCGTGCTGTGTCCTGGTTGGAAACCGAACTGCTCGTCTTGCAGGATAGTCTTGTCGAAGATAGCTTGTTTGATCCGAGTGGAGATGACTCTTTCGGCGACTTTCCCTAGCGACAGGAGGCAGCTAATAGGGCGGTAGCTTTGAGGCTTCCGGAGGTCTTGTTCTGCCTTGGGGATGACCACTACGTCGGCAGTTTTCCATTTCTGTGGGAAGTGGCGGAGTTAGAGTGAGGCGTTGATGATACCGATGAGCGCTGCGACTGCCTTGCGCGGCATCGCCTTGAGGGATCGATTTGTGATCGCATCGGATCCGGGCGTCTTCCTATTCTTTAGGAATCGGATGATCTGGGTAACTTCTGTTGTGAAGGCTGGGTCGATCGGTGTGGGCTCTTCAATTGGAAGAGTCCTCGCCATGAAATCATCAACTATTGCGATATGGTCGTGGTTGAGGGGCTCGTTGAGTGGGCTACACTGGGTTTCCAGCTTGTCGACGAAGGTGTCGACCTTTTCGTGGTCGTTTTTGGATTGTGTACCGTCGAGGCGGGTAATGGCGGGCGTTTGGCGATTTTTGGAACGTATGAGAGCATTGGCCATTTTCCAGGTGCATTGGTCCTCGAAGTTTAGCGATTTGATCTTGTTAGCCCATTCCTGATTGTGATGCGCTTTACTTCTTCGGTGACTTGTTCTTTGAGGCGGTTGTATCGTCGTTTGTCGTCCAGGTAGAGAGTGCGTTGAGCGTGTTTCCTGGCTCGACGTTTTTGTTTGATAAGTGCCTTCAGTTTAGGAGGGAGGCAATCTCTGATGTCCGCGGCGTCAGTTTGCCTCTTTGCGTGCTGGATGGATCGCGAAATGTTGTCCTGAAGTACTTCAACGTAGTTTTCCAATTTGTTTGCATTGGAAATGATCGGAATGGAGTTCATGGTTTTGTGAAGATGGTCGTGGAAAGTAGGCTATGAGACTTTTAGTCTCGTCTATTTGAACCTTGACCCGATGTCGTCTTCCAGGTAAAGAAGCACTGGGAAGTGATCTAAGGTGAGCTCCCGTGCAGTTGTTAGATGAAACTGCATCTGGATGTCTTTGATGAGAGCGAAGTCGATGATGGTTGGTGTACCGGCCGGGAAGTAATGGGTTGGAGCTGTCGGAGCAGCGATGATGAAGTCAAGGTCCGTGGCAAATGTGGAAAGGGTTTTTCCTGCTTGGTTAACGTGCCTGCAGGCCTAGATCGTATGCTTTGCGTTGAAATCGTCTGGTAGTTTTTGGTCCAGGAACCACCTGAACGTATAATGATTGGCGGTATCCTTTGACCAGCTGGTTTAAAGTGGGTGCTTCTGCTTGGCATTCCTTGGCTACGGGAAGGTGAGTTTCTGTTTCTTGAAGCTTCTTGCCTTTTGATCGGTACGTTCTGGTTAGTTACTATGTCTTGCGTGTCGTCTTTCGGAGCTGTTCTTTGTTGTCTGGGGTGTCGGCTAGTACCCTGTACTTGTTTTGGTGCATCACGTCGTCCGATGCGGTGCTGGATGCGAGGGATACGTCTCTGGAAGTGTTCTTCTTCTTTTTGTTTATGGGGACCGTTTGGAATTCCATTCCGTTTGCGGGGATGGCTAAGAAACCGGGTGGAGAGCTGATTTGTCAGGCCATCAGTTAGGGTGGTTGGCTGGCAGGCGTCTTCGTTTCTGTCTTCGGATTTGTTTTCTCCTTGGGTGGCTGCGGGATGGTGGTGGACTTTTTCGCTCCTAGAGCCTTGATTTTTTCTTTCAGTTGAGCGGCGGTCCTCTTTCCGTTCTCCATCTAGAGATCTTATTGGCATTGGTACTTTTTTAAGTTAACTTCTGCTATTTTGTACTTATTTCGAAAAATTTCACGCACCGTTAACATAATGGAGTTAAGCTCCACCCACTTCGTGTTGTGAATTGAATTGTAAATTCATGTTTATCTTTTAGTAATTAATGGAAAATATACAGCTAAATTAGCATGGAACGTATCACAGTCTACAGATTTAAGAGTTAAAACATTATCAGAGATATTTTCAGGAATACGACTTATTAAACTGTATGCATGGGAAATTCCCTTTGAAAAACTGATAAACTTAATACGAAATCGAGAAATTAAGGTACTTAATAAATCCTTAAATTTGCAAGGCATAATAATATGTTGCTGGAATTTTGCTGCACGATTAATTTTATTTGTTACGGTGTTAATCTATACCTTAACCGGACACTCCATAACAGCTGCGCAGATTTTTTCAATTTCTCTAATATTTACCATGCTACAACAAAACATCATAATTTTGCTTCCACTTGGTATAAATTATACAGCAGAATCTGCAGTATCGGTTAAAAGAATACAAGAGTTTTTATTAATGGAAGAAAAAGAAGACTCGTTAGCTGTAACTCGTGACACATCATCGGGAATAACTTTAGAAAATGTTCAAATTTCGTGGAACCAAGAGTTACCTGTTTTACGGAATCTAAACATTCAAATCAAACCAGGAAGCTTATGCGCCATCGTTGGTCCCGTTGGCGCGGGTAAATCGACTCTTTTGCAACTAATTTTAGGAGAACTATCACGAGATCGAGGTACTCTTTCAATAGGAGGAAAAATTTCTTACGCGTCACAAAAGCCTTGGTTGTTTGCATCAACAGTTAAACACAATATTCTATTTGGTACAAAGTACTACAAAAACCATTACGAAGAAGTGGTTCAAGTGTGCTCTCTCAAAAGAGATTTTGATCTTCTCCCTCATGGAGATGGGACTTTGGTCGGAGAAAAAGGCGTCTCGTTAAGTGGTGGTCAAAAAGCTCGAATCAATTTAGCTCGAGCTATCTACAGAGAAGCGGACATTTACTTGTTAGATGATCCATTATCTGCTGTGGATGCACACGTGAGAAAAGATTTATTTAAAAATTGTTTTGTAAATTATTTAAAAGAAAAAACTCGAGTGCTAGTTACCCACCAGTTACAATTTCTAAAACAAGTTGACCACATTGTTGTCATAAGTCAAGTAAGAAAAAAATAATATGTTTTTGTAATTATTCAAAAAATTATTTTCTTGTTAGGGCAAAATAGAAGCGCAAGGTACATATGCAGAAATATCCAAAATTAACATAGACTTTACCAAAGTATTGAATTCTCTTGAAAAAGAATCGAGTGAAGAAAATGAAGAAATTGAAAATACAAAAGTGCAATCTATGGAAGAAGTGGTAAAACAACAAGAATTTGATTTTACTAAGACTTAAAATGTTTTATTCCTTACTTTTCAGGATTTCGAACTTGAAGATTCTATTAAAAATGAAGAAGATGAGGAAGTTAAACTGAATTTGAATAGAGAACAATCTACGTTTTGGCAATTTATTAAAACAACACCGAATAAATGCCTTCTGATATTACTGTTCATATTTTTAATATGTGCGCAAGCTTTTTCAGTTTGTTCTGATCTTTGGCTTACATTTTGGTGATTTTAAGAATTTTTTTTTTTTGTTATATTATTATTTCTTTTACAGGACTTCTCATAGAATTAACGATACTCAAAAATTAAATATTACTACTAGTCCTGATATAAGTTCACAAAGCAATATTACATATAAACATATAACTCTTACAAGGGATAATATCTTAAGTATTTATGCTGGTATAATAGTTATTCTTATTATTTTTGCCATAGGCGCTTCTCTACTATTTTATAAAACTTATATTTCAATTATAAAAACTTTGCACGATCAAATGTTCGATGCAATTCTTCACGCACCTGTAAAGTTTTTTGATTCTCATTCGAGTGGCAAAATTTTAAATAGGTTTTCTAGAGATATGGGTATGGTTGATAAAATTTTACCACAAACCTTACACTTATTTACAATGGTAAGTTGAATAGTTATTATAAACAAATCTTTACCAAATTCTATAAGACCAGGGCAGGCTCATAAAATAAAACTAAAATATTATATTTTACAAATTGCATTGAGAATCTGGATTGACTATTTAAATTTTATTGTTACAGGTAACCCTAATTATAATCGGTACCTTGGTTGTGGTATTTATAGCTAATCAGTATATGATAGCTGTAGTTTTCGTATTAGCTATCTTACTTAACAAAATCAGAAAGTGGTACATTATTGTCACAGAAAATTTAAAACACTTAGAAAGTGCAGGTAGCTAAATATTTTTAAATTGTAATATTGCAGTTAATTTTTAAATTTCCCGCCTTTAGAATATTCAAATTAAATAAAATTATTGATTTCAGTAAAAAGCCCCATATATTCATACATAAATGCTACCTGGAATGGAGCAGTTACGATAAGATCTACTGAAATGGAACCTGCACTGAAAAAAGAATTTGATGGCCACCAGGCTAGTACCATTAGCCCACTTCTTAAGTTAACTAGATAGTTAAAATTTAATATTTTAGGACACTCACACATCGATCTTTAATTTCTACATAGCATCCATTTCTGCATTTGGATTATGGATAGATTTGCTAAGTTGGATTTTCCTGACGTGTGTTATCATTAGTTTTGTTGTTATGAATCAATGTAATAAAATGCGATCACACCTATACGTAAAATTAAACAGCATTTTCTTCTAGTTAAAGTGGTTAGTGGTGCAATGGCTGGTTTAGCAATATCCCAAACCGCAACCTTGGCTGGGACAATTCAATTAGGAATATCGCAAATTGCTTTCTGTATTAGTCAAATGATATCAATTGAGCGAATTATGGAATATTCAAAAGTCGAGAAGGAAGATACGAAAGCTATCATTAACAGTATTTAAGAATTATTTAAAAAGTTTCCCAATTATATGACTGCATTTATTGTTAGGTGAATTAATTTCTTTTTGGCCATATCATGGAAAAATTGAATTTGTTAACGTTTTTTTACGGTATTCCATAACTGAACCACCAGTTTTAAAAAATTTAAATTTTGTAATTAATTCAAAAGAAAAGGTTGGAATTGTGGGCCGCACTGGAGCTGGAAAGTCATCACTGATTTCGGTATTGTTTCGACTTACAGCTACGGAAGGTCGTATCGTCATTGATGATGTGAACATAAACGAAATAACTTTGGAAGATCTACGTTCAAATATCACCATTATACCTCAAGATTCCGTACTATTCTCTGCAAGTCTTCGTTATAACTTAGATCCTTTTGAACAGTTTACAGATGATGAAATATGGAACTCACTGGAAGATGTAAAAGAAAAATATTATTTTGAATTTCCTTACTAAATTTAAGCGTTTTAGGTAGAATTAAGAAGTACGATTTTTTCATTAGATTATTTAGTAGAAGAAGGAGGTAGTAATTTTAGTGTCGGCCAACGACAATTGATTTGCTTAGCTCGCGCTATATTGAGAAAAAATAAAATTTTGGTTTTGGATGAAGCTACAGCCAATATTGATCAAAAGTAATTAAAAAATTTCCTTTTACCCTATGAATTCGTTCTTAGGAAAACTTTTTTTAGAACTGATGTGTTAATACAAACAACAATTAGAAGAAAGTTTATTGATTGCACTGTTTTAACAGTTGCACATCGTTTGAACACAATATTGGATTCCGACAAAATTATGGTTTTGGATGCTGGTCAAATAGTTGAATTTGATGCTCCTAGTAAGCTATTGGAAAATGCACAAGGTTTCTTTTCTAAAATGGTTCTAGATAGTAATATATAATATTATAATCGTAGTACATAATACACATAATATGCATCAATAATAAATATTTACAAAAATTGGTATTTATAGTTATGATTATTTATCACACCGCCATGAACCAGGCGAATAGTGTGACTATAATCGTGTATAAAACTTTTGAATACCTATTTAATTTTAATATTATTCTTTAGAGATTGTCTTCTTTTTTATTTTTTATTATTATATAAATTCATTAGCCTAGTATGTTAGTTGAATAACTGCTGACACTAATGTATACGTAGTTCGAATCCTGGGACTTATAACTTTCTTATAATTGTCACCGTGCTTCGGAAAGCACGTAAAGCCGGAGGTTCCCCTGAGTTGATAATTGCCATTATCAACTATTAAAAACAGGGTTACAGGCATACCCCAATCCGACTTAAGCAGCCGTGGGGTCTAAATGCTGAATTAAGACAATTAAGGCTGAAGAAGAATATACTAAACTCTTTATTAATTTAATTTATTATTTTCAGAGTTTATTGTAGTAGATTTCTAATTGGATATTAATTTTTGAATACATTATCATAACAAAAAGTAAATTCAATAAAAAAATCTGATTTTAGTCAAGATTTTGATCATCACAGGGTCAAATACCGGGTGTTCATTTCCAAACTATCCAGTCGAAATAACTTCTTTTTCTGAAAACATTTGAAAAAAACAGCTCGATTTATCTAAATCGACGCCACTGGAATTTTTTCTCTAGAATCATTTCAAAACGGTAGATTATAAAACTCCTCCCAAGTAAATAGAAAAATATCTTAAAAAATGAAATTTTTAAGTATTTATTGTGGTGTATTTTAGTAGTATGCAATGTATAAATAATCAAACTAAGCAAATGTTAAAATAATATAATAATTTTAACTGTTCAGTAAAGAATACATACTTACATACCCCCTCTAATGTAACTGAACCTTGTCGTCGTGAGGGGGCTTGCGTGTTTAAAAGAAGCATCGGGTGTGCACCTGCTAGGACTCAGGCCAGGGACCTAAACCTCTCGCGTGTTCGGTCGATCGAGGTCTAAAACCCTCCATGCTCGGATCTAGGGTCAAGAATCGGGACGACGATAGTCGACGTGGAGAAACCAGACTAATTACAGGTACCCGCGTGTTTGTGCCGTGCGTGGAAACTCGTACAGAAGGATGAAAGGATCTTGGTGGCTGAGCTGGTCTGGGAGCGGTTGTAGTTGTCCTAGGTCCAGCAACACTCTACTTTGGCTTCTATTTCTTCTTAAACGGGCGGTCTAGACTAGTCTGCCTAGGTCAATCGGCTGTGCTGCTTCGTAAGAGGAACGGCTGGACGAGCTCTTTGGGAAGAACGCGGTGTGCGAACACTGTGCCTTTCTATACCTTCTGAGTAGCCCTGGCGCCGAGGTTGGACTCTGTGACGGGTGGGGAGCTCTGGAAGGTGAATATAACAGTTCTCCATATGGATCAACAACAAAAAAACAACCAAACAGGTGTGTCCTCGGACACATCAAACTCAAGCTTACAGGGTGCGTCCTCTAAGGATGCCTCAAATACGCCTTAAAGACGCCCTAAAAAGCGTTACCTCTGTGGAGCGGAGAAGAAAAAGCGCAGAAAGGTCAAAGCGATGAGACAGAACACCGAAAGTCTCAACACCCAAACCGCACATGAGCAGGCCGGAACACAAATCCCGGGGGTTCGGGAGAACTGCCTGCTGATGGTAAGCGGAATAAAGATGCAAAGCCATAGAGGAGGTATAGTAAA
Source organism: Cantharis rustica (assembly GCA_911387805.1). Lineage (NCBI taxonomy): Eukaryota > Metazoa > Arthropoda > Insecta > Coleoptera > Cantharidae > Cantharis > Cantharis rustica. Next base: position 47,645,221 of record OU426879.1, on the reverse strand, counting down.
ACGTTCTCCGATTATGCTGAAGCATTGGAAAAGAGGCTTAGGTCTCAGGACTCCATGCCCTTGCCTCTTAAGCAGAAGAAGAAGGAAGGGGAGCCAATAAGCTACAGAGAGGCTGCAATGAGCCATCTAAGAGTAGCAGTCATTGATCGCCAAAATCTCCTGGGCAAGCTCACAGAGGCCCAGAAAATTTTAGTTGATGAACAACTAAATATAGCTCTAAGCAAGGCTGTCTCGGCGGCCTTAGAAGCTAAAACAGGAGCACTCATTTTTGAGGGCATCTGTTACTCAGGACAGATCCTACGGATTAGCTGTGGTGACGAGAGGTCACTAAATTGACTGAAAGACACAGTTAAGAGTCTCCCTGCACTATGAGAGCATGCTAAACTGAATGTAGTTCAGGTCAACGATCTGCCCAGGCTGTCTAACGCTGCCCTTTGGGTCCAGGGAAAACCTGAGCCCACTGTGGAGGTCATAGGATGGCTGACGGCACAGAACACCTGGACAAAAGTTAACGTATGGTGCGTCTTCTATGACAGGGAGAGTAGCTACCCTCCGGGGAAGCTTATTGTCTTTGGTGTCAATGAGCAGGACAAAGCCGCTCTTAACACTAGGCGAGAGAAGTTGAACTACAAATTCTCTACCATAAAGGTTAAGGTACATCGTGCTGTCACCATAGACAAAATACCTACACCAACAATCGAGGAAGTGGCGGCAGAGATGATAGACCTCATGGACACCCATGAGGACTCTCAGAAGGCTACCGAGCTTCCAAAACCAAATGAGGCACCACAGTAAGTAGGTCAGATGGCTATCTTGAGAGAGTGGAAACTCATACAAGCTAACCTGCAGCATGGCCGGGCGGTGACAGCGACTTTATGCCGCCACCTGCTCATGGGAAAAAATACAATAGCTCTTATACAAGAACCATATACAGTAAAGGCTTGAATTTCTGACCTGTCATCATTAATTAAAAGGGAATATCTTTACAGGAAGTCCCTCTAATAAAACTAGAACAGGTATTTACATACCTAACACTTTTCAGGCCGATCCCTTGCCGCAGTTTGAAGACTGTGATCTGACAGTGGTCAGGCTAGGCTGCAATTTTGGGGCTGGCCCAGAAGATGTTATTCTAGCATCTGCTTACCTTCCCATAGACTCCCAGGATCTACCACCATCGCAGAAACTGATGGACCTGATGAGCTATTGTGAGAAAAAGAAAAGACACCTCGTCATAGGATGCAACTCAAACCCATGTTATATCAAATGTCATAGGATCACTTCAAATCTGGTGCTTCAATGCATACAGATGCTGAACGAAATATCGACAAATGGAAATGACCTAACTCTGCGATGGATCAAAGGGCATTAAGGAAACAAGGGGAATGCAGAGGCCGACGCACTAGCGAGAATATGGTCGCGCAAGCTATCTTGTGGACCTGAACTATTCATTATGCCGGCCATCGAGACCTTCAACGCTCTCCTGACTGAACTAACCCATAAGATGTACACTAGCAGATGAATCAATACAAAAAATGCCGACAAGCAAAGGCAGCAATACAAGCGCCCTCAAGCAGACATTCCAAATACTTCTTGCAACTATCAAGAGATAAGCTTCGCATAATAGCGAGAGTCCTGACGGGACACTGCAAATTAAACAAACACCTTCACACAATGGGACTGGTAGAAAGTCCTACTTGTCGAGGGTGTGAATCATCAGACAAAACTGTGAAGCATCTGCTTTGCAGATGCCCGGAATTAGCGTCCAAAAGAGAATCCATGTTGGGGGAGTTCTGGCCCACTATGGCCAGTGTTCGTAGCACTCTGCCTTCCAAGGTTCTTGAGTTCATCCTCGATGTGGGATGGCTTGGGGAGTGAGGGAGGCGGTGGGCTGCTGATGAAACCCGGAAGCAGCATAATGACCCCAATGTGCGGCCTGAGTGGGTGCGAAGCAATTTGCCCTCCACAAGAAATCCAGATCCAGATCCATACTTACATAGAAACATAATATTTAAAAAACACTAAAAATTGACAATAATTCACATTTAACAAATTAGAACTTAGAATATTTGTATAAACAAGAAATAGAATTCTAAAAAATTACGTTACTAGAGAAATGATAAAAATCCTCCTCCCAAGTATCTTCTGGAACTGAAAATTAGGTTAAATCAAGAATGTAGGCAGATTAGTGAAGAAACATTTCAGCAAAATCTGCGAAAAGTTTGAAAATAAGTGGTTATTGTCCTATTGTTAGGTCAATAAAGAAGCACATTTTGAAAACATAATTTCATAAATTTTCTAGAAATTAAATAAATTCCGAATAAAATTATTCTTTATTTCATTTTTCCCTCTAGTTAATCGAGATATTCTCCAAATTCAAATTTTTAATATGGATGAACAAAGATTTTTTCCATGTTTAAAATGGTATATCGCTAGATAGAGGGTCCCAATTAAAATTTTAAAGTAGAAGTAGCTGGGGGCTAGAGGTTAAACTTAAAATTTAAACAGTTACTAGTTTTGAACGTCTCTTCCTTTCTTATCTAAATCGACATGTTTCTAGTTTTTTTTTAATTTTTTCAAAAATTAAGTTATTTTGACTGGATAATTTGGAAATGAATACCCGGTATTTTAAAATATATTATGTAAAAATTTGCTAGTGCTAATTACGGAACCGATAAAGTTTATCAAATTAACTATGAATAATGTGTTTATAATTTATAAAAATAATATTAGATTTATCATTGATAAATGAATACAAAAATAATAATTATTTGTAGTCTTCAACTAAACAAGATTTACATACAGTAAATAATTTTATAGTTGATTAACTTATTTTTTCAACAGGTAATCATAAATTTTTAAATTCAAAAGTTTTGTTTAAAATTAATACTTTTTTTGCCAATAATCAACTATATTAAAAATATATTTATTTAAAAATTTGTAATCCATAAAACAGAAACAACCTAAATTTTTGAGTGATAACTACAAATCAAAAGCGCAGAAAGCTATTTCTAGACGCTTTTCACTCCTCACTTCTCAACTTTTCCTCATTCATTTTCATACCCAAAAAGTGTATAATTAAAAGTGAAAATTTGAAAAACAACAGTGAAAAACTTGCAAAATACTCCCTCCCCTCTCCCCCCCGGTTGCAATTACTGGAAAATTTAACGGTTTTAGACTAGCAAAAAAAAATAACCAATCAGAGCTTTTCTTTAAGTTGGTTATAAAGGTTTGCAGGAGCTGAAAACTATGAGTTGTCGAGGTGGGGGCTAAAAGAATTTGTAAGTTTATATTTTTTACTCCCAGAGCATTGAAACAGTTTATGATAGATTCATTAGTATGAAACTGGCGGCCGCAACCATTGCCGTAGCAATAAGTGTGTAGCGACTGGAGCGTTTGTCTCAGGCGTCATTGCAATAGGGAGCGCTGAACAAAATATTTAAATGAATAATATTGGTCTACTTTATTTTCAAATTTATCTATAAAAAATGAAGTTGCTGGACAAATTGATTTTGAGGATGTTATTGATAAATTTGCGGCAACCAAATCAAAAAAGTAAAATTGCGATTCTTAAAAACTTTGTATGGTTTTATCTGAAATTCTAATAAATAATAGTTTAAAATTATTTAAATAGTAAGAATTTGAAGAGGGGGGGGAGACATAATCCAATTTACCAGAAGAGGTTGCTATTGTAATGGTCGCAATGAAGATTGCAAATAAATCAGTTAGGGAATAAAAAATAAATTAAAAGAATTGAGATATATTTATTATTGGTCATAGAAAGAAATCATTAGCTATAAAAATATTTTAACAAGTTTCGGTTTATTAAAACATCTTCAAAACAGCGACAAATTAAAAAAATTGTTTAAATGTACTCCTGTATAATTTAATTTTGTACAAACCAAGCAAAACTTTTTCTTCTTTCTTCCTCTTATTGATTTTATTATTGAGCCTGCTTTTAGATACGGTCGCAGTATTTCTGGCAAACATGAGTCCTGAAAATGTTTTTTCTGAAATTAATTCTGAGAAAGTTTTTTATCTATTTCATTGCTCACGTTTTTATGCTCAAAAATAAACAGCGGTCGATCTGTAACAACAGAAAAAACAAAATCTACAGCAGTAAAAGTATTTCTATATAAAATAAAAATCCACACTGCGAAATCCAGTGATTTCCGGAAATATTATAAATTTATGTATAGTAGTAATATGGTTTTATAAAATATTATTTTAACAATTACGAACCATGGCTGAAAATTCATATTATAGTCAATAGTGCAAGAAATTAAGTTATTAATATAGAAATTTGTAATTTAGTTATAAATATAACTGTAATTAATGTAATTTATGTAAAAAAAGTTGTTACACTTGAAAGGTCGTTGTTTGACTAATTGCTGTTTGAAGATGAAGTTCCTTTAGATTTTTTTATTTATTTTTATAATTTTTTTTATAATTTTCACTTTTCGTCTTTGCTAGCGGAAGTTTATCTAATGTTTATTTTATATTTATGGATTCTTGCACCTTCATTATTCTCTTTGGTTAATATAATTAAACTAATTTTGAATAGAATAAATAATTATAATATATTATAATAATTAAAATAAATTGTTGATAGTCAAGATTATTGTTATAATTGGTTGGTAAGTGCATCAACATCCGTACTTTACCAATACATTCCAGTATCAAAGCAGTAAATTATTCTTCTATCTCCCTTATCTCTATTATTTAATAAATTAGTCTGAGCATTATCACAGAGGAGAATTTAAAAATATGTAAATTCTTAAATCTGAGGTTTTAGTATATAACAAATAAATATCATTGAGAAATATTATTTTGTGACTTTTGGACATTTCAAATAATTAAAATCTTAATCTAAAATAGTGATAAAATTATTCGATTAATTTAGTAAAAGTTTTGAAAATTATCGGTCAACATTTGTAGTGTACATCGACAATAAATTGGTAAGTAAAATATTATATTTCATTTACCTCGCATGTTAGTTTTCATGATCTATAATTTATTAATTTTACAAGCAAAGAACCGTGCAAATAATAAGAATGCAGATTTACAAAAACAAAGAATACAAAAAGTTTTCGTGTTCGTGATTTTTGCTTAGATGATATTTACATTTGATGAATTTTTCTTGATTGTGATTAAATCATGTTTTTGATGTTTTTGGTAAAAATTATATAAAAAATTAGAACCAAATGAATTTTAAGTTCTGTGTGATTGTAACAAGAATAAGAAAAACTATTGATACTTTTCACTTGTTTGTGATTGGCTAATTTTATAAAAAGGCATGCCATACTTTTCCTAAATTTACAAATTAATTATTAATTATTATTGCAATAAATAAAATTTTTGAAAAGGCTTAATGACTTTCCCAAGCGAAATTAGATAAAACACTGACACCACTCGTGAAAAAATGACTGAACTTGCAGAATTTGCACACTTGCTTGGCAGCTCGTGCTTAAATCTATCGACTCATTCCATAATATGTTCTTTTTTAAACTTGTGATGTAAAATACTAATTATTTATCTATATTTGTTTAAGTAAATTAGTCTTCTAGCTTAATGCTATGTCCTATTATTTTTGGCGACTTTAACCCTTAATCGCTATCTTCCGGTCACTGAGACCGCATCAAGTTTTAATTTCTGTTTATTTTACTCGTTCAAAATTAGGCATTATAGATTTTAGATTTTAGATATAGTTGATTTTTTTATTTTTGTATTTTAATTATAATTATTCAAGTATGTACTTCAAAAAATTACGATTTAGTTTGCTTAAACATGGTTTAGATTGAGAAAAAAATTAAATTTTAGTTACGTCGTATAAAGGTGTGCAAATCTGCTAATAATTTTTTTTGTGTTATTAAAAGTTAATAGAATTTTAAAATTAATTACTTTTTAATTTTTTCTAACTTACTAGAATACCAAATAAAACATCTGTTGCAAAAAAAGCGAAAAGTTAAGTTGTACGTGAGTAAGGATAAAAATAAAGTGCGGTCACTGTGACCGCACAGTAGTTACAGTGTGACAATTTATTATTTGACGTTAGTTATTAAGGGTTAATTGAAAACAGCTATAATCTAAACTTCTATATGTTATTTCGGTAACACTCTACATAATATAAACGCTGTTTTCTCTATTCAAAAATAGTTTGATTTGACGAGCAGTAAAATGTGGATCAAATAAACTCGCGGTACTTTTAAATAATCTAAAAAAAAATACCTAAATGTTTAACTTTGTAAAAATAATAATAAAATAAAAATAGAATAAAAAAATGATATAGAATCCCAAAATATTTTGAATTTTAACGATATTGATATTGCTATAAAATATTAACAGTTATAAATATGTAAATTTTATAGACTCACCCTTGATAAATATGTCTATAAATAATATATAGTTGCATTTTTAATTCATGTTTCTTTGACTACTTCTTATCAAATGGATAACTACTCATCAAATCTAATTAAGAATTATCATACATTATTGAACCTTTGATTTAATTAAAGAAATTTTTTTGAATTATAAAAAAAATAAGTTTTTCAGGTACAGGATAGTAAACATTAAATACAACGCCATCGAGTAATAACCCCCCCCCCACGTAATTTTTTTTGTGAAATTGATGTCATTGTGCACAAAAATATTAGCTATAACTTTAAGTATGTGCCAGTCTCCCCCCATTCAATAGGAATTTTTTGACAAAATTGGCATTAATTACACCACACGAGGCAACTGCGTATGCCATTTTTGGAGTAACTTTGATTACATTTATCATTTAGAAAATTATTCTACTGCCTTTTAGTTTTTACAAAGTTACAAAATTTATTTCAGGTTTTAAGAGTTTGAAAACTATGAAAAGTACAGGATCTTCTACTTTCCATATTTTGTTAAAATTCCATAAATTTGAAAAATCGATAAAAAAAACTAAAAATTCTTTTAAAAGTTGATAAAATTATCTGTAATTTTTTTACTACGTATTAAGGGCATTAAAATATTCGATAAATGTAATTTTTTATATAAATAAAATTGTTTATTTTTGGATATTAATATTTATATGTTCAAAACTAGATATTACGAAAGTAATTTTAAGATGTAGTAGCTGTGATAAAAATATATCACCTTTTTTTAGTAAGTACTATGTATAAAAAAAATTATTTGTATTACTTTCGAAATTTTGATTTTCAAAAGCTCTACTTAAATTTGTGTTAAACTAACACTTGCAAAAAGATTTAATGATATCCGAGAAAATTTATCATATTTTCTTTCGAACAGAAAATACATTGTACTGAAAATAAAATTTAGAGAAAAAGAAAATTATGTTTTTTAAATATAATATCACTACAAAGGGTAAATGCAATCGTAGAGACAAAAACCTACGTATGCTTTAAAAATTATCATATCCAGAAATATTAATATTGATCCCTTCCCAAATTTGTGTTATTTAGGAAGCAGATAGAAAAAAATTAAATTATGGTTATAAAAGAATTTGCTGCAATATCTTTATTATGATATCTACTTATCTAAAATTATAATATTAAATTATTACTAAAATTAAAAAATCAGTAGAAAATATATAATATAATATAATTATTGCCAACATTTTCTTAAACTTGAAATGAAATGGATTGCTACAAAGCCACCAGTATAATTTTAAAACCGTACTAACGATGGGTGGCGCTAAAGTGCCACTTTAATGACGTCGGAAAACCCCACCGTTTGCTACCAATAAAAAATTTACTATTGTCTGTTAATACTATGTATAGTTGACTTTAATTTTGGAATTAATATAATTACAGAATTGATAAAACTTTCTGTATCTCGGAGTAATTATACAGTTCACTTTATAATTTACTCTAAAGTTATCAACATGAGATTAAACACTGTGAAATACAAAGATACATTGTATACATAATCTAATATTATTTATATTTTAAATCTTTCAATTTTCGAAAATAATCGTATATACTGGACATTTAAATAGATTTTGGGTAATAAAAGTGTTAGCCGATCAAGCCTTGTAAAAATGTCATTTTGGCATTGTGACGTTTCGGAAAATCTATACAAAATATTATCGAATTGAAAACATCATGCATTGATTCTATTTTTACTTCGTAGAATATAATTTGGTGGAAGAACTGCAACAGATTATCCTACATTGAAGATTTTCGGTAAAAAAGTATGGAAAATAATATTCAATTTTCAACCCAAAACCCCAAAGAAACGGCTAATTGTTTTTCAAAACTATTTTTCATGTAAGTTTTATTTGTTGCTTTACTTTAATTACACTTATTCTTAATTTTGTTTAGATGGTTTGTGAAACTGTGCAGGAAGAGCGGTAAAAAGCGATTAAACGTAAAAGATTTATATCTTCATCAGAGTTGCGATAAATCAAGTAAAATAAGTAATATATTAGAAAAAAATTGGAAAAACGAAATAGAAAATGCTCAAAGAAAACACAAAAATCCCAGTTTGTATCGTGCAATTCGAAAAACTTTTTTTTGGAGTTATATGCTTAATGGTTTGATAGTATTTCTTCAGTACGCTATAGTAAGGTAAGCAAATATATATTTAATTAATTAATTCTTATTCAATGTTACATTTTTTAGGCCCATTCAGCCAATTTTGCTATCGATGTTAATTGCCTTGTTTACACAAGTTGAAAATGGTACAGCCAAAAGCAATAATTTTGAAGAAATGTGTATCTATGGTGGATTAATATTGTTTGTTACGCTTATAATAATATTCCTTGGCCATCATAATGATGTAATCCTTAACCAAATTGGAATGAGGGTTAGGATTGCCTGTTGTTCCTTAATTTACAGAAAGGTAAAAATTTTATAAAAACATCTTCTATTTTACTAATTAAAAAACTTTTTAGTTGTTACGTTTAAGTCATAAATCTTTGGATCAATCCACAGCAGGTCAAGTTGTAAATTTACTTTCGAATGATGTCAACAGATTTGATTTGGTAGCCTGCTACCTGCACCATATATGGGTGATGCCGATCCTGACAATTATCGTAGCTTATTGCATTTGGCTGCAAATTGGAATCTCAGCTTTGGCCGGCATTGGATCTGTTCTCTTGTTAACTATACCAGTTCACGGTTTGTACCAAAATCCACCAATTAGATCTGCATCTAAATTTTTCTTATAGCTTTTGCAGGTAAACTAGTATCAAAATTAAGACTAAAAATTGCTCTAAGATCAGATAACAGAATAAGAAAAATGGCTGAAATAATTTCGGGAATACAGGTCATCAAAATGTATGCTTGGGAAAAACCGTTTGCAAAAGTTATTAGTACAGCAAGAAGTAACGAAATTAAAATACTGAAGTGGGTTTCTTACTTACGAGGAATTATTTTAAGTTCGTTTGTTTACATGCAACGTTTAATTTTGCTCATAACAGTAGTAACTTACGTTTCTTTGGGTCATGTGATCACAGCAGAAAAAGTGTTTTCCATGTCACTATTCTTTAGTCTTTTACAATTATCGATGGCGGTTTTCTATCCACTCGCAACAAGTTTGGGAGCAGAAACTTGGGTGTCCATTGGACGATTGGAAGAATTCTTGCTGTTGGATGAAAAATTTGTACCGGTCATAAACAGAGATCATAGTAAAGAAATCATGTTGAAAAATATTTATGCTTCTTGGACGACAGAAACGAAATTATTGAAAAATATTAGTATAAAAATTTCGCCTGGAAGTTTATGTGCTGTTGTTGGTCCAGTGGGTTCTGGAAAATCGTCGCTTTTGCAGTTGTTACTTGGAGAATTAATTCAAGAGCATGGTAGTATTACCGTAGGAGGTGATGTATCGTACTCTTCTCAGGAACCTTGGTTATTTGCTTCCACGGTTAGAAAAAATATTTTGTTTGGTCAAAATTACGACCGCATGTTGTACAAAGTCGTTGTAAATGTTTGTGCATTAAAAAGAGATTTTGAGTTGTTACCTCAAGGTGATCAAACTATGGTTGGAGAACGGGGCATTGCTCTGAGTGGAGGTCAGAAGGCTCGTATTAATTTAGCACGAGCAGTTTATAGAAACGCTGATATTTATTTATTGGATGATCCATTATCGGCTGTCGACACTCATGTTGGAAAGCAACTCTTTGAGGAATGTATATTGGGTTACTTGAAAAGCAAAACAAGAATACTGATAACGCATCAACTCCAATATTTGAAGAAAGCTAACCACATAGTTGTAATAAATGATGTAAGTTTAAAAAATATAAATATGTTTTCCAGTTAACTGTCTGCTTAATCTTACAGGGTAAAATTGAAGCTCAAGGTACGTTTGCTGAATTATTGAACAGCGATCTAGATTTTACTAAAATATTAGTTGCTTCCAATAACGAAGAAGAAACATTACCTAAAGAAACTAAAGACAGCATTCCAAGAACGTCAATTTCACTCCGAGAATCTCTCTTCTTATGCTCGGTGGTAGGAATTTCAAATCTCAATCATGAAAATATTTTATTTGAAGTTATTTTAGAGTGAAAGATCAATTTCGGGTGACATCGTCAACGAAGAATGTAACATAGATGAAGAACAGGTGGAATCGGTTTCATCCGCTTATTGGGAATATGCCAAAAATGGAGGAAATATTTGTGTGTTAGCTATTGTAGCATTACTTTTAATTGGCGGCCAAGTGATTTCTAACTGCACCGATTTTTGGATTACATATTGGTAATTTTAAATAAAATTACATAAAGTTTATTTCAACTGTAAATTAAGCAATTATCTTCAACAGGACGTCAGAAGAAGCTATTCGAGAATCCATTATTAAAGGTCAAAAGTCACTACACGTGATATCTTTAAACAGGACAAACATAACATCAAACCTAAGCCCACAAACGTATGACACTTTTCGAAGCGAACAATCTTCCTTAATGTCCACCAATTTTGCATTGACGATTTTTTCAATTTTAACCATAAGCAGTATAATTATTTTGACCATAAGATCTCTGTATTACTACAAAGTAGCAATGAATGCATCCAAAAATTTACATAACGAAATGTTCAGTTCGTTGCTGCAAACGCCCATGAGATTTTTTGATACCAATCCAAGTGGTCGAATATTAAATCGATTTTCAAGAGATATGGGTATGATTGACGAAATTTTACCTAGGATATTTTTAGAAGCAGTACAAGTTAGTATTTTTTCGTTGGTTTAACAAACAGTAGTAAAACAAAATTTGATATTCCAATAAAATCAGAGAGATAAACACCATTCCTTCATCAAGTCAAAGTTAGAATATCAAAGTCTTGGAATATCAAATATTGTTTTCTTCGTTTTAATTTACAATAAGCTCCGCACTATAAAGTGTCACTACGAATTTTTTCAACTGTATTAAGTAGTAGGTAAACTTTTTCTTGTTTTAGCTAATTTTGATTATGCTTGGAGTTCTGATTATGATATGCGTAACCAACCCTTACATGATTATTGTGATTGCAATCCTAGGAATTTTTTTCAGTAAATTAAGGCGTCGTTACGTAACCGTTGCTAGAGACTTGAAACATTTAGAAGGAATTAGTGAGTTCGCTATAAGATATTTGTAACTTTTAGCCTAAAGATGTCTTATCTTTTAGTGAGAAGTCCTGTGTTTACACATGTAAGTGCTACTATAAATGGATTGATGACGATTAGAGCTGCAAAGTCAGAAGCCATCTTGGAAGATGAGTTTGATTTACATCAAGATAGTCATACGTCTGCTTGGTATCTGACTCTAGTTTGTATTTCATCATTTGGTCTATGGCTTGATCTTTTATGTTTCATATTTATATCGTGCGTTATATTTGGATTCATTTTTACTAGTCAAAGTAAGTGATTGCAGTAATAATCATTCAGATAATTACTTAAAAACATAACTTTAGGTGGTAATGCTAATGGGAGTTACGTGGGTTTAGCCGTATCCCAAGCTTTAATATTGACTGGTTTAGTGCAGTATGGAATAAGACAAACCGCGGAAGTTGTCAGTCAAATGACTTCGGTGGAACGCGTTTTGGAGTACACTAAGCTCGAAAAAGAAGGTCCCCAGCAGACTCCACCAGGTAAACAAATTCTTTTTCCTAATTTGCTTTACTATTACACCATTTTTTAATTTTTAGATTCTATTCCACCGCCACCTTGGCCAAATCGGGGACGAATAACTTTTTATAATGTTTATTTACGATATTCAGTTTATGATTTGCCTGTTTTAAAACAGCTTAATTTTAAAGTGGAAGGAGGAGAGAAGGTATAATCCATTTATAATAAAAGAAAACTGAAAGTCAGGATAAAAATTTTAGGTTGGAATTGTTGGACGAACAGGTGCAGGGAAGTCTTCTTTGATAGCAGCATTGTTTCGTCTTGCTCCTATAGATGGATTGATTATAGTGGATAACATCGAAACCGCGACAATTGGTTTAAATGATTTGCGCAGAAAAATGTCCATTATACCTCAAGAACCGGTATTATTTTCAGCCACTCTGAGATACAACTTAGATCCATTTGGAGAATATTCCGATACCGAATTATGGAAGTCGTTAGAAGATGTAAGATGTTCTACCAGCAAAGATAATTTATATTTGAAAATGTTTTGTAGGTCGAATTGAAAAATCCTGGGTTGTCGTTAGATTTTATTGTGCAAGAAGGCGGAAGCAATTTTAGTGTTGGTCAAAGACAGTTACTCTGCCTTGCCAGAGCCATATTACGAAATAACAAGATTTTAATTTTAGATGAAGCAACCGCAAATGTCGATCCGCAGTAAGTTGTAGTAATATAATAGGCTTCCGTATTTTTAATTTCGTTTTTGTAGGACCGATGCGCTAATCCAAAAAACTATTAGAAATAAATTTAAGATGTGTACAGTATTAACAATAGCTCATCGTTTGCATACTATCATGGATGCTGATAAGGTGCTAGTTATGGACGCCGGTATGGCCGTTGAATATGATCATCCCCATTTGTTATTACAAAATCCGAATGGATATCTATCTGGAATGGTGTCGGAAACTGGTCCGGCGATGGAACTACAATTGCGAGCGATGGCTGAAAATTCGTTTAGTATATAAGACGAACTCATTAAAATTTAAAAATAGTTTAAATAATAAGATAAAATTTATTCTTTGAAGTTAACTAGATTGATAATTTATGCGTACTGATTTACGTAACTTGTAATTCAAAAGTTTACATTAAATGTTTTTTAAATTATGAGTAGGTACTTTTTAATAGTTATATTACTACATTACTTTTACTGCAGGCGATGAGGGATAGCAAATGTTTACCCATTTTAAAATTAGGCCCAGTTGTATATAAGAGAAGATCAAAGTTAACCCACGGAATTCCAGACTTTTTGGTTGGATCAACCGTAAATTGATCCTGTGTTAACTCTGATCGGATGTTGATCTTCTTAGCAATTCGTCGATTGCTCCATCGCAATTGATCCTATCCATTTTAAAAATACTTAGTAATCTCGTAACTTCAAACATTTTGAGTTTTTGGTGGATTAGTTTTATTTAACAGAGATTCACCATGATTGACGATAACGAGCCCAACAAATACGAATGGGAAAAGCGATACAAAAAAACCTGGGAAAGCCTGGCCGAAAACGATAAAGGCCTCCTGGAACCCTCAGCACCTCATAAAAAATAATCAAGAGAAGTTAAATCTGGGGATCTTGCAGGACAATCTTCCGATCCATTTTTCAGAATATGCTTTATTTAAAAAAATTTTTACTTGAAGCCCAAATGTGCAGACGCACCATCATGTTGGTATCATGTTCTTTAACATGCTGCTAGTGATAAGTCATCTAGCTGTTAAAGGGTTGGTGTACAGCAACAGAAGAAAGCTCAACACCAGAAAGGAATTAATGGAGAGAATAATGAAACTATAGTAGCTTTCAATAAAAGAGAGAATGTTACAACAGGCCCGTATCCAGCGGAAGGCACTTAGGGGCACGTACCCCCCACCCCCCAAAATGTTTAAAAGAAAAAATTTTTTGAAAAAAATTTGAATTTCTAAAATCAAATAGGTATATTTTAAAGAGGAGGTATACGCAGCAAATCTTAAAGAATTCGATTTCTGAAATCAAAAATAGTTAAATGTAAACGATTTGTCAAAGAATTCGTTAGATACATTGACAAAATGCTCTGATGAATTGTTTTTCAATGTTAAAACAATATTAAAAATATTTGCAATATTACAAGTGACTGCAGCAACTGTCGAGAGAAATTTTTCCAGTTAAAAACGAATAAAACTTATTTAAGAAATTCTACTGATGAAGAAAGGCTAAACGGTCTTGCGTTAATGAATATTCATAGGAATAAAAATTTTGATTCCGTTATAATAATAAATAATTGGAATCTGTCAGTCAAACCACCCCACAATTTTAACTTTTTTTTATTGACTATTGGAAAGAGAACACTTTTCTAAGCATACTAGAACAACAATTTTGTAGGATTAGGCATCACCCAAGTAACATTTTGTGCTGAATATCAACTGCAAGCACGCCGTGTCAGCTTAAAATTCAGCTAGTGAGCTGCGTCGGCTGCTGATTATTAGTAACGTCAAAAGCTGAATTGCTGCTGAATTGCTAATTTGGCGGCAAAAAACCAGCTGAAATTGCGCTGCGTCAGCTGTTGAAAATGCTGACTCAGCTGATATTCAGCGCTGAATCAGCTGAAATTTAGCTAAAATTCAGCTGATATTCAGCGACAATTTTAATTTTGTAAAAATTAATTTTTAAAAATACACTAAATTAGATACAATGTTGTAAAAGGAAATAGTAGGCCTATACCTACCGTGTTAAATTCGATTACATTGAAATTTAAAAATAGCAAAAATTGTCTTTTTTTGGTTAATTATTAACACAAAAATTCCTAATTTTGCATAAATCGATTATAATCGGTAACATATTTTTAAAAATTGTTTTACTATGAAAAAAAAATGAAAATAAAATAATATAAATATGTCTGTACTGGGGATCGTAAATAAAATTCTGCTAAGTCCGTAAAAACGTGCACAAAATTTTATAAAATATTGAAAAATATAATTACCACGCGAAAGTATATGACTTACTAATGCCAAAAATTACAAAATTCAAAAAAAAATTATAAGATGATCGATATTTTTTCGAATTTCTTTTACCATGCGGTCGAATTTATGCGATTTTGCTTTTGTATGCGATATTACATTTGTAAATAAATTATAGCTTTACATTGAAAATAATTTCGATTTTAATTAACACTATTTTTATTTATTTTTAAGTTTGCACCGATGAAAATTAATACAAATTTTGTGCACCTTAAATGGATTTTAAGGTGGATTTCCATTTTTTAAATTACTAATCAATAAATTGATAATATAAAATACAAATAATATAATTTGTATTATAAATGTTCGCTAAACGAGAAAATATTGATATTTTGAAAATTCTTTAGAATAACTTATAGCTCTTTAATTATTTTTCTACACTGCTGTGTTCATAAAAACATGAATCGATTTATAAAAACACGTGTTCAACTGAACCGTAAATCTATCTTAATATTGATAATAATCTTCAATTTTGATGTATCACGTACGACTTATCGAAGCGTCAGATTAAAATTCAGTTAATTTGTTGAAGCTGAAAAAGAGCTGAAACATCGAAGCGTTAGCTTAAAATTCAGCTAATTTTCCGAAGCTGAAAAACAGCTGAATTTGAAGCTGACGCTTCGAAACTTTAGCTAATTTGCTGAAGCTGAAAAACAGCTGAATTTGGAGCTGACGCTTCTAAACGTCAGCTTAAAATTCAGCTAATGTGCTGAAGCTAAAAATCAGCTGAATTTTAAGATGAAGCAAATAATTTGCTGACCAAGTTTTTTAGCACCAAATGTTACTTGGGCAGTTTTCAAAAAAATAGAATTTAAAAATCAAAAATTTTAAATACAGAAATTTTCGTTTTAACATGGATTTACAATAGGCCGTGGTTGAGTTTATCAAAACAGATCTTCCGGACGCCTTCGGCGCTTTACGGCCCTGTTTTGAAAAACATATAACGAATTTAAAAATATTTCTGTAGAATGACAGAACTAGCCAACAGTGGAACTCGAAGACCAAGAAATCGTCAACTGTGTATTGAAAATGAAGGTGGTTATTTTGAACATTTACTTAAATAATGTAGTACTAATAGTTTAAATAAAAATTTTATGAATTTAATTTTTTGTTTTGTAGCTGTATTGTTTATTATTTACACATTTTTTGTGAAATGGATTGGTTTTTCAAAAAATTTTCTAGATAAAAGTTGTAGTCCGTGAAATTTCCTAACGGAATGATTTTTGTATAATGCTTCGTTTAAAAGATACAGGGTTTAAAAAAAACAGTTCATATTTTTCAACATTTTTTTAGTTACTTTAATCCTTAATTCAAAAGCCGTTGATTTTAGACAATAAAATGTTTTAATCTAGTTTATAGATTATTTCACGCTCTTCAACATAGCACTTAACCATTTTTACTAAAAAACCCATATTTTCGACGATGTGACGATGGAAATTTAAAAAATGTTTTAAAGAGGTTTAACTCTCGCTGGTTTGAATTTAGAAAAAAAAATTTGTTAAATATTTTACTTAGAAAAGTGTTTTCTATCACCGCCTAAGTTATGTAAAGTGTATCCGGGGACACCCTGTATATTTAAAACAATCCGTAAAACGCAACTCGTCGGTAATTTATTGTTTCACACTATATATAGTTACTTACTTTCATCCTTTGTGCACTATGAGTGTTAAAAAACAAAAGTGCGTATAGATAAAAACAAAGGCAATAAAAACAGCAGAGAACTGTGCCTGTCAATAGTGTAAACAAAAAAACAACGTAGATTTGTCGAGTTTGACAGCAGAAAATAAACAAAACTGAGTTACTTTTATATTTCACCCCGTAAAAGAAAAATTACAGAAATACACTTTTATTAGTTGAAATACATTTAAAAGTATTTTTATCGGCGTTTACGGTGAGACATTGTTACATGTAGTATTAAAATCTTATCAGCGTGACCATCTTTTCGAAAAAAAAAAAATTTATATCCGAATAACGCCGCGCCGCGCCGCTCGGACTCATGGTCATTCGATTGTTTAAAGTCTAGGAAGGAACATCTAATGTAGAAAACTCGGAAAAATGTTTATTGTGCAATCCTCTTTGGTAAGATTTTTTGTGATTTATCCACTACTGTGGAAATGAAATTTTCCAACAGTATAGGTATTCAGTTTTCTTGGCAAATTTTCTCAATTTTTAGTAGGTTTGAAAAAATGCCCGATGGCTTTTGTTCTTATTGCTTTGTGATTTTAATTGGTTTCCAATAGCCGCTTATAACACTTTCAATTTTTTTTAGCTTGCCGTTTTGCTATCTCTAACGTCAGAAATAACTATATTACGCGTTGGGTTTCTGTCAAATCTCGACCTGTCGAAGAAGCATTGCTTCTTTAGGGAAAAATATTAAAACGTTTATGTTTTAATGTTAAATTACGGAAAGTATCGAAGATGAGCTGCGGGGTTTTTTGGAAATTTAAGTCGATGAATATGACACTTGGTTTATATTGTCATTGAAAAAGCATTCATACAAGCTTCTATTTGTGCCGATCAACAAAATTACTAAAACGTAAGTTTTTTTTAAATTTTTACTAAACTAAAGAAAGTTCATGCCATCCATAAGGAAACTTCATTTTCGTGTGTTTTGCTTTATGTTTACTTTAATTTTGCAGTTCCTACAACGAAGTTTTATATATTTTTGTAATATTGCTCAGGTGTTTTTCTGTTTTGGTGCTTCCCCGCGATATTAACCAACTAGATATTGTTGGTGACAAAAAATCAATTTTTTGTTTTGGATTGTTGGTGTTTCTACCGAATCAATTTTTTTATTTTAAATTTCAAAAAATTAAAAATAGGTATTTTTTGTTTAAAGAAATATCTATGAAAAGAAAGCAGTTCTTTGATTAAGTTTATCGAGTCCCAAATTTCAAAATCGTATGACTCGTGACGTATATTTTCATTGGCGAATAGTTGTTCAAAATTTTATACTTCCCTCCATATAATTAGTAGCCTTTGCGTCACTTAAATAAATGAAACTGAACATTTAAAAGTTCTTGCTCGTTTCAATTTTTCTTTTAAATTATAATTTTTGTAGAATAATTAAGACATTGCAATTTCGACCCGACCAATCAACGAAAGTAGTTCATGCCAACCAATCAAATGGTTTATAATTTAATTTAATTTATTTACGGATAAACCAATTTACACACTCAAAAATCGAAGTTTCAAAAAATCGAAAAGTAAAAATTTATTAACAAGAGCTGCTGCGTCGAGCGATTAAAGAGATGGACTTGAAATCCATTAGGGTTAATAACCAGCACAGGTTTGAATCCTGTCCGCAGCGTTTCTTTTATAAATTATATCTATAGATAATAAATTATTATTATAATCTCGATTGCAAAATATTCAATCAAAACAAGGCTTAACAATTTTTTTCCATTTCAGTAAAGATGAGTGTAAAGATCAGTAAAGGAATGACGTGTCGAGTTCGAATCTTGGTGAAGAAGTTTCTGATGAAAGCTTTCTTAATAATCGCGAATAATTTTTTTTAATATTCGAGTGAAAAAGTAGTGCTAAGTGTTCATTAAACATATTTTTCGTTCGAACCATTAAAAAAAATCTGAAAGTGCTCGGGTTTGTGAGTTATTGACGTTTACTGGAAGGTCAATGGAGAAGTTATTATGGCCAAGACAAATAAGGAGGAAGGACTACAGTGATAAAGGTAATTTGACAAAAATTATTCTCAACTAAAATGATAACTAACAATAGATTTCTTATTATTGCAGGTAGGGTCCACTTCGTGGGTAATGCAGCAATTACAGGTTGATGAAAATTTCTCTCCAGTGATGTAGCCAGTGAAATGTTTTAATAAAAATTGTGATAAAAGAACATTTTTCTTTAAATGTTCGAAGTGTGGTTGGGTAATAATGTGGTAAGTATAATATTTTATCGTTCTAAATTTACTTTCAGATAACCAAAAAACAATTTTTTTTCCTTCGCAGGTTTTCGTTGCTTGGTCAGTTGGTTCATTTGTCAAGCTTTCAATCAATGGGATCAAGAAGCTACTGTAGTATGATAGTATGGTTGATTTGCGCTTCTATTATTACTTGGGCTTCAAATAATTGTAGGAGTTATCCGATCAAAAGAATCATTCGTTACTTCGGATCAAATTTTACTAATCGTAGAAACTTACCTTTTTTTTCAGTTTAAATAGATATTAACATTCGAGTACGGGATGTACGTATTTCGCGCACGAGAGTGTAAAATGTCGAGTTCGAATCTTGGTGAAGAAGCTTGATGGAAGCTTTCTTAATAATTCGCGAATAATTTTTTTTAATACTCGAGTGAAAAAATAGTGCTAAGTGTTTATTTAAATATATTTTTCGTTCGAATCTATTTAAAAAATTTGAAAGTGTTTGGGTTTCGTGAGTTATTGACGTTTACTGGAAGGTGAATGGAGAAGTTATTATGGACAAGACGAATAAGGAGGATGGACTACAGTGATAAAGGTAATTTAACTAAAATTAAAAATCAACAAATTAAACAAAATGTTAAAATAACGAATTTTAACAAAAAATTCAAACGTACGTAGAAAAATATTATTTAAAAAAAAGCTATAAAAAAGAGATTGATTTATATTTAACAGGTTTGGACTTAGAATAATTGAATAAAGCTCAAACCTGTTAAATGTAAATTAATGTCTTTATTTGTTTTTTTTTAATAATATTTTTCTACGTACTACGTATGTATTTTTTACTATGCGGTTAAAATTCATTATATTAACATTTTATTTAGTTTGTTTATTTTTAATATTACCACAGAATTCACTTTAAAAATTTTTTTTAATTCTTTTTCTATTGATGAAAATTGTCCCCATCTAAAATGATAACTAACAATGGTTTTTCTTTATTATTGCAGGTAGGGTCCACTTCGAGAGTAATGCAGCAATTACAGGTTGGTGAAAATTTCTTTCCAGTGATGTAGCTAGTGAAATGTTTTTGTGAAAATTGTGATAGAGAGCATTTTCTTTTAAATGTTCCAAGTGTGGTTGCGTAATAATTAGGTAAGTAAAATAAAATTTTTAACATTTTTAACATTTTTTTTGTAAATTCAAACCCCCAAGAATTGGGCCTCTTTAAAGCAATTTTTAAATTTCCATCTTCACATGACCATAGCATCGAAAATAATTGTTTTTTCAGTAAAATTGCTTTAATGCTTTTTAAAGAGCGTGAAATAATCTACAAACTAGATTTAAACTTTTTATTGTCTAAAATTAACGGCTTTCGATTTATGAATTATAATAAGTGAAAAAATGTTGCAAAATTTGAGTTTTTTCTTTTTTTTTTAAACTCTGTCTTTTAAACGAAACATTTTACCAAAAATCTAATGCTCAATTTCGAATAGGAAATGTTAAGGACTACAACTTTCGTCTAGTAAAAATGTTTGAAAAACCAATTCATTTCACAAAAAACCAGAAAATAATAAACAAGGTAGCTACAAAACAAAAATCATGTCAAAATTTTTTAGGTTTACTGCGGGGTTGCCACAAAGGTGTAAGCAACAAGTGAGTGAAAGAAGTGAAGAAAAGTGTATAGCAATTTTGAAAAGAGTGACAAAAAGTGTAAAAATATTTTCGCTTTTTCGTAAGTTACCTACCTAATAAATTGTTTATTATTTAATCAATATAAATACGTTTGTAGTAATTTAACAAAAATCAGTTTCTGCTTTCTTACTAAAGAGAAAGAAATCGTCGTTTATTATAAATGAAGTTATGTTGCAGTTACAAGCATTTTTTTAAATTTTCTACACAAACGGGGGAACCACCCAAACATATTCATTACTTAGACCTGACTCTGGTATATTATAGCAGAAAGTACTAGTATGCTGATAATGTATAATTTAATACATAATATAATTTTTATAATAATTAATTTTTTTAATAAATAATTATTAATAATAATTTTAATAATAATTTAATAATAATTTTTTATTATTTTATATTAAATAATTTTTTTTTGTAATACTGTGGACGCCGCTTAATTGATCATCTGATCATATTGTGACTCGGGGGGTTTGGTAGCAATAACCGATTGATAACAATACACGAAAAGATTTTTTTAAATTTTACACAAAAGTGGTGTGAATGCTCAGTTGTAGTGCTGCATTCTGCTGGCTAATTTTTAGTAGCTTATCTACCTATAATACACCTGCCATGAGTCAGGTCTGGGTAATGAATTATGTCTGGGTGGTTCCCCAGTTTGTGTACAAAATTTTAAAAAAATGCTTGTAACTGCAAACTAATTTCATTTTAAGTAGAAGAAAACAATCTTAGAAAAATAATTAAAAACTCTTAAAAAAATACCAACAAAAAATTTTAATTTGAAAAAAATTAAAAAATATATAAAATAATTGAATTTTTATAAGTGAAAACATACAAAAAGTGAAAAAAGTGAAGAAAAGTGTATGATTTTCAAAAAAGGGAATAAAGGTGAAAAAAGTGTAAGTTTATTTAAAAATTAAATTATAAATAAATATCCCCCTTGAATATCTTCAATTTAATAATCCAAACTCGTGGTTGTTAGCCTAATTAAATACCAACTAAATATTATCAAGCAAAATTTTAAAATTCCAGTTCACATCATTTTTAAAAATCAAAAAATTCTGTTTACGAAAATTACCCATTTCCAGTTTCTACTGACACTGACATTCGACATTTATACTTAAGTCAAACATATTTTTATTTCATGACTATTTGGAAGAAAATGGAAAACAATATAAAACTTTCCACCCCTAACCCCAAAGAAACTGCAAATTGTTTTTCAAAATTACTATTTATGTATTTACATCTAAAAGTTACGAATAATTTAATTGTATTAATATTTCCAGATGGTTTGCCAAACTGTGTTGGAAAAGGGGCAAAAAGCGATTAAAAGTAAATGACCTTTACCTTCATCAAATATGTGATACATCGGATGAATTAACCGATGTACTAGAAACAAATTGGAAATACGAAATAGCTAGAGCTCAAGCTAAACACAAGCAGAATCCGAGCTTTTATCGGGCAATCAGAAAAACTTTTTTTCGAAATTATATGCTGAAAGGCTTAGTAGTGTTTCTTCAATATGTGATCATTAAGTGAGCGAATCGATCCTAAGAATTCCACTCTTACATTCTCTAATTTAATATTTATTTTAGACCCATTCAACCAATTCTGCTGTCACTTTTAATCCAATTATTTATTGAAATTGAAAATGGTACCGCAAAAATCAATAATTTCAATAGTATGTGCATTTATGGTGGATTGATATTAATTATTACACTTTTATCCATATTTATTGGTCATCATAGCGATGTAATTCTTAGCCAAATTGGAATGAGAGTTCGAATTGCATGCTGTTCTTTAATTTACAGAAAGGTACAAGCGAAGTGTAGCCAATATTTATAATTGTTTAGGTATTACGTTTAAGCCATAAATCTTTGGATCAGTCAACAGCAGGTCAAGTTGTTAACCTACTTTCTAACGACGTAAGTCGATTTGATTTGGTAGTCTGCTTCTTACATCATATTTGGATAATGCCAACTTTAACAATCGTAGTCGCATATTATATTTGGTTACAAATTGGTATATCAGCTGTAGCCGGTATTGGATCCATTCTTCTTCTGACCATACCAGTACATGGTTTGTCACTAAATAATTTAAATAACGAAATATGTAGATAATTTTTTGCATAGCTCTAGTGGGAAAGTTAATATCCAATTTAAGACTAAAAATGGCATTACGATCTGATAACAGAATAAGAAAGATGGCGGAAATAATTTCGGGAATATCAGTAATCAAAATGTACGCATGGGAAAAACCATTTGCAAAAGTTATCAGTATAGCAAGAAGTAAAGAAATCGAAATACTCCAATGGGTTTCTTACTTGCGTGGATTTATGTTAAGCTCGTTTGTTTACATGCAACGAGCAATCCTTTTGATAACAGTCCTGACTTATGTTTCACTGGGAAACGTAATAACAGCAGAAAAGGTTTTCTCTATGTCGTTGTTTTTCAATATCTTGCAACTATCAATGGGACTTTTCTTTCCTCTCGCTGCAAGTTTAGGCGCCGAAACGTTGGTTTCAATAGGTCGGTTGGAAGAATTTTTACTTTTGGAAGAAAAGTGTTCACCTGTCATAATCAGAAATATTACCAAAGAAATAAGTTTAAAAGATATTGACGCCTCTTGGACTGCAAATACTAAGTTGTTACAAAATATTACCATAAACATTTTGCCCGGAACTTTATGTGCAGTCGTTGGACCTGTAGGTGCTGGAAAATCTTCACTTTTACAATTGCTGCTTGGAGAATTGAATCAAGAACATGGTGATATTACTGTTGGGGGTGATATATCTTACGCGGCCCAAGAGCCTTGGTTGTTTGCTTCCACAATCAGGAAAAATATTTTATTTGGTCAAAGATACGACCGGCAGTCGTATAAAACCGTCGTAAGTGTTTGTGCTTTACAAAGAGATTTTGAACTGTTACCTAAAGGTGACAAAACTATAGTTGGGGACCGAGGGGTATCCCTGAGTGGTGGTCAAAGAGCCCGTATTAATTTAGCGAGAGCGGTTTATAGAAGTGCTGACATTTATTTATTGGACGATCCATTATCTGCTGTCGACACTCACGTTGGAAAACAGCTCTTCCAAGAATGCATTTTAGGTTACTTGAAGAACACAACAAGAATACTGATAACGCATCAGCTGCAATATTTAAAGAAAGCGGATCACATAGTTGTATTAAATGATGTAGGTCTTTTCATTTAAATCTATTAGATTAAAACATCAATTTCGTATTATTGAAGGGAAAAGTAGAAGCTCAAGGCACATTTGCCGAGTTGCTCACCAGCGATCTAGATTTCACTAAAATATTGGTTGCCTCCAATAACGACGAAGAAAAGAAAGAAATTCCAAAAGACATTATTGCAAGTACCAGGTCAACTACGATTCGAGAATCCCTCGTTTTATTCTCGATGGTAGTTATCAAATCTCTTTTCATACAAATTTTCTTGAACCTTCGAGGGATCTTAAATTTTAGGCCGAATGCTTAAGTGCAGCTGAGATAATGAACGATGAAAATATTATGGAAGAAGAAGTGGTCGAGTCAGCTTCATCTGCTTATTGGGAGTATGCTAGAAGTGGTGGAAACGTTTGCGTGTTAGCTATTGTCGTACTTCTTTTAATCGGTGGTCAAGCCGTTTCAAACTGCTCTGATTTTTGGATAACGTACTGGTTAGTCTTGATTGATCAATGTTTCAAATTCGTTTTTCACGTTTTGTTTTGTAGGACAGCACAAGAAACTATCCGAGAGTCGAATAAAAGAAGTTATGATATGGTACACGTTTTGTCTTTGAATAACACTAACGAATCTATGAACTTAAATCCTCGACAATATAAAAGGGAAGAATCTTCCACAATGTCGAGTAGTTTTGGTTTGATAGTTTACGCGGTGTTAACCTTGGCTAGTATTATTGTATTGACGATAAGATCTCTATTTTATTTCAAAGTGGCAATGAATGCTTCCAAAAATTTGCATAATAAAATGTTTTGTTCACTGCTGCAGACACCTATGCGGTTTTTTGACGTCAATCCAAGTGGACGAATATTAAATCGGTTTTCAAGAGATATGGGCATGATCGACGAAATTTTGCCAAGAATGTTTTTGGAATCGGCGCAGGTTATTGGGCTTTTATAGGTTCAAGTTATATTTTAAAAAACGTTTTGGTACTTTAGGTAATGTTATTTTTGGTTGGTGTTCTTACCATGGTTTGTATTACCAATGCTATTATGATTATTGTTATCGGAATTATTGGTATTTTTTTCAACAAATTGAGACGACTTTACGTAACCGTTGCAGGAGATTTAAAGCAGTTAGAAGGAATTTGTAGGACTACCATCAGTTTTTATATTTTATCTCTCAATAAAACTTTTCAGTAAGAAGTCCAGTCTTTTCACATGTAAAT
The DNA here is from genome assembly GCA_911387805.1 of Cantharis rustica. Taxonomy (NCBI): domain Eukaryota; kingdom Metazoa; phylum Arthropoda; class Insecta; order Coleoptera; family Cantharidae; genus Cantharis; species Cantharis rustica. The sequence continues at coordinate 47,620,176 of OU426879.1, read as the reverse complement.
TCTTCTATTAATGGATTAACCACTATAAGAGCTTCCAGAGCAGAATCGGCGTTAGAATTTGAATTTGATTTACACCAAGTGGGTTGGTGAAATTTGCTACTTAGTAAATTTTAAGCATTTTTTTTTTAGGATAGTCATACGTCTGCTTGGTATTTAACCGTGGTTTGCATTTCAGCATTTGGTATCTGGCTAGATCTTATGTGCTTCGTATTTATAACAATTGTTATATTTACATTTATTTTAACAAGCCAAAGTATAATTTTCCATCCCAAAAACTCTGATCTACATAATATTTATTTTAGATGGAAATGTTAACGGAAGCTATGTTGGTTTAGCCGTATCACAAGCGTTAACATTGTGTGCGATAGTTCAATATGGAATTCGGCAATCTGCGGAAGTAGTTAGTCAAATGACATCTGTCGAAAGAGTTTTAGAATATATCAACCTTGAAAAGGAAGGCTCTCAAGAAACTCCACTACGTATGTAATGGAGTAAATCATCACTTAGGTATATTTACAATTTATCTTTGTAATTTATAGATGCCATTCCAAGTAAACCTTGGCCAAATTTAGGAAAAATAGTTTTTTCTAAAGTTTATTTAGCCTACTCACTTCAAGAGGAGCCTGTTTTAAAAAATCTCAGTTTTGAAGTTGAAGGGGGAGAAAAGGTATTAAATCCATTGTGTCGATAAGTATACGATTTGGTTTTAAATGACATTTAGGTTGGAATTGTGGGACGTACAGGAGCTGGAAAATCTTCGCTGATTTCGGCATTGTTTCGCCTTGCTCTTGTGGAAGGATCAATTATAATCGATAATATTAATACAAAAACCATTGGTCTAAACGATTTGCGCAAAAAAATGTCAATTATACCGCAAGAGCCTGTTTTATTCTCTGCAACCCTGAGATATAATCTAGATCCATTTGAAGAATATGATGATTCTGAATTGTGGAAATCACTGGGAGATGTGAGAAGTCTCTTCTGAAAAATATTAACATTTATGAACTTTTACTTTAGGTCGAATTGAGAAATCCTGGTTTGTCATTAGATTTTACCGTACAAGAAGGTGGTAGTAATTTTAGTGTTGGCCAAAGACAATTACTCTGTCTTGCTAGGGCCATATTACGTAATAATAAAATTTTAATTTTGGATGAAGCCACTGCAAACGTTGATCCTCAGTACATCAAACAAAATTATTACGATATTCACGAATTTAATATTTTTGTTTGTAGAACTGACGCTTTAATACAGAGAACGATTCGAAACAAATTTAAAACGTGTACGGTATTGACAGTTGCTCATCGTTTGCACACCATTATGGATGCTGATAAAGTACTCATTATGGAAGCTGGTACAGCAGTAGAATATGATCATCCCCATTTATTATTACAAAATCCAGTGGGATACCTATCTAACATGGTTGCTGAAACTAATCCCGCTATGGAACTTCAATTACGAGCTATGGCTGAAAATTCTTACAAGAAAGGTAGTAAACAGTTAAATGAAAGTAATATTTTAGATAAGAATTAAATGTTTTTAATTATGAATTTGTAACTTATATTATAGTAAGCACAATATTAAACATTGTAATGTTAAATTTTTTAAATTAATATAATATTTGCGAATAAAATTAAGAATGCGACGTCTGGTGGCAGAATTGATGCGAGAATTGATTGCGAGTACTAAACGTGGTTCGTTGTACTTAAATAAAGATTTTAGAGCAATTTGTTTCGTCATTTCACCTTTTTCTTTGATAATTCGAACATACAAAAAGATTTACAAGGTTGACTCGATCACTGTAAACACAACTATAACCTCAATTACTCGCATCTGACGGCTATTTTATCAGCGCCCCCATAGTTAATTTTATTCGCGAATAACTATTGGTGACCCCCCCCCCCTTAGCATAGTGGTACATGTGCTATGGTATTACTTACAGAAATCAAGTTTCAAGAATTTTGATTTAAAGTATTTATGAATTTTTTTTTAATTATTTGAATTTTGAATAATTTTTCGAATTAATTTTAAGTCAAAAACACTGAAAACAAAAAATACCGAAAATAAAAATGCCGTAAAGCTACGCAAGTCTTCTGTTTTTATATTGTTCTTAATTATATTATTGTGGAATAATAATAAATAACATTTGTGTTCCATATTTTTAAAATATAAAATAAAAATAAAATGAAATAAAAAAATAATTTTCTGTTGTAAATAATTTATATTATTTATAATAAATTACTTGCACAAGCGACAAAAACATTTCTTTTTATTATGATTGTATACAATAACTGTTTTCATAAATTTATATTTTAAATATTTAAAAATAGAACTATTTCGTGCGCACTTGTAAACTAACCTTACTTTCCGGTTGTCCAAATAGTAATTTTCGGTTTTCGAGAATGTCAAACGTGCGAACACTTGTTATCTCACTGTATATTTAAATTATTATACTGCACAAGTCGAAGAAGTGCATTTATTTATTTTAAAATTCGTATTTTAAGTACACCGAAATGGCCCTATGTTTAAAATCGTTGGCCAGTCGGGCATGTAATTTAAGTTCAATTGTGTCGCAATATACGGTTAGTTTTAACAAATGTGCAGCAACCAAAATTAAACAATTTCATCGTGTAAGTTTCATTTTAAATATAATTAATCTCATATGTTTAGACATTAAATCATAACGCTAACATTTTTATTCTAATGCCATAACCTCAAATTTGTATTTCTATTAAACTATTTTTCAACTTTCAGGTAACATCTCAAACCAACACTCACGAAATAAAAGATAGAACAAGTTACCGCAGTAGTCTAAACAGCGAACAAGATAAATTTGATAGAATTGCATCAATTAGTTGTAATCCACCCAAAAACGTGTATAGGCTTGTAAATTATTCCAAGTAAGTTGCAAGTTTACTTGTGATTCGTGTATCTTACAACAATGTAAAATAGTCCACAGGTAGAAGAGAGAAATGTGAGTAAAAAGGAAAAGTATGTAGCAACTAATGTAGACGATGATGGCAGTCGTAGTAACTTTTCCGGTAAACCTAGTCCCGAACAATTGGAGCTTGTCTATCAGCATTTATCAAAAGCGTTACCAAGATTATTTGTTCAAAGTTTTGATTACAACAATTATCATCAAAATATTATATTTGAAAACAGGATATTAGGAAAGAGATCAGTGTAAGTATAATTTTTCAAGTAGCAATAAGAACACTAGATCATTTTAATTTTAGGGGCTTGTTTCGGTATGTTAATCAAATAGCACTTCTTAGAATGGTGGGACACTTAAAGTATGCTTACGTTAAATTTGATATCATAAAAATTACTCAACATCCGGAAGACTCAACTATTCGAGTTCGTTGGACGATTAAAGGCATCTCCGGATTAAAAGTCATGTTTCAGTTTTGGAAATATAATTTAATCAAGATTAATGAGATGTTTCAAAAAACCGAACCGTAAGTGTTAAATGGTTTTCGTATTTGAATTTCCATGCATAAACTAAATTTAATTTTAGGTGGTTAGATGGCTTCTCCACTTTTCACGTTGATGGTAATGGCAAAATTTATAAACACGTTGCTGATAAGGTTAGTTTGTTTTTTCTTTCTAATTTTACAACAATAATAGTTATTATAGCTAGGCAATAACGTAATACCTAAATGATAATTAAAGCTGTTGATTGAACGCCAAAGGTAGATAATTGCATAATATTATGCAATTAGTACTCTGTTGAAAATTAAATAACAACCTTGCAAAATATATTTAACGCTACGTGGAAAGCAAATTTCGATGTTACTTTATTTAAATCGAACTGCAGACCCTTATTTTTATTTAACTTGTAATTGTGAACTTGTTCTCTAAAACCAAAGATCCAATCTCTGTGGGCCACCATAGTGGTCTTGTCTATAAAATTCCGAGTATGGAATGCAATGCTGTATATGTTGGTGAAATGGGCAGGAAGCTATGTGTCCGCATAAAAGAGCACGTTAGGGATTTAAAGAACGCCCGTATCCTTGGTGTTGCGCTTGAAGAGGGGGGGAAAGGGTTTTTAAAAACCTACGGGTCTTTGCAGACTTATGGTTAAACAGAACTATAACATCAACTACGACAGCATTGATATTTCAGACCGGGAGAGGATAGACAAGAAGAGGAAAATTAAGGAGTCGATTTATATTTACTCGCAGGGATCGTCAATAAATGATAAAAGGGATATCAAATACTTCGACGGGGGCTACAAACGTATCCTTGATATGCTTAATTCGGAATAATTTTTTTGGGTTTGAGAGGGAATACTAACCTAAGGCCGGTTCTGTGATTTTTGACTAACCTTTTCAATTGCCACGAGGTTTTTTCAAATTTAAATATTTTGGGTTAAATTAACATAGGTACCAACCTAGTTTACACTAACAAGGAAAGGTCCTGTACTGTGGGTCACGGATTTTAAAACCCTTCTGGGGTAAAAAAAAGTACTTCGTATTAACAAACTCTAGGCCAAGCAGCAGCACGCAACTCTCAAAAATTACAAAGTTGAAAATTAAAATTTAAAAAATTTTTATTCGTGTACTTGCTCGGTTGCATTAATTTGCAAGTAATTGCGATAGTTCCGAGGTAAGCTGCAAGACTATCAACCAGTCGGACCAGGTTCAATTCCTTCAAAAGGAATGATGAAAATGAATTAACTGACCGGTTGTAAGTCTCACAGCTTACTTCGGAACTATCGTGGTTACTTGCAAATTAATGCAACCGAGCAAGTATATGAAAAAAAATTTTTTTAATTTTAATTTGCAACTTTGTTATTTTTGAGAATTGCGCGCTGCCGCTTGGCCTAGAGTTTGTTAATACGAAGTACTTTTTTACCCCAAAAGGGTTTTAAAATCCGTGACCCACAGTAAGAGACCTCTCCTTGTAAGCATAACCTTGAAAGGGGTTGAATTGGATTGAATTTTGTTTCATTTCAATTTAACTACTTGTTTAGGTTCGTTTGGTGATTACTCTAAATATATAAATAAGAAATCGCCACGTGGTATTGCGGAGGTTTGGCTAAGGACGGCACTACGCTGGAAAATGGTGGCTTTCTAACCTCCATTTTACCCCTCTTGAGTTAGTATTCTTTCTTAAAAGTTTTTCAATATTTTCTTTTACTTTTATTTTCGATTTTTTCGTTTTTTATTTATTTATGTAATTATTATTTTTCTTCTGTATTCCTTCATTTTGGTTTTGTCATCGTTATTTATTCCTATTTTTACCTTTATGTTTTTGTACAACTCTTCTCTGTATTGTTAAATTTATCTGTATTTTAATTTCATTTTGTTTGTTTGTCTGCGAGTCTAATACGACGTTTTATCTATGACTCAAAATAAAAAATTTCATATTTACAAATTTTTATTTATTAATTTACAATCGAAATGGAATTTTTATGGCCAAAATTGCGATTTTGGCACGTGTCAAAGTTGATGTAAATCCGCAATCATCCGGGTCATCTTTGAATTTTTTAAAAATTCTTTTGCACATTTGGTTTTAGATAATTTTTTGCACACAGGTGAAATTTTTCAAAATCGATATTTTAAAAATTTTTTGCATTTTTCTTTCGACTTTTACAAAATTTTAAAATTATTAAATTACAATATTATTTTCAATAATTCATCGGTTTAATAATTTTAACGCGTTCTTAATTCGCAATACTTAAAGAGTAGTTTATATATCGAATCGCTTTATTACTTTTAACAAGGATCGTTATGGATAAATAGATAGCACTGCCCGCCTACTCTACACACCGAGGTTCGACTCTCTGTGAAGGCGACTTTTTTTTCTAGGGGAGACTCGTGGTTTCCGAATATTATATTAAATTTTAAATTTAAATTCATAATCCACGTCCGTGGATTATGAAGGGTATTACATTACTGTGATTACGTACGTAATGGATGTATTATGTACCAGTCGTAGATAAATATTATTTTTGTAGTAAATTATGACTGCAAAAGGTTGAGAACTGCTGGTGTAGAAGTATCATATTTTAATTCAATAATCCTAATATATAAAATCCCAGCTCGCTCTTGCTACAGCGTGTCAATATTTTGGCAAAATTTTTGGAGGGGCGTGGTTAACAACAAAATTATCTAATAATAATTTTTGATCCGTTTAAATTTTATTATAATAAAAAAAATTTTACTATAAATAAAGAAAACTGGAATTATTCATAATCGGAAATGAAATTGAATATATCTATATTTTTTATATTATAACAGAGTTATCGAATAATAATTTTTGATCCGTTCAAAATCTAATAAAGAAAACCGGAATTGTTTCAAAATCAAATTAATAAAATCAAAGTAAAAGAAAAAACTTCAAAACCGGTCGATCTTAGGTTAACGTTATGAATTTTTTAATTAAAACCGCTAAAAAAGAGATTCACCGTCTATCTACCCGTCTGTGGACGGGCTTTCCACCTAGTCTATAATAATTGAACAAGTTAACTAAACAATATTTTATGTATTTATTATATGACAAGTTAAAAATTAATATATTTAAGTATCATATTTTATTAAATAATTTGAAATTTTATATTTTTTTTACAGATGATGCCAGATATGGAAGGAGCTACAGAAAGGCTTTCAACGTTAGAAGCTGCAAAATTGGGTTTAGTACTTTTTTCAATCTCCAATTTTTCTGATCAAATGTCGATCGATGTCTACTTATAATTTTATTTAGATATCATTAAATTAATTTATTAAAATAAATGTTACATTTCTTTCAATGTTTTATTGTTAATAAAATATAGTTAATAATAATGGTTTTGTGATTAAATCAGATTATTAGCTAAGATTTTTGGGCGCCTAAAAAAGAGGAGGACTTTGTTATTTGCGGAAAAATAACTTTCTCCTAATAAAACGATATAAAATAATCAAAAGTATATTGCTAAACAATAATAAATTTAGTGTCTATAGATTATGTAGTATGAGATCTTCTACAAATTGAAAACAAAATTTTTTTCTAACAATATGCTCGGGTTGGCTCGGTGAACTCAATTACGTTCAACTTTGCCGATTGGGCGTTTCTACCCCATTACTTTTGATGAAAATAAACATTTTTTGTCACTTTATTGCTATGTATAAGTTGATTGGTATCAATATGTTACTGCTGTTGTGCATTACGTTGCAAGCTTAAACAACTAGAAACGTTTTATGCAAAAGCGAAGAATAGCTTAAGTGTTAGATTTATTATTGCAATTAACACTTGTTACAACTTATACTGATCTCCCCCAGTGAGTCATTTCCTTTTCGCTAATGATTCACGTGATTTTATAGTAATTGTTAATTCCATTTTATTATTTTATTATGGTAGTTATATTTTTACCACTTAAAAGTGACATTCAATTTTTCAAAAGCTTAAAACCGTTTTTCTTTTATAATATTGAATATAAGATAAAATTTTGTTATTATAACAGTAAACATTACTAGGTAAGCTTAAATAGTCATTGTAAAATTTTTTCCAAAAAATGTCAGAAACAATATTGATGTAGCGTTTAACATAACGACCTATTATTTTATACGACACTATCATGCGATAGATTTTATTTTATTAATTTTGTATCGTGATAATATTTTTTACAATGTATCCACTTTTAAGTTAATTGTAAATCAAAATTATCATTTATTGCTAAGTTTGCATAAAAAGTCCAAATCAAAGAAAAAAAATGGTATGACCTGCTGCTACCTAAGGTCTTATTTTTTAGATTGCATTGATTTAATTTTGAAACCAAAAGTATGCAATTTAAGATACTAGCTCCTATAAACGCAATAAAACCAACAAATAATAAATTTAAAGAAATATTAAAATTTATTGGTTACCTTCAAAATTTAGGTATTTAAAGAACTTAAATTGCTTCACTAGCAGGCTGAATAATCGAAAGAAAATAATTATACAAAAATGATTTAAAGTATTGCCTGAATGTTGGGACCTGTCGATAAAACATAAACCACCCCAGTCGGCACCGATGTCCATGCGATATTGCATTTGTGTTTCTTTTGCGACCTCGGTGTGATATTGTCGCGTTGTAATGTAGAACTTGTTTGTGATATCGCGAAGCGATAATATAGCAATGTTCATGCGATATCGCATTCGTACTCTTTTGTGATGCTGATGCGATTTCACAAGTGATACCTTTGTGATATCGTCGATATGTAGTATATGTGAGTTGTTTGTGATATCACCAAGCCATATTGCAGCGATGCTTAGATGATTTTATCTATAATATTGGTACGATGCTCCTTTGTGATATCACCAAGATATAACTATGTTTTAATTTTGTAATTTACACCAAAAGTGGCATTACGGCAATGCTTAAACAACTTCGTTTATGATATCAGTATGCGATACAATTTTACAATATTTTACGATGTTTTATCAAAAGTGCTATGATTTTATTTAGTTTTATATGGTAATGATCGCCCGCACCTACGAAGCCGCCACCGTCTTTACAACTTTTATAATAATAGGTACATATGTCGTTGCTAAAATATAATATATTTTAAAAGAAATTAAAATTTTGCATACAAATTAATATCTTTGATTTTAATTAATATCTTAATTGAAATTAAAAAAGTTACAGTTGTATTGTAAAAATTAGGTTGGTTAAACCAAATACTATATTGGTTACTTACATGATACAATGAATTTACGGAAATTTATTGTATCATGGTTTTCTCTTGCCTTGCTTTGGTAGCCACGTGGATGGTACCCTCGCGGCACCCATCTTGGACATTTTTGTACTAGGATGTGCCCTTGGCAATCTTCGGAAATACGTATTTTGAGGCAATAGGAACTTAAAATTTTGTAAAAATGTTATTATCACGGAAATTACTAATGACAAAAATCAAAAATTACTAATTTATAGTAATAATTTTATTTAACTTTTTTCGATTTTAGACGAAATATCTTCTGGAAAATTCCAAATTTTGCATATTAATGTAATATAATAATCGGTTATATAGTATGTGTAAAAATTGTTTAAATATGAAAAAAAAAGTGAAATAAAATTATTATAAAAGCGACTTGGCTGGGAATTGACGAAATTGCTGGTCGTAAATCGAAATTTGCCAAGTCCGTAAAACGTGGTCGTACAAAATTTTGTAAAAAAATGCGAAAATATTATTACCACGTGAAAGTATATGAATAACTAATTACAAAAATCAAAAAATTTTGATAAAATGGGTAAAAGATGACGTTATTTTTTCGAATTACTATTACCACATGGTCAAATTTCGGAACGGCCTTTCGGCAGATTTATCATCTTGACTGGAGCTTTTGCGCAAAAATTGTTATAAAAATTAAATAAAAGTATAAAAATCAATAAATTTGTAATTAATTAATTATCGCGTTGTTATCGCTAAAACATACGGACAAACAATAATATTACGTTTTCCATAATTATTATAGTTTTGAAGTAATACGAATTTATGATTAAATTTTTGACAACTCTGCATAATATAACGAATTAATTGCGAACAATAATCTTTGTTAGCATTTGTATATTTCTTCCGCATATTCAAAAAGCAACACGTGGGCCTTTCTAATTGACAGGCATTTCTAATTCTAAAACATTACTAATTTCTTGTAAAGAAGGTAATAATTGTTTTTTAATTAATAACAAAACAGCCTGCAAGATAGTCAATAATGATACCTGTAATATCAAGATTTTCAGTTTTCATAACGATGGAAAGTACAGACTTGGGATTATTTATTGCTAAAAATTCAGAATTAAAAAAAAACAGTTGGCACCGATTAATTAAAGAAGAAATGTTTATTGTTGCCATTATTAGAATCAGAGTGTAATTTTTTTTGTATACCTCTGTGTAAATATTAAAAATAAATTATTATTTCATTAGACAGACTATTAGTGTGACGTCACATTGTATCTAAACATCAATTGTATATAATGCTATTGGTTACACGCTTTGTGTAGATACTAATATAGTAAGTCATGTGATTGGACAAACCCTATGTTTGGATCGAGTAATAGATGACTGATACTCGTATTATATTTTTGTGATGTTTTTATTAATTAATAAAAAATATCAAATTTTATTCAAAGTTGAAATTTATGATGCGGTATCGAGGGTAAACTGCATATAAAATGTAAATTTCAGTTTCTTTCTCTTTTGCAACCTGCGTTATATTTAAAATAATTCAAAATATAATTATTATCCAAGTGAAGACTCAATATGTATTATTATTTGTATCATTCAGCACTAAAGTATTTCAAAATTAAATTAACACCCCTAGGTAGACCCAAGGTTAAAGTGGTATACTTCCAATTTTATAAGTAGGTGCAGCGCGGGCTCAAATCCAGGTTGGGGTAAAAAAAGTAAGTATTATCAAACGGTAAAATCTTAAAATTTTAGTAAAAATTTCAGATACTTGGAAGGCATGCCATAATCGAAGCAATATGAAAATAAATTATAGGTTGGTATACATAAAAAATAAAAATTATATCTTAATATTGTAAATATAATGTATATGAATAGAGTGTGGAATTTATGCACTGAAAAGTACCCAATACATCCACATGCATATGCAGCAATAAATGCCTGAAATATGCACGTATATGCTTTAAAAATAAAAGATTATGTACTAAAAAACAAACTCTTTTAATTTTTTTTAATTAATTTTATCGAGAGATTTAATTACAATTAACAATGAGATTATACGCCAGCCGCATTTTTGTAATTTTTATTACTTGTGCTGTAAGGTCAGTTCTCGAATAACAATTCTCCAAAGCTGTTGGGACAGATAGTAAGAAATTTTCGAGAAAATCGCCTTTGAAATGTTGAAAATTGAACCGTTGAATAAAAAAAGTACAAAAATGCACTTACGAAAATATCCACCTAATGTTAAAAATATGAAAAATATGTATTTTAAAAAGTATTTTATTGAATTCTGATTTGCCTAATTCGGCTTTATCCATATGAATTTTGGTGACACATCAATTTTAAGAAATAAGCAAATTCATTAAATTCCGTGCTCTAATTATGACTCATAAAATAATCATAAGCTGCATTTCCATTATGACGGCACAATGAACGGCAATATTGATGTATGATGTTTATTGCGGATGCAACAATAAATAAAAAAATTCGTTTTCAAGCCGTGCCTGGGAAGCTGTTCTTTTCAAAGATATTTTTGCAAAGTTTATCTTTTTTAAATTTTAATTTTTACGCCTCCATCAGGCAAGTGTTTAATTGCATATTTCAAATGCGGCTTGAAAAGCTGATTTTCTCGCCTAGCGTTTGAAAGAAACAGTGATTATTTTATAAGATGTTGGTATTCTTGGTTGTATTTTGTACGTCAAATTAAATTAAATTAAATAGATATTACAAATTTTTGTGATAAAAGGCACTTTTTAATGCAATTATAATACAGCTAACTTATTATTTTATAATTATATGTAAGTATACTATATTTTTATTAGATAATTTTATAAAAAATGAATGTAACAAATACCTATATTTTTTAGGTTAGTTAAATTTAAACGTCAAATTTAGAATTAAAATATTTTACTACCAACAACTATAAAAAAAAATCTCTAATACCAAATATTTCAAAAAATAATTAAATTTTATATAATTAATTATAGAATTCGGCGTAAAAAATTACGTTTGTCATGCGGCAGGAGGCAATACAGGACTCGGCTAATCCGCCTCGGCCTGTAAAAAAACTCGTACTCGGAAAAATTCAGTTTCCAGCCTAATGATAAAAATAACTATTCTTAAAAGTATGAAAATATGCACTTAGTATATGTCTTAAAAATAAAAACATATGAAATATGCACTCTCAACTTTTGGTTGTAAACTCTAAAGTTATAGAAACGCATAGATACAATTTTTTACGACTCTACGACCAAGTAACAAAAATATGCATTTACATATAATTCCACACTATATATGAATAAATAATAAAAACTAATTAATTCCCTGCAATAAAAAAATATGGATTCTTAACTTAAATTCAGAAATTAATTTTTTTTAAATTTTTATGTAATTAATAATAATTTTTATTTATATATTTCTAAAATATTAATGCATAATCTGTACATAAATTTCAACCACAAATTATATCGCAGTGACATCACATTTCTATCACAAGCGCGTCACATTGCAATCACAAAGATGTCGCAGTAATATCGCAATTCTATCCTCTGCACGTCACATTAACCATAAAGATGTTGCAGTGATATCGCATTTCTATCACTAGCGGGTCATATTTAAATCACAGAGATATCGCAGTGATATCACATTTGCGATATCACAGCTATTTCACAACGATGTCACATTGCGATATCACAATGCGATGTCCTTGAGGCGGACATTACTTCACTACGCTTGAGTGAGTCGCAGCGATATCACAGTATCACAAATTCCTATCACTATGATATCACTGTGCCGACTGGGACTGGATCAGAAATGTCTTGGAATTACGATTCGTAGATCAATTATTTCTTTTTCAGTTTCATCAGTTACTAATTTTTTTTGGCATATTAATTAAAAAATTATAGCTTTGAGTTCTTCCATTTTTTTTTTCGGCAGGTGATACCAACTACTTGGAATAATAAAATAAATAATTTAAAATTGCAATGTGATTATTTATTCTTAAAATGTAAAACATTACTTTCAAACCATAATATATTACTGATTCTTCTGCTATTATAGCGGCAATTCCTGATCCAGCTCCTGTAACAACAGCTATTTTATCTACCCAACACTCCATATATATTTTGGAAAAGCTACTAGGTACCTACTAAAATATTTTATATACAATTTATTATTTTTATTTAATCTAACGCTCTTCTATAATGAACAGCAAAAATTTGAGTATTAGTATAATTTATAAAAAATTAAAAGTGCGTGTCATTTATTTTTTTATATAATACCAAAAAATTATAAATTTTTCATTTTATCTGTATGAAATGACTTAACTAATTTGTAAAGTGGACACTAATTTCTGATATTTAATTTATTGAATTAATTAAAAAAATAGGATCTTGTTTTATAAGAAACAAAATTAAGACTTTTTTGTCCTAAAATGGTATAGTTTTTTGAGTTGACGGACGAGCGCCCAATCTTTTTTTTGTTTGTTCTAGCTTTTGATCATAATAATCGATCACGAATTTTCTAGAAGCTCTGGTTCTTTTTGGAATTTTTAATTTTACTCCAACATTTTTTGTCATTTCTACACATCATAATCAACACTTGAACGCACTTCCTCTACTTTTGAAATATGGTTAACTATGGACCAATTAACAAGCTCAATTGCTTAAGTAATAAAGTAAGGCTTTACTAACACAAAAATCTCAGTTAATAACTCTATACCCTACGAACCACTACAATTGATGACCTCAAACTACTAGAACCTTATAGTAAAAATTTTCCATCTTTTAATTGATTAATTTTTGAGGCGCTTAATTTTGTGCAGACAACACACGTACATCATAACATATTAGGATGTAAACAGTTTATTTTATAATTTTTTATACTATACATGTGCGCCGTATTAAATTTGGCGTTGTAGATTATTTGTAAGATCTTTTCCGGTCTTCGAGTATTTTTGATTACACTCGAATAATTTATTTTACGAAGATATAATCAATATTAATTTCTTTTTACTTAAGAATTGAAGTAAACAGTTTGCAGATATTTTTGGTTTTTCCGAAGTAACAGAAACGCGAATTTTGGTTTAGGCCGCCCCTAATAAAAATGTTATTAATTTTATTTTTAAGAGTTAAAATTGTGTAAAGGTAATGTTGGCAGGAAGGAGAGCAGAGTAAGGGCTTTTTTTGCCAAAGAAGGCCGCCGGAGCGGTTGACTGAATTTTGGCTCCGAAGGTTTTGATTATTTTGCGCGAATAATTTTTGAGATAGTGATTTTCCTTGAATACTATTGTAAATGTAAAAAAAGAGTAAATTGTTTGAGAGTAATTTTTAGTCGAAAGTGGCCGCAGATAAGATTTTGATTTTTGTGAGTAGAAGATTTTTTTTATGCGATAAATTTTGGATTTTGAAATCAATTTGATTGGAAGTAAAAATTTAGTTTTAAGGGAGACGATGTGTGGCTTAGCTGATTTAGCGAACGAATGCTGATTTGAAATCGTAAGTTCAATTCTCGAGCAAGTATTAAAAAAAAAATTTTTACAGTTTAAAATAATTTCGATTGGAAGTTTTAAAAATCGAATTTTGGTATTAATTAATTTTTTGAAGCGAACTTTGAACCTGCCATTCTGTAAAGTTTCTCTGCTCCCGCATACCAGTGCTACGCCATGGTAAAGAAAAGTGGTTGATATTTTTTTAGGAAAATATCACTGCCATACATATCTTGAAAAACAGGCAGATCTAATAGTTGACTATTTGAAGAAATATAATTATTACTACATAGCATTGTAATTATTATTAAAATCGAACATTTTGACAAAATTGTGGGATCATGGGTTTCTTGTGAAAGTTCCCAAAAATACATCGGGCATACAGGTAGATCTTTTCAAACACGATTCTATGAATACACGTGATTTTATAGACTAGACCGGAAATTTACATTAAAAATATAATTTTGGAAGTGGAAAATAATTAATCGAAGGAAAATTTTATATTTGGATTTAAAGTTAACTGCTCTATAAATAAAATAACTTTGAAAATTAAAAATAACATAAACAAGTAAACTTTCAAAAACCTTAGGTTGCTTTTTGTTGCTACTGCTGGATGCTGCTGTAAACTACTATACGCACTCCCCGAACTCAAACTTAACTTACTGCTTTCAAAGCTTCCTTTGACGTGCAGTCCTCAAAGCTAGGTACCTTTGACTTTATATTCATACCTGCGTGTACCAATTGACTTAACTTGTAACTTGTGTTTCAAAACTATTTAGGTACTTGACTTATGAATGTCGGGAGCTTATTTTAATGCGACTATTCGTATAGGTAATTTAAATGGAACTGAATTTCTTAAATCTCTGTTTCGGGTTACTGAAACGAATTCAGCATTCCTGATTTTATAAATTCCGGAGTAACCCCGGTGTGCGGGAGTAGTTGGAAATTTTCAAAGGCGACAGTTCTTAGCTTCACAATAAAATTTAACTCCAGCATAAAATTAAGTAAATCGTCTTAAAAAATAATTTAAATTCAATGTAAAATTTTATTACATCAAAGGATCGAACTCGCGTTTTCTTACTATCAACTCGTTGCTTGTCAATCACGCCACACTGTGCGCTCTTTCAATATCCTTGCCAAATCCAAATCTTTAATCAAGTCAAAAATAATCACCTATAATCAAAACAATATTTTTCTTAATAATAAAAAAATCAATATCTAAATAAAATTAATCACTCCAAAATCACTCGCAACAAAACTCGATTGCAAAATATTTACACAAAATCTTAATTAAATTTCACACAGACAAAATACGCACAACCGACTCGTGCGGTCATTTTTGGCAAAAAGCCCTTATCTTACTTTCTTGTCTCCCCACCTCTCCGCACTCTTTTCAAACCACTAAATGAAAATCACAATTTACAAAATTTTACTAAAAGAGTACAGGGTGGGTCCAAATATTTTGTTACGCGCCAATATATTTAGTTTCAGCGGCGGCTTGCAACTACAAGCTATATTCGTCTAAATTTATATTGGGGGAATACTCTTAGTCCCCCCCCTTTCCCTATGTCTATACTTCTACAATATATTGTGGTGATTTTTTGTGCAGTCAACCCGCAAGTCCAGATTGTGGTCAATTATTTGTTTTAAGTGCTACAAATACGTTCTAATTTATTCACAGGAAAATTAAAAAGGCTAATGGTGGTTTGCACCACCTCTAGTTAAAATTTAAACGTTAGTTAAATTAACAAATGTCAACTTTATCTGCTTGCTTATTGGTTTAAATAAGGTTTTAAGAAAATATAACTAACGCTTAAATTTTAACTAGAAGTGGTGCAAACCACCATAAATTTACTACTTTAAACACCTCCATGACACATTATTTTTATTGTAATATTTTATAAAGCGTTGGACTGAGTGATATTTGTGTTGTGCTTCAAAAACAATCTACGAAAAAGAAGAGAAATTAATTTGTGCATCATCCTGTACGTGATTGAAAAACTTACCGGGTATAAATTTTCTTGAGGTTGAACACGGGTCTTCCTGAGCGCGTTGAAAGGAAGCGGACGCTTAAAATTGGCGTTGTGCGATTTTAGTTTGCGAATTGAGATATTTTTGCTTAATTAATAAGTAAAAATTAGTTTTGGAGCCGCAGAGGTGCATATTTGTGACAAGTCGTCGATTTCAGTAGATTACTGCTGAAAATATTATAACTTGAGAAATTCGTTAAGTGCAATATTTTGAAGGTCAAGATAGAGACGCCACGCCATATTGAAAATAATAAAAATTTAGCTGCGAATAAAAATTTACTTACCTACGTTAAAAGTAAAGTTACTTAATTTGGATATTATTGAGCACTGGATTGACGGTGTTGAGATTGAAGAATTTCAATTTAATCGGCTTGGAAAATTAACTTACACCAGATGGTTTGAAGAAGTTGGTTAACCAGAAAACCTGTGCTAGTGGATACGTACAGAAGCCAAATGGTAGTGGACAGCAGGGTTGCCAGGTTGGTTTAGTTGAAAATACCTAGATGTCGGACAATTTATCCCTAGAAATCCCTAGACATCTGAATATTTTGTTTAAAACAAACATTTTACACTGTTTTACAATATTTACATGATAATTTTAGATATTTCAAGGTTGTATGAGTTTTAAGAAAAATTAAAAAATTGTGGTGCAGCACGTGCACCAGGAAAAATCTCTATTTTCTAAAAATAGGAGACAAAATAAAAAAATGTATAGGAACAAAATTGAAGACAATGAAATTTGCGACAAAAATGCCTAATAAGTATTGCTGTAAAAACGATTTTTATATGATAAAAACAGTGCTAAAAATGAACACTTTACATTGCTAACATAGGAGCTCCCGAGTACTTCTGTGAGTAACTGAATGTCTGGGTGGTTCCCCGGTTTCTTTAAAATTTAAAAAAATGCTAACTAACATCATATTTAGTAGGAGAAAACAATTTAAAGAAAAATAATTGATAACATGATCAGAATTTTTGATGATAATAAACGATATTTTTGCGTGTAGTCATATTCGTTCGGCCCTTTCTTCGCGAAAGTGATAATAATTAATAATAAATACCCGAATGATAACATTAACTATGATTCCAATAAGCGGCGTGCACTTATTAGAAAACAAAAGTTTTTTAAGATGCGACTTCATCAAAGGAATAACCAGAAATTTTTTGTTTGTATTGTTTTTGTTTGCTATTGTTTTGCAAAAAGGTTTTGTTATTGTTTGCTGCGCTATTTGCCAATAGATGGCTCTGACTCATAGTGAGTATCTCATATTATCCCTAGATTTACAACAAAATTTAAAAAAAATCTTTTTTCCCCTTTCCACTTGTAAAATCCTTAGATTCGGGAAAAATCCCTAGACATGGCAACGCTGGTGGACAGAACGAGTTGCTTACACGGACACGCCCGAGATACATACAAGGTATAGGAAAAGTAAAGAGTTCCTTTGTAAAAACATTTTATTATAAAAAATTTAACCAACATTTGTACAACATTATGAAATTTTAATATTTGCTACACATTTAACATTTAACGACAAATGAGATTGAAATTTAGCAAGTTTTTGAATACAGTAAATAAAATTTCAAATTCAGTGGTCGAACACAAATTACACCATAAAGCCTAAAAGCGAAATTTGTTGCTACAAAAATTTTCCTTTGAATAAAAACATTTTTTGTTATTCAAAAATACGAGTTTTTATTTGCTCGCAAGACAGACGGGGTGACCCATAGGAACTCACTACTGAGCGTTTTATTGCTTCCGATAAAGCTGAGCCAGCCGAGGTAATTTAAAGGTAAAAAAGGTTTTGTAACAAAATACCATCACAATATAAATGTACTATGTAGTTCTGAAAGTGCGTTAGATTCCTATTCCATGAAATATCTAATCAAAATAGAACATACTCGTACATACAAATCTTTTATCTCTAAATATTCAGATTCAATAATCTGTTTTGAGAGGGCGGAGTTTCATTGTTCTCCCTGTACAAGCCACTACTGTTTAGTTTTCAAGTACCTTATTAGTTAAGGCGAATCAGGATGAGTAGTTAGTGTGTTTCTGGCACGCTAGATGACTCTGAAATTAATTAGTTGTTTACTTAAAAACTAATTGATGAATTTTAGATTTTAATGTTCAAATGTACGTAGAAATACAATAAAATTCACGCGAACGGAGTACATTTCTTTTTTATTTTTATTAAAAAATAAACGAATTATTCTTTTAAAAAACAAAAATATCAAAAAACTGGCAGCCAGCAACGGAAGGGGCTTCCTTGAAGAAACCTTGGAAATTATAAACAAAAAAATTTTAGTCCATCAAAACAGAAAAATTAATTTTTTTTTTTACTATTTGTAAACCGCTAAGTCGGTCGGGTTTCAGTTAATTTATTAAATGCCTAATGCATAAAAAATGCATTACGTCATTTTCGACTAAGAAAATTTGCGATAAGGTAAACTTGACTTGGAGATATTAGAAAGAACGTGGTTCGATTTGTAGCATTGACACCGTTATAGTGATATTATATAATAAGACAAATACAAAAGGAAATAATATTTCCGATATTGTAACATCACATGAAATCGAAATAGTGGAAGATATCAGGTTTGTATGCATGCTAGCTAACTCATTAGTAGTTGTTGAATCAGAAGCATTAAAATATGCCCAAGAATGCATAAAACTTTTAGTACGCAAAGCGCAGCAGTTAATAACTAATAGTACAAGCAATTATGCCGAGAACTTCATGTCTTTGGTTGCAAAATTTAGTAGAAGGAAGCAAGTCAATAGATGCAAGCGTGGTTCATACTGATATCGCACCCAAGGCGCAGGGAAAAGTCCTTCTCTTATTGTGAAGCACCTTGCTCTAAATAGAACAAAGAAACTTGCTGCTATTAAAAGATCTCTGTTAAAGCAACCTAATTCAAAAAAGAAAAGTATTGGTGGTATGATTTGTCAGGACATGGAGGTAGAAGACTTGGCAAGCAAAATGAAAAATTTTAAAAACATCTTTGAGTCACTGCAACAGCAGCAGATGCTTTAGAGCTCCGGACCAGGGTCAAGCTGAAAATGTGTTTTGGTTTAAAGAAAAAGAAAATATCGATTAACTGCTTCCAATTTCGACCGCATAGTCAAAAGACGAGCGACTAGTAAGTGGTCTAAACTAGTCGATACGTTTTTGTATGGCAATAAACACTTTGAAACTTCAGCTACACGATATGGAAAAATGCACGAGAAAGATGCTATAGTTGCATTTACAAGTAAAACCGTGGAAAAAGTTTCAGAATGTGGTTTATTTGTAGACGTGGAGTTTGGTTGTCTAGGCGCATCACCAGATAGTCTAACATCGACTAGAGGGATTATTGAAGTTAAATGTCCCTAAGTTGCGAGAGAATTGACTATCGAAGAAGCTGTTACAAAATTGAAGGGCTTTTGTTTAGATAAGAATGGAAAATTAAAACGAAATAACCACTATTACTATCAAGTTCAAGGCCAGCTCCATGTCGCAAATAAACCACATTGTGACTTTATTAAGTCTGTTAAGTCTTTATTAAGTAAGTTGTGACTGAAAAAAAAATCAATTGAATGGATTGAAGCAGACGAGAGTTTTTGGGAAGAAAAAGTTTTTCCAAAATTTGCATTATTTTTTGAAAAGGCTTTACTTCCCAAAATTATCGATCCTAGAAAGTCACGTAGTATGCCCATACGAGAACTTGAAAAATTCTTTCTTCATAAAATTTGATATTTTATTTTATTGATCTTTATCTACTATTTCTACTATTTAATTTTTAAATATATTTACATCCGAGATCAACGAAAGCATCACTTTCTATGCAATTTATCGAACCAAAAATGATACTTGGTGGTATCGTTTTAACTAAATATGTAACCCGAACAATCATGGGCACGGGGCCGAAAGAATTATTTTTGAATCACCTTTATTTAGGTTATATTTAACTTTTTTTATTTTGGGAAGGCATTGCTTTGTCTTGTAGTTTGCCGAAATAATTATTCAATTTCCTCCCGTAATTAGCTATTGTTTTACACAGCGCACTGACGACGCCATGCAAGTAACTATAGTGAAAGTAAAATTGCGTATCACGAGCGAAACTTGAAAAACGTCAAAAGAGGTTTTTTCTGTTTACAGTGACAAAAAATAATAAACATAAAATTTATGGTTTTATTCAAAAATTAATTTTTTTGGTTGAAATTTGACTTTTTATTTTATTGATTCTTATCTACTTTTTAACCCAACTTTGAAACAGTTAATCCTAAACTTACGAAAATCTACTTTGTATTTAAATTAGTAATTTTATACTTTTATTGAAATATTTATAGCAAACTGATAAGTGTTATTACTTGTATTACATTACTACTTTTGCCAAAAATAAAAGAATAAAATAAAATAAAATATGCATTGTATTTATGACTCTTTGGCGGCTAGCTAACACTTTTTTAATTTTTTTCTTCTAAAAAGATGTTTTTTTCAAAATTCTTAAAATGAAAGTCAAAATTAAAAAAGTTCTTCGTTAGCGTGAATTCTAATATAGTTTTAAGTACTATAGCCTTTTTCAAATTAAAAATTTTTGTTTGTACAGTGGTTTAAATAGCTAATTACTTTTCCGATATATTTGTCTCTCTTGCACACTTGTCTACAATCGTGTCCCGTTTCGCCTTAACATTGTGTATACTAAATGCTACATATGTATAATATTGAAAACAAATGTGACAAATTAAAAAACTATGTAGTGGCATTGGTATTAGCTAACAAAGAAATTATAATATATCATTTAAATATGTAAAAAATTAATATTGCAATGTTAATGTTATAATTTTCATGCCCTTGAATAATAAAATTCAAATTATAGATACGTGTTGGTAAAATTCTAAGTTAAAAAATACTTTTTGTAATACTATGTTAAAATAATGAAGACTACCATTTAAAATTCTAGAATACTAAATATGATTTAAGCTATATCGAAATGAGTTGAGAATATCAATAATTAATTACGTGAAAAATAAAAATTAGATATACCGTCAAGAATATTAATCATTTCTATCATATTAATAAAATTAAGCATAAAAGTTAAAATAATAGAATTTTAACAGTAAAGTAAATATTTTTAACGTTTGTGTTTAATTTTATATTTAACAATACATATAATTACCACAAAATCTACTGGAAATTTATTTTTAAGTTTATTTTTTTTATATAGATACCTACTAATAATATTGTTATACAGTGTGTTCACGCGTAGATCAGTATCAGTCTTGAACAAACTGTTGGTAATTTTGAACAATTTATCACATAGGTTGTGTTTTCTGTACCGTGATGTCGTTTTGTTTTTCATGGTACACTAAATAAATTAAATAATTAATAAATTTATTGTTTGCTTAAATCTTGCATTTTTCTAGAAAATTTTCTTTTATTTTTAACCCTAATTTTCTTAAGTATGTATAGAGAAAAAATTGCAGATTACTAAAATGCTGAAAAAAAGACATGTTGCTATTAAAAAAAATACTTCCAATTGAGTTTGAAGTACAAAAAAATTTACCTCTGCAGTTTCCGATGGTAAATTTAGAGTTGAATAAAAAATTATTTAAACTTTTTTTTGGATCTAGTAAAATATAAGAAATATTCACTGTTACCTCTTTATCGTGAACACACTGTATAGGTATATTCCACAATAAATTAAACTACAATAATTTCACTTACGGCTGGTTTTACAATTGCGTTTTCAACGATTAATTTAAGTGACTATTAGTTAACGCCAGCTAGTAGTTGTATGTAGGCTTTGACCGGTTTTACAATCGTCTGACAACCTGTAGTTACGTTGCTCAGGTGTTACTTAGCTACTACATACTTTGGTAGTGCTTCTTTTGCGTTTGGGCACGTAGATCCACCAAGCCGTTGGATTGTGGATGATAGGGTGATGACTTCCATAGCTGAGTATTATTAGCTTAATAGAACTTGGTAAATTCCGTGGAGTTAAATGGTGGTCTACTGTCACTTACTACACTACTGGTGGAATTTCCATAATTGCTAATGTTACTTTTAACTTTACCACCGTTCTTATTTACTTTATTAAGTTGCACTTACGGTTAGAAGGTGACGGCCGGCTAGATTACTTGACTATATATACTACTATGACTTTCATAACCACTCAATATATGAGCTGTTGGGTTATACATCTTTTGTACAAGCATACTAACCCTCAGATATTAACTATGGCCAAACCCCGTCCACCATTCTTAATCCATAACCATACTTTATTAAAATTTAAATTTACCTACATATAATGATTAATTTTTCAAATTATTTTCAAATATTCAATTATAAATTTCTATACCTTATCGAGGTTTGAACCTTTGATTTCATTATAGTAGTCCTGAGTAACACGACAATATAATTATTCAATTATTTAATTATAAATCTCTATAAATTTTTATACCTTGTCGAAGATTGAACCTTCGACTTCATTATAGCAATACTGTGCCATACTGTGTTAGCTATCGTAACACGACAATATACACAGTATACAATTTGTACAGAGCCATACGCACATACATCACAATTAAAAAATTTTATACAATGAAAAAAAATTTCAGTAATTTTAATATAATGGATATATTTTTTAATATATTTATTATAAATGTATTTTAAATATTTTTAAATTTTAAATGAAAGGGGCGTAGATTTTCTATTTTTAATTGACGTAAAGTTTTGTTTAAAAGCAACAAACTCATAGTTGAGTACTTGAATAATATTCTAGTAGGGTGCCAACCTTGCTAGGTGCATAACCCATAGATCGAACTTGGGATTTTTAGATCACAGCAGTCTAGACGGCGCGATCAGGCATTGAATAGCGGTTTCCTGCTTTGTAACCTGTCGATTTAAGCTTTATACCATATTGCCGATGCTGGGTTGAATAACAAATATTAATATTGAATATTAAATAAAATGTAAATTATTTAATTAACACTTTTGTATATATTACTATGCAGTTTAGTGAAAGTATAAAAATAGTACAAAAAAAATTTATAGAAATTGCGATTAAAAGTTACGAACAGTTTTAATAATATAATTATAATATAATCATATGAAATTAATGCAATATTAGAACTGGTTTAATAGTAATGGAATATTTTTAATTTGTTAGTTTAGGAATCTAAACGCCTAGGCAATGTAAGGTCGATTTTTTTAAATAATTGATAACGAAAGTTACAAAGACTTAAAAAGTATAAAATGATGAAGAACCCAGATGAAGAAAAGTATTTATGGTTGAAGAAATCTTCATAAAATTGTTAAGAATTTATTATTTTATCTTTAAAGGTAGTATTTTTTACTTTTAAATGGCTATAACATCAACACGTAATTACAAAATTAAAAATTTGGAATCTCTAAATTGTAATTTTGATATTCTGAAATATTCAAAAACCTAAATTTTCTTTCTGATTGTAAACAAAAGAATATTACAAAATTATGGGAAACTAGCAATTATTTTTGGAAATAATTAAATAAAAAGCATAAAACAGGAATAAACATAAATTCTTTAAGAAAGCCCTGAAAAAGGAGATGACGACATCGGGTATCAGTTAGAAGTGCATACCATATAATATTTAGACGGTTCTTGGTCAGTTTCCACGTTTTAACATATAATTCAAATTATAATCAATAAATGTGCGTAATATTTTATACTATTATTTCCAGCTGCTTATTATTTATACACATGGCCAAACTATTTTTAGTTAAAAAGGTCACCGATCATCCCATTGTTTGCGGTTCATTGTTGATGTTTTGAGTGCAATAAACACTTATTAAAGGTATCGATAAAACTTGCCAATGACTTTTATTCTAATTACTTAGCAAAATGCTCATATTACAGTTATGACAACAATTAAGTACTTGAAAATATCGAAACTAATAAGGTCAAAATTACGTACTACGCCACTGAATGCCGTCTCCAGCAATCGATAGATATGCCAAATCTTCATAGATGCAGACAAATGCGGTGTAGATGCAGACTGTGTAGAAATAATTAGTTTACAAATCAGTGATTTTTCATGACAATGGATTAATAATTAAATCATTTAAATATAACCGTAAGTTTTAGATTAATTTTTATTGATTCAGGTGGCAAAGTATTTTGCGTTTAGGTTAATGACATTCCATTTGGTATTTTTTTTTATGATTTTGGAAAACAATTGCATTATATTTTTTGTAAAAATTTCAAAATTTAAAGAAATGGAAGAACTGAATTTTATTAATTTTCTACATTGTTTAGTTTAGTTTTGCAATGGATGGACAGTGTTAGAATATTTTTGGGCCAGGTTTTTGACACTTTTAATTTTCGTGTAGTAAAATATTAATACTTTTTATGCTAATGGTTTTGAAAGAAAAATATTGATTTTTTAAATACCATCTTGTGTAATCAATAATTAAGAAAATGATAAATGTATGCTCTCGATGTTTAAAAATAGAAAACAGGAAGAATTTGTAGCGGTTATTTTTTTTAAAAATGCATTCACATTCACACCTACTGATTGCTATTTATGTGCATTTAAAGCAAGTGATTCTATTTTAAATTAAACTCGTTTTAATGTAAGATTTCTCTATTGGTATTTCTTAGCAAAACAAATTCAAATTTATATTTTTCTAAAATCACAATATAACAATATTGTACCAATAAAAACTGAAATACTGAAAGGAAAGATTTACTATTTGTACGCCCAGCGTATAATAAATATTCGTTCACCTTAATAAAATATGTATTATTCTAGAGATTTACTAACTTAATATTTCATTTCATTTTGTACAGATTACAATATAAAGTTATTTTTGAAAAATGTAAAATTTCAAGTAATTTAATTTCAACATAGAATAAATTTTGTACTTCTTTCGCAATACATATCCAAATCTACTGGGTTAAAAATATGAAAACTACTACATTCTGTTTGTTATAAATTTTCAAAATTGGGAATTAGTTATCGATTTTCATTATTTCCGTTCATCAACAGATATCTCATAGTCAGGAATAGCTTTGCCCACGCATTTATACAGCTATTCATATTCATAAAACATCGATGAGGTAGAGATTTTACAGTTTTCGTTTAAAAGAAAATATACAATAATTCAAATTCAATAAGAAGATAAAAATAAAATATAGGAGTATCTCTTTTTAAGGACGTGTAAATAATAATAAATATCTGTTGAAAGTTCAAATAGCCAATCCGCTAATTTATACGTTGGACGTGCAAATAGCAAATGTGCCTTAGCAAACTATTGATTACCAATTTAGATATTTACTTTACTTTTTATTTTTGTAAACACCTATTTACACGTGGGCGTGCAAATAGCTACTGCGTGAAAACGGCGATCGGAAAATTTATGAATCTAAAATGAGAAACCTGGAACAAAATTAAGTTAATGCGACCCTTAGATAAAAAAACAAAAATGTGTATGGAAACAAAATTTAAGTTTATTGTCATTCGATATGATCTAGATAATATTACAACGTGATCTTGAAAAATCTTAGGTCTTGATCTTGGATCTTGATGCATGAAGTTAAATGCAGTTTAAGATGTGAGAAACGTGGTTTGTAAAATTTAAATAAATTACAATCGACGTAATGCAAGCAGGATCCACGGTTCTAGTGGGATAAATCATTTTAATTGTAATTTAATATTGGTTTTACTGGTTAATAATATTGTTAATTTTGAAAACTTTTTTTACTTCTTCTTTAACTTAATTTTGCATAGTATTCTAGTAGGGTGCTAACCTTGCTAGATGCATTAGCCCATAGATCAAATTTGAACTTTAGATCACAACAGAGTCGGCGTGATCAATCATTGAAGTGCTGGTTTGAAAACAGAATAAAATTTAAAAAAATAAAAAATATGGTATTACAAAGCTATAAAAATCTTTAGGATATCAGATCGTTAAGTTTATATAGTCGAGACAAATGCTATTTGATTATATTCGACCGTCATCCTAGTAAAAATGATCATAGTATTGAGGTGAAGGTCTGAAGGTTGCAGAAGAAACTTATAAAGGTAATAAAACTGTGTAATAGACGGGCAACGATTTGGCAAATGCAATCTTTCGTCACTACTATGTCTGCAGTTTTAACAAAATAATTATTATTTTTATTAAATATCTGGGACATCCCGCATGTGCTGTAAATTATTAATTTTATAATAAAAAATATATTAAAAAAAAAAAAAATTCAAGAGAACATCTTTACATGACATTGATATAACTATTGCATATAAATTATTAAAATATTTGTATAAATGAATATTACATGCACTACCTTTTACAAATATGTAAATTATTAGTGTAAACATGGTTATTGTCAATGATGTCATTAATTACATTGTATTAAATAATACTCGCTCACATTATACCATATAATCTTATTATATTATTATCTGCAAAATAAAATAATAGCACCAATGTGTCAAAATTAATTTTGGCTAATAAAAATGAGGTATTAAACGATTTCGGAGATGTACAATATTTAATTTAATTTTATAATTGCACAAAAACAAGTTCATGCTAAAATAAATAAAGTAATTGAAAAATTAAAGTAAAAAAAGAACATAAAAATTAATCTTTTGCAATTTTATTTATATTTTTTTTTATAATAAAAAACGTTTACATTTTTTTTGCAATGTGTTTTTAGTGAAAACACTACTGAGTCTTTTTAAGTAACACATTTGTTGCTATAGTTTAACAGGGGTGGACTGGTTTTAAAGATTTGTATAAAATTGGGACAAAAAAAGTTTAACTTGAGAATATTTTATTTTTTCTTCCCAGCGTTATAAATAAGAAAATATCGATTATACGAATAAAAGCTACATAACAAACATTTTAGAGAATTACAAGCTCGACAAAACAGTTTTTTTTGTAACTTAAAATAAATTATGAATTTAATTATGTTTCTCCGAGGAGCACACAACGAAAAAAAATATGTGCACTATTTTCTCATTTTATGAAAAATAATAATTATATTTCGACCAGTTTTGCCAAAATTCCCTTACTCGCCTAGATATTTCTTGTCGCATGTTTACCAAATCGCCTCCATGATTTATAGCCCTAGTATTTCTGATTTGTTTTATTTAAATTATAACAAATATTACATTATTGTTTTACGGAGTCTAACTATTAGTCTAAAAATTAGTAAATTTTATTAAAATTATTTTTGCTGTCGGCAACCCTACAGACGGCACTGCGAAGTACTTTTGTAAAACAATTGCTTTCCCGAAAAGTGAAGACACCCGTCGTCGGCAGTAAAGAAACAATTGCTTTGATAAAAAAGTGAATCTTCAAATTTAGCAATCGAATTAGATTTCAATTGAATGAAAAACAAGTTATATAGAGATTCTTAAATCATTGATTTGGAAAATATTCAGTAAAAGATCAAATATTTAAAAAATAATACTTTTATGTTTGTCGGCCCACTCTGGCCCTGTAGTCAGAGATTAAGTTTTTATTGTAAAGTCAGATTGCAGTTTGCATATTTTTTTTCAAAATTTTGAAAAGTAATGACTATACAATATCATCACCGAAACTTCGGATTGGAATGAATGACTTTTTAGTCCTCATCAATATCTTCAGTTGAAAAATTTAATCGCTCCAATTTTTATGATCGACAAAATTCGCACAATGATTCCTATAATTAATTATCTTTGGACCCTCGAACAGCAGAGGTATTATTTTATTAATTTAGAAATCAAAGTTCTTATACCTTGTTTTTAGGTCTTCTTTTATCTTTATGTTTGTTATTCGCATATTTACCAAACTGGGTTTCCCATATTGGTTATCGTGAGATACTCCTTATTCCGAAGATCTGCAATTGGCGATATATTTTTTTTTGGATTATACTACCTTTGAGAGAGTACTTTGCTATTTGGCTCACTGATATTTCGTCACCATCGGTTCACCATCGGTTCAGCCAACCTTTCTAGAAGACACTAATACGTTAAGTTATTTGTTGTGTGGCATCAGATTTGTTGTTAATATTTTTAGATTATTACAAAATTTACAGTATTGGGTCCTGGAAATTTGAATGTAGAGGCTA
This sequence comes from Cantharis rustica, assembly GCA_911387805.1. NCBI lineage: Eukaryota > Metazoa > Arthropoda > Insecta > Coleoptera > Cantharidae > Cantharis > Cantharis rustica. Next base: position 47,591,947 of record OU426879.1, on the reverse strand, counting down.
TCTATCATCTACATAATTATATGGGATAAGCTATCATAACGTATTTATACATCCTGATTTTCATTTGGTAACTTCCATCCTATTAATTAAAAATTGGAGGATGGTCCAATATAATTTTTATATTTGATTAATTACCTTTTGTGTGTGAATAATTTAACATCCAACAACTGCTTATTCTTATCATTCCGAGTAGTGTTACAATCAATCCTTATAATTTCTTGGTGGGTTTTCACAAGTAATTTTATAGAGTAAAATTTAAACATCATGGTGCTCTAATTTACTAACGTACCCTTACTTTTTAGAGTATTTACCAGCGACTTCGATTTACACCAAGAGAAGTCAAGAGAGCGATATTTTATCGGGCCGTAACAACATTTTTTCTTTTCTTCTCAGACGTAGTTTTAACATAATGATATATTTAGGCTCATAAACTGTTATTATTTTCTCATCTAGAGGCTCCATAATATATTGCCATGCCCTCAACCTTATAAAATTCAATAATCTTTACCCTCCTGTTAAATTAGCTGGGGCACACAGATTATTTGAGACGATGAGACTCTTTTGATTTATTTTCTTAATTTCAATAAAATTCAATCTAATAAAATTGTTGCTTTGTTAAAAATTTTACCTTATGGTATTGCAATTGCATGTGGTCTTGCAGCTGGCGTCAGTTCGTTGGCCAAACAAATTTGCTGCGCTGTATTTTTATGCAATTTAATCCAAATATTTACATAAATCATGAAATTGCACTTCAATTAAACAAAAACCATCAATTCAACTTTAATTCACTTTTATTTTATTAACAATCAAAATTAACTTATCATTGCGGGAATAATGATCATCCGCTGGTCAAGTCAACGCAAAGGCCGTCTCTACCTAAGTGTCTATCTAAGCCCATCTCTTTCATGTCTTCAACACGGATACCAACACTTAATTTTTCAAACTTAAAATCTTTTTACAGAGTACTTACAAATTTACAGATTAATAATTTACAATAATAAAAACAAAACTAAATAAATAAAATTAACGTTTTTAGTGTTTTAAAACACGACAATATTGATGTGATATTGGTGTAAAAATACCGGAATACCAAAACGCTTGCTTGCTCGGGGTAGCTCTGGTGTGCGGGAGTAGTTGGGATTACTCAGGGTCGAGGTAAATTATAACCAAAATTCGATTATTTCCAATCGAATTATTTTTTTATTTTGCTTCAATTAATTTAAAAATTCATAATTTAAAAAAGTTAATAAAGCATAGGGGCGGTCAAATAGTTAAATACGACAATATTTAGCTTTAGATTCTAACAAAGCTGGATCCAGCAATGTTGTTTTTTTACCCTATTTACCCTATAATATATTATAAAATTTGATCAGCTGAAAGACATAATTAACTGACTACACTAACGCGAACAGAAAAAATTGATTAAAATGTAATGCTTGCTTCACTCAGGCTCGAACTTGAGATCTCCGCTTAGTAGTTGAAATACTTAAGCATCAAATCGTAGTCGTCCTACGATAAGTGAGGGTAGTATCCGAATTTCGATATATTTTTAAAAAAATTGGTTTGCAGATCTGCGAATTATTTGGTTGATAGCAAAATATGATTCCATCCAATTATAGCAAACTCAAGCACAATAATATAACTTTGTATAAATGATGATTTGTCTTTTGCAAAAATATATTTTTATCACGTTAATTTTTGAATGTATACTTCAATGTTTTAATATAAAACTTTAATATTTATTGGCATTTTGTTATACAGGGTCCTTTAAAATAGTTTTTTGTTTTTCTCCTATTTTGTTGGTTATAAATAATTTTATTATTTAAAAATATTATGCAAGTATAAAATTCATCGTGTTTGAAATAAATGTAAAATAAACTCCCTGACCTAGCATCATAGCTGAGAAGGTCAAGTCATATGCTCACGGAAATCAATGATCAATCTGGAAGTTTCGCTTCAAGTGCTCATACATAGCGCAGTGGTTCGCAAACTGAAGTACAGTTGAACCTCTTATCAAGAAAACGATAGTGATCTTTATTCTGCTCAAGTCTGTTGTTATAACAAAGAAATTTAATTGGAGTTTCAATTAAGCATAGTATGTTAGTTAATAAGAAAGGCATTTTGGCCAGTCTTGGTAAGAACTATTCAGAAAAGTTTTTTTATGTTTTATGTAAATATTATAATAAACCACAGATTTGTCAATTTAGTAAACATTTTCTATTGTAAATAGGTTTTTATCATAATGAACTTGAATAACTTGGAAAAAACGAGGTTGGGTTAACTAAAGTACTTACATATAAAATAAAGAGTTTATCTACTTACTAATTAAAAAAGTAAATTGAAACATGACAAATGCATAATTTCAAAGTCCTTGCTGTTAGTAATAAAACGAATACTTATTATTTGATATTATTTAAATAAATTTTTTATTTTCTTTTTGCCAGAAATGTTGATTTCACAGATTTTAAATTATAGTCCTACCTATTACGTACATATATAATTGAATAGTAGCAAAAAATTAATCAGTTTTATCAATAATATTTTAAATCTTTTATTGCATTAACCAGATAACACAGTTTTGATTACACATTTCAACATTTCTTAAATGCCATTTCCAACAGAAATAGTAATTTATTAACGGAAGAATATAGAATTGCATTTAAAAAGTAAACTTCATCATGAGTTGCAATAAAATACAATATTAGTTTGTCGATTAATAATTACCATAATGAAAATAGATTCTTCTACCTCCCGAGGCACACGAATAATAACCAAATAATAAAAAAAATCTATCGATTTAATGAAACACGATATGATTTGAGTTTATTGTCGTGTTTATAAATAGCATCGACCTAATCATATCTTGCTTTTGACCCAAATTTTAATACAATCAAGATTAATAAAAATTACTCCTAAAAACAGAAATCTAGGTGAAACTAAAATTTTCTAGTATGACACCGGTTATTCTTGAAATTTAAAAAATCTCCCGCGGCGCTGGTATTTTCTGAATTTTTATGCTTAACCTTTGCTAGAGGTTAGAGAATAATATTTTTAGCGTTAAATAATTGATCAACCTTTTGTGCAATATAACATCGTGATAATTGCTTTCTTTCACGTGTTCTATTGCTGGATATCTTATCAGGTAAGCAAATATTGAAAGAGTACTGAAAAGGTAGTAAATAAAATCTTATTTACTATTTTAGATCGATTAGTATTTTCATATAGACACGATACTGACATTGAATCATGGTAATTTCATTGTCGTTCAATTTCAGTTAACCACTTATCAGAGCATCATAAATCCTTTTTCAATTGAAATAAGATTTTAGATAAACTACTTAAAAACTTTGTTTGTTTTAATATACCGTTAGAAATACACACACAGTGCTAAATAAATTTATACTATACCGGTTTGATCAGAAACCTAAAATTACTATTGTATTTGTATACGTCACGTATTATTTTTTTAAATTCTTCTGAATTAATGAGGTACAACGGCCAATAGGTCTGTTTACTGAAGAACTACAAAAATGTTGAGAATATAACGATCTTGTTTTTGTTGCCACTCAAATTATTTATAATGACCACAAAACCTTGATCAGTTTCCAATAATTATTGTTGTTTTATTTTCTTTTATTGTTTATTTAAATTTTCCAACATTTTCGTAATAATTTACTTGTGAATTTTTTGCTTAAAACTAGCGAATAAAACTACAATCGTTTCAACACAACAAAATCACAAGCTACGAGATACACTTAAAAAAAGGAATAACAATTCTGGTTCTACAACTTTTTGAAACGTTGAAGTTGCATCCAAGTTACTCTTCTTGGGAGAGTTAGCGCCTATACTACTTATTAATTTTTTTTCTTTATTTTACACGATATTGATATGAAACAAACGTGTGGCAATGAGTAATCGGAATTTTAAAACATCAATGAGTAATTTTAAAAAACCTGCACAAAAAAGTACACCGTGACCTTACATTCGAAATGCTACAAAAACCATTAATACAAAGACTTAATATCTACAGACGGATTTGTAAAGAATTCAATTTTCTACAGGAAAAGTCCAGGATAGCATTTATTTGGGATCAAAAGTAAGACTTTAGTTGGCTGCCGGAAATTTTACTTTCTGGACATCTGACTCTTTTAAAAATCTACTGTTGAGGAAGGAGCTCGTGCAAATGCTTTATATCCAATTTCGCGAAATTAGAATTAAATGTTGCATATCACTGAAAAAATGTTAGTAAGTAATCCGAGCGGCTTATCGGGCTCGGCAAGGAAGGCAGTGCTGTCACAAGCCGCTTTTTTTCCAATAAAAATCATACTAATAATTAGAGTGTGGAATTATATGTAAATACATATTTTTGTTACTTATTCCTATAGTCGTAAAAATTGTATCTATGCGTTTCTACAACTTTAAAGTTTACAACCAAAATTTGAGAGTGCATATTTTATATGTTTTTATTTTTACTGCATATTTCATGTTTTTATTTTTAAGACATATAAGTGCATATTGTCGTGTTTAGAAACGTAAAAACATTATTTGATTATTTGGTAAATTACTTTGAAATTTGTTTTGTTAATTATTTATTTGTAAAAGCACTGCACATAGAGTGAAGTTTGAAAATTTAAGGTTGGCAATAGAAGTAAGTGAGATGGGGTGTTCAGCGAGGTAAGCCTAGAGTAAGCGAGCGGAGAATCGTTATTCCCGCTTATGCTAAGTTATAATTTTGATACCATATACCATATAACCGATACCATATAAAGTAACGAAAACATTTACCTTAGCAACCAATTTGTTCAACACATTTGAAAGCAAATTTAAATAAAATTAATAAGAATAACGAAGATTTACAATAATTGAAAATTTAAACTAAATATATTCGAACTATTGAAGAGTCTCATGTTAAGAAAAATAATGGATGTACCCAAGCAAAATGTTTTTTTTGGATTGAGAAAATTTTTACAAATGTGAATAGCAAGAGACATTGCAATAAATTTAGATAATTTAAAGAAAATAAAAAAAGATAAACTTTGCAAATACGGCTTAGAAACGAATCTGTTTATTTATTGCTTTGGGGATTTGTTATTTGAGGGCTGACCTTCCAGCACAATAAGTGACAAAAATTACAAAAATGCGACTGGCGTATAATCTCATAGTTAATTGTAATTAAATCTCTCGATGAAATTAATTAAAAAAATTAAAGGTCTTTGTTTTTTAGTACATAATCTTTTTATTTTTAAAGCATATACGTGCATATTTCAGGCATTTATTGCTGCATATGTATGTGCATATATTTGGTACTTTTTAGTGCATAAATTGCACACTCTACTAATAATCTATTAAAAATTTTAATTCAACTTATTATTTTATTACGCAATAAAATCAAAGCTTTATTTGGTTTTAACTTTTAATTTACATATACAAATAAATAAGCAAACTAAGTAATTAATAAATGATATTTAAATTTTTTGACAAGCGCAATGTATGACTGAAACTTTTTGCAAGTTGAGTCACGACGTTGACGTATGTTAATTCGTAGCTATGAAGTTACAGTATGTTTTTATACCTTTACAGTATATTTCTCTTTACAGAGAGTCTGTAACTGTAATATGCAGTGTAGATATTAGAACGTTGAAAATAAAATGAAATAATGCCAAGTAGCTTTTAAATTTAATAAAATATTATACAAATTAAAAGAAAACAATCACTATATTTTTAAATAAATGATAGACCCTGATAAAAAACAGGACTTTTCCGGTAGGCTGCTGTTGTTTAATCCATCTATTGAAATTTTATCTATAAATCTATCTTAAAAAGTTTATATATAATTCTTTGTCTGCAAGTTCTTATAACTATGGTCTCAAATCAATACCTCGTAAGTAGAAATTGATAGATTTACGGTAGACGATTTTAAATACACTTAATAATTTATTTTATGTGAAATTAACCGATTGGGAACACATTAATGAGTTCGTTAAAACTTCACAATGTCTTGGCGATAACTATTAATCAATTGTCGCATAAATTCAAGGTATTGTTGGGAAGCCATCGATAAGCTTATTTTCATAGAACAGCTAGAAACCTAAACAACGTCAGGTTATGAGCCCAGATTAACCATAATTATATTAAAAATTCAAAAAAATAGTTTGCGTACTCTTCGATGGAATACATCGCTTCGTAAAATACCGTGAATGTTATTTACAATTCTGTGACCTGACTTTTCAAAATAATATGCTGAAATTTCAAATTTTTTAAAATTCGAAGTTACTGTTGGTACTTTGAATATGTTAATTGTTTTTATCCTAATCTTGCTAGTTTATTCTCAGATATTCATGTAATCCTGGATTTTTTATTAATGCAAATTATCAACCCGGAAAGACTACAGATTTTACGTGCCCTCCGAAGTACGGAAACGGTCATAAGAAAGTGTTCTCGGATTTAAAGTGGATACCTCAGTATCAGTAGTTATTCGACTAACAATATTTAAATAATTTATTATATTCAAAAGTATAAAAATTGACGAAGCAATCAATTTAGTGACGGGGTTTTTGGGTAAAATTCGAAAATAATCGCGATTTTCATTCGAAACTCGAAAGATTTCAACAATATTTCTTTTTTACCCTTACTGGAATCATAAACCAGTGCATATTACTGAAAATTTGCAGAAACATTTTCTACATTCGTAATAATGAAAATAAAAGTTTAACAAATTCGTATAGGTAGCCCAATGCTAATAATATAAATTTCTAGATATTTTCACGTACTCGTAGAAGTTCTCTTGCTCCTCTTTGGATACATGATCCATGAAATAATCTATTGAAATGCAAATTAATTGATGTATTCAAATTTTTGTATTATTTCATATTTTGTAGTTTTCTTTCGAAAATAAAATTTTCCAGCGTCCATTATATTTGCTTATTGTGTTTATTCGTTTCATTCCACCTACAATGAACTAATTAATACGTAGAGTTTAGGTTACTCTCATTGCAAATTAAACCGGGCATATAGTTGTTTTTTTTTATATTCCATAATATATTTCAAGATAAAAACCATTGCGTCAACTTTTTGTACTTTAAATTTAATACTTCGTTTCGTACTAGTGCGTATAAATAAGCAAAATTAATTTATTGTAACAGTATGAAATATTATAGTGCTAAATAATATTAAAACAGTTTACGTAGGACGTACTTTCAATTGACGTATATTTTTTAGAATTACCTTTAAAATTTAAACTTTTTAGAAATGAAAAGTGATAGAACAGCATGCAGCTGTTTTGATAAAGAGCATTATGCTTCGCCTGAGGGATTTAGGCACGGTCGGAGCACCACAGGGTTATTTTGGACTGCGTTCTTGTTTATGCATTTCTGCTACAATAAATTCGTAATTTGTCTAGCGAAACTTTAGCACTATGAACTGGGAAAATGATGATATAATGGAAACGGTTTCTATATTAGTCTAATGGTAATAGCAAACTGTTTCATTAGTACAAGTTAGTTAATATGTAGTAACAACAAAACACCGTCATGCAGGGCAACAAGTGTGTAGTTCATTGAACACAAAATACTTCCAATTCATTAAACTAGATACTTATATAAATAGTGTATTTTAATATTTTACGAACTCTTTTGATACCTGACCCGTGGAAAAATATTTATTCTGAACGGTTATTTTTGGTTCCATAAAGTGATGCTTCAGTTAAAATTGTCTAAAATAAAAACAAAGTTCGCTAGGTGAATAAAAACAACAAAAATCTTGTAATATGTGCAAGTAAATTTTTATTGAAAAACCTTTATGGTACAACAGTGCGATCAGTTAAGTTTGAAGTCTCGGTAGTGGAAGTTGTTGCTACTTGTGACCAGTAAAGCAGGTTTATTTCATGAAGTTTATATCGACAAGTAAGTGTATTAAAATAATTTTATTAATTAAAAAATATTTTGAAAATATCATATTATCGGGAAAAATTAATATTTCAATATTTACCATTTCCAGTCCATTGTTAAAAATTATTGTTATGTACTAAATTAAGTTACTGCATTATCAGCTACTTTTATTATTACGATACTTAGCATAGCTAATCTGATTTTCTATATCAAATTCTCGTGTTGTCCATTTCCAAACAATAAAATTTTTAAATATTCATTCGCAAGCATTCTCACTCTTGTTATCGATTTGAGTGGATTACCTATCAATAACCTCATTTTTCTAATATACAGAAAAATATATTATTTAAAATTTATTTTTTATACAAAATTTAAATGCATGATTTGAGCGGGGTTTACCTATCAATAACCTCATTTTTACAATTTACAGAAAAAATGTATCATTTAAATTTATATATTTTTTTAAATAAAATTTAAATGCATATTACTCATACTACATATATATATTATGTATAAACTCGTGTGGACTTCGTGGCTTTTATTTAAATTGGTGTAGTTACGCATAATTTATCTCTAATAAATGAGATAAATTTATAATTTGTCACATCGTGCAAATTGATCTCCATATCAGACCATAAGACCATGTATGGTCTGTTTTAGTAATATATACAACTACAATAATTTTTAAGAGTTAAAAATATTTTAAACGTATGAAAGAATTTTTTTCCTTGTGGTGTTGAAGGATTTTTTTAAATGCATGGTAAATTTCCGTTAGAATCTAAATACAAAAAATATACTTTGCACTAATCCTTGGATTGAAAGTAGTTAAAGATTATTCCTCATCCACAACAACAACTATAATACATCATCATACACTTTCTGTTTTTTGACCTCCATTTGAGGACGGTTTTCTTATTATTAATTATTATTAATAATTACGTATATTGTACGTTTAATCTAACCTTCCAGTAGATTTGTGGCAGGTACTATTTAATTATGGCTTTTTACTAATAACAATAAAGAAAAAACTCTTTTTTCTGTATAAAACTAGTTTTGCCAAGAAATAAAAGCAAAAATGATTACTAGGTAAGCAAGAAACTGTAAACTATTAATAAAACTCGAACCACTCCCGAGTTGATGAGAAACAAAAAGAAGAAGAAATGATAAAAATAGAAATTCTACTTGTACAGAGATGGTTTTTTTAAGGGTTGTCTCGTTACTTGGCTGCTAAAACGGGTTCTTCATCTGCTTGTATGGCAGTAACTTATTTCTTCTGAAGAATTTTCATTTTTCAACTCTTGGGAATAAATTTGCATTTAAATGTTTTGCATAACACGAAGACAAAGTTTTTTAAGGGTTGTCTAGTTACGTGACTGCTTAAACAAGTTCTTGGTGTAACTTGTAACTTGTATTTCTTGAAAAGAATTTTCCTTTTTCAATTCTTGGAAATAAATTTGCATCAAAATATTTTGCATAATTAACTGAAATATTAGAATTATGCATTGCAACTTATTAATTTAGTCTTAATGTGGTGACATAATAAACTGAAAGAAATTAATTAAGATTTCTAGAAACTAATAATTAAAAAGTAACATTGAATAATTATTAAAGTGATATTAATATTATAAATTAATTTAAACATTTTTTTTAACGTGAGAATGAAATATGTAGCTTGTTAATTTACGACAAAACTTTTAACCTTACTGTTTCATTTATTTGTCTTAGATTAACAACAACTGATTCACTTAATCTCGATCCACATATCGTGGAATATCTCTACTTTTAGATCGAGAAAAGGAAAAAAGTTGTAGTGTACTTATTGTAAACTTAAGTAATTATCGTGCTTTTAAATTACGGAATGATACTTTAGTCAAGTTAAAAAAGTGAACAGTGACTGACGTTCGGTAAAACTGTTTATGTTTTAAATTAAATAGTGATAATATTATAAACTACTCGAGAGGTGTGTAAATAAATAGATTTTAACCATTTATATGAAAGTATTTAAAATAATTTTTTTTTATTTTTATTTTTAAAAACGAATGAAGCTTTTATATAATCATTCGAATTGCATCACACTGTGTACATTCTAAACTGATTTTTGATAGGTAGTTAATGTGTTCCAACGTAATTCTAATTGAGTCTTCATTAAGGGTCAGTATTTACGTCACAGATTCTTGTAAAAAATTTAGTAACTATGTTAATGGGTTAAACCAATCCGAAAAACAATCCATGACATTTAGACGACCATGTATTGATGACTTGGATTATTTTTATTTTTTATAACAAAATAGTAAAGGTAACTTAATACGTACATTATTATTATTGATATTTAATATCAGAATTGTTTAGCATTTATTTAATACATCGTTGCGAGGACTCATAGAAATTCCTTCAGAAAGTATCCTTAATACCCGGGAGATTATTTTCAAAAATATGTTTGTAAATGACCGAAAGTAAATCCGAGATTTAGAGTTGGTATTTTTTAATTTTATTATTCATTTAAAAATTAGATAAAAATTTGTACGAGGTCGAAAGCTGAGCCGTGTCTAGACGGCATAGCTCGTTCGAAGGTCAGAACTATAAGCTAATATTATATAATAATTTTTAATTATTAATTTATTTGGTACTCACTAATTTTTTTTATTATCTTGTAATGTGCATCCATCGAAACATTTTTCTATAATAGGATATACATATACATAGTATATTAAATATCATTAAGGTCCTGCTAAAAACTTCTTGTTGCATAGTAACGTAATTTTTTATTCAAAATTAGTCGACGAATGCACTAATAATCGCGGCTAAACAAAACGAATTTCTTTATTTTATTAATTTTATATATGTAATAAGTCAGCACTTTAATCTCCCGAACCTGCAGGTTTTGCAGATTTTCAAAAAAATTTCTGAAAATTAAAATAGTGTTTTTTTTCCGAAAAGAAAAAAAATGTACGAAATTATTTTTTACGTGGTTTAAAATAATATTTAATCTGCATTTTATTATTATTTAATTTATTTTAAATAATTTACTGTAAATTTTTGAAAACTGTATAAGCACATAATTAATTAATACAATTGCTATGATCTTATTAGATTCCATCCGACAAGCTTAATTAATGGACAACATAATAAATAACGATTAATTTAAAAATTAAATTACGAATGCTTTTACTTTCTTATTTTTTCAGTTCTTCGTTTACTTTTATTTCAGTCATTTATTTAAATGTTTATTTTGTACATTTTCAATTGTAAGTTTGTGATGCTTCTAAATTTCATATTATCTAATAATGGTAATTATTATTACGTGTTTTAAATTGTAAAGCGTTTCAATCTTAAATGGCCATCCACGAACGCAACATTAAAACTTAATAATGCAAGTAATTAAAATTAAAATGATAACAGCACTTAAAATTATAAAAAAATTAAAATGCTAAAACTAAATTGTAATGTTACCTACTGTTGGAAGATTGATAAAAAATACTGATTTTATCAATCTTTTGTCGGTACTTTAAATATTTAAATTTAATTTTAGCACTTCAGTTTTTTAATAATAATTTAAATATAAGTATTATTTCGAGATGATGTAATATCATCTCGTAAAAATCGAAACAAATAATATCCCCCCCCCCTGCCCCAATTGAACGTCAACGTCTCTTTAGAACCGAAAAGTAAAATTTATTAAGCCAACAAAATAATATATTATGTATGTACATTTCACTCTTATATTATACATAATTTAATAAATTGTGACGCGTTTCAACCTTCAACGGCCATCGTCGGCCACAATGTTAGAATTTAGAAATTTAAAGTAACCGCATTTTAAATTTAAAAAATTATGATGCTAAAGTAAAATTTTAAATCGATAACTATTGAAAGAAGATTTAATCAATCGTTTGAGATTGAAACGCGTCACAATTTAATAAATTATTCAGACACGAGAACATAGACTGCAATAGTTATTTTGTATATAATTGTTATAATATTATCACTTCGTTAATTTTTCGATTTTGAATTACAATATTATTTTAATAGAATATTATAAGGCAGCCATTAAAATGTCAAACCAGCCAGGTAATCTTAAAAAATATTAATAAAAAATTTAAACATGTGCTATCATTCACTGTTTAATGAAATTTATTTTCTATCAAATTGTTTATAATTTTGTCTTATATTTTTTACTGTTTTTTCAGTGTTTCCTATATAAGGACACCAAATACATCTCGACGTTAATTTGAAAGACATTTTATGTTGTGCTTATTGATTATACGAATTTAAAATTTTCATATATTGGTATACTGGGGGGGGGGGGGGGCATTTCATACCATTCAGATTCTCCGCGCGTACTGCCGCGATCTATAAATGTATTTGTTAATATTGGCTGTTGTTTTGTCATTGCCTACATTACCTTAATATTTTGTTTTGAGAGGGTGGCAGATATAATTAAAAGAATTTACAAGGAAATTTATAAAAATAATAGCCACACACCTTGCACATCAATTTTGCATTAAATTAACAGCCCCATGTTTTTAGTCAATTTAATAAAGGGTGGTAGTTTTTATGGCTACAGGTCGTGTTTGATACTTTACTGTAAACAAATTTGGGTTAGCACAATTAAAACATACTACTAAAATTTATAAATTAAAAAGAATGCGCTTATCAAAGGTTAAAATAAAGTGCTTTAATTATTTTTATCATAGATTAAATACATTTAGTTGCATTTATAATGCAACTAAATTAGTGGAAACTCAATATAGTATTTTTAATTTAACAATTTTTCATTTATTGTACATTTTAGAGTTCTATTTCTATTAGGTAAGAAGATACATATATACATATATATTGGTAATAAAATAAATGCCCGGTTTCACAATTTTATTTTACTTTTAAACATTACTTTACATTTCAAAGCAATTAAAATTTTATTTTATAGGTACCTACTATAATGAATTGCTTTATTACGGATTATTATATAACTAGTAGTCAAGGGTCACACTAATTAATGATCATTGACTTGGTCAAAATGTTCTTCGATCTGGATTTGAACCCTAGCATTCGAACTTCACGGTAGATATCTGCATTGTCAAGACCAAAGCAATTAGTTTCATTTGCGAATTTCTAAATTTTATATAGCATTCTAGGATAGCCAAAATAAAATATCACTTTTAAAATCTTAAGAATTCAAGAAAGTAAAAGTGCAGAATCTGCACGATATACGGTATACTATTATTATACAGGACCTGCGATCAAATAAGTGCAATCTGAAAAGCATTAGAACGAAAAAAGTTTTCTATTTAAAACTAAATTTTTAAATTTTTTATTGTTCTAATAAATTTTAATTTCAATATAATTAACTTTTTTGCAAAATTAATTGTTACTTGTCTACTTATACCGCACTTATTTTGATATACGTGCCATAGATCTTCAAATACGCTTGTTTGCTGTCCAATTAACTACTAGAACAGTCTAAAGTAGTTCACAATTCATTCGAACAGTCATTTAATATTTTATTTTTGTTAGTTTTATTAAATTTGATAAAATCAAAGTGTCAATATTTATTGCAAGGTTTTCAAACCGTTTAAAACTGCCGCAGAAACAAAACTTAATATGAAATAATTTGTTTAAGTTAAAAGTAAAACGCAGAAGGATGTATTAATTTTAGTAATTATATGTAACTTGTAAGACTGGATTACTTTGGTTATTGGGAATTTACAGTCAATTAACGGCTTTTTTAATATGTAACGGAACCGAACAACGAGTGAGAAGTACTTTAGTAATATCAGATTAAAAACGTGATAAACACCCGAAACTCTATTTGTGTATCAATTATTCAGTGTAATATTTACAAGATACTTAACCGACTTTTTAAAACATTAGTAGAATGGATATGCTAATTGTAAAATTGACACCTAATATTACAAATTTTATCTTCTCGGCGATAATTGCGCTAAAAGTCTCCAAATTGATATAACTCATTGGGAATTTCCCAAAATTTAAAAATGAAAAAATACGATACTTTTATATTATTCATTATTCTCATGAGCACTGTACAGATTTAATTATTTAAATAACCGTAAAATATATTAAGGGGTCGTCGTAAGTTCAATATTATAATTTAGTGAAAGTTGCGTCAGGAATATCGCCGAATATACCTATAACTAACAAATTACACAAATAAATGATAATGTAAATGTCCAAATTGAATATCTAATAATATTCAAGAACAATTTTTGTACCTGTCTATTCATCGTTAATATTATAATTTTATTGTAATCAACAACAGTTTTTCAATGTCAATTATAAATTACGAAACTTTACATTAAACAATTAATATAAAGTCTCACGAAAATACAATATCATATTCTTATTAGGGGTTATTCAAAAATTATGTGACGTATTTTTGGAATTTGTAATCGTATTTTGTTCTACCCATTGATTATAGAACTAATGATAATTTTTTATCAACATGCAATTTAAATTTTTTAATTTCAAATTAAAAAAAAAATTAATTTAATGATACTTATGAATATATAAATTTTTAAGTAGTAGATGCCTAGTACTAATTAAGAGTTTACAAGTTAAACTTAAAAATAGAAAATTATATAGATTAATTATTTCATGTCTGTGTGATAAAGATTATTATGAGAAACTCACGTGTTCCGCGAATCTATGTACAGGTAAATTTCCAAAACTTTCGAAAATTTTTTATTTTTGTTATTACATTTAATTAGGGCATCGGGGGAATTACCAAATTTCTAATAGAAATTTATTGCAAATTTCGAAAACTTTTCCACAGAAGTTTGTAGTGATTTTGAATTCTAATGTTGTTTACTAAATCAAAACTTATTAATTTTTTGTCTCAATTCTAGATAGACCATCTTACTACTTATGAACTTATGTAAACAATAGTCGTCTTTTTGTATGTATGTTGATTCCATAAGGTTTACTTAAAGTAATTTACAATTACAAATTAAAAATTATACTGGTTAATGACGAATTATTTCCGACTACCTGTGGCCCCTAATTATTCATTTAGATTTTAATATTATTATAATAATTTAAAACGTTATATTTCATGCATATCACATTTTCAAAAAAAAAAAAAATTAAAATTACGCAACGGTATACCATATCTACGTCTCTATATTACTGGAAACAAGCACTGAAAAAATGTATACATCAAAAATAAACCAAACTTCAAATTTAACATACCGAGCGAAGTTAAATTACTACTTTTGTGCCGTCCGTCGTCGACAGTAAAAGTAATGTTAATTAATTTTTGTGTTTTAAAAAATGTGTTTTATTATATCTGTGTATGATATCGTAAATGAGGACGGTTACGGTTTGATTCTTAATGACTACCAAGCGGAGATCCTTGGTTCGAGCCGGGGTGGAGCAAGAACTTTATTCTAACCGTTCTCTCTCGGCGAGCAATGGCAAACCACCGAGGTAATCTCTTTCATAAAATGAAGTGGTTAGCCAAAACTCACGGTGGGTTGTAATACTACTGTATATGATAAATGTTGGCGGAATAATTTTTCTAAAAAGTTAGCCAGAATAGTATTAATGTTAACATGCCAAAAAGATGGCTTTGTGATCGGAGATACAAAATAGTACAATATTTTTCACTTATTCTTATTGTTAGTTATATTATGTTTAATCTCACATAAATTGTTGCAAATGTTATTTAAATGTTGATGTGATGAAATAAATAAATTAAATCATTACGGTAATGCATATTAATAATAACAATTATTGTAATGTTATCGTGTGAATATACATAATATAATAAATAGCAGATATAAAACTTTATGAAATGAAAATCTTGACGAACCGCTTAATTTAAAATTCAAACAAAAATTTTAACAGGGTAGATTGCATTATTAAATAATATAAAGAGGTCAGTGGAAGAAAACTCAACGTTTGCAAAATCCGGTCTTATTAAAAATTATAATGCCAAACTTATTTTAATAATTCTCGTTTATACGACACAAAAAATTATTTTTTTATGGTTTGTCGTAGTTATAGAAATGGGGAAAACCGAATCTATGTTGCAATAATAGCAGAGCTTTCATTTTGTATGCGGTTTTGCATACATTTTGCAAACTGCACAATTAATTATAGATTTATATAATTATTCGAGAATATAATTAACTTTTTCACTATGATCACTATTAAAAAATTAATTATACCAAGAATCAATAGCATTAAATAATAAAAGATGCATTAATTTTGTTATTGTGTTATTGGGCAAACCATGGATCCTATTATATTCAAATTTCTTTAAAAATGTTAGAAATATAAAATAATATAAAATTCACTTTTAAATTAAATGTTAAATTTTGCAAATACAATCCGACTTGACTAATTATAACATTGTAATGTCTTATTAAGCCTTTACTATTTCAAAATTATTTGGTTGTCTCTTGAACTTTGAATTAGACAAATTTGACTGTATTTTCGTAATACAATAGGAAAATTTGCTAAAAGTTTGAGAAAGTTATTTCAAGTAGAGAAAAAATACCTTTTCGGGAATGAAAATGTTATAGGAGTAATATTATAATATGTTATAATAATAATTTTATTATAATATTGGGATACTATTGGAAAACTAATATATACTGACCTACCTTTCTTTTATACCAGAAACACAACTGGTTTAGTTTTAAGATGGTATGGTTTTTCATGTAAGTTTTTCATACATTAAAAAAGTGTTTAATCGAATTTAGATGGTAATATTATGAATCAAAATTTTACTAAATATATCGAATACTATAAATTGGTAGATTATGTAACATTTTCTTAAAGCTCAACTTAGAAAGCAGTAAACAACGATCCACAAGGTTAGTTTATGCAGGACTCCGATAATACAGACGCGCGTAAATGTGACACCGTACGTACGTTATCTGTTCATTATTCTGTTATTTTTTATTTTTTTATTTTATTTTTTTTATTATTATCTGTTTATTATTTTTACTTATTTCAATAAAACCCACTATAGTAAATTAAGGAATTTTTCAGATTTTCATTTATATATTTAAAAGTTTTTTAATAGTTCATTTTATAAAAACAAATTTATTATATTATATTCATGTAAAACAACAGAATATATTTTTTCAGAAACAAATTTTTAATTTAAACTTGCTGATGCCAGATAAAGCTATGATTGCTATGGTCGAATGAATTGTTAACTTCAAATCTCTTTGCTACGAACAAAAACAATTGGTGGTTGTAATAATATACTCAAATAAATTAGTTTCGAGGTTATCAAAATAATTAACAATACTGATAAATGAATTTTCAAATAAAGATTCCGAATTAAAACTTATAATAAGATTTAGCTACCAAGCGGAATTAAAAAGATTTGTAGAGAATTTAATATATGCTTGACTTTCCTTTGCTTTTTATCGAATTTTTTTTTATTTATGTAATAAAATTACCATCATGCTCAGAAGCAAATATTGCTTCCATTTGTTAAGGTCCTGCGCGAAAGACGTAAATGCTTCATTCCATAAAACTTGAGCAGCACTATATGCGGACGACACTGCGCGTTTTCCTATAGATATAATGAAATTGCTTCGTTGGATTGATGGCGATCAATCGCTGTGTTAATCGACTCATATCTGAGATCTCTCAAGAGTATATCGCGTATCTTAACAATCTTTAAAATGATTTTGTATAGATATAACTAATATTTTAAATATTACTTATCTTTCACGCGAGTGTTTTTTTACAAATTATTTTTTCAAGTCAGGGATTTTATAAATTCTTATTAATAATAAATATTCATGAATAACAAATGGATAAACAGATTACTAATAAAAGTTACTATTTTTATTTTTTATAAATTTTATTGACTGCTTTTCGGTTTTAGTATCATTCAAAAATTAAATTAATAGTTTTTTAATAGATAACTTACATTCTGACATGGCTCTTACGAGTACCTTTTCCTATGCTAGACTTCTTAAAGTACCTAGGTACTTGTAATTTTATTTTTTTATTTTTAATGAATTTTAAATAATAATCAAGGTTAATACCGTTCACTTTATAATTTTTTGGTCCAACTTCAAGGCTGCTTTTGATGATGGGTTTTAGGTTAACCGTTTTTGAAATTTTTTCCCAGTATTGGAGCGTTTGTGAAAGGAAACTTGTCTCAATTTTTTGCTGACAAATTTCTGCTGACATTATTACTTAATTAATTGTTTCAAAATAAAACGTTAAATACTTTTAATATTTTGCAATTCAATAATTAGAAATTTAGGAGTTAGCAATTTACTGTTCGGTGGATTTTAATGTCGCGATTTGGACGAAGCACTTACCATGTCGTTTTAATTTTTGAAGAGCTTTAGCATGCGTTTATGCAGGGCACTATTTACTTGTCATGAATTTATTGCAAAAAATTCCGCAAACCTGATTTGAGTTATTTTTAAAAATTTACATTTAGATGAAAGGATACGGGAAACGTTTGGTCAATGAACCAATCGCTTTTTCAAACTTTACTATGGACTCAATCACCGTTTTCGATTCATTGTTGTAAATGTTCTTAATAAAAAATGTAATTTTCTTGATTTGTATGCAAATTTTCTATCGTCCTTGAGCTATTTGCATAATTTCACGTATAATATAATATGATTTATATAAGTAATTATAGATTTTTAAGCATTTTCAATGGTCTTTTTCAATAAACTGATAAACATGTTTGTTCCACAAACAAGATTGAGTCATTGTAAAATTTGTTTTTGTATATTATTTATATATATCTCTAGTTAGGTATAATTTATTCACAGAAAACCTACAAATTTTTTCTTTTAATACATTTTTTTACATGAATTTTAACATATTTACTATCAGTCAATTAAAATGTGGACATTGAACTTGAATAAAAATGTAATATTTTATAAGATAATGGCCATTGTCATCTTAACTACTAGTAGATACATAATTATTTATAAAATACACGTGAAATTCAGGTCCGTACCTAGTGTTTCAGCGCGGAGTTTATAAATAAAATTTGCGTTCGTTCAAGTTCATAATAAACGGATACCCATATAATAGCCTCGCACGTTACCATAATTTATTTATATTTAATTAAACAATAACCAATAAGTAGCCAATCAGTAATTTTTATGATTCTTATAAAAAATATTTATTTAAAATTTCAACCTGATGCGTTAAGAATAGTGCAGAATAATAAAGAAAACACTTATGTATTCATCAAATTAAAACATTAAAATGGATTGACTGTTATTTAAATTGTGTAATTATATAAATATTATATTTAATATTAAAAGAATTAGTAACAAAAACGAATACTAGATATTATTTATTTTAATGTAAACGTTAGCCCCCACGTTTCTAGTGGTCGCTACCCCGTTAAAGCGAACTATGAGTCACCAATGGAAAATTTACTGTCAAATATAAGACTGACGATTTCAAGCAGGTATTTCCAGCTTTTGGACGCATATTATTTAATTTTCAGGCTAAAGTTGTCGATTCTCCTGTTTGGACAATCCTATTTTGTCTTTAAATTTTTTCTGTTCTAGCGCTATTTTTTGAAACTTTGGTTACTGTCAGTTAATCCATCTCACGATTTGAAATTTTTTCTATTGATGACTATTGGAAAGAGGACAATTTTCTGAGCATTTAAAAAAAATCATCCTGGTTTATCCATTAGTTTTCGAGAAAACTGCATTTTAAAATTTGGAAATATTTAACTCGTAAAACGCAACATAGCAATGCCACAGGTCGCGCCACGAGAACTCGCACGTTAAGCGCCTCACTCTGTATTCCGTTGACGGTAGGTGTGCTTTCAACTACTCTTACTGTTCGTTGTCAGATGCGGTCTTTTTCTTTATTCATTTTCCTATTTTAATTACTACAAATGATTTATCACTACGATTTTGGAATTTCTTGCCACGAAAAACTTCAGCAACAACGTTCCAAACTCGATTGACAATCATGTTTCAAATCGCGCAGCTGCTCTTTCCCGGTTCAAGGGCATCCATTTTCAAACTTTTTTCTGATTTTTCTTGCACGGCCTACGAGAAGTTCCAAGCGGTCCAACCACGATACACCTCGAAACACCTTTGGCTAACTTCGGTCCAACTTCTTCAAAGTTCAAAATTCAAAATTTTTTAATTTTTCAATTCAGATATTTTTAATTAGTTAATGTGTTTGTCAAAATACAGCCCTGAGGGGCGCCGAAGGCGTTTGGAGGGTCTGTTTTGACAAACTCAACAACGGCAAATCACACATTCATGTAAAAACGAACATTTCCTTATCCAAAATACATGTAAATTTTTGATTTTTAAATTCGATTTTTTTGAAAACTAATGGATAATCCAGGATGAATTTTGTTTTAAAATGCTTAGAAAATCACCCTCTTCCTTATTGTCTTGTATTGTCGAAACTATTTTTAATTTCAAAATTAAGGTTTTAACGTTTCTATGAGATCTCTTCTTGTTATCTGTATGTACAAATAAGACAATTTGATTGGTGTTGCCCTATTTTTATGGTTGTCAAAAAAGTAGACTAGTTAGAGTTTCCTTAGATTCATAAAAAATACCCTATCAGATCGTGTTCACGGAGAGAGAGAGTTTTATGCATAATTCTAATATTTAAAAAGAACGTGTAATAATTATGTAAAATATAATTTCGCGAACCCTTTCATTAAAAACAGATTTTTGTAATCTAATTGGATGAACTATTTTTACACTGTTTATCTCTATATATAACTCCCCCCCCCCCCCCTAAGACCTATATGTACATATTATGATTGACTGTATTAAGTAAGAATTTTTTACTCTTTCAAAACAAACACACAGTATTATGTCATGAAAGTACTCACCAAGTGTCTGGAGGGTATAGAATAGCTCTTTATTATTGTAGAAATACATAAAATATATTTTAGAGCATGAAAGATTAAATTTAAAATTTATAAATGTCGACTTTATATTATTTATACTCTGACACTTATAACAATATAACAAACGCTAGTGGAATATATTTTAAGATAAAATATTATATTTAGTTTTGTTGAGATACAGAAAGTTTATATAATTTAAGGGGGTATTCTGGGTTTTCAGACCAAAAAATAGGCAACTTAAGAAGTTTAAAATACAGAAACAGCATAAAACATTGTCTAAGGTAGATATTTAATACATAATTCGATATATCCAAAAATTATATTAAAAAAATCTTTAAAATATTTTTTACCAAAAAACAGACGGGCAGAAGCTTACACATAAATGTTCTTCGCATTAGTTTTATTTTGACAACTTGGTTGAATATAAAAATGACGATATTTAATTTTTAATAAGATTACAAGCGGATTTTCAAACCGCACAAATATTAAGTACAACGGCATTTTTTAATGTGTTATGAGCAACCGTTTCTGTAAAATTAAGGATGAAAGACTATAACTTTTGATATCCCTTAGGATAATAATTATAAAATTAAAAAATATTGTTTCGTTTGACAAGGCTAAAAAAGAAAAAATTCTACTTTTTTATAGTATATCAAATGCAGTGATTCATAATTATGCTTTTTTAAATGGTAGCTTTTAATTGTATTTTTTTATTTTACAGATCACTATAATCGTCTAAATGACGGTATAAAAATTTTTGTACCTTATTTAAACCTTTGAAACCTTTGAACAAAAGGCAATAATTTCTTCTTTTCCTGATAGTCACATCGGTGTATTTAGTGTATTGCTTATTACTTTTTTTTTGTAAAATACATGCATGTAATTTTTTTTACAATTCAGTTGTTTTTGACTCGAAAGTTTTACAATTGATTGACATAAAATAAACATTTTATATTTTTAATATTATAGAAATTTTTTTAAAAAAACTCGAGCATTAAACTTATGACGAATTAGATTTTTTATTTTCATGATTTCCCGACAATTATAAATAAATTAATTAATAATATAAAATAATTATAAATAATTATAATAAATTACCGTTTTCGAGCTATGCACTTTAGTGTTATCAATTAATTGCTCTAAGAACTAGGCCATTAATTGTCCCTAGATTATAATTAACCTTTCTTTTACTATAACTTCGCAATAATTATATTTATATATTATAAAAGCTATATTTTTCCTTTCATTTTTTCTGTAATGTATAAAATTAAAATTATACCAGCAAAAGAAGAGTATCAGAACTTATTTTTTGAATATATTTTTGTTTTCAAAATTTTGGGGTTCCATGCACTCTGCTTATCAAATTTTACACAGGTATATAATATTAGCGATAGTAGGTTAACAGTTGGAGTATTAAATTATTATATACTTGACTTTTTCGTCTGTATAATATAAAATAATTATAAATAATTATAATAAATTACCGTTTTCGAGCCATGCACGTCAGTGTTATCAGTTAATTGCTCTGAGAACTAGGCCGTTAATTGTCCCTAGATTATACTTAACCTTTTTTTTACTATAACTTCACAATAATTATATTTATATATATTATAAAAGCTATATTTTTTGAATATTTTTTGTTTTCAAAATTTTGGGATTCCATGCACTCTGCTTATCAAATTTTACACAGGTATATAATATTAGCGGTAGTAGGTTAACAGTTGGAGTGTTAAATTATTATATACTTGACTTTTTCGCCTGTGTCTCCCTCGCAAAGTGCTGGCAGCATCTTCAAGGTTTTAATAGCTTATATACCACTGAGCCTACAAAGCTTGTAGCGTGTCAAGTGTACATTATGCCCAAAAAAAAATTTTTAAATTAATAAGCCTATCATACTGATTGTACAATATAAATAACAGGTTATTGGCCCAAGTTGAAGATATGCAAGGAAAAACTATATGCAATAATATACGTAAGAAAAGAATGTTATAAACTTGTTCGTCTAATATCTGTCTATAAAAAATATATGAATGAAACTACAATTCTACACGCTGTGTGGCTAAATGTCGTACAACCACCTCAATCGAGATTGGTGAACTGTAAGGTCAAAGTGGGCGGAGGACACATATTTCTTCCAGTTTCGAGAAGGTTCTGTTTTGAATTTTGCACCGAAAATTCTAACAGTCAACCCAATTGGACACTTGCACTTATTGAATAAGAAATTAAAGTGTTTTATTAATTACCACATAATTACTTCATGTGTCATTTCAATCGCTTATCAGCAAACTTTATTATTAGTTGATTTTTCTGCTTTATACGTAATTGCTATTGTAGTATAATTGCAGTCCAATAGCTAATGACATAAAATTTCTATGAAAACAAAGCTTGTTGTTATCATTGTTTATTATAATTGTAACAATACACAATAATGAAAATTCCCTTTCTCTGCTTGGTAACCAATAACGGTTTTCGTTAAGATTTTTAATTAACCTGAACAAAAAAAATCATTGAAATGATTTAAGTGAAACTCGTGATAGTCTAAAAATAGCCTGTTTGCAGAACATGTTTTGGTTTACGGTGTGAATAAACCCTTGAGGTAATCACAAAGTTTTAATTTCCTATAAGTGTTTTTATATACCTTTGATCCAATGCTTTTGTAATCGTTCGTTATTTGAAAAATGCAAAGTGTGTCACATCTTTCAAAACATAGGTGTTCGACATGCATTATAAATTTTAAATGAAAACAGGACAAATTTTGTATTAAAAAAATACTATCGATTCAAAAATGCGGAATTAAATTTTTGTGCGAGAAAGTATGTTGATGAGCTTATAAAATTAAACTGGTATTTACATAAAAATGCGTTATCTTTACAGTACACACAATTTGTCAAATGAAGTCGGATATATCAAATATTTTTATAAGAATTTCCTGCATACTCGAATCACGTGCTTACAAAATGATTAATAAAATGAATTTTAATATATATACTAAGTACTACGCATATTCAATTCAATGCCTATGCAAATATCGTATAAAAATCGCTTTGAATCGGTTTGGCACATATCCATATTGGAAAAAATAAACCAATCACTCGTATAATTTTTTTATTTTGTTATCTTCTATTATCTACAACTTGACGTTTGATTTAAACATCGTAACGTGTCGAGTTTTCGCATCAATAACTTGCAAGCTGAAAAACATATTCGATTTTTGCCATAGTCAGGCGATCAGAAAAGTGCATACCTAAAGACTCCTTTTTGGGAAAAAAAACTTAACGGTGTACAAAGCAGTGTCATGGTACAGTAAAATTCGAATCATCAGTACCAAGGCAATCAGTAATATATTTTTCACAAAAAACTTGTTAAAACAACTTAAATTTAATTATTCGCAATTATAATTTTAAATTATTTTCAGTATCATTATTATTAAATTTACTTGTTTTGCGCCAAATTATGAAAAATTTATAAATTCACTCAAGCAGTTAACACTAATTTTAAGTAGGAAATAGTTATCAAAAAGTTAGCCAAATTACTACTCTCATTTTTAGGTATTACGTTGCAATTTTAATTTGGTTCAATTGATTCGATCATTATGTGATTAATTAATTAAAAAAGAAAAGAACTTGCACCAACTTTAAAAATCATCAGTTATGGATAATAATATCAGCATCAAAAATCCTAATCCAAGAGAATCTGCAAACATTTTATCAAAACTTGTTTTTAAGTAAGTTATAATTAAATTAACGTTAATTCTTGATTTCATTTGTTAATTTTTAGATGGTTTACAAAAATATGTTACAAAGGTGTTCATCAAGACTTGGGAATCAATGATTTGTACACAAATTTGGCGACCGATAAATCGGATGTTTTAAGTAATTTATTAGAAAATAATTGGAATTATGAACTTAAAAGTTCGAAAAGTAAGCACAGGGGCCCAAGCTTACTTAGGGCCATTAGAAGGACATTTTTTGGGCAATACATGCTTATGGGAATATCTATGTTTATTCAGATGGCAATTATTAGGTAATTTCGCACATTTTAGATTTAACGTAAAATTAACGTTTTCTCTTCCAGACCTATTCAGCCTGCCATGTTGGCTATTTTCATTGGACTGTTTTCCAAAGTAGAAACTAGTGAAGAAAGTAGATACACTAATTTTAAGGATAAATGTTTATATGGTGGTCTTATCGTATTAATATCGTTTATTTTAATATTCTTCGATCATCATACTAATTTAACGTTAAATCAAATTGGAATGAGAGTTAGAATAGCTTGCTCATCGTTAATTTATAGAAAGGTAAGTCAAAATCTAAATATTTTCTTTTTTTTGAGAGAAGACCAGAGCATAAATTTCAATTCTTAAACCATGATCTTCAGAAGCGCTAAACGTAATTTTTTTAATAGGTATATTAAACCTTGGGTTAATTATCTAGGTTCAAAAACAGTTATTAATTAATTTGTTGTCCACAATCACATTATTTAACTTAACAAAAAACTCACATTTTTTTATAAAATTCTCCATAAATTTACGGAAATGTTAATTTTTAAGCATGTAATTTTTATTTAATTAACCGTACCGTGTATTTCTTCAGCTATATTGTTTATTTAAATTTTTTCAAGGTCAGGAATTACTTTTAGTTGCTTTATGTGGATTTTAATGTTTTTATATTTTTTGTAAGGTCGACATGTCTATCTAAGTTATGGGTATATTAAAGTAATTGTTAAGTTCGTGCTGCATTAACTTGATTTTCAAGTTGAAAATCTAAAATTGCTGTTGGTTTTCTGGTCGAAAATTATTTTTTGCACAATTTCACGAAATTGCATCAAAACTAAAAGTGTTGTCGTTTTTTACTTGTAGACTTTAAGACTTAGTCAAAAATCGCTTAATTTATCCGCAGCTGGCCAAATTGTAAATTTGCTTTCAAACGATGTAGTCCGTTTTGATCTGGTGGCGATATACCTCCACCACATATGGATTATGCCAATACTCATGCCAATAGTAACTTATTATATTTATTTACAAGTTGGGGTATCAGCCATAATAGGTGTTGGATTCCTTATGATATTAACCATTCCAGTACATGGTTTGTATTTATTTTTCTTACCCACAACTTTTTATTAATAACTCCAATTTGCAGTTGTAACTGGAAAATTATCTTCAGTATTACGTTTAAAAGTAGCCGAACGGACAGACAACAGAGTGAAGAAAATGGACGAGATAATTTCAGGAATACACGTCATAAAAATGTACGCATGGGAAAAACCATTTGCCAAAGTAATACAATTAGCAAGAATCCACGAAATAAATGTGCTGTCGTGGGTGTCTTACATACGAGGAGTAACAATTAGCTCGTGCGTTTTTGTGGAACGCACAATTCTTTATGTAACTGTGATTTCGTACGTTCTCTTCGGCCATCACATTACGGCAGAAAAAGTATTTTCGATGGTGCAGTTTTTTAATCTGTTACAACACTCGCTCGCCGGTCAATTTCCATTAGCGACAAACATAGGAGCAGAAACTTTGGTTTCCGTAAAACGCTTACAAAAATTTCTGTTGCTCGAAGAGAAAACTCAAGCCGACATAATCAAAGACAAATCCAAGGCAATATCGTTAAAAACTGTTCAAGCCTCTTGGGTGCCCGACGTAAAAGTTTTAAAAAATATTAATTTGACAATACCTTCGGGTTCGTTATGTGCAATTATTGGGCCCGTTGGGGCGGGAAAATCTTCACTTTTACAACTTCTGCTTGGCGAATTGGTACAAGAACGAGGAACTGTTAAAACTGGCGGAAACATTTCGTATTCGTCTCAAGAAGCTTGGCTTTTTGCATCGACCGTCAGAAAGAACATCCTGTTCGGTCAAAAATACGACCGTAAACTTTACAGGGAAGTAGTGAAAGTTTGCGCTTTGGAAAAAGATTTTAAACTGCTTCCACAAGGCGATAAAACTTACGTTGGCGATCGAGGAGTGTCATTAAGTGGTGGTCAAAAGGCAAGAATTAATTTAGCCAGGGCAATTTACAGCAACGGAGACATATTTCTGTTAGACGATCCTCTTTCGGCTGTCGATACTCATGTAGGAAAACACTTGTTCGAAGAATGCATTGTAAATTATTTGAAGAACAGAACTCGCATACTCGTAACGCATCAGCTACATTTCTTGAGGAAAGCAGACCATATTGTTGTATTAAACCAGGTATGAGATTTCATATATTTTGTTAACTTATCAATTGCATTTCTCAATCTTTCAGGGCAAAATAGAAGCTCAAGGTACTTTTGCTCAATTATCCAACAGTGAACTAGATTTTACAAAAATGTTAGGAACTGTCGATAAACCCGACGATCCAGAAAATCCTCAATTAGAAAAAGACTTGGATCCATTACGAAGATCTTTGAGGAAGAGGAAGGATTCTGTTAGGTCTACCATATCAATGAGGGTAAGCATCTTGCTTATTGGTTTATCATTGAAAATAATATTTTTCTTAACTTTTAGAGCGATATGTCCATCAATATGGAAGTTACGGTGTTTAATGATAACGAAGAAATGACTATCTCGAAAGATTCGTCCGTTTACTGGGCGTACGCCAGAGCAGGCGGAAGTATCTGTGTTTTATTTTTCTTAGCAGTGTTTTTGGTTGCCGGCCAAGCCGCATCCAACGCTTTAGATTTTTGGATCGCTTATTGGTTGGTATTTTCTAACTTTTTCTTAACAACAAATCATAAATTACTCTTTTAGGACATACGAAGAAGGAATATATTTGTCAACCCATAACGAGACGTCCTTATCGACTGGCGAGGTCCTAGTACCATACAACAAATCCGAACTTCTCCAGAATGGTTCTTATCATTACAAATTTTCCAATGACGATGAAGATTACGAATACGCAATTTGGAAGACTCTCGCCATTTACGTTTATTCTTCGTTAATAATTTTAAGCATTATTTTATTGACCTCAAGATCTGTGTATTTCTTCAAAGTTGCAATGAACGCATCCAAAAGTTTGCATAGCAAAATGTTTTCCGCTCTGTTAATAACACCAATGAAATTTTTTGATACAAATCCCAGTGGTAGAATTCTGAATCGCTTTTCAAGAGACATGGGCATCATTGACGAAATTTTGCCACGTATGGTTTTGGAAGCAATACAAGTAAGTTAGATATTCTCATTTTATTTCTTTATAAAAATTTTTTATTTTAGATATTTTTAGTTACCATTGGTATTTTATTAATGGTTACAATTACAAATCCTTACATGATTATTGTGATTGTATTGCTAGGATTTGTGTTCTACAAAATGCGCAATTGGTACGTGGCTATCGCAAGAAATATCAAACATTTGGAGGGCATCAGTAAGTAAACCGATTTTTTCCCGATCGATTGTTTAATTACTAATTTTAGCTAAGAGTCCCGTGTTTTCCCATATTACTGCATCCCTGAACGGTATCACCACTATAAGGGCTTCCGATGCCGAACAAGCTTTAATGACAGAGTTCGACTTGCATCAGGTTTGGTTCAAATAACTCGGTGTTAAATTTTTTACTAATAGATTAACTTTCAGGACACGCACACCTCAGCTTGGTACATGATGATTGTGTGTATTTCTTCGTTTGGTCTGTGGATCGATTTGCTTTGCTTTTTATTTATATTATGCGTTATCTACGGTTTCATTTTGGTCAGTCAATGTAAGAAGTCTTGTTGCAACAGCTTGAAACAGCAAAATTTATTCTTGCCTCATTTCAGATAACGATATCAATGGTAGCTTCGTGGGTTTAGCAATTTCTCATTCTCTAATTTTAATTGTAATGGTTCAGCATGGAATTCGACAAACTGCGGAAGTCGTAAGTCAAATGACTTGCGTGGAAAGAGTTTTGGAGTATACTAACCTTGAGGAGGAAGGACCACAGGAAACACCAAAAGGTAACTTATCTACGAGGTTTAAGTAAAAATTAATCTTTTAATTTCTAGACACTACTTTGCCATTACCATGGCCACACACAGGATCCGTAAGATTTGCTAACGTTGCATTGAAATATTCGGAATACGGTCCTTACGTACTAAAAAATTTAAATTTCTTCGTCAAGGGCGGAGAGAAGGTTTGCAATAATTATTAATTCATTTTTGAAATTAGTAAACTTGATGATTTTAGATAGGAATTGTCGGACGGACTGGAGCTGGAAAGTCTTCCCTATTGGCTGCGTTATTTAGGCTTTCTCCAATAGAAGGAAAAATTTCTATTGATGATGTCGAAACAGACACCGTTAGTTTGAACGAATTACGCAGGAGTATTTCGATTATTCCTCAAGAACCGGTATTGTTTTCGGCAACCCTGCGGTATAACTTGGATCCGTTCGAAGAGTTTTCCGATGAAGACCTTTGGAAGGTTTTGGAAGAAGTAAGTAATTTTTGATTTTTTGTGAGGTTTGATTAACATGTTTTAAATTTAGGTCGAATTGAAAGAATCGACGACGTCGTTGGATTTCATAGTGCAGGAAGGCGGAAGTAATTTCAGCGTTGGTCAAAGACAATTAGTGTGTTTGGCTAGAGCTATTTTAAGGAACAATAAAATTTTGGTTCTAGACGAAGCCACTGCTAATGTCGACCCTAAGTAAGTTTTGTAAATTAAAAATTATTTGGGTAGGCTAATCTTGTTTGCTTTAGAACGGATAAGTTAATCCAACAAACCATTAGGACAAAATTCACAAATTGCACAGTTTTAACGATAGCACATCGATTGCACACAATTATGGATTCCGATCAAGTGTTAGTTATGGACGCTGGTTTACTCGTAGAATTTGGCCATCCCCATAAACTCCTCGAAAACAATGTGGGATTCTTTTCTAAGATGGTAGAAGAGGCAGGACCTTCCATATCGACACAATTACGTGCTATCGCCAAAAGCACCTTCAATATTATGGAAGTAGACGAAGAAACTGATAAATCGGAAAATGGCGAAACGACTCGTTTGTAACGGATTTAATTACCTCAATGATATATTGACATACAAAAACTTATCGAAAAATAATTGGGAAAATTTGAATGTGCATAGTTTTTTACCTACGAGATTGAATGTGACGTAAACATAAGAAAAATTTTATTTAAACGTTAGTTAATTTATTAGAAATATTTTTTTCTATTTTGATATTAGTTGAACGTAGGGATAAGAATTTCCGAATTAAATATTTAATGAAATCGTGATGTGGCATAAGATTTGGAATAACTTAGATTATATTGGATTTCGTTTATACTATACGCAAATGAAAAAGATGTATTGAAGTATTTAACTATGGTCTCTTTATTTTATAAGTATAGATAGGTCCAAATGTTAAGATGAAAAATATTTTACTGTAAACATTTCAAAATAAAAATATTTTCATTATGATAAATAAAGGAATTTTAAATCGTTTATCGGCCGTCTTCACTCCGGTCATTTTTGGCAGCTTCAGATTTAGACTTTTTTTTGGCGCATTTATGAGAATTTCCTTTGCGATCTAAAATGTTATAATCAACTTAAAAAAATCATTCATAGAAAATTTACGTTTTATGACAACCATCATCCTGTGCATATGAATATAATCCTTAAAACTATACATTAATAAATTGTTTTCGTAAGAAGACGCAATATAATTCAAATCCGTTAAACTATCGGGATTGCTTCCAACGGAAAAAATTGTATGGTTTTGTTGTAACCTGCGAACAATAGAAAAATACTCTTCACCGTTATTGACGTTATTGGATATGAAAACTAAAAAAAAAGCGTTAAGGACGCAGGTTTTTTGGAATTAAAGAATCGTACAGATCAAAGTCCTTTGCGGCTTATATTTGTTTATTTGGATCTCTGCTTTCCTTAATGCTTTAACGTAAAAGCTAAGCTCATTTTGAAACCCTCCGAGCATTCTAAGATTTCCAATTTTTTTTCGTATCTGAAAAATTCTTAAAATTTACAACTTCAAAGTTATTTGGCAGCACTCAACTTTACAAAAATTTATTTCTTTATAAGGAATAGCCACTTTGGCTTTTTCTGCAAACAATATCAGACCGGAAGGAAGATTTCTGTTCAAACTAGAAAGAAAATTTATATTTTATAGTTTCAGATCCTTTGGAAACATTACTTGAAAATATTTAATACGGCTTCTATAAATGACAATCCTAGCGAAGTGCTTTCAGCTGCATATTCTTCGGTTGATCCATCCACAATAAACAAAAATCCATAATGTTCTTCGATTATTTTTCCCAACAAGTCGAAAAAGTGATTTGGAAATTCGTTTATACCTAAAAGTCGACAAAAAATTATATTACGCTTAAAAAGTTGTGAAAATAAAAGTATTACTCAAGCAAAGAGGAAAATTCACTGTCACATTTTGTATGGTAATCCAACTTTGATTGCTATAAGATAGAAAATTTGCTCCAAACATCACCGTGCTTTTTTTGCACTTTACTTTTAATTTTCTTTCGCTGGAATTTCCAATCTCGGGGTCTAAAAAATGAATAAATAATTTCAAACCTCCCCCCCCCCCTTTCCGTTGAAATGTCAGAAATAGACCTTAATTTTTGAAGAGGCTTGAGGAAGGGAGGGGGCTAGCGTGCATAAATATACCTTAAAAATAGTAAAATAAATTAGGCTTAGTCAAAAAACTACAAGAAAAACGAACTGGTGGTATATCCTCCTCGAGTTTATTATTAATAATTATTAATATACATCGTGTACAAGTTTTTCAGTATCACCAAGACTGTCGTACAGCGGGAAAAATTGGAAGCACCTGCGTAACTAACATGATAAAAAAAATCCTAGTGAAAAAAGAAACATTCTAGAATCAAGCATTAAAGAGAAAAGTTTCAGAAAAGCGAAAATATTCACCAAACAGAAAAAAGGAAATAACTTCAAAATTAGAGTAAGAAGAAAATATGTCTTACCCATTTTACATAAATTTCCCAATTTCTTTGTGCATGAAGTATTTTGGTCAACCAATTCATCGTAAAATCTGTTTCTAGTTTGCAGCTTTGCACAAGGATAATCCTCTTCATAAATCCATAAATCGGTTTCTAAAATATCTCAAATAAAAATGAAAATTATTCAGGCTTCTTCCGCAGTAATACCCTTGCAATTTTCTAATTTTTCTATAATTGAATGCATTGTACTTTTATTTACGTTTGTTAAATTGCCTCCATAATTTTGGCATTTTTTCAGTGCTTCCCAATATGTTGTAGGCGTGAAGAAGGCAATATTTAATATTCCATTTAATTTAATCGGAAGAGATCCATTGAGACATGTTCGAGGTTGTTCGTTTGCTTGGTTTCTTCTAAAAACTGAAAGTACAACTTATGTATTCTTATTTTGATCAAAATCAGAATTGATTAACTTCTTATTGCAGTTTTTGGTATATCAGATGACAATTTTGTTGTATTATTAATTTTTAAAATTGGATGAACATTGGATGTTGAAGTTGCAATTTCACTACTCATTAAAGACATATTTCCAAAATGCATTTCATTTTGCTTGTTACTATTTTCAATATGCTTGTTTATTGTTTTACGAGTTGCCATTTTTTTCCTGCGTCTACGTTTTTTGACTTTCGTAACCTTTTTACTACATGCACTCTCCATGCAGACAAAAACCTGTTGCACTTTACATTTGATTCCATACAATTTAGGCCTATTATGCATATCCAGGTCTAAATTTAAACAATGATTGGTATTATTTATTTCCTTGTTATCTATACACCCTTGCATACGATGATTTGATATTTTGCTACCACTGGTAGCCCACACCCAGTCGGAATTTTTAAATATTCCTCCAATCCACAAATGTTTCATTTCTAAAATATGCTTTAATTATTGTTTGTTTAATCAAAACAAATGCAAACCTAATATGTGGTTAGACCTAGTTTCGGAAATGCGTTTTAGTAATTCATCATCTTCCGTTTCGGCAAGATACAAACTTTGATTAGAACAATAGCTAAATGCTTCGCTCCATGTGAGCTTTTGGGTAACCAGAAATACGCTACAATTTTTATACCGAATTGGCACCATTTCAAAATCATCTTCTAACGTTTCATCTGGATCATCTAAACTTTCAACCATGTTTCAACTTGATTTTCTATAATGGCGGAAACTTACATGATTCACATAGAATTTTTCTTTCGTTTTGGCAGTTAGTTACAACAAAATTTTCTGTATTCGCATGTCGATCTAATATTACGCAACCTGTCGTTCTATTTATATGATTTTGATACCATGGAAAAAATTGTATATTATTTGAAATTATTTTTCCAGTGGATAACCACCTCCAGTTATTGTGAAAGTAATATCCAGCTATCCAAACATTTTCAAAGCCTTGAAATAAAGTAAATGAATTAATAAAATTAGTCTAAACTTTCTTATGATCGTTTCCGTGCTTCGGAGGGCACGTAAAGCCGGTGGTCCCCCTGAGCTGATGATTGCCACCATCAACTATTAAAAACAGGGTTACAGGCATTCTCCAATCCGGCTTAAGCAACAATAGGGTCTAAATGCTGAAACCTTTCTCGACGGAAAGAGAAGCTATATGAATTAATAAAATATAAAGAGTATCTGTTTTTACTTGGTCTGCTTTGGATCATTTTCTTGGCCAATAACTCAATTTCTTCGTTACTACTTATTATTGCCAACCTGTATCCTTTGATTCTGCAAAATCCAGATGCTTTGTACCATGTAGTTTTGTAATTATACAATAGAAAGATTTTATTGTGGAATGGAATACGTAAAGATGGAAGAAGTATATCTTGGTTGATTGGAATATTTAATTCTAAAATGATTTGTTTGGAAAATATCTCTATTACACGAAAACTGATGGTTTTACCTTTTTCGCATACGAAGTTCTTCATTAAATTGCAATTTAAATCATTAAATATTGGTTTGAGACTATAATTCCAATCCATTGCTAAGCATTGCTGTGATGTTTTTAACGGTTTACGATTCCATGGTGGAAAACCGTTAGTTGGATTTATGGGTATTTTAGTTTTGTCAATCCATTGCCACAGTTGGTCTAGTTGGTAACCACCAATCCAAAATTGATCGAATTCTATTAAAATAACTCTTGGGGAATATGATTGTCACGATGGACTATTTCTTACCAATATTCGAGTTTTCTATGTTTTTGATCAAATGTTTTGCTTTTGTCAATGTGTCAATTTTAGCCAGTTGCCCATTATAAGCAGGACATAGCACTTTTGCTTCAAGCCAAGTTACACGAAGTGAAAATACGATATATTGAAAATCTTCTATGTCGTAGATTTCGATTATCGGCGTTTTCGAATCTAAATTATTTATTTTAGTTTTTGTTGTAAGGAACAATTGGATTTACTTACAGTTATGATTAGCGTAGTCATTTTTGTAAAATAAATTTAACTCCGATTTAGATTTAGTCAGCATGGTTAAAATTGTCAGGAGCTTTAAAAGCAACATTTTGCAAACGAAAATCACAAATTCTGTTTAAATAATATAATACCCAAAAGTGGTACACATTGGTACTTTATTAATATAATAATTACATAATACTAGTTAATTATCAATTGTCTACAAATTATAAATAAACTTAAATCTAATATCACAGCTTTTGTTCTAAATGTTTTGGTTGATCATCAGTACGTTTTCTTTGTTCTAAAAAAAAAATGTACAGTAAATGAAACATTTATTTTCGAGTTCATGTACCTCGTCTTAAAATTAATTTTTCAATACTGTGAATTGGCGATTCAAATAGTACACATAAAATAAATCCTGCTACGAATGTCAGGGTGAAGTGGGTCAACGAAATTCCAGCCTACAAAAAGTAAAATTTAGACTTACAATTTTAAAAGAGCGAAATCTTACCATATTGTATACACTCATGTATATGGGTGCTCTTATTGTTCCATACTGATGAAGTTCGATTAAACCGTTCATGAGATAAGCGCAATAAGTTAATCGGCTAAGTGGTAGGAATGGAGACCACGATAAAAATCTTTTTAGGTAACCAGCATTGTCGGTCGCGCAGGAAATTATTATCCACCCTATGAATATACTCCAGGCTAACCTATGTAAAGCCGCATAGAAAGCAGATTCGAGGACATCATATTGGTATTCGGGTTGATAAAATGCCACAATGGAAAACACCGAAGAAACACCGAATATAGTTGCCAAAATCCAATTTATGGTAACCATACTTCTATGAATTTTCTTGCTAAAAGGTAATGTAACTTTTAAAATAACGAACACATGGAAAATACTAAACTTACTTAGTTGATTGCAGTCTGTGAACAACATATCCACTAAGTAACCCAATGCAATATGGAGTTGCTCTCATATGAGTCGTAATATAAGCAAAAATGTAGTAATGGTTTGTTGTAACATCGT
Source organism: Cantharis rustica (assembly GCA_911387805.1). Classification (NCBI taxonomy): domain Eukaryota; kingdom Metazoa; phylum Arthropoda; class Insecta; order Coleoptera; family Cantharidae; genus Cantharis; species Cantharis rustica. Next base: position 47,556,835 of record OU426879.1, on the reverse strand, counting down.
AGAGTTCCCTAAAAATGATTCATTACGTAAAAATATTAAACTTTCGCAGCAAAGAACTTACGCGGGATAGCTCATTAAAGTGGGATCCAACTCATAAATGTACGTAACAGCAAATGGAATTACAATCGATGTTATTGTACAGAAGGCTAAAATGAGTTCACCTTTTTTTTGCCATTTCCATAATGGGTAAATAATTAGTGGAGCGATGATAAACATATGCGTATCTGCAGATAAGTACCATGATTGAAACATGCACTAAAATATATTTGAAAGGTACATACAAAAAATATTAGTTATCATAATATTGTCCCGATAACAATTGGAGAACATATTATTAGTAAATCTATATAAATACCAGATTGTAGCATTATAAAATTTAATAACTTACAATTTTGTCTGTGTTGACGTAATTATTTATGTATAGCAAATTAGTCCACCAGGATGCCAAGCAACGATCACGTTCTGGTTTGATCACAGTGTCCCATAGTGGACCACTATCAAGACGAACGAAAAAGGTGCAATAAAAGCCGATTACAATAATATAAGCAGGCGTCAACCTATAAAAAAGTTAGTAAAAAATTTTTATTATTAAAATTTTTATCAATTACCTTATGTATCGTCCTATGTATACCGCTAAAAAGTTTAAACGTCCTTTTCGTTTTTCCAATTCCACTAAAAGCATTCGCGACATTAAAAATGCCCCCACTAATAAAAATACATCCACCAATAATGGACTATTGGTAAAAATTGCATTTTTAACTTGTAGGACGGACTGAAATAAATTTTTATAATAATTAAAATGTCGACCACCTGAGCCAATTTACCTGAAGGTAAAAATCTTCGTTCATAACTGGTCCACTTATAACAAAAAGTAAGGTGTGCGACGAAATAATTAACGCCATCGCAAAACATTTTATTCCAGAAATGAAATCTAATTCCAAATCTGATTTTGTTATGTGCAATAATTTTCGTATGCTTTTTATGATCGAAAAGGCGAGAATAATTTCTATGTAAATAGGTTTTGAGTTTCCTGATGAATGTTCGATGTCATAATTTAATCTGGTTCTTTTTCTACGCAAATATATAAGATGGTATATGGTGGCTAGCAACGTTAAAGCTATAAAGACTCCAATTATACTTCCATATATAATTTCCAATGTTGTGAATGGAATGTCTTTATTGTAATGACACTTAGGTTCAGGTACTTCTATAGCAACAGCTTTACGACTTACGGCAATTTTTAATAGTTCGTTAAGAAACTGCTTTACCTCTTTGGGTTTACAAGAAGATGGAACACAAACTGCCCAATTCAGTGTGTTGTTAAATGAAAGTCGTGACATCGGCTAAAAAAAAACGTAACATTTGGAAAAATTTGATTTTCTCGAAAATCTTCGGACACGTCAATCTTATTTCTTAAATGACACGTTTTTCACACAATTGGATAGACCACTTTTTTCTGAATATGCATTTATGTAAAAAGATTGCCTTAAAAAGAAAAGTTTTCGAGATAATTAGTTCTGACCTTTTAAGAAACAATTGATAAAATTTATGCAAAATAATTTCAATAACCAATTTATTATGTTAATCCGGGGAAGATTCTAAAACTTTCATATGACCGTCTCCGTGCTTCGGAGGGCACGTTAAGCCGGCGGTCCCCCTGGGTTGATGATTGCCACCATCAACTATTAAAAACAGGGTTACAGGCATTCCCCAATCTGGTTTTAGTAGCCGTGGGGTCTATATACTTAAAATTTTCTCACGGATGAAGAGGCTGATTGTTCTGCTGAATATAAAAAGCTGAAAAGGCTTCCTTTTTACTCATACGTACTCAAAAAAATTTGGTTTATTTAAATCCATCAAGAAAAATACAGGTTGCCATTTAAAAAAATTGTTGATGACGTCACAGCTCAAGAACGAAACACGATAGAAAAATGTTTTTTTATTTACTTTCTTACCCCATGGTCGTAAAAATGTCCATTTGATCTTGCATAGCGTTCGTTACCATCTTCTGACGCAGAATGTAGAGTAACTTCGGCCAAACAATATTGGCCTTGAATATATGGGGTTTCGGGTTGTTGTAATGAAACACACTCGTCGTAGTTTCCTAATTGATAATGAGATCCATATAGCAATCCGACTGGAAACTTTGGAGAAGAGTCGAACACTGAAAATTAAAAAAAAAATTGTTATTTCTTCTTCTTCTGCTGTTTGTAGCGATGACACAGAAATTTTGGGCATAGAGACCCTATGACTGCGTACACCAACTTGAGAATTATGTTTTAATTTTGAAATATGTGTCGAATCTGGAAATGTAACTTCGTCTAACTCTTTGATATCTGTACTTACTATTCTCGCACAGAACCGGCTGTGCCAAACTGTACTGTACCTAATTGTTTTTTCGGTAATATTATTACAATAAATATTGGAATTAATTTAATATTTTTATAAATATGCGCAGGTATAAAGCATATTATTTTTTTTTTACATCGAAGTAAAAAAAATAGCAATTTTTTCATTTTCTCTTTTCAACTGGTCATAGCATCGAAAATTTTTGATATTGATTTTTTGGTGTAAATACCGTTGTATCTTTTTAGAGAACGTAAAATTATCTACTAACTTTATTCTAATACTTTATTACCTACAATCAACGATTTTCGAAATATTTATGCCTTTTTTGGTTTCGAAAAACTAATGCATTTTGTTTGAAAACCGAAAATAATAAAAAAAAGTAAATAGAAATATAAATTCAAAAAATTATAAAAATTCATTTTTATTAATATAAACTTTCAATTTGAATTTAATAGCATGTTATAAATTTACTAAAGTATATATTAAGATATTTCGTGCAAAAATACCAAATTTCCAAAAGAAACAATAAATTGCATTTTTCAACATTTATATTATTAAAAAATTAATAGGTCGCTGCTATAATAGCCACTCGAAAATATACTATTTTAGATAAATATTATTTTGTATGACCCTGACTAAAATACATATATTAAAATGGTAGTGATTTACACGAAATTGTGCAAACTCCATAAATTGGTCAATAATTTAATGTCACCACTGTTCTCGAAAACAAGTCAAACAAAATTCTTAAATATTTACAAAATAAAAATTACAATGTTGCTTTTAAAACGACAATAAACTTAACAAATTTATTAATAGCGCGCGAAATCAAAATCATAAATTTTAACTAAATTAGGGATTTGTGAGTTCACTTGTGAATACTCCCAAAAATACATTGGTCATACCGACAGATCTTTCAAAACACGATTTAATGAGCATACGCGATCTCACAAATGTATCGACAAATTTTACACACAAGAAAGTAACAAACTGAAATTTTTGGAAGCTATTGAAATTAATAAATTAAAATACTCATAAACAAACTAAAACATGTATTATTAAAATAATGAATTTTAACTATTTAGTAAAGTAATTTATTAAACTATTTAGTAATTTACATAGAAAAATAATATTTAAAAAACAATAAAAACGACAATAATTCACATTTAACAGGTCAGGACTTAGAATATTTGAATAAGCAAGAAATGAATTATAAAACAATTACGTTATAAAAAGTAATAAAAATTATTTAAAATAAAAACTTTGTAATACGATATAAAGGCCTCTATATCACAATTCTTATTGATCATCAGTCGTATTTAACATAAGAAAAACGTAAAAATAAAATAAAATGAAGCAAGAAAAACATTATACCTAACAAAATTGAAAAATTAAAATTGAAAAATAGAAAATTTAGAAAAATACTATAATTTAATGTGATTTACCAAATAACTAAACTGAACAACGTCACGTGTTTAAATAAAATTTTTAAGATTAAATAAATAGAATTGATCCTTAATGGTACAACCGTAAATTTTTGAAGTGGAGACATACAGTGCCATCTAGTCACCCAAAAGCACGTTACTATATAATAGATAATATCTATATTCGCGAATAAAATTAAGAATGCGACGTCTGGTGGTAGAATTGAGAATACTTCGATGCGAGTACTAAACGTGGTTTATTGTACTTAAATAAAGATTTTAGAGCAATTTGTTTCGTCATTTCACCTTTTTCTTTGATAATTCGAACATACAAAAAGATTTACAAGGTTGACTCGATCACTGTAAACACAACTATAACCTCAATTTACTCGCATATGACGGTCATTTTGACAATTTAGCAGCGCCCCCATTGTTATATCTATAATATCCAATAATATAATAATAATATCATATCTAAAAAAAAATAGATAATTTATAAAATATTCATCTTCATTACTAAACAGTCAATCTGACTCAAATAACTCAGCTCTACTAAACGTTTTTAATAAATAATAAACCCTCCTCAATTTTTCGTATTAACAACTATCTCTCCTCCTCCTTCTAACTTAATCTACTAGATTCTCACCTATATTATTTCTTTTATATTCATTATACCCCTACTCAGGGCTGGGCAGTATTTTAATTACATGTATTTAAAATACAAACAATGTATTTTATATTATCATGTATTTTAATACACATTTTTAAATGTATTTTGTAATAAATTAAATAATAATATTATTTAAATAATTTTTTAATAAAATTTTTTAATTTTAATTTAATTTTTTTTTTAATAATTTTAATTAATAATATTAAAATATAAACTAAACAAAATGTTAAAATAATGAATTTAACCGCAAAGTAAAAAATGCATACGTACTTAGAAAAATAATATTTAAATAACGTTAAAAAAAAGACATTAATTTACATATAACAGGTTGGGACTTAGTATAAATAAGTTTTTTAAGTTTTTTTGTTATTACATTTTAAATTGCTTGTAAAATAAAATTTTAGTTATAAATTTATCGCTGAACAGCGATTATGTAAAATAATGTATTTTAATAATATATTTTAATAATGTATTTTAAATATAAATGTATTTTGGCAAATTTTTCTAATGTATTTTGTATTATTTGTACTTTAAATACTCAACTTTCGAGTATTTTATATTGTATTTCAAATACAAAAAAAATGTATTTTGCTCAGCCCTGCCCCTACTTTAGTAAATTCGCCTTAAAATATTTCACTTTTTCAAAATATATCCCCCGTATTTTTTGCAATTTGGACTATTAATACGGAAATTTTCTCGTATCTCTCTCTAGTTCCTGATGATGCCATAGTATGGTGAAAACGTTTGCGATAATATACCTTGGAATTAATTTTCAAAAAAATGTAAATTTCATGCATTTGACATGCAAATATTTATCAATTATCAGCGTGAGTTTTTTTTTTTAATTTTTATAATATAAATTTCTTATCGTTCAATTTATATCTTGCAATTTTATTTTTATCCAAATAATATGGTCATCAAATTTTGTATTAAATTTTACCTTATATGGTCAGAAAACTTCCAATTAATTAAATTTCTATATTAATAATTTTTAACGTTGTCATAATCTCACAATTATCAAATTAATTACTCAACGGATAAAATATACGTCCGTTGACTTTCACGCACTTCGGCGTAAAGCAGTATTTTTTGTTACGTTACCAACTTCGTAACAAAAATAAATAATTTACAACACTTTCTATCTACAGAACATAAGAAAATTTAAAATTAAAACAAAATAAACTTTAAAATAATTTACAAAATAACAAAACACAATTTTTATGGTTTTAAAACACGACAATACAATTACTGTGTATTTATATTGTGTTAAATGTAGTGTTTGTGCATTTTTTGGTTTTTCTAAAAAAAAAATTTGGGGTGTACCGATTTCTAGCTAGTATTCGCAAATTTTTAATTTCTATAAAGTTTATTACAAATAATTTTCCATTGCTAATCTCGCTAATGATTTATGAGAATAAATTAAAAATAAAAATTTATTTATGACTCTTAATGTTTGTAACTTGAAGATGAAGTAAAATCCTCTTCGTACAGAAACAGGTTTTGGTACTATGCATCAGTAAAAATTAAACTTAAATTTTGTGCGCAAACAACCTTGTTTTTGAAAAATACGGAAAACATAAAAATAATTTAAATAGTAATAAATTAGTCAGTTTATCTGATTCATAATATTTAACCTCATTAAAATTTCCTAAAAGTAAAGCGAGTTTACCTTCTACCATAACAGTATGCATTCAAATTAGGAAAGATAGGAAGGTTTTTTAGAAATTTAATTTTTTCCTTCCTATTCTTATAGCTAACCGTTTCGGAAAATCTATCCGGAAACGATTTTTAAAAATTATAATTTAATAATATTTTCAAATAATCTCAATATGTTGATATTATGTTAGTTTTTTTTTTTTTTCTAACGAAATTACTTAGATAATTAAATTTCAACCCTTGGTAACTAGCAAATTAAACATAATTTATAAGTTTCTAGAAACTAGAAATTTTTATATTTAACAATTTTAAGGGTGAACATTTTAAAATCAATTCATGCATTGTTTATGTAAAATAGGCGACTTCTATTCTGCTCACTGGTAAATTCGTAATAAATATTAAAACAAATCGCAATATTCATTGCGCGTTTTCTTCCTTCAATACTTTAATTTCTTCACGTTCATGGACAACATATCGAATTGTTTTATTTAATAATATATTAAAAGGTTATTTTTTGTTATTGCAATTACTTAACCGACAGAATGTTGATTTATTGCAAAAAAAGTATTACATTTGTTATTGTAATAACAACCATGATGACGCATTAATTATTGTTGAAAAAATACATGGAAATATCCAAAACAAAAAGTGAAAATTTCCAAAAATTTTAATCATCGCTATCCATAGATTGATCGTAATTATCTCTTAGTATGCGTTAATGATGCGTTGATCACTAATTAGCATAACATTTCGATAGGAAGGTAAGGTACAACCAAGGTGGGTGGTTGAAATGAACTCTTCGACATTGGCATTTACTTTCGGAGGTTACATTTGACGAAATTTTATTTCCCGAAAGTTCATAAACCTTAAATATCTTGAATCATCGTTTAACTTAATAAGTAATTTAGTACCTATACGCATTGCAATACAGAACTTCTTTAAATTAAATGTACAGTACAGGTATACTGACACACATAGTACGAAAAAAAATTTAATAACTTCACGAAACCTTCGTATTATAATCTTAAGGTAGGCACTACTTCCGATTTTCTTATAATACACTTGGTGTCCATGAAAAATAAAAAAATATATTAAATTTCGTTTCGCAGAACTATTAGTCACTTTAAAATACTTTAGGGTCGTTAACTATCTTTTTACTTTAGTTCAGGGCCGTATTTAAGGGGGGGTTACAACCCCCCTCCCCCGACATTATTTATCAATTAATAAAGTACTGGAAGTTCGACTGCAATCTTAAAAATATCAGGAAAAACAGAAACAATTTTTACAACTATAACAAAAACATTAAACTTAAAGTGTTTAAATAAAAATTAAAACTAAGGAGATATTTCTAATAAATTAAATCCCTAATTAAAAAATCGAAAATTCGTATTATAATCCGGCGATTGGCGACACTGAATTGAATACCCCTACTACTAAATTGCAAAAATATAAAAACCGAAGATGAAGAATATAAAAATGCCCTAAATATTTACAGTACTGTGTAAAAGTCTGCGACCAATTAATTAATTGTTAGTTATTACTCCTATTAATTAATTTTCGATTTTTTGAAAAATAATTATATTGAAATAAATAAAATAGGTATTTTATCTTAATTCTTACTATTATGGTAATAATTTTAAATTGCAATAAATTGTTTGAACCAAAAATTGTAAAGGGAACATAAATTTTATGACCATCATCGGCAACATAGCTTAAAATAACACTTCCGCAATAAATTAGAGTGGTCATTGTAAACCCATAAATTGTTTTATATTTTGTACATTTGTACATAAGTGTACATTTGCTTAAGATTTGTGAAATTTTCTTACAATCTAATTTAGTTCTTCGTTTTGGCATTATTTTACTATCGCTATCGGTAAAATAAGAATTTAGTTTGTAATTTTTATTCAAATTTTAAAATTAAAAAATTTTATTTAAAAACGGTTTTTACAAAAGAGTTTAAAATTAAAATATGAATAAATATGAATTTTATGACCATCATCGGCAACATAGCTTAAAATAACACTTCCGCAATAAATTAGAGTGGTCATTGTAAACCCATAAATTGTTTTATATTTTGTACATTTGTACATAAGTGTACATTTGCTTAAGTTTTGTGAAATTTTCTTTCAATCTAATTTAGTTCTTCGTTTTGACATTATTTTACTATCGCCATCGGTAAAATAAGAATTTAGTTTGTGATTTTTATTCAAATTTTAAAATTAAAAAATTTTATTTAAAAACGGTTTTTACAAAAGAGTTTATAATTAAAATATCAATAAGTTTAAACTTATTAAAAATATCGTAGTAAACAAAACTTTTAAAATGGTACGAACAAAATTTTATCCGCGATAACGCCCCCCCCCCCATAAGTCAACCTGTAATCAAAATTTGTCGCTCCCTCTACAAATTATTTTCAACCATTAAATAAAGTTCACAAAAATCGAAAATTTCTCTGAATATCGAATTCAAATAAAGAAAAATCGCTCAAAAAAATAATCATTTTAATTAAATAAAAACAATCTTTTCACAAAATTTCATTTTTTGTTTACGGTATCTTTCGACTAAAATACTTTCACAAAATTATACTCAAAAAATCAACGGAGCAAAATCTAAGCCTCCGTCGTTTCCGTCATCTTGGCAAGAAAACCTCTCTCTACTCACTTTTCTCCAAACATTACATTTCAAAAATTAATATAACAAAATTTAAATTTAAAAAAATTTCCTTTGTATTTTAATAAATCAGCTATTTATTTTGCAATTTTTTTAAACACCCCCTTATAAAAGTAATATAATCCAATAAATAATATTATACAGAACTTTGATATCAAGGTTTAGTTCCTGCATTTTTTTAAAAGCAATATCGATTTATTAATCAAAGAAATCTAATTTAAACTGGCAAAGCATTGATTCTTGTCAACAAAGTAGTAAACAAACACACCTTGATTGTTACAATAATGACATTATATTGTTACCTGTTATAGGTATTTAACCCAAAGATATAATAATTGACGCCTGAAGCTAACTAAACTGAACTTGATATTTTATTGTATGAAAGTACTTGAAAAATTTGTTACAAGTTACAGGATATTCGTGTGAGTGTTACATGATGTTCTATAAGACATAGTCAATGGAAAATTTATGAATATAATTACTTAATTTAAAATTGATTTCAACTAACTACCAGGGTCATTTATACAATATATAAAAATTTCCATTAATAAGTATTCGCCTAATAAACTGGATTACTTGACGCGATTACTAAGGGGTGCAAGCATTCCTAAGAGGTCAAAGTGGTCATTGCTTATGGAAAATTTAGCACCAACCAAAAACAGGTTTGCTTTACATTGCAATAATATTTTAATATTAATATACTTTATTACATTATTATTATTATGTTTTGCAAAACTTCGTTTGTTTGTCTGTCTTAGAAGTTCCGCTTTATGCAAACCTGAATTTTAGATAATGTATAAAAACTTGAATATCGAGGACAGGTTATGAGCCCAGACAAAAAATTGTTTTGTTAAGATGATTGGGATTTCTAGTATTATAATAAATTATATTATATCTGTTTTTTTACATGCAAGGTTGTTCTTTTAAAACATTTTAGTCCCAACTTTTATTAGATTTATCGGCATGAGTTAGAATTTCCGCTACACCGAATTTTTGTGTCGTGATGCGGAATTCACGTTAAACTGTAGAATAATTATTATAATTGCCTGGTTTATTATAATTTTATAATGTTGGTATTTTGATGTTGTATTACCTATTTAACGTGATATTATTCCCAATTAGCATAAAGCAAAATAATTATTAATGCACATTAATTAATCTTGATATTTTTGCATGATACTATTACTATCGTTTAGTTTTTTGTTAAAACAAGTTGCAGTGACGTTAGGTAATCTATGCAAATAGCCATAATCATTGATACACAAAGTTCGCAAAATTTTAAGAGTGCAAGGTCGTCTTTACGCAAGCATTCAAAAAAATTAATTTAAAAAACCATCACATTATAATAAATTCTATTTTAAAATTTTATATATACATCGCATCGATGAGATCAGGTCCGGTTCTAACAATAGATCAATTATAGAAATTTTTTGAAGTATTTTAACCCCATTGCAATGGTCACCTTTAGATATTAACGGGCAAAAAATTATTCTAACAATTTTTAAAATTGTTGTTATTTTTAAAATCTTGATTAACGTATTTTTTTTTATAAATGCATCCACGACATGCGATCGTTCAGTATTTATTTTCTTGTAATAGCTAATCAATATATAAAAAATACGAATATTCGAAAATTAGAAATTTACAAAGTGAAATTAACATTTTTAATAGTACTATTAGTTTACTCTTTTTATTATTTGTTAATTATAACTGTATGTTACTGAGGTGTGTGAATATTTTATAAAACCATTCATAACATTTGAAATAAATGATTCAGCTTTAATTTCTTCAATAATAATTTTTATAAAATTATAATATTGGTATGTGTAATATCGAAAGAAAATAAATAGAAGTATATATTATTATAATACATAGTATATAGTCGACGATCTCTAATGGCAGACCTGACCACAATAATAATTATTTTTTCAGGTAGTTAATATACCCGAAAGTATAATAACCTACACGTCTATCATACTTGAAGATAAATTGATCACTACAGACTATCCTTCTATTAGCTACTTTGTTGTCTTAAAAATTTTCCACGAGCTACAGAAAAAAATAGAGTGTGAAAGAATCTTGTTTCGAAAGAATTTCGGTGTTATCTAACCGTAGTTTTATTGAATTTCACATTGTTTATAGATCCTTTCTCTACTTTTAATTTTTCTTGTTTCTCAATTTTCATTTCAACCGGAAAAATGCTAACTTTTATTTAAAATCTAGGTAATCAAAATTACTACACTCAGAAATATGAATGTGTGTACAATGGTTCAGTAATGTTGATTTTATCATTATCGTTCTATCAGAGCCGTATTAGACCCCCCCCCGAAATTATTTATCAAGTACTGGAAGTCCGTCTGCAATCGTAAAAAAATCAGAAAAAACAATCTTTACAACTAATAACAAAAACATTAAGCTTGAAGCATTAAAAAAAAATTAAAACTAAAGATATTTCTAATAAACTAAATCCCAAATTAAAAAATCGGAAATTTGTATTAATATCCGGCGATTGGCGACACTGGATTGAATACACCTACTAAATTGCAAAAATTTAAAAACTGACGATGAAGAATATAAAAAAGTCCTATATATTTACAGTACTGTGTACAAGTCTGCGGTCCTTTAATTAATATTGTTAGTTATTACTTCTATTAATTAATTTTCGATTTTTTGAAAAATAATTATATTGAAATAAATGAAATAGATATTTTATCTTAATTCTTACTATTATGGTAAAAATTTTAAATTGCTATAAATTGTTTGAACCAAAAATTTTAAAAGAAAAATAAATTTTATGACCATCATCGGCAACATAGCTTAAAATATCACTTCCGCAATAAATTAGAGTGGGCATTGCAAACCCATAAATTGTCTTATATTTTGGTGTAATTTAGTTCTTCGTTTTGACAACATTATTTTTATTAAATTAAAATATGAATAAGTTTAAACTTATTAAAAATATCGTAGTAAACAAAACTTTTAAAATGGCACAAACAAAATTTTATCCGCGATGCCCCCCAGAAGTCAACCTGTAATCAAAATTTGTCGCTCCCTCGTCAAATTATTTTCAACCATTAAATAAAGTTCACAAAAATCAAAACTTTTTGAATATCGAACTTAAATAAACTCCAATAACAATACACAAAATAAAATCTTAATTGCAAGAATACTTGCACAAAATTATACTCAAAAAATCAGCGGAGCAAAATCAAGGTCTCCATCGTTTCCGCCATCTTGGCAAAAAAAACCCTCTACTCATTTTTCTCATTTCAAAAATTAATATAACAAAATTTAAATTTAAAAAAATTACCAAAATTGCATTTATTTTAGCGAGTTTAGCATGACTGACGGTTTAAGTTAGAACTTTAAATTTTTTTATTTAGGTCTTTATTTATTTATCAAGTTCCTTCTATTTTTAATTTTATATTTGTTTTTTATTGTAGTTTTTATTTATTTTTTAAATATGTTGTACTTTATACTTTTATTTTTTGTTTTGAATTTTAATTTCCTTTGTATTTTAATAAATTAGCTATTTATTTTTTAATATTTTTAAACCCCCCCTCCCTCCGAAAATCTAGTCTAAATACGGCTCTGCGTTCTATAAACGGCACTTCACAGCACCAACACTGTTTTAAGACTTTTGAGTGAATCCAATTGATTTTTTAATATTTTTTTTAAATATTACAAATATTACTAAAATGTATAAATTAAAAATGATATTGTTATTTACGTTTTAACTTCCTAGTTAGAAAATGCACTTTAACCATATTCACACTCGATAGATGTATGCATAAATGTAAATTTACGATATTTCTAAAACCATGCGATAAGATGACTGTAATATAATTGATTTAATTAATAGTACTTCCTTGAATCGGGAATAATTGGATATTATGTAAATATCGTAGAATTCTAATATGTAAATAGCGTAGCTTACATATGTAGTATTACAAGAAGTACTGAACAACTAAATAATAGTAATAAATTACAAAACTGAAAATGGAATGTGAAAACAATACTCTACTGTTAATCGATCCGTGTTAATTAAAAGTTCGCGTTACGTACAGGTCTACTTCTAATTGCAGAAAATGATTTTCACACTTGAATACGCATTACAGATTTTAAAAGTACTAAAACATACCAACAAGTTTAAGTGGACATTGTGTAATTGCACGGAAACTTGTAAAACATATCCAGTTCTTCGAGGTAGTGCATTCTTAAATATCTATGGAAATTTACCACAATGCAATAAATTAACACCGAGAGTTTCTCAATTCAATTTAACTCTGCAGTCGACTTACTTTGCAGAGCCCATTTTTCATGACTGGCCACAGCTTCCAAAACATTTTGACTCTGATTTTTGCACAATCCATCAGGAAGAGCCTCAATAGCTAGGTACACTCGATGCAAATCGGGCGGAAAAAGACTGCGTCGATTTGACAGTTTGTCATCTTCAAGGTCGATTTTGTTTTGTAAATCAGTTACATCTGCAACAATTAATACATTCATTCCAATAATATATTTCCAAAAATTTTATAGTCCAACATACCCGTAATATTGGTCGTGTTAACTACCAAATTTGTGAAGTTTTCATTGTCTGTTATGTTATCCGACTTGGTTTCAATTATTATTAATATCAAAATACATAACAAACTGACACAATTTTTATTTTTAATCATCTTGATTGTTTGTGGTAAACTAAACTTATATGATACAATTTTGCAAATTTTGATGAAGAATTTAAGTGGGGAGTGATTGCTAGGGTTAGTGGGGAATAAACAATTCTAGTTTACCACGTTACCTTCGGAAACCAATTATGAACACTTTGAAAATATTATTATTACATAAACAGATTAATATGATTAATTAATTTAAAATAAAAAATTACAAAAAGCCAAATTATTTCAATCATTACCATGGTAATAATATATAATAATTTATGTCGATAATAAATTCTTACGCACGTGTAGTATAATTTAACGTGGAGTCTATTTTTGGTTTGATATTTTCGTATAAAATGTTTAAAAAACAAAATTAATTCTTTTAGTAAAATTAAAGAGGATCAAAACAAATTAAAATAAAATTTATTAAGATTGCGATGTTTACACTTTGTTAAAAATCTAATAATTTTTAAAAACCAATATTTTGCATTTATTAAATAAAAGTAATATTTTTGATATTTTTAAAATAGCAATAAATGAGTTGAATTAAAAATTAAACAATTTTCTAGCAAAGTTGACATTTCTATTTCTTTTCATTACAAATTTTATTTGTGCAATTTTTAAATAAAATATTGAAAAATTATGGGTGCGTATTATATTCATTCGTAGTATGTTTCTGTATGCAACACTTTTAACATTTACATGCTATCCTTGACAAAAGTTAAAAATTGCGAAAGACGAAGAATTCCACATTTGAATTGCAAAATACATTTAATAAATCAAGTTCTAAAAAATAAAATATTTAAGAATATTAGAAAACAAAAAATTAAATCGTAGAGATCGTGGAGTATTATATTATTGTTAATAAATTATTATTATTAAATTAAAATGCGGTGCGTTTTAATGAATTGGGTTTTTATTCTCTCGGCTATAAAGATTTTTATTTAATTAAAATTAATCACATAAGATCCAAAAATTACATAAATAGAAAAACTAAACATAAACTAACTTAGAAAATAATTTAAAATAGCTTCAGAATTTTTTTAATATTTTTGTGGTATTTAGTAGTATGTGATGTTAAAATAATCAAACCTAACAAATGTTAAAATAATAACAATAAAATAAACAGTTAAAATTTATTATTTTAACATTTGGCAGGTTTGATTATTATAAACTAACTAATCCCCCAAAAGTATCTAATATAATTATGTATTCGCTACCGAACTATTGGAAAATATCCAATTACATCAAATAAATATTTTAATTTAATTTTTAATTTTTTTATATGCAGCAACGGCGCTTTACTTAGCTGGCAAAGATCCCAATAAAATGGATGATTTCGGGAAGAAAATTTTTAATAATGTTTATATTTTAGATAAATATTGCAAAATTAACGACAACATCGAAAATTTTTAAACAAGGACCTAATCATAATTAAATTAATATCACACATAAACTTCATAAATATTCGTTCAACGTAAAATAATAAAATAATGCTTTGCATTCCACGCAAAATCAGACACCATTTTGCTTTTTCATCTCGGATCTTTTTTGAAATTTTCTTTTCTTTTAGTACTATTTTTTTTCAAGCCATTCAAGATATATAAATATTTGGAAATTTACGTTACTTTTTTTTTGAAATGTCGATAACTCCGCGATAATTGGCGAAATGGTAAACTTTTATTTTAAATAAAAAATTACAAAAAGCGAAATTTTTTCAATCGCCGCCGTGGTAATAATATATAATTTTAATAAAAACTTATAAACGTTACATTTTAGGTTTTTTTTTGGGTTAGTTTAGTTTTCCGGTTTAGAATTTTTCAAAATAAGTTTATTTATTCATTTTGGCTTCAAGTAGGTATAATTTTTGTTTTTACAAAAGTCAAATAAATTTGACTTTTAATCTAGTTTGAATTTTGAATTTAATAGCATAACTTTTCAATCATTTCAATAATTTTTCCAGGTTCGCCTGATGAGATTCCGAAAATCGAAACATCAGTTATAACAGGGTGTCGCAAGCTATATCATTCATTTAAATAGTTTTTGAAC
Source organism: Cantharis rustica (assembly GCA_911387805.1). Classification (NCBI taxonomy): domain Eukaryota; kingdom Metazoa; phylum Arthropoda; class Insecta; order Coleoptera; family Cantharidae; genus Cantharis; species Cantharis rustica. Next base: position 47,541,353 of record OU426879.1, on the reverse strand, counting down.
AATTTTATGTAAGTTATGTATTAAATTATTTTTCAATTTCATCTAACATGTAAAAATTAATTTTATTAAAAAATATTATTTTAATAGTATTTAATATCGATATTACATTGTTAACCTCATCTACATAGTATAATTTACATGGGGTCTATTTTTGGTCTGATATTTTCATATAAAAATGTTTAAAAAACAAAATTAATTCTTTTAGTAAAATTAAAAAGGATCAAAACAAAATAAAATAAAATTCATTAAAATTGAAATGTCTATACTTTGTTAAAAATCTGATAATTTTTAAAAACCAATAAAAAACATTATTAAATAAAAGTAATATTTTTGATATTTTTGAAAATAGCAGTATATGAAAATTAAAAATTTAAGATTTTTTCTACGGAATTTGACATTTTCGTTTCTTTTAATTGCAAATTTTATTTATGTTAATAAATATTTGTGCAATTTTTGTGTGCAGTTTCTGTATTTAACACTTGTAACATTTACATACTATCCTTGACAGAAGTTAAGAATTGCAAAATACGAAGACTTGCACATTTAAATTGAAAAATAAATTTAAATAAAAGCAATAAGTGCAAGTTATAAAGAAAATAAAATATTTAAGAATATTAGAGCACAGAAAATTAAATCGTAGTAATCGTGGGGTATTATATAATTTTTATTTTAATTATTATATAATAATTATTATTATTATTAAATTGAAATGAAGTGCATTTTAATTAATTGAGTTTTTATTCTCTCGACTGTAACGTTGAATTAAAAAACAATGAAATAAATAAAAGCGTAACAAGCTTTTTATTTAACTAAATTAAATCACATAAGATCAAAAAATTATATATTATATAAAAAAGCTAACTTACCCATTTACACCCCATACCTTTAACATACGCATTCGCTACCCAACCAACAGAACTGGAAAATACCCAATTGCATCAAATCAATATTTTAATTTAATTTTTAAATGTTAGATAAATATTCCAAAATTAACGATAAAATCGAAAATTTTAAACAAGGAAACATAATTAAATTAATATCACACAACATAAACTTCGCATAAATAATCGTTCAAGGTAAACTAATAAAATATTGCTTCGCATTCCACGTCAAATCGGACACTATTTTACCTTTTTGTTGAGATTATCCTCCATAATATTTTTCATTTTTTTTCTCAAGCCATTCAAGAGATATAAATGTTTAGAAAATTACGTTACTTTTTTTTAAAATGCTGATAACTCCATGAATAATTGGCAAAATGGTAATTTTTTTTAATTTTTTGTTTTTAAATGTACTTTTCATAAAAAATGTTTTAAAGTAATATTAAGTAGTACTATTGGGTTTTCAGGTTTCAAAAATATATCGTAATTTTTAACAATGTACTGATAGATTTTCTTCAAATATTTTTGTAAAAAGTTGTTATCCATTTGACAAATTTTAAGCCTAGTCCCATAATGGGTACCGATGGGATCGTTTTTTTTTTCAAATTTTTAATTTTCATGTTTTCAGTTATCCATGTTGAAAATAAATAATACTGAATTATTTTTTCAAACTGAACAGCAACCGATATATCCCATTGGATATATTGTCGTGTTGCGAAGCGATTTAACCGCCCCTGATACTTTTGGTAATTTTATTTTTTAATTTAAAAGTTGTTATATTAATTTTGAAAATGCAAAGTTAGCATAAAGTTGAGTTGGAGTGGGACTTTTTTGTCAAAGATGGCCGCCGGAGCGGTTGAATAATTTTTGGCTCCGTAAATTTTGAATATCTTGTGCGAAATGGTTTTGAAATTGTGAATTTTTTTAATGTTACAATTCGAATTTTGTATGAGAATATTTTTGGTCAAAAGTGGCTAAAGCTTGCTTTAATATTGACAGCCAATATTGACTGCCACTCTTCATCCAATATTGGTTCTATATGGATTTCCAGTATTGCGCCAATAAATGAAATCGACATTGTACCTATTTATATTGGGAGCAGGTTGATGCAATACTAAGCCAATATCGAAAACCAATATTACCTATTAATATCGACTTAATATTGTTTTTCCATATTGAGCCGATATAGGATTTTAATATTGCACCTATGTTGGGTGTATGTGTAATTTTGTTATAAAAACTGTTCACTGTTTATTGGTTCTAAATTTTAAACAAGTTTTTATAACATCAAACTTAGTCATCGTATTAATTCTTACATTAAGTTAAGAGAAACCAAGAATATTTGAAATTATTAGATTGTTTTCTCCACAAAAATTGTTGAAGATAGTGAAAAATTTAAAACGCTGCATTAAAAATAGAAACCAGATTAGGAAAGTAAAAGAAAAAATTTGGATACTAAAAGTTAGATGGTTGATGGTTACAACTAGAAAATTAAAATTTAGACCAAAAAATGAAAATTTTGGAATTAAACAAGAAAAAGAAAATGTTGAAATTAAAAAAAAATAAAATTAAATAACCAAACAAAAATAAAAATCCGACATCAAGAAAGACAAACAAAATTGGATCGGAGAGGAATTTGAAGGAATGGAAGAATAGGGGGTCGCCGAGACTGATGCCGGAAATGTGAACTCGTAAAAGAAAAATTCATCTGTAGAAGTACCGAAGAAGAAAGGGAAGAACAGCAAAAATTCGGATGATTTGGTATAGAAATTATAATGTTTTGTATATTTATAAAATTTTTATTGAAATTTATTTATTTACATGAAAATTTGATTTAATAATTATGATTTTTTTGATTTGATATGATTATGATTCTGGAAATGTCTGAAAGATTTGTTTAAGATTTGACTTGATTTAATTGAAAAAATTTATTTGATATTTTAAATTTAGAAAGGATTTATCCAACGATGAAAGAGATTTTATTTTGATTAAGGGTTATTTGTAAAGTTTTTGATTATTGTTTTGATTGAAATGAAAATTTTGAGTTGATGATTTGATTCGTAAAAGATTACTTGAGTATTAATTTTATTTTATTTGAGTATGAATTAATTTAATAGAAAAGTTTATTTTAAATTTAATTTTGAATGCATTTATTTAGGGAAGGAGGAAAGAGAACTTTATTTTTGATTTGATTAACTATTGTATTATATTATAAAATTTTGAATTTATTTATGTAATTATAGTTTATTTTAGAAAGTAATTAAAGATTTTATTTGTCAAAGCACGACAACTTATAACTTTTAATCGTAAACACTTTGCGTTTACTCATAAAAATTAAGGGGGTAAAATGTCGTGTTTTGAAACGTTAAAACATTGTATAGTTAATTTGTAAATTATTTTGAAGTTTGTTTTGTTTTTATTATTTTTTTATACGTGTGAATTTGTTCGAGCTAATATAATTTTGATTTTGCTATTTTTGATGATAAAATGAATTTTTTAAAAAATAAAAAGTTGTTTTAATAAAGTGGAAGTGCTGCAAGTGCTAATTGATTAAAAATTTTAAAGAAATTATATGTTTTTAGTTATTTGTTAAAATACCACGATAAAATTGTTTTAACGAGACGCGGCCAACTGTGGACGGCACACGTGCAGATGCATAGCAACAGAATAATACAAATTTTAAAATTGGAAATTTCAACGAAGCTGTAAACGACGCAATTAATTATAATATGAAATAAACAAGAGTCTCATTGCTCAATAAATAATGGATGCTATGCCTCAAAAAATATATTTTTAGATTAAATACATTTTTAAAGATTTGAATAGCTGGGGGCATTGCAATACATAGCGAGAGATTATTAAATATTTAATAAATAAAAATTAATATTAATTCACTTCAAAAATTATAATTATTATTATTAATATATAATTAAATTAAAAACTGAGAGGGGGGGGGGGCAAAGTACAGAACACGTGAAGGTTTTAATAAAAAGTTTCAAAAATATAGTAAAATTAATAGAGAATCTATCGTGATAATACAATATAACTTTATTTTAATCTTTATCATGATAGATTATCTAATAACTTACTACTAATTGCTATATTTTTGCAACTTTTTCATAAAAACATTTTTCGTGACCTCCACTTTCCACCTGCTGTTTCATTTCTAGCATATTATTTAAATGTTCCGTGCATTAATATCAAATTTAAATTATTTAATTTTCTCTCTGTAAACCATGCATATGTTACGGAAAAAGTACGTAGCTGGAAAATGTATACATTTACCGGTAAATGTGTACATATTCCACGGACGTTGGTAGGAGTTCGTTGAGTAATTTAAAAAACATAGTTGTTCTTACAATTACCGGTAAATGTACACATGTAAACAAGTACCTTGGTAAAAGTGCATTGACGAATATAGGATAATGTGAATATAAATAAATTAACTAACTAATGTCAGGGCCGCGCCGACCACCGGCAGCGCCTTTGTGCAAAACCTATTAAGCGCTTCTTTTTTTGTCGTTGTATTTCAACATGAATGTTTTTTTTTATTTTTCAAATTTTGACTGAAATATATTCTGCAGTTTTATATAGCATTTTCCTAAATAGATAAAAGCGGTTCGCTTCCGCTTGGTAATTACTGCGAAAAATAAAACACGAATTAAACTTTTAAATACTTTATTTGAGATATTAATTGTATAGTGAAATACGTATTGTATACGTGATGTATGTATAAGTGAAAATTTCAGTGTGCACTACTCGAAAGCAAACTTTTGTGTAAAACAAAATTTATGCTCTAAATAAATCCAAATTATAATAAAATGTCCAGATGTTTATTTTTTCCAGTTAAATTGGTTTTTCCAAAAAAATATCTATTTTTACGGGCCGACAGAGTAAGAAATAAGCAGATTTAAGGGTAGTTTTATTGCTTTATCACCATAGTTTACTATGTCTCTACTATTTGGTTTACTTAATATTAACTTAAATATTCTCATAAACATGCATTGTGAAAAATTTTTAAGCATAGAAAAATTAAAAGAAAGATTTTAATTATTGAATTATTCAAATTGTATTTTAATCTCGCTGCTTATGCCGCCTGATGCAGCCGCATCTTTGCATTATAACAACGCACCCGCACGACCTTCTGTCCACCTTGCACCGCACTCTCGATAAAACATTTGTTCAATTGTTTTGGTTCTCTCGCTTGTGTTGCGTTCATAAACTCACCCACGGCTTTTGATTTTGATTTTAACGCAGAGCTCATAATTAATGTAAACTAAAACTCGAAACGTAAACATTGGGTCAAAATAATTTCAATGATTGGCTCTGGTATTTCATCCGGCGCCCCTATTGCCTTGGCGCCTGTGTACGCTGCACACTTCGCACGCATGGGCGGCTCGGCCCTGACTAATCTTATGATATTTTTAAATAAATAACTTGATAAATTTAAAATGCCACAGTTACAATCCGTGATACAATAAAAAGTAATTTAATTATTATGCTGATTTTAGTTTGTAATTAGTTTAATTTAAAACATTAATATTTATTTTTCAAATTTTAATTTATTTAAAAAATATGTAAGTGGCGTGACGATCTAGATATCGACGAATTAGATATAAAGAGGGGATTTTAAAATTATAATGTTCCTATCATTAATTTTTCAAACTTTATTTATATTTAGAATTTAAAAATGTTTCGAAATTAAATATTTTCAAATATGAATTTTGAATGAATTTCTGAAGTTAATGTTTTAAATATATTATTTTGTAGTTGGTATTTTGTTGTTTTATGTTTTGTTTTGTTTGAGTTTCACTTAATAGTAAATAATAATAAATGATAAAAGATAAAAATATACTTTTTCCAACATCGCTTGGTATATGTGCAGATTTTCCTATTTCATTGGGAAAAGTACATTGTATACATTTACCATAGGTGCCGGCATAAGTATACATTTACCGGAAAATGTGCACTTTTACCGATATACGTACTTTTCACATAAAACATATACCGTGTGGCGAATGTGTTAACCGAACATAGGAATTTAACATGTAATAACTTTTTTATGTAAATTCCTGCTTCTCAAATTATTATTTTAAAGAAAAAATAAAAGACACAAAAATAATGCAAAAATATAAACTATAAAAAAAAATAAAGTGAAATGTTCACATTTGAATATTGGCCCAATATTGATTTTTAATATCGTACTAATATTGCGCCAACATTTGTGCTACATGGGCAAGTTTTGAATATTCTTTTACATTGGATCCCAGAAGATGCTTTGGAAGCCAGAAGAGACTCCAAATAAAAAAAGAGGAAATAGCTAAGACCACACGGAGGCCGCAAGAATTCAGTAGCTATATAGGTGGAACAGAAAACGCGCGATGAAGGAAATACGCATGCAAGAAATGATCTACTGCGAAATCCCTAAAGCGATAGTCATACCTGGAAAAAACACCTATCAGAAGCCTGGAATTCGACACAAAATCTTGAAAATCGGTTCAAACAAAGTAAGGCAGAAGAAGATACAACGAAGTTTGCAACTAGCGAAATGATGAGAAGGCTGCAAAGGTTTGGGAATACCGAACCCGGATTGGACGGTATCACATACAGAAACTAGAAAACAACCAAACCCGACAGCAACGTATTTACAAAAATTATTGACGTATGCCTGAAGTACAAAGAGATTCCAAGATGCTGGAGAAATCCATAACATAACCATAATCAATTGGATATCGATCGCGCTTAATCCCACAATATACAAACTATATGCCGGGTGCCTCCAGGATCGTCTTATAAATTGGCTGAACTCTGAAAAGGTGTTGCCTATGCCCAGTGATGGAGTAGTCGAAATAGTCACGTTCTCCAGCACAGGATAAATAAGGCGAGGAAGAACAGAAAGAACGTCTATATTGGACTACACAATAATCTGTCGCTGAAGCTCTGGAAAAGAACGGCGCAGGACAGGATTTCGTGGACAGTAGCCGCGATCTGATGTGTTAGAAATTCGAGAAGACAAAATGGAAGCTAGTCGATAAAGAGGTCCGGGCAGAAATCAAGAAAACATGTAACCTTCCCAGAGGAAGCTTCAAACGACTACATTTATGAACCAAATGATAAGAACTTAATGAACGTACTTTCAGACTGCACGAATGGATACTGCGTTAAAACTCTTAAAGTCATCGAACCCCGCCGTCAAAAACATGGCAAAAAAATATCTGAGGCAGACGGTCACCTGAAGAACCAGGTCCTCCCCTTCAGACTAATTATTGAGAAGATTTCTGAACGAGACAACGAAATCGCCAAGGTTTGGATGAGAACGAAAATTGTGTAAGCAAGCATCAATATGGAATGGATTATTTCGACTGAATAGTTTGGAAACGAACACCCGGTCTAAATTCTTTATGTTTATACCACAAATTTTTGCTCATGATATAATGTAGGACGGCAACATCAGCTAATTACAATATAACTAAAGAATCGTGGGCACAAACAGATTTTCATAAATTCTTTATTTTTCAGGATTGAGAATAGACACATCCAGGATAGACTTGCCAAGATTTAATCATTGAAAATTATCCAAAATGATGCAAAATTAGATTACAATTATTGTAAATTAAATAGTTTGCAGAAGGAAATAAAAAGGTTCGTGACATTTAATTTTTAGGATTTACAGATCAATAGTTATTTTTTGGTAAATTACATGCATTTCAAAATTTTTTAAATTATTTTGCATTGACATTTTGACAATGACAAGAAATCAAGAAAATAAGTTAAAATGAGTTTTGAATATTTACCGTTAGGTGTCGCTACATCAGTTAACTAGTTAACGAAGTTTTGTGTTTATTTTGACGTTTGTTCTGTTTCTTTACTTTCGTGGTACTGAATCATCAAAGAAGAGATCGGTGACTGATCATATCGCATGAGAGGATCAATAGAGATACGTACAGTGACAGTGACAGTGAGATAGTGATATTGTGTAGCACGTGACATCGTTTAGTTTAAATTATTTGTTTGTATTTTTTATTATTTACTTATGTTTTTACCTGATGGTGCGTAAGTTGCACTCAATATACATCGGGCTAGATTGCGAATTTAGTTGAGATGTTAACTAGCGGAACCTATGAATATCACCTTCAACATAACCCCAACAGGTTAACCGGAGAAAATCGTGTAAACATGGCCACCACACATGCAAGTAGCAGCAGCCACTCTAATAACAACATGGATACCATCCAATCACCAAGACAAGACGTCGGTGAACTCCCTTTCACCAAGATCAGTACCACTAAACGCGACCGAACTAACTCTCTCTCTCTCCCACAGGTACTTCTGCGAATAAGAAAACAAGGCCGGAAAGCTTTATCTTACAAACATCTAACAGATTTAGCGCATTCCTGATCAACGATCCCGAGAATAACAGCCACGACCCGCCAACTATTACCAGAAGCTCTACAAGAGAGCATATCTGAACGGAACAGACTGAAATCTCAGCACAACCAAAGAAAATCAAGCCGACCCCGGTCATCCTCAAACGAAGAGTTGGAGACTACTTCAAATTCATAAAAAAGATGGAAGACACGGTAGACGGCCCCTTTGTGATAAAAAAACCTGGGGCATAGCACAAAAATTACGCTAGATAACATAGAAGACCAACGCAAGCTATTGGAAACGCTTCGAGAAGATAAAGTGGAGTGTTTCTCATATGCCTCGGAGGAAGACAAAAGAACTTCATTCGTCCTCAAAGGGACGAACCTGATAGACCCGGATACAATTTAAAATCCCATAGAGAATAAAGGCCTAAAGCCAGTCGCCTGCAGACTGTTAGCAACGACTACCAGAGATGGGCGTCCCGTACTCTATCCCAAGTACCGGATTTCTTTCGCTGCAGGAACTAACCTTCAACAGGTCAGGAAGGTAAGCAGCGTTTTTCACAGTAAATGTTACTGGGAAAAATATAACCCACCGAGAATCGTCCTACAATGCGGGAACTGCCTAGATTTTGGCCACGGTGGCAGACATTGCTATGCCAGGGACAGATGTGGTCACTGCGCTGGAACCCACAACACATGGAATTGCGACCACCTAATGGAAACGCCTAAATGTGCCAGCTGCGGCAACCCGCACCGAGGTACCTCAAAAGAGTCAAAAATATAAAGACCAGGAAGAAAGCAAGATCCTGAAGGCCCAACGAAAGTCCGATGCCAGAAGAGCTCGGCAAACAACTAAGAGAGAAGTCAACTTTGGTAACGATTTCCATGATAGAAGGCAATTTCCCAACCTACCTCAAACAAGACTGCAACCATTCATGAGTGTACCTGTGCCGCCTCCAGCTTGCCCTGCCGCCCCCATAGAACCAAGATCAACCACCAACGTGCGTCACCCATGGTCCTCCGCAACACCAACCAACCAACTCAATAACTCCGGCAGCATCCCCAGGCCGCAGCCCGCCTTCCCAGGAGCAAACAATAACGACTTCGTCGCCTTCATGCGAGAAATGGACGAACTCAACAATATGTTCGACTTCAAAAAACTCACAGAAATAATAAAACGCCTACTTACCAAACTACGTACATCCAATGATCCCATGGACGCAATGGGAGCCTTCGCCGACACCAGTGCTGAATTTGCAGCAGCTAGAAAAAATAACACACATGGGTAAGAAAACCATGAATAAACTCAGAATTGTAAACTGGAACGCCACCAGCATAATCCAAAAAAAAGAAGAAATGGAAGACTTTCTTTTCACCAACAAGATCGACATTGCACTGGTTACCGAAACCTGGCTCAAACCAGTGCACAAAATCAGATTTAAAGGTTATCATATCCATCGCAAGGACAGGATAACTCACGGTGGAGGAGTTGCCATACTCATCAAGAAAGGCATCCCGCACGAACACACTAAACCAGAAAAACTGACTAACCTTAAAATTCTAATGCTAAAAGTGAAAACGCAACCGGCATTGCACATAGGTGTAGCATACAACCCCCCTCAACTTCACGAACACCTGGCCGAGGAAGTAAACATGTTTGTTAACCAATATCACAAACCTCATCATCGGAGGAGATTTCAATGCCACCCACTCGTTCTGGAACTGCAATAGGAACAACACCGCCGGCAGCATCCTGCAAAACCTGTCAACAACAAAGGACTTCGTCATCATTCATCCACCGGAACCCACTTACTTTCAAGGTCCTCAATATCAGCCATCCACGCTCGACATTTTCCTTCTACAAGGCGTAGGTCATCACTCCACACCAACAGTATTTAATGACCTCTCGTCCAACCACCTGCCTGTGGTCATGGACGTCTCACTTAATTTCGAAGTTCACGAAAGGGAAATCCGCTCCACCGACTGGTCGTTGTTCAAGGACCTCTGCAACAAATCAATCTGCATCAACTCCAACATCGAGAATATTGAAGAAAAGATTCTAAAATTTACCACCGCAATACGATCTGCCTTCAAGGATTCCACTTCCACGACACCAGCTAAAAACACGAACCCAATTGATCCTGAAATCAGGCGCCTAAAAACTTGCAGAAATCGGGAACGTAAACAATGGCTTCGCTCAGGACTCGACGTTCACCGCCAGGCCAAAAACCGCATCACCGAAGAAATCCGAACTCTCCTTGAAAACGATCGACACAAGAAATGGAACAAGTTGACCGAAAACCTAGCCCTGCAGGACAACTCCCTCTGGACGGTATACAAAAATCTCCGCAACAGGCAAGAGGAACTGCCGCTTCTCAAAAACAAAAACAACGAGCACCTTTACTCCGATCAAGAAAAAGCCGATGCCTTCGCAGCCACCTTTATCGAAGCACATGGCCTCACCGCAAATCATTCTTCTCCAATGGACGAAGACATCGAAATCAATTTCTCAAACCTCCAGTTAAATCCTGACAATCTTCATGAGGACACCATCAAGACAAATCCTTCCCAACTGGTAAACATTATCAGAAAACTGAAAAACAAAAAAGCTCCCGGTCCGGATTAGCAATGTAAACTGATAATCAGTTGCTCAAAAAAGAAATAACAAAAAAGTCTAAATGGAGACCAGTGAAATAGCAACTCACAGTACCAACTTGTGTAACAGTGCAATATGCACAAAATTAAAGCAACGCAGCAAATAAATGACAACAAATATGCTAAAATAGAATCTTGCAAGCCACTTACCCAGTTTACCTTAGAGGTGGCAAAAGGTTCTTTCGATACAGATCTGCCTCGATTCCTTGGTATTCAAATTGGTAACTGTTGGTAATCTACAAAATAAATAGCTGCAAAATAACCATTAAAGCACATTATCGTCCACTGCGTGTATGTGAAGTAGCTGATACACAGTATTGGTACAGGAGCCAACCTCCACTAATATTATCTCCGACTTCACGGAAGCAATCGAGATGATATTTGCTACTGATTAAGTCACACTGATCGATATTATAATACGGATACTAAATCGATGTTGTTCCATATAATTGATTGTCATCGGTAGGGATTCGCAGTGACGGGAAGAGCTCCAGAATAATGAATATTTTCCAAAATTAAAATTTTAAAATTGTTCTCCAAAATGGCGTTCACAGCTGGATGTTATCTCTACCCCAATAATTCAAATAGTCATCCAAACGATGATTCCAAAATAACGGAAACTAATCGGCTTAAAAAAATATCTCAATACCCTTAAGAATCCACAGGAAGGATTTCTTAATTGCACATTTACGGGCTCTTGATATTCTACCGTGTTCAACTATTCGACTCGATCAATCTATTCGAATTGTTATCTTATCACCAAGTGAAAAATGTGTTTCGTTAGGCGAAGTTCATACCTAACTTTAAATAAAGCCGGGTAAACATATCAAGCGGAGAACGTAATTGTAACATGCAAAATGCATGTTACAATATGTGGAAAAGAAGAAGAAAGAAGAGGAATTGATAATATCGCTCCGCGATTTTAGGCAGGACAATGTCTGCCGTGTCAACTATTTCTCTTTTCTTATTGGTACTTGTAAAACAACCAACCAATCAGAAGCACTATCGAATCGCTGTGGACGACTTTAGTAATTTTAGGGTCGAGCAGTTATGACTTTCAGATATACTACCGATATTCCCCCTATGAGGCCGAACAACTATATCAGACACAGCCTAGATGGCTAAAGGCAACCGAAGGACGCCTGTGCCAGCTAGTGATCTATAATATAATATGTCTGTCACTCTGTCGCGTAACGCACCCCTGATTGGTAGGTTTTTATGTAACGCACCTCCGCCTGGTCGGTTTTTTTACCTGTTTTATTACCTGTCCAACTAAAAAAAAAAACCTTTTTGTCAAAGTCATTACCAACATAAAAAATAATATAATAAAACACAATAAAATAATAACCCAAGTCTGTGTATCCGTGTATCTCTCTTTCCCGTAACGCAGCTCTTATTGGTCGGTTTTTTACCTGACTTTAGGGTTATGGCTTTCAGGTATACTACCGATATTCCCCCTGTGAGGCCGAACAACTATATCCGACACAGTCTAGCTAGTATATATATTATATTAATATAATAATAATATGGTTAAGGTTATTAACATTGTGATAATATTTTTTTATAAAATTAATTTTTACATGTTACATGAAATTGAAATAAAATTTAATTACCTACATCAAGTAGATATAATTTTATTTTTGCAAAAGTCAAAATCATTTGACTTTCGAACTAGTATTGAATTTAAATCTCAAAACTTTTCAATCCATTAAATAATTTTTCCAGGTTTGTCTAACGAGATTCAAAAATTCGAAACATAATGTTAACAGTATGAAGCAAACTATATAATTCAATTAAATAGTTTTTGAAGTAATATGTATGTAAGTTATGAATTAAATTTTATTTCAATTTCATGTAACATGTAAAAATTAATTTTATAAAAAAATATAATAGTAATATTATATAAAATATAAATATTTTGAATGATTTTGATACTTACATTTGGACCAACTTATAATTTATATTATGAGCGTATAATATAATAATAATATATTATATTAATATGTTATTATAATGTATTAATATATTGATATAATATTATATTAAATATAATATTTTGATTGATTTTAATACTTACATTTGGACCAACTTATATTTTTTATATTATGAACGTATAATAATAATAATATTATATTTATAAAATATAATATTTGATACTTACATTTGGACCAACTTATAATTTACATTATGAAAGTATGTCTAACAGATGACGCTACTGAAGCATGTCGCACATAAAATTTTCACAAAAGGTAAACATAAGAGGATTCAAAACCCCGAAATGGTATCGCTTCTCGGCCTATGGCTAAGATCAAAGTGTAGTATCTGTTCTTATCAGCTTAATATCTGATACGACCCGCATGCGGGTCCAGTATATTAAACTTATTTTTGGAAATGGATAGGGGTTAGGGGCTTGCTCCACCTCTATCACGGGTTGACCTGGCATTGCAGTACCGTCGGGACCGGCCCAATAATTAAAACAAACAAAATCTATATTAGCGAATTAAAACTACTTATAAATAATCGCTCCATCAAAAATACTTCAAAGATGTTACTTGAGGGCAACAGAAACTTTTAGTTTGTAAACCTAGCACGTTGTCGTTTTAGTAGTAGCAAAATATTTAAATTGGTAACTTCAATTTATTATAAATTGAAATAACAAATATTCAATAAATTAATATAAAAAATATTTAAAGTATTCGAATGATGTTTCTGATTGACTATTATCCTTCAGGCAGTGTTTCGAGGTTGATATAAAATTTAAAACTTCTGTTATGGTTATTGATTTTTAAGTGAGTAAGATAGTTGAGGAAGGTCATAAAAACAATTACATTGTCCGACGTTTCGGGTTCTTTATTGACTCATTTTCAAGGCTACAATACAAAAATTATTTATTTAACAAAATGAAATCTAAGAATACCATTAAAGATATGAGAACAAAAACGAAAAAATTATGGACAATTAAAAAAAATATATTAAAAATGAAAACATTGAAAAAACAATTTTGATACTAACCGTTTTGAAGGGAAATGGATGTTAACAAGCCACCATATTCCTGTAAACTTCTATTCTTAAGCAAAGATACCAATATTCGACGTGGTGTTCTAAATAGCAAATCAAACTAAAATAGTCCACTCGACAAATTGGTTATTGAAAGAAAACCCGAATTAAGAAGGTTGGTGTCGTTTTAATACCGTACGTTTCGACATGTAGCATTGGTAAACGCTGAGACTTTACACAACCCTACTCTAAAATTTTTAAAAATCCGAAATTGTATTTTCCTACTATTGTCTAAAATTTGTTAATACAAAAATGCTTTAAAAACTAACTACGGAAAAACCCTAAAATAAATGCACAAAGGAATTTTTAAATTTGGAAAATTTCGGGTAGGTAATTCAAAGGAATAAGCCTAAGGTTAAGTTAAGGATAAGTTAGGTAATTTATTGTTGCATTCTATCTACAAATTTTATAATCTATTTAACAATTCTGTTATATTGTATTTTTTTTTTATTGAAAATAATGGTTATAATCTGTTGAACTGCTATAATTTTTACGTTTCTACGAAAAATATTATATCCTAAAAATGTGCTTTATTTAATATTTTACCAAATTTATCCTTGTTGACGTGAGTCCTTGGGGGACACCCCCCTTTGCCAGGAGCCCGTGTTCCACAGAACACTGGTAGTTAGAGCACTGAGCACGTTGGTAAGGAATTTGGGAACACCGAATGGTTTGAGTTGAGTCAAACACAGCTCTTTTTAAAAAAACAGAATTTTTTTTTATATTATATAAATTTGAAACATTTTTATTATTTCCATAAATACTAATTACCAACTAGTTTTGATTGCAATTGAATTATAATAAAATCGGCCTAAACTTATAATTTAACATTTATAACTTAAAGTATAAAGTATCATAATATAATTCAATAAATTAGTTTATCGTTGTCGGAAGTTGGGATTCAAAATCTGGTTTTTGAGTTATGTAGAAGCATTTATAAAATAGATTATAATATGGTTTAATAAATTATTTTCTCTTGACTGTATAGCAACAAATTTAATAGAGTTTAATAGACAGGCTTTGCAGAATTTGTCAAGTTGTCTTTAAATCTGTAATAGAAAAAATTTTTATTGTAAAAACATTGTTTCTACTCAAACCAATTAAAATATTTTTCGATTTATGAAAACATTTATGTGCATGTCGCCAGCCTCCCCTTCCCTATTTTGAATTATGGGCTAATGAATTTGAATTATGATTATAAAATAATCTAAATCATTGGTACAACTAAAATTTTTATTTGTATCTCTTTTGATTTTAAATTATTTCAAAACTTAGCTAGACATGCTAGCCCCCAACCCCCATTTAAAATTTTTATCCAAAATTGGCAATACTTGGCTTCTTTTGTGAATTTTTTATTTACGTTGTGGAATATCTGCACTCTCAAAACATTTGAAATAATTTCTCTAAATTATTTTTGATGAAAAATTCAACATGATAGTTATTAATAACGTATTTAATATTATTATAAATATATATAATTAAACGTAATTCATTTAATCGGGAACAAAATTTCATGGAAAATTTAAAATTTATTTTGAAAAATTGATGCCCACTTTCACCAACCTTCTTCAAGGCATTTAATCAACATCCCAAAAGGTTTGACGGTTGTTAATTCATGAAAATCTGTTTCACCAATACAAAATTCAGTTAACGTTAGTCAAATCTCCCATCAAATTTGACGACCAAATATTCCACAGTCAAATATTTAACAGTTCGTTTATTTACTATTGACATTCGTGTTGTATTTTCGTTTGATCATTTTTGCAAGTAGTTTTAAATAAATTACACGAATTTAAATTTATATTTAAAAAAACTTAATTATAAGAAATATATGAGTAGTAGCACGATGGCCCAGATCTGTTCATGATAATAATAATAATAATAATATTTATTTACATATTTACCTACATTTTTTAAAACAGTCAAGTGAGAATCTGATTTGAAACTGGAAGAATATCAAATGGTTATTTACTTGGTAATAATGAATACATATTATGTAATTATTTATTTACCCCATTTCTTAATCCTGCAAAAGGTTGGTGAAGAAAACTACAACAAAGCTCACATATTGTCATGTTTTTTTTTCCATTAAAATAATTTAATTAATTAAGTTGCAATTTAGTTCATAAATTTATTTTAAAACCAAGAAAATTTTATTTGAGTTGAGGAGTCAGTTTTATTTAAATATGGTGATGCGGGGTAAAGAAAAGCAGCCCAAAAATAAGGGTAGAAAGAAAATTTTGATTAAAACAAAAAAATGCTTACCTGACAATTTAAATTTAAAATTAAGAAACTGTAATAAATAACAATTACAGAAAAACGAATTTAAATTCCGATCTTTGCATAAAAGGATCAAACAATTGTAATTTGTGTACGCTGA
The DNA here is from genome assembly GCA_911387805.1 of Cantharis rustica. Lineage (NCBI taxonomy): Eukaryota > Metazoa > Arthropoda > Insecta > Coleoptera > Cantharidae > Cantharis > Cantharis rustica. The sequence continues at coordinate 47,525,010 of OU426879.1, read as the reverse complement.
TGAAATCAAAATTTTGAATTATGTTAAAACTTTAATTAAATAAACAAAATCAGCTGGTGCAAGTGAAAAATTAAAAGTGCAATGTAAACAAGCTGCGCACGAAACGTTGAAATTTTAAAAAGGTAAACAAAGTGCATAACAAAGAGAGGGAAGGTGTTAAAAGAAAATTTGAATTTGCGCAAGTGAAATTTTGAAAATGGGGAAATGATAAAAATGGACAAGGATTCCAGTGGTGACGTTCGACAAATATGGTCGTTAAAATTAGATAAGCTGGGATCGGGAAAGTTAGAATCAATTAAATCAGTAAAATTAAGATTTTGGTAAACGATAATTATTTACCATAGAAATTAAAATTAAGTGTAGTGCAAAATCACACAACCAAGATTTTCGAAACAAAATTGGGCAAAGCAGATCAAAAAGTTGGGAAATATATGGTGAATCGACTACCGAATGCAGAGACGTACTCCAAAACAACAATCTCCAAGAAGTAAGATTTTCATGTACATGAACGATATAAAATTTTCGCGTTTTTCATAAATAAAATTCAAACTGTAATTTTTATAATTAACCATCTGCAGTAAAAATTAATTTAGCAAGTGCAAATTGGCACTCATTAAATACAATTAATTTATGCTGGAGCGGAAACAAATCAAACAATTGATCAATCACATGTGTGATAAGAAATTAAATTCGTTATTTGACAATTTTATGAAGTTGTATAAATTTTGAACAGGTGCATTTATTAAAAATTTAATCAAAATAATATTTGAGTTGTGATTCGTAAAAGCATTACATCACAAGATTTAGGTAAAGTATTGGGTCTCATGTTCTATAAAATTTTCTCTACGATTGCATGGGGATGGTTTGATATTTATGACAATATGCAGTAGAATTCCACCCGTTTTGTTATTTTCAATTACTATATATGCTTAAATGTTTTCATAAACCCAACTAAAATATATTTTGTTCAATCCTGCTATTAAAATATGTAGTTTTCCACTTGAATACGCAGCGAGAATCCTTTTGTTTTACTCACTCAAATTATTTCTATAGTTACGAGTGGGCGAAAATGAACTTTCGGTGAAAAATGCAGTCGTTCATTACTAGCAATTACATATCAACATTAACATTTAACTTTATTTCCTCCACTTTAAAATGTACACTACGATTTTTCTTATGTTTACTCATTTTCACTTATGTGTCTGTTTTAATAACTGTCAAAACTTGGAGCCAATAGAAAACGAGTAATTTGAAATTACATTGCAGCCAAACTGATTATTCATGGTTACAACTTTAACAAACGTTAAATTAGACGATAAATTTTTAACGAAAGATCAACGTTGGTAAAACGACTTTCAGTCTAACAATACGTCAAAATTTGCCGGAGCGTTAATTTGTTCAGCGTCAAGGCATATTTATTGAAAGTTGGTGAACTGGGCGCGTGTAATGTAACATCTGTTACATTCTTATAGCCTTCTAGATATTGTAATCCCCCCCCCCCACCAACTGTCGGAAAATCTTTTACATATTATTTCAAAACCAAAATCGGTAGAAAAAAACGTAATAAGTAAGATTTAAACTACTAAATAATTTTGGGGTAAGAATCAATCTTTTACAATTTAAACTACATTTTGTAGTTTGCAACTGCAAGTATAAATATTTTCCTTAATGTACCAAATTATTTCTCAAACTAAAAAATTCGATCTAGATTCTTTTCATAAATTTAGAAAAACTTCCTCTGAAAATATTTTAATATTTAAATTGGATATTGAATATTTTAAACTTAATAAATGAAATTGAAAAAAAGTAACGCATGGAAGTCATTTAGAGAATGATAATTCTTTTCTTGATAATTTTTGTATACGTATTAGACAATGCTACTTTTCAAGTATCCCCGAGTAGGTAAAGCACTTATCTATTTAATTCATCTACTTATTTATATTGGAGATATTTAATGCTCAAATTTCATTAATTCGTAAATTGTACGATTTTCAAAGAAATATTATGATGTAAAAGTATCAATAGGTACCTAATAAATTTAACAACTAAAAGGTCCACTGGGTCAAGTTATTAAGAATGAGTTTCCTAACGTGCGACTTTAGATATCTCCAACACTTAAGTAATGAATATTAAGCTAATCATAATGCTGCTTTCAAATTATTTGTAGAAAATGTAATTCCGAACTATTTTACCAATGAATTTATGCAAGAAAGATGTTACCTATTGTAAATTTCAACTGTAGTACGAACAGCTTTGTTGTATCTTCTTTCCAATTCGTTTTCAAAAATACCTCGAGTGGAAAAACATTTGAAAGTTTGATAACTGTTCAACTATTCTTGGTATTATCTTCGATTTAATTTTTGACCACTGCCTTAGCTCGCAGACAAGTTGCATATTATGCAATTTTAAATCCAACACAGTTTTGTCCTAAAAATACAAATGTCAAGTTTTAAGTTGATTTTGCCTAATTTTAACATACCTGATAATTATGTAAAATTGTTTTTCCATGACTTACTGTATATTCCGTGATTGGTATTCCACTGGTTTAACTAAGGAAGTTTCTTTGGTCAGATATCAGTTGTCTCTATTTCCATTAAACTTCGGCAGAACAATCACCATTCTTTCAGGTGAGATAAACGAATTTTACGTGTGACCTGTGGAATTCTCTAGCTTAATACTCTGAAATTTAGTTAATTGAAAAAATGTAGAATGGCAAAAAATTTCATCAAACTAAAAGGCTTCAACATAAAATATTGAATTTCTAAATTATTTCCATGCCAAAGCATCCACCTAATTACTGGAAATTATTATGTTGTTGAATGTTTCATTTTCAACATAAAACTTAAAAGCCATACCTTCGTTAAATTTATGTTTGCATCCTGTTTTAAGATCATCAAAAAATTCTTCGGGTATAGAAACACTACTTTCATGGTTATCTTCCATTTCTTTTGCGGCTTGTTTTTTTAACCTAGTCCAGTTTTGGAAACGATATCAAAAAAATCTTCACGAACTCCAATAGAGGTATCGGCAATCAGCACCTTAGTTGAAAGAGTGGTGGAATTCTTCATACCTTTTAATTTTTTAATCGAAGGCTGCGGTAACAGCGACGTAAGAGATCTCTTCAGTGGTGTAGTAAAATTATTCGCCTTCGTTTTTAGTTTTAGATTGATATAAATGGGCTAAACTGCTTCTAAACGAATTATCGTCCGACATAAAATACATCAAATAAATCATAATATTTTGCTCAAGAGTTTAGGCACCACTATAACTTTATTCTTGTGTTCGTTCATAAATTTTCTCAATTCGGTTTGAGATCATTTTCTCTTTTAATTCTTATATGGTATAATTTTTAAAAATAAGCAAAAGTATTTTTAAAACATTTTACATAAACACAAACACACACATGTAAATATAACCTCACTTTCCAATAAACTTTTATACAGGATGTTTAAAAAAAAAACGAATTGTTAATAAAATATTTAAATAAAAAGTTGAAAGTAAAGCAAGTGGCTTTGGTAAGCAACACAAAAAGTGATGCACCGCAGTAATAAAACCGAAGAAAAGTAAGAACCTACAACAAAAAAAAACCAAAAACTCAGTAAACAATACAATTTTACAGAGGCTTGATTTTGAGCGCTAAAGCGAGATCGGCTGTACGATTCTCACAAGAAATAAAATTATAATCCAATTAAAAATATTTCCTAAAATAAGAGAATTCTATCTCGTTGACTAATTTTCCTTTATTTATTATTTAGCTGTACATATTTAAGAGTTAATTAAATAAAACATATTATGCAGAGTACCAGTAATAAAAGAAAGGCAATAAGAACGATCACATGATAAGAACCATCCTTCTGTGAAATAGACACCAGAGTCACCCATCAACACTTTGCATCGGGATGAAGTTACCCAAGCGAGCAACCACAGGTTTTGTTTTGTTCCTCTTGCCATACATACTTTTACTTGTATTATTATTCAGCGAGTTTATTTCCGCGTGCACCGTTTTCAGCACCCCATACGCAATTTCCTCCTATTTTGAGATGTCTTCTAGGTCCAACTGTCTACTTTGCGTCGCTTCTCCCACACCTTCAGGGTCGTCCTCTTCTTCGTCTTGCTGGAAGGAGTGCATTTCCACAGCTATCTCGACCATCTCACTTCGTCAATACGATTTAGATGTCCATGTTTGTTTTTCTCGATTCGATTGATAATGTCGATATTCACTTCCATTTTCTCCCTTATTGTAGTATTCAGGATATATTGCAGTCTTGATAACTTTTACTTGTAAATATATTAATACAACTGTACAATAACATGTAAATTTAAAGGTAATTAATTACAAAATAAACAATAATAGTGCCTTTCATTTAAACAAACCTTTAATTTGCAATTTTACAAAAAAAAAGAAATTTAAATAAAAATTAATTTAAATTACCCATTAAATTGATGGTGCGTACTTCAAGTTTTCTTTGGAATGAAATTTTTAATTAAAAGAAGGCCGACAGAAACTTTTAATTTGAAATCCTACAGGACTTTATCATTCTTTCTGTGGCAAAATTTTGCAATTTGAATTCGATAATTTCAAAAAACTAAATAAATTAACTAATTACATAGTTTAACAAGAAAAACACTAAAAATATAAAAGTAAATTTATTTGTACTCCCAACTGTAAAATTGTTAATGTAAAACTAAAATAAAATAAAAAATTAAAAACACTTAAAATTGTAAAGCACACTATAAATTCGTTCTAACTCTTCTTCTACATCAGAAAAACAATTATTAGCACGGGGATATGTAAGGAATTTGGGAATACCGGATGTTTTGAGTTGGGTGACCAAACAGCTCTTACTAAAAAGAAACATAGAGGTTATAAATTTGAAACATTAACTTTATTATTTCCATAAAAATACCAACTGGTGTTGATCATAATTGAATTATTAAAGATTTGACCTAAACTTTTAACTTAGAACACATAAAAAATACTTATAAAAATCACAGAAAAAGTTTAAAAACAAACATCAACAAAAATATCACATAATAACATTAATCCGACTAGTTTATCATTGGATAGTTAGTTGCCCTTGTGCAAATTTCCCTTTCCTTTCATTTGCAGTAAAAATACAAATTATAAAGTAAGTCGGAATTCAAAATGCATAACTGAACAATCAGGTTTCGAAACTTAAAATTAACAAAACAAAAATACTAAAAACATATCCGAGTTAGTAGCATTTAAAAAATAGATTATATGGTTTAATAAATTATTTTCCCTTGGCTATATATTAAGGCTACTTTATATTGGAACTTATATTTATGGCAAAATATAAGGTTACTTTAGTAGGCAGGCTTTGCGGACTTTGGAATTTGTCGAGTTGTCTTAGGTCTGTAAAAGTAAACATTGTTATTGTAAAAACACAGTTTCTACACAAACCAATTCAAATAATTTTCAATTTTTTACCCTCATTTTGATATTCTAGAATTTTAAGTTGTTCCCGTAAAAAAAATTTATAGGTAGCAATAAGATTTTTTGAAATATGTTTTTTTAATAAATTTTCCTTTGAATAGAATGCTAAATTCAAAAACAACAAAATGAGACTAAAAATCAACCAAGAAATAACTAACAACAAAACTGTCAATTACCAATAAAATTAGTGCAAGTCGTCAAATCCCACCCTTCCCAATTTTGCATTGTGTATAATGCAAATAAATCAAAATTATTTGTGCATCCATTATTTTCGTTTGTACCCTTTGTATCTCTTTTGGTTGTAAGCCTGAACTTCTAAGTCCATGGTTCTAAGTTATTTCAAATTTAAGCAGATTCTGGAAACATGTTAGTCTACCCTTTTTGAATTTTGATTTAAAATCGTCGGAATAGTTTGTACTTTGCTTGATTTCGTCGCTGTGGAGTCAAAACCTTATAACTGAAAATTACTTAATTTTCAGGAGATACAAGTTTTCAGAACTTAAATAATTGCATAATGAATAGTTTTTTACACAAGGCCGTCCTAAGATATACGACGCCCCTATGCTATTAAATTAATGCGCCCCTTTTTCATAAGAAGACACAAATACAAAATGGAAAAACTCAATTTATTACTACTACACTAAACAAAATTCATGCAAAAAGTTTTAAATACTGCGTATCCAGAAAAATGAATAGGAAGAGGAGAATTTATCAATTGGCCGGCACGATCACCCAATTTACAACGTATTGATTATTTTTTATGGGGTGCCCTTAAAACTATAGTTTAAAGCGATAGATGAAAGCCCGAAACCAGAAAGGAATTAATGGAAAGAATACAGATGGGTGTGACAGAACTTAACAAAAGAAGCGCCATTATAAATAATACCGTGCAACACGTTTTGAAAAAAGCACGCTTGTGTGCTGAAAATTAGGGAGGCCATTTAGAAAATTTATTAAATTAAATTTTGTGAATTTATTTTATTTTACCTACACCTTGTTCATTATTTTCAGAATATTTATGAAAACGGTTAGTTTCCCAAAAAAATTTTATTTGACCAAAGTTGTAGCCCATTAAATTCCCTATCCGGTTTGAGCGGTCAGTTTTTTTCTAAAACGTTTCGTTTAAGAGATACGGGGTTCGCAAGAAAAAAAAATAAAACCTGAATTGTTTTAACATTTCTTCCCTTAATTTAATTTATAACTCGAAATGCGTTGATTCTAGACGATAAATGGTTATAACCAGGGCTCGGAAGTTCTAGCAAATGCATATATTTTCTGGTAAGTCTTAGAATATTTAAAGTAAGATACAAATTTGTTTTACATTTCCCTGATGTTGTATTCGAAATTTTATAATGCTAATTTTTGCATATTTACGGTTTTTGGTGCTATTTTGCTATTTTACAGTTTTAAGTGCTGTTTACGGGCATATTTTTATATAATAAATAAAATAAACAATATGTTATTGAAATAAACAAAACAAACAAAATGTTAAAATAATAAATTTTAACTGTCAAGTAAAGAATGCGTACTTACATAGAAAAATAATATTTAAAAACAATAAAAAATACGACATAAATTAACATTTAGTAGGTTTGGACTTAAAGTATTTCAATAAGTAAGAAAAAACAAATGAAAATTGATAAAAAATCTTTAAATATTGACTAAAATTTTTTGAAATAATAAATTACGTTATAAAAAAATATGATAAAAATTTAAAATAAAAAATTTTGTAATACAACATAAAGACTCTTATTTCACGATTATTTCCGAACAACATTATAACAAAAAAAAAACGTAAAAATAATGAGAAATAAGAAAATATATACCAAACAAATTGAAAAATTAATATTAAAAAACCGAAATATTAAAAAAAATGTTAGTATGGCAAAAAAAAAATTTTGTACCAAATGACCGCATACGAAGAAGTGAACGAAAACAAACATGTATTTTAATATTGAGCTTAGGTTTCAAATAATAAGAATTTGATTATTTTTAAAATTATGTCAGACGCATCGTAATGTAATTAGCAGATTTGCGGTATTTAATTCATTTATAAAATAAAAATAAAGAAATTGGTTAGCAATTATTTTATTTTGCATATTTTCAATTTTTTAGTGCTATTTATAGGGCTAATTTATGTGTTTTTAAATGCATATTAAAGCGCTAAAAGTTTACTTTTGTAGTGCTATAACTTCCGAGCCCTGGTTATAATGTAATTTGTAGATAAGCAAATGATCTTTAAAAAATTTCTAATCCATTAAGCCTAAAAAATCAATAATATCAGAGCTGTGGCTGTTTGAAATCAGAAATTCAAAAAATTGTTTTTAAAGGAAGGTACCCCCAAAGGTTTGGGTTAGACCAAAAATTTTATTTCAAAATTTATCTTAGAAAAGTGTTCTTTATCGCCACCATAAAGGTTCTCCACGGTCACGAGGATACCCGGTATATAAAATACTCATAATATCATTTAATTTGCTCTGTCCCAAAGAAGATCATAAATATTTTTTTATCCTTTTTTAGAACTGAAAGATCAAAATAAAAATTTCCGCCCCAAAAAAGCTTGCGCCCCGGGGCTGGAAACAATTTAGCCCTGTTTCTACACTATTGCACATGGATATTGAGTTAAAAAGTTTTTTAACTTATCCGTCATCTAATATTGTACCACAAGAACCTCCTAACTCAAAATCGTCAAATATTGAGATACGAGGTTTTGACTCCACAGCGACGATTTGTGCATTTTTGTACATTTTTTATTTTAGTTGTGAGATGTCTTCAGCCCACTACCAAAAATTTTTTAAATAATTTTGGATTGAAATAATGATGGATAGACCATTTTCACCATTTGGTAGTAAAAAACTAAAAATTTAATATAGTAAAAGAAGTTAAAAGAAATTCAGGTTTAATTCATGTTGAAATCGAATAACAAAAAATTTTATTGGAGCAAGACATTTTTTGACAAAATGGGAAGAGCCAAACTCGAGGAGCCAAAGAGCCGCGGTTTGCCGTCTACTGATCTAGGTAATCCCTTCTGTGTAAGAATGTTAAAAATAATCGGTTTTATTTGTGGTATCAAATACAAATAATATAGGAAAATAATATTTCCTATTGCTTTGAGGTATCCCTTCTTTTCTTAGACAGAATTTTCCGGTTAACAATTGCCTGCTGGAAGTTCGGAGGTTTGGAGGAGAGCGAGTCGCAGGTTCTCTGCTGATCTTAAATTTATCAATAAAAAAAAAACAAATTACGAGGTTACTTAAATATTTATTTTAAATGGCGCCACTGATTTTTTTAAGCAATCTAAGCAAATACCAAATTAAGAAAAATTCAAGAATCCAATAGTCCTAAAGTCAGATAGGACTACTTTAATCTAATCACGAAAATTAAGAAACCCGGAACAAAACAAAATCTCAATTGTACAACCTTCACGTTGATTTCACCAATCAACAAGATGGATGGGAGGGATCCACCACAAAACAATCCCTTATTCGGCTCCAACACAAATTGAACCACAAAACGGCAAATCTCAAAAATAGACTCGTCAGACACTACAGCCCAAACCAAAATTTGCACTCTACGAAAAACCAGATATTCGGTCTCTCTCCAAATATCATACCTACTAGAGTCCCTGGCTCAACCGCACCCGCAGGCTCGTCCCATTCCTCTCCCCAAAAATGAAAAGGGGGGAAAATATCTCTATCACAAACATAACACAGAGCAGTGCAAAAATAATTATTACAGAGGCTTACGATCTTTCAGTATTAGGTCGGGAAATGTACAAATAGTTTGAAAATAATATAAAAGCAAAATCTCAAAAGTTGTGGATTACGACATGTTAGCACTTAGCCATCGATATTTTTCGATTTTATTATTTTTTTTTCAAAATGCCTTTTTTTAAGTAAATTTGTCTAAATATTAAAGTTCAATTGTCACCAGATATGTTTTTTATCTTCACAATATTAAATATTAAGAAATTTTCTTCCCGGTTTATTTCCAATTTTTATATTTTAAAAATTTTTTTTAAAGTAACCAAAAAATTACCACTGGGTTGTTAGTACCTCTGTAATATATTTCAATACCACTCTATTTGGAAGGACAGTTCCTGAAAATAATTTTGTTATTCGAAATATTTTTCTATCGAAAAATATGACAATTGGAAAAATTTAATGTTACTTAGAGAAAAAATCAGCCAAATCGATGCAAAAACCATTTTCCCATGCTTACCCGGTTATGGCTTTTAATTTGTTTGGGAAATCTGGAATTTTCAAAAAAATTTAACAACTAAGAGGCCATTAGATAAGGTTGTTAAGAATGAATTTCCTAACGTGACAATTTAGTAGAGACATCTTCAAAATTTAACCTAATGAAGATTAAACTAAACTGATCATATTGCTGCTTTAGACTTACTTGTGCAAAATGTAATTATTCTAAACTATTTTACCAATGAATTTATGCAAAAAAGATGTTACCTATTGTAAACTTCAACTGTAGTACGAACAGCTTTGTTATATCTTCCTTCCAATTCGTTTTTAGAAATACCTCGGGTGGAAAAACCATGCGGTGAAAGTTTGATAACTATTCGACTATTCTCGGTATCATCCCTGATTAAATTTTTGACTACTGCCTTAACTTGCGGACAAACTGTAGGCCTAACGTAATCTTGTGTCGTTCTAAGAGGCATATCTAATTTTAAATCCAACACATTTTCGCCCTAAAAATACGAACATCAAGTTTTAAGTTGTTTTTGTACAATTTTAACATACCCGATATCTAAAATTATTTTCCGATGATTTACTTATTGTGTATTCGGTGATTGGGCGTCTGTAGTTTCGTGCCAATGGCCTCTCCATCATTGGTTTTGGTAAGGAAGATTCTTTGGCCAGATACCAGTTATCTCTATTTTCATCAAACTTCAGCAGACTGATCAAGCGCGACCGTTCTTCAGGTGGGACAAAATTTTCCAAAATCATCAGCGATTTTCTGAGTTGCCTGTAACAGAACCATTATCAATTTTTCGTTCAGATTAAAACAAAAAAATATTGTTACAAATTTGCGTCGTCATTTGAATCCACCAAATCTTGTCGGTCCCTAATATAATCTTCATGACTATCTTTAATTTCTTGCCGCAAAGATTGCAATTTTGTAAAAACTCGCTTCAACTTCTCCCTTTTATATTCCACTTGCTGTTGGAGATTAGCGAAAACTTGCTTAAGTTCTGCACAGGTTTCATACTCCAACTCAATTTGTTGCTGCATTTCAATTTCTCTTTTCTGTAAATTACTAAATAAAATTAAAAGTTTACGTAAAAAGTTAAATTTTACCTTCCTAGCCGCAATTTCAGACCTCTGCTGTTCCAATTTTATTTCGTTTTCGTTTACACTGTCAACAATATTCTTGCCTCCGTGAACCATTTGTTTTTCAAGCGTCCTCAATTTTTTGCCCAATTCGTCCACCTCCATTTTTCCTTCTTCCAATTTTTTTAATCTCAGTTTTTCATCTTCGTCCTCGGTATCAGATGAACTTGCATCATCTGTCGTATCGGAGCTAAGCCCATTGGTAAAGCTTTTACCATCAGCTTTCGCCGCAATTAATTCTTTGAGTCTCTCGATTTCGCGTTGCAATTCGGAAAGTTTGGCGTCTTTAATATCCTCATTTTTGATGGGTTGATTTTTGATCGATTTGGCACGGTATGAATAGCGCAATGTTATTATAGTTTCCTCATAATTCATACTTGCAGGTCCAATGTTGGCTATCATTATTGTTTTACTATTTCCACCCAAAGAATCTTGCAACAACCTGGTTAATTTCGAATCTCTATACGGAATGTGTGGTGAATTTTCAGCCAGAGCATAAATTACGTTACCTAAAATAATCTAGTTTCATGATAAGTGTATTTAACATTAAATAAATTGTGGAAATGTGAAAACTGCAGATAGCAGTCAAAAACAGATCACAGTTTTTCCGTCGCACATAGGAATATTTTAACTAAAAAGCTGACCAAAAGTAGGATTCTTAAAGTATGGTAGAACATGATGCAATAATTTTTTTTTAATAGCTGAATAAGTGGTTTATGATATCCTGCATCTCTCGCCGCCACAGCCATGCACCGCGCTGCACATAGGTAGCCGGAACTCAATCATCCGTTTAGCACATTGCATTGTTTTATCAATACCGTCATTTTTAATAGAAGTTAAATTTGTCGTTACAATATTTTTTGTGTAGTTAGTGTGATAAACATCATAGAAATGGAAGGTGAAGGTATGTACTTTATTATTATCTCGTTACAATAAATTTGCAGACTCGTCAGTATTTGTTTTAATTACTGAAAGCAAACATCAAGAAATTTTCTTTTCTTTTGGTTAAAAAAATATACAAAAGTGTTTCATTTTGTTGACCAGTCATTCAAACGTAATGATAATCGCTTTGGTATTTTACATAATTTACAATAAATTCTCTTTTATTATTAGATACTATTAGAAATTTTAAATGTACGAAGAAAAAGCAGTTATATGAAATCATGCGAGAATGCCCGGAAAAAAAAACTGATAAGATGTTATTTTTGGAGAAAAGAATTATTGAGCTTACAAAATGTCCTGAAAATGAACTGGACAAATTAAAACACATTTTGAGCCATTTTAAATCCGAATTTAAGCAAAGATGGGTTTCTGCTAACTACAAGCATGAAAAGTTCTTAAAAAAAACAAAGAATGGCTTCAAAACGCACAAAAATTTCCCATTTGGACTTTAGTGAAACCGGGTCGACCATCAAAAGATTTCGGAAAATCTAGCGATAGCTCCAAGCGAAGGAAAACAAAAGATTTGAGAGATAAAGTATCTACGGAAGAACTAACTTATGCTGCTCAAATGAGTCAACGTGCTGAAGGAAATAAAGCTGTGTCTAAAATAATAAAAGACATCACTTTAACACCTACAAGAGCTATAAAGTTCGGAAAAGCAATTTCCTCATTAAAACAAAATAAAATAAAAAATCACACGCCATCTGAAGCCTTAGCTATCTTTGTTGAAGGAAATTTTAGTAGAAGACAATGGGAAATAATACACGGTGCAAATAAAAATAATATTTTTATTTGCTATTCCCTAATAAAAGAAGCCAAAAAAGATTACTATCCAGAGGAGCAGTCAATTAGAGTTACAGAGACTTGCGCGGAAGTTCTGCTACAAGATTTACTTAACCACACATCCATACGGTTGTATAAATATTTGGAGAACGTTATAGAAAGTTATACCAAAAATGAAAAGAAAAATTTTGAGTTAATTATAAAATGGGGGTGCGATGGATCTCAGCAATTGGAATAGAAACAAAAGTTTGAAAGCCATACAGATAGCAATGCAAATATATTTCAAAGTTCTCTAGTGCCATTACGTCTACAAACAATAACTAATGGACGAAAAAGAATTATATGGTAGAATCTAGTGCCTTCATCTCCAAGGTTTTGCAGACCAATTCGTATAAGATTTATTCATGAGACTAAAGATATCACTAATGACGAATTTGAATATATAGAAAATCAAGTCAATAAGTCAATCAAAACTTAAAAAGATCTGAAGTTTCAATCGCTAATGAGATAGTTTACGTAGCTCATAAATTACTACCAACAATGGTGGACGCTAAGGTATGCAACGCAGCTACCAATACATCTTCTACAATGAGGTGCTATATTTGGGGGCTTACTTTAAAAAAATTTAATAACTTGATAAAAAAAACTGAAGTCGATCCCAATACTTTAAAATACGGATTATCGATTCTCCACGCACGAATTAGATTTTTTGAATTTTTACTTCATCTCTCCTATAAGATCACTGCCATGAAATGGCAAATTAGGTCTGCTGAAGAGAAAAAAATGGTAAAAGAAAGGAAAGAGAAAATCCAGAAATCATTTAGAGACGAAATGGGTCTTTTAGTGAATATACCAAAAGCTGGCTTCGGGAACACTAACAATAGCAATTCTTCCAGAAGATTTTTTTCTGATCCAGAAGCTGCTTCTCATATCACTAGAATTGACTCACGATTAATTCAGAGGTTTAAAGTGATACTGGAAACAATTTCTAGTGGTCATGCAATAGATGTAAAAAAATTTGAAGCTTACACATTTGAAACTGCGACTCTTTACGTACAGCCGTATGCATGGCATCTAATGTCCCCCACTGTACATAAACTTTTAATGCATGGTGCTATAGTTGTTTCGCAATCGATACTACCAATCGGACAGCTTTCGGAAGAGGCTTGTGAAGATCGCAACGAGCATTTCAGGCTTTATAGGCAGCACTTCGCCAGAAAATTTGACAAGGTGAAATTTAATAGAGATGTATTAAATAAACTTTTATTATCTTCCGACCCATTTTTAAGCTGCAGTAGAAAACAACCACCTAAGAAAAGCAAGCCGTTCTGTTCGGAAACTATAAGTCTTTACTTCCTGAATCAGATGAACAAATAGAAAGTAGTGTCGAAGAGAAAGAAGAAGACGAGGAAGAGGAAGACGATGAAACCAATGAATCTAATTAAATTCTACTAGTTTTACAAGATTTATTTCTTATTTTTATGTAATAAACGTCTAAAAACTTTCTCTATTTGTTTATTTACGATTTTCTACATGATATATATCACGAAATAATTTTGGCCAGATTTTTAATACAAATACTCCTATGTGCGTCGTATGGCCAGTTTCAAACAACCAAAACTCGTGTGTGGAGGTAATTTAAAATTTTACAATGAAAAACACGTGCTATATTTTTTTAAATTATAAGCAATTTAGTACATTTTAATGTCCCCTTGTACCCCATTTAATAAAAATGTTAGTCCTTATTTTATAATTTGCTCAGTAAAATATCTTGATTTTTGTAGAAAAAGTTTAATAAAAGAATGCTTGGGTTCAAATTAATTTTGTTTAATTTATTTTATAAAAACCACTCAGAATACTCCACATTCGAACACTTTTGTCAAACAAAAATGCGAACGATCATCGTTGATCTTGGGTAATCAAAATAGATCACCCTTGACCCGTCTCACGCTCAGAATGCAGAGTTACAACTCCTCATCATGGTTGCTACTACTCAATAATTGAATACTGAGTATGTGAAGATATACTACAGAAATGATCCTGTGAAGTATGATCTTGCCTACTTTTTCTTTTGTTTCCGCTTATCATAACATTACATGAAAATTTGCTGAACAACAATAATCAGTAGCGCCACCTATTGCCAAATTTTATAACTCTCAAATATTTAAAATACTCGAAATTAAATTCTACAATGTAAAACAAAATAATTTACCTAATGAAGATAGCGCCTTATTTATTTTGCTTGCTTCTTTCAATCTATCGCCCACCGCTCCAGTTTTTGATTGTCTTTCGCTACCGGCTAAATCGATTAGATTTAATTTGCCAACTTTAACAGACTTGGACGGTCCTTCGGCCATTTCAATTGCTATTTGGAAAATTGCATGCGAGCGTGAACTGTGCTCGTTCATATTGGTAACGCCGGTTGTTCGATTTCTGTTTCCTATCCGCATCGCCTTCATCATATCACTTGCACTTTGGCAAGTTTGTGAATGCAGATGCGTGACATAGACTCCTTTTCCGGCCATTTCTCGTAATTCTAGAGTTTTGGTGGTTTTGCTTTTTAATAAGTCACTGAAAAACAATGTACCTTTCAGTTAAAAAAAAAATTAAAATATGCATGCAATCTAATTGGTGACGCGCATGAATACATTAACGAGGTTTTTTTTAAATTTTTTTTAAATCTAAAATCACTATAATTTATATTGAAGTCGGAACATTTTATGCAAGGTTATGCTATAAATAAATGAGATTACCACTTGAGAAACACATTAATTTACGATTTATTTTGAGTAAGTTTATTTGTTTATTTTCCTGTAAGATATGGTTATCCATACGCTCTATTGAGTAGTTATTTCACCACATGACTTTCACGTCAGTCTGTATACCTTTTACAATTTTCAACAAAATGTGTTATAAAAATTTGAAATATTACTTTAAATATAGAGCTGGGAGATATGACGCAAGCACGAAAGAGTTAAATATTAAATTTAAAATATTCCAATTATTTATTTTAATTTTTGTCACTCAAGCATGAGAGCAAAAGCCTAAATTGAAAACCATTTTCCACCCACATGTTACACAAAGAGATAGCAGAAATTGATTAAATCAGTTTTGCAAGAGGGTACAGTTTACTGCCCTCATTTTAATCTTTTATATAATATTCTATATTTAAACTATTCAAGTCCACCAAATAGATTTGACTAATTTACCTTCCTAAACGTGACAAATTTTAGTGTCACATTAATTATTGTTGAAAAATGAAGTAATGCAATTTTAATTGTAAGATTTCTCTGTATGATTTTGAAATAGAAAGTGACACAATAACCAATTAAAGTATTTAATAATTATTGGCCTTAATTTTTTTATAGTTTTTTTTTGTTAGAAATAGAAATTTATGAATTGCAACAGTTTGTTTTCTAAAAATTATTTAATTTGGAAACTTTGCAATTGTAATCAATGAAAGGATTTCTTAGTCATTCGAAACCAATAAAATAAATTTCCATTACAAAAAATCGTTTTTGTAGTTTGCCTTAAATTGGCAGTAGAAATCATCTAGCAGGAAGCAAAACTTGACAGGTTATCCTTGTAATAGTAAAACCATTTCTATGAAAATCCAAATAAGGAAGTTAATTTAGCCAGAAATTTGGGACAAATTATGCTTAAATTTTAATGTTATGAGTGTGCTGGGAAATTTACATCGTACTCCGAGCAGAAATGATTCATTGCCAAATAAAAACTTGTAAAGACTTTGTATTCGTTCCGGAAAGCTTTTAAACGTTAGAGATCAATAAAGATTATTTATTGTAAAGTATCGATAAGCAAATACAATAAAAATTATCTTATCTGTTTGAAAATTACCAATTACTTACATCATAGCCAAGGTGCAAATTATTAAAAAAAATATTGACTTACCGAATTTCTTCCATATAAATTTCAAGGTAACGTGCATACACGAGAAATTCCACACCAGTTGTTCGATTAATGTGCGCCCAAATTTGTTCGAAAGCCCTTGGAATAATACCTTGTTGTTCTTTATCGCCAGCGATGCCTTCCATCGTAAAAGTTTTCCCCGTTCCGGTTTGGCCATAAGCAAAAACGCACCCATTGTATCCCTCTAAAACCGAAGCAACCAACGGCCTCACGGTTTCATCGTAGATACTTTGCTGGGTGGAACTAAAAATGTCAAGTTTTAACAAACGGCTTAATAAATAGACGGTACTTACTTGGAGTCATAAACGGCATCAAACGTAAACATTTTAGTTTTTTCATTTTCGATTCTTGAATGTGGATTTTGCACGTCAATGACACCCCTGGAAGGAAATACATTTACCACAGTTGTGCAACCACCATCTGTTTCTTTTTTGCTCATAGGACGACATCGTACAACCACCTGAACGGACTCGTTCTGTGCAGGGCGATTTGAATTCTAGGAATAAATTAAATGTAACACAAACAAACGTCAATTTCAATTAAATAGTTGATTAATTTAAAACAAAACATTTAAATTAGTGTGCAAATTTACCTCCATATTTATTCGGTCGGCGTTATTATCGCATTTCTTGCTTTAAAATGTTACGAGAACGTTTAATGTGATCGGTGTGTTTGTTTGAACATTATTGATTTCTTAGCGCCATTAGAAGTGTCATTTTCAAAATCGTCTGCTTTTTTTTACCACTTTATAGGAATGACGACATCTTTCAATTTAGTTGAAGGTTACCGAGTAAATTAGTTGCAGTTTACTACACATCAACAATAATTGTACGATTGGTTGCCTAAGTCAAGGCCTTGTTTTGGTCGAAAACACTGACCTCCGGTCTTAATTTATTATTGTTCGAACAATGTAAAATGTAAATCTTTTGATAATATGTTAAATTAAAGTAAACAAATAAATGCTTTTTCCACCTCTGAAACACAAACAAACAAAATTTCTAATAATGGTATATTATATTACAAGAGAACGAAAAAAGTTATTAATCGTGACTGTAAATAGCATCCAGCAATAAAATAAACTAAATTAATTGTAAAAACAAAGCGATAAGTCGAGTGACATATTATCTACATGAGTAATTATTAATTAAGAATAGTATATGTGACCTAGTCTACGAAAAGGGGCTTACGTGCGAAAAGCAGTTTTCGAGAAAACAGCGGTCAAAGATAAATGACTCGTTTCGTTAGTTTTTTTGTTTTCTCTGCATCGCCCAATGTTTTACTATTTTCGAGGAAGTCAAGTGTTGATTCTGTTCAGAATATTACCGTAGTTAATCGCGTAAGTTGTTAGTTTCCGATTTCTAAACGAGGAACACTGAAGAAATGAGTTTATGAATGTTATCACGTTTATGCAATCGTTTCTGTTGGTCTTTCGCATCACAAAAAATTATGAAAAACAAGTGTTGATAAAAAGTTCAGTGCTGGCTACAGATAATATTTTCGTAAAAACGATGAATACAACGTCTGGGACAATGACAGGTTAGACAATGATTTTAATTCGAATGGCGATGATGATGAACATTACTCTCGGGCAGAAGATGATATAGAACAAAGTTTCATTAGATTGGACTTGTCTGCTGTCTTTAGTTTTGGATACCAGTAAAGCAGATTATGTTTTTGTTCTCATAATTCAATAATTTTTTCTTATTCCAGATTTTAAATTAAATTCTGGTTTTTCCGTATTTGTACTCTTCTTTCTTTTCATTTTTAGTGAACTTTTAAACAAGTTATGACTTTTTGGTTTTAACCATGTGAAAGAGCATCTCAAACTCAATCCGAATCGGCAAGAAAGTGGAAAATGAGTTTTTGACACCTAAGCCCCTCTTTCGTAGACCAAGGCACATATAAAATAGTATTATGTATTTTTTCTATGATACATTTAAACCTGTCAATTTTTTAAAACAAATACATTTTGCTACTGCAAACTACTACAACTCACAGAATATGCACTGTTTATGTCGATCGCACTACAGCTTTAGACACAGTGCATAGCTCGCTTAGAAAAAAAACTGTACTTACTGATTGACAACAAGGCATGACCTCGGATCAGCAAAGTCCCATCTAATAGAATGTTGCAGATCTACCATAATGACTCCACAGATTGTTAAATTAACTCTCCCAGAGATCAGGAAAGTGTCCTAGCTTCAATATTATTCAACATTTATGTGAACAGCCAACCTATGTTAAATACTCAGTTTTGAAACACCCGAACCCCAATTTTTCCTATTCGCACAGAAAAAATGGACTGTATAACAAATTAATAGCCTTTCTGTACAGTCCAACACAAAATCTAAACAAATAATAAAAAATTTAATTATTTAGAATTCTGGAAAAACCTGTTAACTAAAAAAATAAAATTAGCTACTGAAGGTTATTAAATTTATACTATGTTAATTTATTGTTAATGCGCATTTTGAAAAAATAAAACTTTAGTTCTAATTAAAATTTTTACATTAATTAATTGTACTTTGAATAGAAGTACACTTAAAAACTTATGATGTGGGGTGACGTTAGCTCATTCGAAGTTGTATGTACATACAGGGTGTCACCGTGACCATAGAGAACCTTAAAGCTAATTTACCTCTCTTTAAAGCAATTTCTTGAATTACTGATTTTAAACGGCCATAGCTCCGATATTATTGATTTTTTAGGCTTAATGGATTAGAACTTTTTTAAAGATCATTCGCTTATCTACAAATTAGGTTATAACCCTTTATCGTCTAGAATCGACGAATTTCGAATTATAAATTAAATTTAGGAAAAAAATGTTAAAAAAATTCAGGTTTTATTTTTTTTACTTTTCTTGCAAATCTCGTATCTCTTAAACGAAACGGGGAACTGTCACAAAACTTACTCCAAAGGTTGAACTTTTTCCTATTGACTATTGCATAAAGGACAGTTTTCTAAGCATACTAGAACAAAAATTTTGTGAGATTATGCAAAGGTTTTCAAAAAAAATCTAATTTAAAAATGTAAAATTTACATGTATTTTAGATATACGTTTTAACATGGATCTACCATAGGCCGTGGTTGAGTTAACACATAACAATTTTAAAAATTATCCCTGTAGAATGACAGAACTCACCAACGGTAGAACTCGTCCGGGTGTCAACTGCAACTGACAACAACAGTAATGTGTTAGTTACAGTCGCGCGACTCGAGGCATCAGGGTGTATCGTATTACAACTAATACATAATCCTACATAATTTTTTTGCTAATATGCTCAGAAAATTGTCCTCTTTCCAATCGTCAATAGAAAAAAGTTCAATTCTTGGGATAGGTTAAGTGACAGTAACCACGATACGTTTCAGAAAAAACTGATGGCCCAAACCGGATAGGGAATTTAACGAGCTACAACTTTGGTCAAATAAATTTTTTTGAGAAACCAACCGTTTTCACAGAAATTCTGAAAATAATAAACAAGAACAAAAATAAATAACAAACTAATTAACAATAATAAATTAACAAAGTAAACAAAATAAACGTCAAATGCTACAATACATTTTGACATTAAAACAAAATGCTATAAATCAAATTGAGATTTTTAGCTATGGCCGTTTGAAATCAGAAATTCAAAAAACTGTTTTAAAGAGCGATATCCCCCAAGGGTTTGGAGGACATCCCGTATATTCTAGGAATAAATAAAATGCAAATTTGACGACATACTTATATAATTTATATTACATAAAGATTTCATTAGAAATAAATTTCAAACTCTGAAATTAACATATAATACACTTGCTTATTAGCAATAGGTACACGAAACAAAATAGTAGTTTAAAAAAATCCAAACTTCATAATAATATACAAAATAAAACTATAATTTTGGTTACTTTCTCTCATTTTATATAGTCATCATAAAAAGCACTATATGAAATAGAAAAGAACGCAAAAAGAACATATTCAATATTTTCTTCTTGATAAATAATTATAAATAAACGTTTCTACCTGTGATGTCATGTAAAACTTGAAGTATGCTTTTTAAAAAGAACCAATACATAATAAAACTCTTATTTATGATCGGTAGTTTTAAAATCCTTACGCAATAATTAAAAAATTGTCATAAGCATATGAAATTAAAAATTAAAACGATAAGCTGCTTACACCTCAGAGTAATGCACAACATTCGCAAGGTAGATAGATTGATCGTTGATCTTAAACATTTATTAATAAGCTATTTGTGGGTTATACACATCAGTCTTTACGATAAAATAAAACGCACAATAAATTTGCATTAAAACTATAATAGAGTTGAACTGTCACAGTTCAACGGGACCGGTTTCGTTGTAAGAATGTTTGAAGTATTTGTATCAACTGGTTGATTCTCGGAAGACGGGAAATGCTTATCGAGAGTTTCATTAGATACTTCGATAATAACTCTATCTTCAAAACCGTTTGTTGGTTTGCTGTCACTCAAATTGGAGTGAAAGAAAATACTTCTTAATGTCGCGGCAGTTGACATGGTTTTTCTAGGTTTTTCGTCGCAATATGGCAATGTGATGTCTACGTAAATGCTGTCATTACTTAAAGTATCGTACGCTTTATCGCTACGATTTAAAGGCGGTTTGTTGGTTCGTTTGAAACTACTGCTACTGTCTATGCTAGACTTTTCAGCTAAACTGGATTCGAAGTTTTGAGGTATAATAAAACTAACATTGTCGTCGAAACGGACCCTTTCAGATACGCAGTCTTCTCCAATTGTTACACAACTGCAGGAATCGCTTCCATTACTCTGAAAATATACAAAAATATTAGTTATCAAATATCATTTCAAAATTCTTTCTTAATTTATTAAGCGATGGAATTACTACGAATACGATGTGCTATTGCTGCTATGTATTTTATGAATTAAATTATAAAACTACATTTGCAACCTCAAAATTAGAGACTAACATCAAACACACTTTATTTAGATATACTACAGTAAAAGGGGTGGGGAATTATGACTTTAATTTGTTAGGACTTTTTACTAATTATTCAGAACAAGACAATTGAGTAATTAAAATTTTAGTAATACCCCCTGTTTTTTCAACTCGCTACACTGTGGCTTACAACTAATGACGCGTTTTCATATAGGAAAAGTAATTCAATAAAACATAGTTTAATTTTAACCAAAGAATGCTGCCGGCTACCTCTTTGATTAGATTCGTTACGCATCCTCAATTTTAAGGTTGTGAATGCAGCTTTAGGGAGTAAATTATTTTTAACAATTTACGAAATTTAAAGGGAATATAATTTTTAGTTCTATTAATTAGCAAATGAAGTCACAATATTGTAAACTGGATGCGAAAAAAACTTAAAATTTCTCACCTTATGACTTAAAATGTGAGCAATTAGACAAATTGCAAAATTGAGAAAAAACTGAATTTTGCAGAAAATAAACTCAAACTTTGAACTGCAATATTCTTCTGGCTAATACGTTGGGGTTATATGAAATAGAAGCAAGTCGACTGAGAATTTCCATATTTACTCGTTAATAGGGGTGGACTAGCAATCAAGTTTTAGTATGGAAAATTTAAGTAGTCTTCTTCTGGGAAAATTTAACAATTGATAAGAAAAACATCAGCTGATAACGGCTAGCATTAACTAATTATTAACCAAATCCAAGCCTTTCAAGTGGATACAGCTCATTACGAGTAACCGGACGTCTAAATTCATATTCATCCTTTGGCATACCTCTATTTTGACCTGGATGTGTAGGTCTATAAAGTCCAGTTGTATAAGTCTCTGCTCCGAGCTTTATTAATTTTTATATAATCACAGCTAACACGTAGATATGTAAAAATAATTTTTAGAGAAAAATTGAAATAAAAAGACCCTAGGCGGTGTATTCATAGACAAAACTTTATCAAAACATCTCAAACTGTAAATATTATATTTTCAATTAAAATTTATTTTTCGGCCAGTTGGGAAATATTCTTTGTCGAATCTTTTTAAAGCTTAACCATTGGATAGAAAATACAAGTCCCTCACTCATCAAGTGACCAAAGGAGAGCTCTCTATTGGAATCTTTAATACTTGACACTTATTGATTCTATAAGCTCTAAGGATTCGTTCTAGTATGGTACTAACCTAGTTAGAAAATCTAGATTGGTACTGGACTTTGCAGCTATGGAGCCGATATTATTCAAAAGCAGAAATCCACATTCATAGCTCTGTCGTGTTTACTTTACACTACACTGCTGACTTTCTATAAAATTTCGAAATCCTAATATTCGATCAGATTCAATAATAAAAATAATGGAAGTTTTTTAATTTGTGCAAAAAATCTCCTAAAAGTCCGAAATTTCGCTCTTGTAACTCAACCAGTTTGGATCATACCAAGTTGACATCGTAGATCAAAAATTTAAAAACGCTCGCATACTGTATCTGCATTTTCCACATGGCCAGTCCGCCGTCGTAAATCAAAAATAGTGCATAAAATAAAAATATAGAAAAATATAAATAAAGTTTATTTTAAAGGAAAAAAATATTTATTGATACAACAATAAATGTTAAACTGGCGCACAAAAGTATAATAAAACATCATTTTCTTTGTAAAAAAGAAATAAAAATACAGGGTGCAACCTATTAGTTTCTACAATTTTCCTTGTATTAAAAATACATTCTACTCTATTATTTATAGTATAATGTATAAAAAAAATTCCTCGATAAAATGTAGGAAACGGGAACGGAACGTTTAAGTTATTAAAAACTGTTAAAAAGTATTATTTTTCCAGGTTTTCTCATATTCTTCTGGTTAAAGGAAGCCTATAAATATTTTTAATTATTGCGAAATTTGCAGCAAGTGACTGGCCGATTTAAGCATAAAAAGCGTGAAATTATAAACTAAAATGAATTTACCTTATAATTCAGCATAGAACCAGCCAATGCTCTCGTAGAAGCACCTCCATCATCGGCCAAACTCACATTAACAGATTTATCGGATAAACTGCTAATACTAAATCTTTGAGTCGATACAAGGTCTGCTTGAACTTCCAGTCTTTGACCAGCATTGCCTACGCTCCCCGCCAGTGCTACCGTACTAGACGATTCTCTGTCAGGTTCTCTCAAAACTTGACTTCCACTTGCTAAAGAAAGACTAGCTTCGCCAATAGAAGGATTGACACCTCTACTACTGACAGCATCGATAGATGTATTATCTGGATTTCTTGTAGAAGCCAAGTCATTCTCGTCGTCAAACTCGAAACGCACGCCAGTCGATGATGTAGTTACTCCACATCCACCAGACCGACATAGCGAAACTGGAACGACTCCATACACATAAAATAATAATATTGGTACTCCAATACCAACAGCTAATCCAGCCAGTATAGGCGAAATTATTACCTGCAAGATAAACATTTTTGGATTAACACTTTCAATTTATTCTTAAATTTAAACTGTATCCAAATAAAGGAGGATTTCAATCACGAAAGCATCGATCTGACTACATTTGAGGGGGGGGGGAGATCATTGTTCGACATTGCTAATTAGGCATATTTAAATAGAAAAAGGTATTACATAAAATATTGGGCAAAATCAAACTTTTTTGGAATGTGTCACCATCATCACATAATTTATAATAACGAGGGTCGCATAAAAGATGTAACGGCCGCATGCGGCCCGAGGACCGTAGTTTTCCCACCCCTGAGCTTTATCTTATACGCAATTATTTTTTAATATCTTCAGATTTATCTTTTAATAATAAAATAAACAAGATCTTAATTTTCGATTGAGATTTTTTGTTAATAATTACAAAAATTGCCGGGTACGTTACGTCCCAATGCGACATCTTCAAAAAAAAACAACCGGAAATTTCAAGTTCAGTAAATTAAGAGAGATAATATAACCAGACGATCCTATTAAAAAGTTCAAATCATTTAAACGATGATTCAACTTTAAATGCAGGCTGACTAATAAATCCCCGAAGAACGTCATATAAAAATCAATAAAGTTGTTTATGAAAAAAATTAAGTTCATTGTTATTATTGGGGACACTTATTTACTGTAATGGGAATTATTAATAATATGAAAATAAAAAGGGGCTCGTTATCGATTAAAGCGTGCACGAGGTGATGGAGAATGAAGCGATAATTGTCTGTACGCCGGGCCGACGTCGCCACGCCCGTTCAGACTATCCCCAGCCCTACGATGCGCAGCGTCTGCGTTCAGTAAGATTCGGGCAACCTAACAGAGAACACCAAGCATTCGCAGTCACATAAAAAAATATGAATTTAAACTTTCAATCAAACAAAAATAGAAAGTGCGAGATAATAACTGGATAGAGCGAAAAAAATGTCCGAAAGTGAAGAAGAAAGCAGCAGCGGCGCCGATTGGCCCGTAACTGAAGAGTGGTTATTGGCAGTGTTAAAAAGACATCACAATGAATTGCCAAGTCCCTCATCGATCACGGTTGTGAATTTTTCCGTAAAACCAGGATGCGATGCAGGCGAAAGCGTCCTCAGTGATATCCTAGCAGTCTCCGTTCAATACAGACTCGGCGAAGACGTCTCCGATGAAACGTTTTCGCTAAGCTTCATCATTAAGCTGTTACCCCAAGATCCGTTTAGCAGATTTTTTGTAACAGAAGCACAGTTCGATTTACGCGAAATTAAATTTTATACCCAAGTAAGTATAATTATATTCACACATGAGCGACGATAATTTAAATTAACCTTGACTATGTGCTTCGCACAATCGATTCTAAACAAAAACAGCTGATGCGACAGCAGAGCTTTAACATTATTTTTTCATTTCAGATCGTTCCGGATTTAGAGAGATTTCAGTCTCAATATATAGTGGATAGTAAGCCAATAAATTTGCCAATTCCAAAATGCTATTACGCACATTATTCGGCAGGAAGTAATGATCCTGAACCAAGTCCCCCCGAATCCGTCCTAGTTTTAGAAAATATTAAACCCAAAAATTTTATTAGCGCCGAATTTTCTCGAGGCTTAACTATCAGACAAACTTCAGCCGCCATGGACGCAATTGCTCAAATACACGCTCTTTCGTTATGTCTCAAGATAAAGGAGGGAAAGTGTTTATCCGAACGATATCCGTTCCTCTTTCAAACATCGAAAGCAACAGATTCTTATCAACAATTAGTCGAAAGGGGCTTGCCGCAATTGGCACAATTTCTGGAGAGAAGGCCCGGATTAGAGAACGTTTTGGAAAGTCTTAACGCCATTCGACCCAACACCAAAGAAGTCATCGAATCGCTATTATCTCCGGAAGAACCCATGTCGTTAATCACGCACACCGATTTTTGGTGCAACAATTTAATGTTCAAAGAGTCGGAAGAGGCGTGCGAGTGCATTATTTTGGACTGGCAAATGGTTACCTTCAGTAGGCCGACCAACGATTTGGCGCTCTTGCTCATTAGTTCGGTACCCGCAGAACTTCGAAGAGTTCACACGGATTTTTTATTGGATGGTTATTGGAAAACGCTTAGCAAAACGTGTAGCAAGTTAGGCGTGGATGTGGAAGGCGAATTAGGTTACGATAGAAAGCGGCTTGGGACGGATTACAGAAAATCTCAATTGCTGGCTTTGTTATTGTGTATAGGTTCGATCGACGTAGCACTAGGAGATCCCCTTACGGAAGAACGGTTACTGGAATTGTTGAGAGATTTACACGCAGACGGGATATTAAATCAGGAAGTGATTAATAAACAGGAACAATAGCAAGTGAAGTAAAAACCGGTGGTCCGTCAAAAATACAAATAGCAGCCCCACTTTATTTTTATGCACGATTTTCGCTTAAATAACTTTTAGTTTAAGAAATCTTTCGGTGCCAATTTATAATAAAATATTGATAGATTTACTTTTCAGCACTTGGATAAATCAAAATTTTATAAATACACACAATTTAAATATCAATTATTACACAAATGTACTACCATTAAAAAATAAAGAAAACTTATTACGTATATTTTTCATTTCAATCCTCGTCCTTTTAAAATTAAATTTTTCAAGGGCAAAACAGAACTTCCTTTTTCTCTTGGATTTCAAGTCACGATAAGCGAAATCGTTCTCGTGAGGATTTATTTGAAATCATGCTGCATTAAGAAGTGAATTCGATGTGATAAAATCCGAAAGTTACAAGTTGAGATAAAATTGCATCTAATCAAATAAGGAACTTTTACCCGAGCTACACGAAACTTCCTGTAACTATTATATCAAACACAAAATTTCGATTGGAATCGATATGTCCCGGAATAAAAGTTAACTTTAACTTTTACAACCCTATTACGGTACAACCTCGATAATCCGAAAAAACGCATAAAATCAAAATAAGTCTAAAATAATTTAATCCAGTTCGAACCATCGAGGTTGTATTGTATGTGATTTTCTGTTAAAATATTAATAATAAAATAATTACTAAAATGACAAAGTGCTTTTAAATTCTTACAAAAAACTAACAAAGGCTTTTCTAAAACTAAAGAAACTGTCAGAATAATGTCCCTCTAAAGTGCGCCAAGCATTTTCTTTGTGCATTATCGGGGAAACATTTTAATTTTCCTCTTCGAGTCATATTTTAAGTCAAGATAAATGTCCATTGTCAAAATCTCAGTAACGACCAAGACAGTTTACCTTATTTAACGAACCAAATCACACGCTAAATTTCAAAATAATAATTAGTTCGAGTAAATCTGTCGAGTAAGTTTCCTCGATTAGCATTTAGAAAACATTTAAGTTTCTTAGCTTTGCTGATGTCAATTGCGCATTATTTTATCAAAATTCAAACAAAAGTATAATCTTGAGATAATAAAAGAAAATCATCGGTTTTCTTATGAAATGTATGATCTACAATGTAAAATGTTTAATTATCGATAATAATCTTTATCGTAATTATTTGGAATTTTTATGTTGTTTTTTTGAGATCATCGTTTTGCCGACTCGGCACGGGTCAACGGATATATGAAAAAACCGCTGTGTGCGTCAGGTGAATTCTGCGAAAAATTATATTTTGCGCGTAATTTTACAAATTAAAAATTCAATCAATCCAAACCAAATCGTCAATTTACTCAAAAACTATACAGCCTAAAAATGAATTTAATTTCTGAACTAATTCTATTTTTTAGGTAAAAATCATTTTGCTGTAGCCGGGAAGTTTACATGGGTGCAGTTCATAAGATTATAAAATAGGTTAAAACTTCGAGTGAAATAAAATTTATACTAGTAAGAAATCCTCCTCTTTCCAATTTGAATTGATTAAAAATAAAGAATTTTATATAATTATTATTGTGTTCTAGAATTAGTTCGTCGAGTTATTTACGAATTATTTAAAATAAAAGTCAAATGAGTATATTGTAACGAAAATTAAAACGTTTATTTATTTCTAAAGGGCTAATACAAATATTTACAGATACGGTTTATAGCAATAAAACGATTACTACACTAAGATTAACACTAACACTAATTTACACTATAATTTATGTAACACTAAGTCTATATTTATTTAAACACCCGGTATATTGTTTATCACTTCACTTATTTATTTTCACATATTTATGTTAACACTCGTACGTTCGAACTGGAATTGATTCGTCACGGAAACGGAACGGAAACGGTTTTTGGATTGCGGATGCAGCTCCTTCGTCTATGGGTAACTGTGACTTTGAGGTTTTCAGGGTCCACTGGACCCGCTGATTTTTTGCCTTTGGGCTGGGTCTTGGCTTTGTCCGCGTCTGATGTCGCCGGGTGTTACCTTCCTTCTGCAGTTACGACACTTAGTGTTCGTCAGTTACGGTGAGTGTTTTGACATTTCCAACATGTTGCGGTTTGTCTTGACTTAAGCAGTCTGATTTCTCAGACTGCTTACTATGGCTGCGATTTTTTCGGCGCCGATCTCGTGGATTGCCAACTGTGCCGTTATGATCGCGATTACCTGTGGGAAGATCTCCATTGGATTTGTTGCCTCCCTTGGATGACGGCGGGGAGGGGAACAATTTGTCCTAGTATTATGTATTGCCCCGGTTGGATTTCTGTTTCCCATCCTTGGGTGACTAGTAGTAGAGGGAAGGGTTTCCTGTCTCTCCCCCTATAATACGTGCGACGTTCTGGACTTCGAAGTTGCGTGCTTCTAAGTACCGCTTGATGATGCCCGTCTCTATCTGGTGGTGGATACCCCTAATCACCACTTTTAGGGGTTTTTCCTGTGCCAGTTGGTGAGTGAAGTACCCTGCGCTGTCGGGTGGCAAAGAGATTGCCAATCCTTCAGGTACGCATCGTACCCTCTTGTATTGGAAACCTTTTTCCCTAATCGTTGTAGCGAGTGATGGCCATGCCGCTGCATCCTTTGGCGTAATAGGCGGGATCTTGTCGGGTCGCTTCGGAACGGGGTCTCTCGTTTTGGTTGGCTTCGGTTTACCCACTGGCGTTGTTTTGGGAGAGCTCACTGAAGTTTTCCCAACTGGGAGCTCCTCTGCTTCTATCCCTGTCGGGTTTTCGGTTAGGGCTTTATCGGGCATTTGCACCATAGGCTTAAACCTGTTTGTCAGGTGCAGATCCTCGGTGGACGAGTTTGTGGACCTCCTTGCCCTCTTCTTCCGTACCACCTGGAATTCCTGCTCTTCCATCTCATTCCCGGTGTTGGTGCTGGAGAAGCTATCGCTCATTGTATTGCTGACCTCCGGCGATGGAGGGGTGGACCCTCCCGATAGGCTAGCAATTTCTTCGCCTAGCTTGCTAGCCTCGGACATCATCTCCTCTATTGTCTTGGTGAGTTGGGCTCGTTGACTCAGCAATGTCGCTAGATACGCGGAGTCATAGGTTGAATCGCGCTGGGTACTTGGGTTTGGTTGGCTACCTGCTGCTCTAGAGTACGGTCCTGTGCTCGTCTTTCTAGTATTACTTCGCGTCGTTGGGGTTCCTCGTTAACCTTTGCTGATTCGTCGAGTGCGGCCATAATTTGCGCAAGAGACATTGGTCTACTAGAGACCTCTGCCGCCTGTCGCTTTGGTTTTCTTGGATTTCGTCTCGTCATAATGGCTAGTTGTAAGGCAAGTGTTACTCATACGGCTGCATTTATACTTGATACTTAAATGCAGCCTTCCAGAAAATTCCATAACCGTCCAGGAAATTCTATTCATTTCTGTGCGTTTCTAGATTGTAAATTCAGCGATATTTGAATGACTAATGCTGTTATCATGTATGACTCATCACACATGACTCATCATACACGAAGTCATACATTAGTCATCAAATATAATTACACGTTCTTTCGTAACAATATTGTCTGGTTGGAAGAAGACAAGTTACAACTTAATAATAATTGTCAATTTGTCTAAAAAAAAATTGAAAATTGCAATTATTGCTTCATAAAAAAATCTTGAAAATTTTTACGGTCTTCTTCCAAATCGATGATACATTTGTAGTTACATAGTTATTTACATTTAAATAAGGAGAAGTTAGGGGTAAATAAATATGGAATAATTTGCAAAACTTAGGTTTTTATTTCAAAATACAGATTAACTTATTATAGTATTCAAACATTCATAATATTTTCTATAATACATAATTTAAAAATAATGATTGAACACTGGTTAATAATAAGCAGTCGCTGCTACGCTAAAAGATGAATTTATACAAACAATTTAAATTTTTAAACATCAAAATTATTTAAGACATTTTTAATTATTTAATCATGATTATATTTTACAATAATTACGGTTATGCAATTATTATGTTTCCTTCATATTTAATTTCATTAATAATTACTGCACTATTGTAAATTTGTACAAAATTTGTCACGCCCGTTTATAAAATTGACCAATTACGAGTGAGGTCAAATTGTAATAATTGTAAAAAGGTAGCAATTAAATATTTTACGATAAAGAACAAGGAATTGTTTTCAATTTTTTAACAATTTGTTGCATTTTATCAGTATTATTTTTATAGAAAAAAGAAAATTAACCTAAAAATTGAATTTTTAAGTCTATAGTATGGTAGTTAGTAGTATGTAATGTTAAAATAAATGTAGGCATCGGACCGCATTGCGTCAAAAAATATTATATCACAGAAAACTGACTATTAATATTGCCCACCAAATACATTTTATTCTTTGTCGCGCTTTGCCCATATAAAGGGGTGAGAAACAAGTAAAAACTAATCAAAACAACGCCTACCTTACTTTTAAACAATGAATTATTTTAAAATGTAAAAATCCTTTTAAAAAAGAACAAAAATGTAAATCAATTTCGCGTGGTGTTTGAAACGCCCAAATCATCTTCTCCACCTACTACAGCTTTGCTTTAATTGTTTACAAATTCAGGTATTATGGTCACCACTTTTCCATACGAGTGGGCTATCTGTAGTATGCTTGTAATAATGTTCCAAGTTGTTTCCAAAATAATTTAAAAAAAATTATTTCAAAAAATAATTTGGACTATAAAATTGTAAGTTTAATATTTTATATATTTATTTCGCATTATACCTACACAATTTCACAAAAATATTAAAAGTTTTAATGAAACAAATCAAAACTTTAATGTGGAAATTCTTTTTTCCAGCTTTCATGTTAGCAAAATGTTTAGGTATAATTTTCATTTGTTTTTGTCAATTTTTGCAGTGCCGCTGGACTTAATTTATTTATTTCCCATTCTGATACTTTAAAATATAATTATCGCAAATTAATAAATTAATTAAATGTTTCAATATGGTAACTGGTTTTTCATGTATTCTGTGCAAGATTAGACAAATATCTACGATATAACAATAATGAATTATTGTATAAATTGCTTGTAAAAATAGTTTTTCTGTAGGTGTATGCAAAAAAATTAAATAAATAACATAATTTTTATAATCTGGTTATAGTTTTTAGTGATAATTTTAAATAGAAATAAAAAATTTAATTTTCTTTTCGTAAAAAAAAACATCTTTGGCGTTTACAACTGCTCACACTACTTAAGCATTCTATTCATAGGTTTTGATAAAACTGAATCCGGAATATTAATTTACTCACTTTCTAAAATGGACACATTTTCCGAACTCTCCTGCCCAGCTCGTCCCACAATATATTTTCTTGCAATATTTTTAAATAATATTCTTTTCTCATGATTCCTTCAATTCGACATAAATCCCCCGTTCGGTTCCTGCAGAAGAAAATCATCCTCAAACAAACACCGAACTCTCCATTGCTTTACAGTTGGCACAATACACTTTGGAATCATTTTCTCATTCTTTGATCTTCGCTGAAGTCGTTTCGCCCTGTTACGAACTGCAACTCTCCCATGAAGATCAGCGTTTTGAAGTCGCCGTTGCACTGTGATAGTTGAAATTTTGTTTTTCCATCCGCGGTTCACTTGCGAGGTAATTTCGGATGCTGTAAGTTTTTTATTTCGTTTAGTTAACAAAAAAATTCTTAAATCTTTAGCAGTTCTTGTTTTCCTGGATGCCGTTCTTCGATATCGTTGAATAATATCACTTTTATAATAATAGCCTTTCACATTAATTTTCAACACTTTATTTTTAAACAGAATAAAGATGCAATCGTGCACTCATTTGCTTGAAGACTGACAAATATTGAAGTAATTGTACCAAAAATTCTCTTATACCCATTGTTAAAATTCTATTATTTTAACGTTCCTGTTTCGTTTATGTTAAATTTTAATAATTTTTAATCTCGAAATTTAAATTTACTCATTTTACAATGTGTATATAAATATAAAATAAATTTGAATTGTAATACAGGATGTCCAGATGCCGACATATTTAAGAACCGGCAAAATAAGCAATAAACTTGATAATAAACTAGTTTACATAAGTTGATACTACTAAACAGCCAAAGCAATAAATAAAAACCAAACAATCAGCGACAAAAAAAATTCTTTTTGCAAGTTAATAAAATAACACAAAAATCTGTTTAACAAAGTTTTCATTTATTAAAGATAATTTTTTTCTATTATTTTATGGTTTTTTTGAACATCTTACGGTCATGGGTTCTCGTGAACTTTTTTACAAAATAATTTACAATTCCTAAAAAAGTGTAAAAATATAAATACTTATTATAACATTGAAATTTTGCAAACAAACCGTAGCAAAAATCAATGCAGTGTATAATTAATTGCAAACATTTTTTTCGACTTTCTCAAGTTAGCCTACAGGATTGTGTAGATCTTACACTATTATTTTGAAGTAAATCGATGTTAGCATTGTAACCAAATTGTAGTAGTTGAATAACATCATTTACGACTTCCTGTTCCGTAAAAGGTTGATGGCGAGGTGCCAGAAAAAATAATAAAATTTCTATCAAATCGCCGCAATTTTTCAAACTGGTTAGCTCTGCGAGTTAGCATACTATGCGGATAAATTATGTCACGCTGATATCTGTTCAATTGAAGAAACGAAGGGTAAACTTATGGGATTTATGGGTCAGGCCACGACCTGCCAACGATGCACATTGTTCATTTATTGATTATAATAATTTACACAAGATGCCGAGTATTGCACTATCTAAAAGGCTTCCCATTTATACTTGAACTTTATAAATTACGCAAATATTTGCCAAACGATTTGGCTTGCTAAGAGCGACTTATTTAATTTCCCACACCAAGCCAGCTCATCGAGATACTCCAAAATAAAAGAAAAAAAATACTCACCGTTGCTAAAACACCACCAACGATCGCAGCATTACGTTTATGTTTATTTGCATATTTGTACCTTGTATACAATTTTCGACCCACCCAAACTGGAATTCCTGCAATAAAATCATCATTATTACACCACTAGTTGACCCAAGTTTCATGGATTATATTCGTCAAAGATAATAATTTTTTGATAGAGACATTGTACGATAAACCAAATAACACACTTTGCAAACTTAAACATATAATCATACAAATTACTTCCTTTACGAGGTTAAAATTGTAAACCATAATTTGCACTTGCCAATAAAATATAAAAAAGTCATAGTTACCTATAATCATCGCAGGAACTGCAATACCAGCAATAAGAGCAATGCCAACTGGAGCGCCCACCAACGTACCTAACTGCCATAATATTTTCTTTTTTCTCGACCACGGCTTCTTGCCCCAGAATGTACAACCAGAAGGACTAGAAAAAGCAATGCACCATTAAATATGAAATTTTTTAAATGCACATCAAGTCGAAACTCACCTAAGATAATGCAAATCACTAATTTCTTTCATACATAGCCAACAAAATTCTGCACCACAAACGGCGCACATCATATGATTGCACGAACCATCGTCCATTTTTACAATTAAAACTTGACAACGAGGACACGATTTTATGTCATCTCCTATAAAAACAAAAAGAGGAATAATTAAGAAAAAACAATTCTGATAAAAATAACTTACTGTGTTGCGAATCTTGACTAAAACTAAGCGATGAAGAACGTACGTTGGGTGATCTTTGCGCCCGTGCTGCATCACAAGTTTGGTTGGGATGCCATGCTGCTTTACAATGATAACAAAAGGACCAATTACAACCGGGCCTTTCGCATTTTATTTTTGGGCAACTTGCACATTCACTTGCAATTACGGCATATCTAAAAATAAGATAAATCGGATTTAAAAGAAACTCGCAGACAAGAATTCAATTTGGCTTACTTGCAATCGGGTGCTGGACAATACCGAGTATCCGGATCTACCGCCAATACTCTCCTCACCATAAAGTCTTCGTATTTTTCGTACAGGACACTGTCGTCCAAAATGTTACGAATTTCTAAAATAAAAGTTAGAAGTAAATATGGGCTCTTTTTGGTGCAGTGGGAAAAATTTACCATTTGGATGCATTCTTTCTGCACATTCGTGACAAGATATGGAAACTCGAGATTCCGTGATTTCTATCCTTAAGTATTTTTGCATACATGGCAAGCAGGAACGGTGACCACACGCTTTCAGCTCGCAAGACTCTTCAATTGGTAACTCAAATAAGCATAGAGGACATTCTATAATTGTAACGGGACCTTCTCCGCTCTAATAACAAAAACATAAACATGGTGTAACTGTTTCAGTAATTTGTTTATTATAATTTGAAAATAATTAGTTGGTTAAAGTAAAATACTCTCACCGATTATTTTTATTTACCTTGCTAGTGCTGGTCGTAAAAACCGAAGATCTACTATTGGCTTGATGAAGTTCCACATGATGAGGGATACCAGATATACTGGCTCCTTTTTCCACGTCGTGGGTAGCATTTTCTATCCGGGAATCTGGTACATCTTTTACATTGGCTGAAAGAAATTGAAAATGGTTAGAAAAGTTACGCGATTAATTTACCAAAACTTATTGTATGCCACGTATATATAAATGGTTAGTCATTATTTTCGCTTTATATCCTTGGAAAGTGATTCTACAATCTATAAATGGCTTCCCCGGGGACTATTTTGACTAAAAATTTTAGAAATCGCATGCATTAGCAATAAAAAAACATAACTTTATCAATATTACACATGTTTTGATATCATGATATAGCATTTCAAAGTCGACGAAGGACAATATTAATAAAACGACATCGTTTCCCAAATTGACTCGAGTGTGAGATATTTTACAATTTATAATAAAATTTGCAGCCCTAGACTGGAACGTACATCAAATTTCCGAAAGCATTTTCAATCTCCTCTTCTTATCGAGGGGATTAAACGTAGCTTTAGAGAGACGCTATCAACTTCAATGAATTTATTTTATTACTCTTTGCAAATAAAAATGCGTCATAAAACTAAGATAAAAACACGGAATAAAATTTGGGTGTATCAAAGAAGCTCCAATTATCGCCAATTTCGGAGATAAAATAATTAGCCGACCTAATGCGTAACCACGAACGAGAGCTATTAAAATTAAATTTTAAAATGTAATAATAATTACATATTTCCAAAAACAATATATTATAGCTGTTTTTTCTGTACACCAAACCTGCTTTGACAAATTTTAATCTGCGCGTGCGCCTAACAGTTTCAAAACGGTTTGGAATATCGAAGAAACAAAGCGATTTCGTGATTATGCCTACAACCAGCTCCAGTTTTTTAATAATATAATTATTATCGATATATTTTAAGTCAATGTGGGATATATTTTAAATATTAAAAGGCGATGTTGTAAGATCACATAATATATAAATAATATTAAGTTTATTTTTAGAATTTTTAGAAAAACGAAATTCCTGCTTTTATTAATAATCGTTATATTAATCACAATAAAAATAATTTAATTAGGTTTTGGAATGAAAGACGCGTCACGCTCAAGAATAAATTTTATTTATTATTTTATTGTCAACAAAAATTAAATAAATTTCACTGTCAATGGGTAATTTCGGATGAATGATTTCGCAATACATAATACGTTTTTTATGACAGATTGACAGAATGTCCTTAAGGATTTTATCGTCGACAACCCATTATGCTTTGCCTTTACATTGCAAGCAAGTTATTTCAAAACTTCCTGCGTTAACAATAATAGCAAGAAAACAATTTAACAACTAATAATATAAATGACGTTATTCGATACAATAAACAATAATTATAATTTACAAATAAAAGCAAATTGGAGAGTCGTCATTCAAAACACGTAATAAAAAAAATTACTATTGATTGAACAGGACGCATATTTTCACGATGGCGATGTTTAATTTCACCTTGCCGTATTTTAAATTTTTATTAACAAGAAAGTGAACTTGCTTTTTTAAACAACTACTCTGTCTAGAGCACCTTGGAATCTGATTATATTCCGATAAAAGATTTCATTGTAACTTTTTGTGTTTCGACATTAATTTATACAATATCGGCTCGTGATTTGCTACAATGGGGTTCGTTGACTATAAATGACGAGGGTCAAAGTGTAATTATACATTAAAAAATATTATTTAAACTTGCAATAATAATAATAATTTTGTATTGCTTCGGGAGGGTGGCACCCCATCGCCCTCCTCATACCAGCCGTCACTGAATTTATGTAATTTATTGTAAATTAGGGTTTTGCTCCTACTTCGTGAAATGGTGACGAAAGTAGATTATGTGAACCGCTTTAATCTTTTTCTAGTTTTTAAAAACATAAATTACATTTTCGTAATTAACCAAAAATTACTTAGTTTTTATAAGTAATTATAAAATGTTTATTTTTTATAAGTAATTATAAAATTTTTATTTTAGTAATATTTCTTACATTACTATTTTGAACGACTTTTTTGTCATATAAAAATCGTTTTTACGGCAGTACTTATCAGAATATATTTTGTTGCAAATTTCATTCCCTTCCTGTTTTTCCCTTACATTTTTCTATTTCGTCGCACCGTTTGCTAGATACAGCGACTTCAAAAAAAATTTTTTTTTTTAGTTTTTATTTTAAAATTTTATTATTTTTTAGCGTAATTTTTTCAAAATTAAT
Organism: Cantharis rustica; assembly: GCA_911387805.1. Lineage (NCBI taxonomy): Eukaryota > Metazoa > Arthropoda > Insecta > Coleoptera > Cantharidae > Cantharis > Cantharis rustica. Next base: position 47,488,159 of record OU426879.1, on the reverse strand, counting down.
TTTCTTGAGCATTTACGATTGCTCTGAGGATCTTGTTTTGAAATCTTTGTAGGATCTCAATGTTGGAAATACTAGCAGACCCCCAAAGTTGGATGCCAAATGTCCATCCGGGCTTTAAGATGTCTTTATACGTAAGAAGTTGTTTTCTAGAGACAATTGTGACTTTCCTATGTTTTATTCCTAGTTGTTTACGCTTGCTGAAGATATGTTTTCTCCATGCCAATCTTTTGTCAAGATGCATACCAAGGTATTTTGCATCTTCAGCTTGTGGTAAGAGACAGTTGTTTAGTTCTACAGGTGGGCATGAATCTTTTCGCATTGTAAATGTCACATGGGTGGACTTCGATTCATTAGCCTCAATTCTCCATTTTTGTAGCCAATCTTGAATTTTATTTAGATTAATTAGAAGATTTTTAGACGCGAGCACTAGATTGACATGAAATGCTAGTATAGCTGTGTCATCAGCAAACGTGGCCACTGTCGTAAGTCTTGTCGTTGGGAGGTCAGTCATTACCCTGTGGTACGCCGGAATTAATTGGATATAAGTTGGTACTTGACTAGAAAATGTCTATCTTTTAACTAACGATACAATCTTTTTTAAATCACTGTATCTCGGAAACGGAAATATTTTCCGGTCCACGATGTTTTAGATTCCAGAATTCCAAGGGCATATTTAAAATTAGTTAAAATATGCCAGTCATATTCGACTAATTTAGGACATTAATCCTAGAAATATTCTTGCAAGGTTGTAAACACAACAATTAAAATAATGATTTAAATAATCGCAAACCCTCCATATTATAATGTTTATAAATTTTAGGATGACGTTAACCGGGTTCAGAGGTTTTCGTACATGAAAACATGAAATCATCAAACATGAAGGCCTGGTAGTTTTAGGTACCAAACCTGTAGTAATTTAATCAAAACAATTAACTGATGATGGTGGCAAGCAACCTGAACCTGAGAGTACTCTCGCACAACTTTACCGTGCTATACCAAAAAATAAAAAAGTTACCTGTATTTTTTTGCGTTTTCGAAGGACCTGCGGAATTTCTTGAAAATCTCCTGCCTATAATCGGGCTCGCATATAGAAGACGTCGAAGAGAGAATCGAGATAAACCTCTCTTTGGTTTACCAACCGAACCACATGGTTCATTATTTTCAAGTGATTTCTTCATGTCTTCAGTAATTACGTGCTACGAACTTTTACCTGCAACAAAAAGTTTTTTTTAGCTAATTAAAATACAATTGCTTAATATTTCCTAATTGAACGCTTCGTGTTTCCGTTAAATTTGATAATGGGAATATTGCATATTATTTAAAAAACCAATTAAAAACTAATTAAGCAATATAAATTTATTAAAACGGAAATACATTTAACATAAGAAAAAGGTAAATAAACTTAAGACAAGCCGTAAGTATTCACAAGGTAATTATTAAAATTACAAATTTTTTAATTAAATTTTGGGAAAATGGTTGAGATTGCGGTTAAATGAAACAATTTAATTGTCCGACGTTTCGGGATCTTTAATGTCCCATTTTCAAGGCTATATATAAACAAACAAAATGAAATTAAAATACAGATAAAGTTAACAATACAGAGAAGAGTTGTACAAAAACAAAAACATAAAAGTAAAAATAGGGATAAATAATAATGACAATACCAAAACGAAGGAATAACGGAAACTAATAATTATATAAACAAATGAAAAACAAAAAAACAAATAAATCGAAAATAAAAGTAAAAGAAAATATTGAAAAACTTTTAAGAAAGAATACTAACCTAAGAGGAGAAAGGCCAAACCTCAGCAATACCACGTGGAGATTTCTTATTTATATATTTAGAGTAATCACCAAACCAACCTAAAGAAGTAGTTATATTGAAATAATCTTCCCAGGTTATGCTTAGGCTAACCTATGTTAATTTAACCCAAAATATTTAAATTTGAAAAAACCTTGTGGCAATTGAAAAGGTTAGTCAAAAAACACAGAACCGGCCTTAGGTTAGTATTCCCTCTCAGACCCAAAAACTTCAAATTTCTCATTTTATTTAAAACCAACATTTTAGTTTCCATTATGTCGTAGTGATTTATTATTTAAAAGCCATCCCGTAATAGTTTAAATTGGCCCATTGATAAATTATATTAATTAAAATTACTTGAAATTTCTTTCAAAATTTAGTAGTAGGTTCCTATTTAAAAATTATCCAGAATTTTTTTTAGTGTGTGAATGGCCTTATTTAATTTAACCTTTCCAAGCATTGAAAATTCAAAATAAGCGTAGCGTAATAAAAGCGACAGTCTTCGTATTTCGCATTGATGTTGAATGGGTAAAAACCATAACATATTTCATTTTAGTCATTTGCATAAATTCGTCAATATCAGTGCCACGCACTGTTTCACCGTTGTCAGTTAATTTGATGGACATCGATTACGTGCGATTTTACGCACCGAGTGATTTTCAAATGCATTTGCATGTTTATTTCATGTTAAATAAATTACTATTGTGAAGAATATTCTAATTACCTATTTGTTTACATTTCAAATTAATTAGCTGTTTACACGTAATTCGCTCAAGTCTTCAAGCTTTCTTTTCGTTTTGTATTGTGTACAAACAAAACAAAACTAAAACATTAATTGAAAAAAAGTTGTTTTTTTAGTCGCAAAGATAGAACTGTAAAAGTTAATCAACTTCTTATAACCACCAATCACCGATGATGAACTAAAATTTTGAAATTTTGATACTGGTAAGCGTGGTAAGTCTCGAAACATACGAGTATTAAATTCTGAACAAGGCATCGACAGTTTTCCTGCGACGAACAATCGCAAGTGTGCGGTATAGTTTTTTGACGTGTAATTTTACAATGGTTGGCCCAATCAATGGGCCAATTTAAACTATTACGGGATGGCTTTTAAATAATAAATCACTACGACATAATGGAAACTAAAATGTTGGTTTTAAATAAAACGAGAAAGTTTAGTTTATTCAAAAGACAGGTACAATAGAGAAAACTTTAAAACAGCATAATAGGATTTGTCGGTGGCTTTTTGAATTCCAGCAATTGTATCCAGTACACAAACTTTATTCGATGAACCATTAACTTCATCAACCGCACGAAACATTCGTTTAGTGAAACCCGTACAAAATTTCGAATTGCAACAATCAAAATGCTGTCCTTGTAGCAAAATATTTGTTGAGAAAAAGAGATAAAAATAAAAATATAACAAACGGATTACACGTTTGAAGAAACATAAACAAACTGTCAGTTGTATTTTGCAGACAAAAATTTATTATAAGAAAAATTCTATTTTAAATATAAAAAATATTTTAATAGTTCTTTTATATTCAGGAGAAAACTCCAAGCTTGGATATTTAAGGTTTCAGCCTTCAGCAATATCAACCCACGTTGATAAAAAGGAAATTATTGAAAATGTCAAGACGTAAATAATATAATAACAGTTAAGTTCAATATTAAATTATAATACAAGGGAATAAAATGTTAATTAAACAAATAAATATAAAATAGAACTATAATTATATTTAAATTCCAAACCAAGCAAACTTGGTTCGAATGGAATACATTCAAATTGCATAGTTTTGCTATGCTATTTTGCTATAGGTGATATCCCACACTGCCAGGTGGGATATCACCTTAAAAAATGAGACTGGTAAGCAATGACAGATGCAGACTCGATGACATGACTCGATGACATTTTCGATGCGAATCGAAAATTGAATCGGCCAAACTTAGGCTAAAACACTTGGGACAAGTACAACTGACACCCAAGGAGGTGCAAACAAAACCTTTCAGGAATATTATGTTTTGCTAGAAAAATTGACTTCCTGAAAGCTTAATTAGTAGGGTTACGAATAAAAGATCAATACTGGTCGCAGTTCTGTAAGGTTCTAGTAGCCAATCGACCCCTAAGTACAATACAATAGCTCCAGAGAATCTAAACTCTAAACTGGTTAACCGGGAAAATGTATATATCTTAATTATTACAGAGAAGATAAATAGGCATTTAACACCTCAAAGATGCTGCCAGTACCTTGTAAAAGAAAAAATCTAGTTTACGTGATCCACTTTCAAATTTTACAATAATAAAAGGTTATTTTAAAAAACACCTGTTATTATTTTTATTTGTATTTTTAAATTACTAAGTATAATATTGATTAAAAAACAAATGAAGGAGAGGACTGGTTCACCGCACTCTTAAGAATCACCTTATGTATTCGACGAAGAAATTCCGCTTCGATGCTAATGTCGATGCACACAGAAACTATTATGGGTGAAAATGATTATCTTAGAAGTAGATCACCGGGGGGGGGGGGGGGGGGAGCAAATCGCTAGAGCAGTATTAGTGTACACTGAGCAGCAGTATCAGTAGCAAGTGGCAATATCGGGTATTACTTTTCAGTAACTGGTAGTAATTGGCAATATGATGTAGTAATATAATATCGGGAATATATTTGTTAAAAATATATACTAAAAATTCCAACACTCCTGATAACTGCAACTTACTGCCGATAGTGCTTAACACTGCTATTTACTACCGTTACTACTTGACAGATAAAACGGTAATATTATGTACTATTACCGTTCCAATATCAAACAGTATCAGCATTAAGCAGTAAGTCATCATCCTAAATTATTATGTAATCGCAAATAATCATAAAGAAAACTTTGTTAATATTGTTAACAGTTGTTAAATATCATTATTGATATTATCTCATTGAGAGATATTTGAAAAAAGAATTGCTCACTTGCTCACATAATTTGCTGGCACATAAGAAGGTCCTAGATTGTGGTTACTACTTCTATGTGATCAGACATTTCGACGACATTTTGAGACGGCCATCTTAAGATAGGCAGCGTCCCCTTTCCTGTTGTGTAATTCATCTAAATTAAATTATCTAATGCAATATATTTCTCTACAGCAAACAACTGCCTTCATATTAATTATCATAAACAAATACCCCTACTTCGTATTGTTCACAATAATCTCCAATCACCACTGATAGTTTGTATTATAAAGATACCTCCTAGGTCACATATGAATAATCAATCCCTTTCATTACATTAGCCCCATCCCGTTTAAATATAATAGTGTATAAATCATAATCTCAAACCAATAAATTAAATCTTAAACTAAAGTTGAATTAATTTTAAAATAGTTTTAAATTTGTGGCAAATTTTCTTGGCCTCGTCATCGTTAAATTATTACAGAAATTTCTAACGTAATCCTGTATTATATTCCTTTAGAAAAATAAATCAAATATTTAAACTTACGTATTTTAAATTTGTCGACGGCTAATTATATTTAAACGAATTTAAATTCAAATTACTGAATAAGTTTGACACACTTGTTTTCACTAAGATCAACTGCCCTTTTTCGATGCTAAAGCTATAAGACCTTTCTACCCGGTCCTTCAAAACTGCCCTTGACCTGATGTCATAAAAACATACTCAAATCCACTGATTCCCCCCCCCCCCTATTTTATATTTGATCGATGTTAACATTATAATTTTTGATGTACATAATGCACGAAACTGGTAAAAAAAGTAATCTTAAAAACTGTGAGAAGTGCGTCTTATTTGTTAATTTACTCGATAATTACGTTGTAATATGTTATTTCTGTTCCCGTTACAAAAAATGTTCCCGTATTGATAATTAAATAAAATTGAATAAACAGTTGTTTAATAATTTTTAAATTAAATTTTATCTAAATTTAGAACGATCAAAATCTTTAAATAAACGTCGGCATTGTGCTAGACAACTTTGTAGAAGATTAAATACTCTACAAAAAAAATCGACGAGAGCATAATATTATTCATCTTCAAAAGCTTACTTGCGGGAAGCATTCAAAGAAGGATTATTTTGATGTTTTTGTTTTTATGCGCGACTTGAAAACCTCTAAAGTCTAAACTCTAAACTATTCAACATAAATATAATTATGGTCTCTCAAAAATTTTTGTTGAAAATTTAATTCTATACAAAATTGTGTATAATATAATTTATTTCATATTTAATAAAAGAAATAAAATGAATGAATTTAAATTAGATTTTGTGTATTATGTCTTGTTAAATATAAAATTAAACACAAACTAAACATAAACGATAAAATAATTAAATTTTAACCGTAAAGTAAAGAATACATACGTAAAAAATTATTATTTGAAAAGCTCAATGAAAAGACATTAATTTACTACATTTGACAGGTTAGGACTAGGATTAAAATTCTATTATTTTAAAGTTTCTGTTTAATTTTATAAGAGATTCGAAAATGAAAATCGTCTTGGGTGTTCATTACCGGTGTAGTCATCCTGTAATAATTTACTTTGAATTTGCAATATTTCATTTACGTAGAAAGCAATGACCTAAAAATTCAAGTGCAATACGGTATAAAATGCAGCAGTATACTTCAATTCCGTCTTCATAACAAAAATTAAAAAAAGCCTACGAGGATTTACTCTTTTCACATTGGCTTAAAAATTGCACTCTACGAAAAATTCATCGAGTGAATATAAAAGGTTGATTCTCTGACGCTTTTGTGCCACACAAAAGAAAATGGCGAACGCAATAATTCATATTTGACGTAGGAACATCCTTTCAATATAAATTAAAAATTTACAAATTAAATCAAAAATAAATAGGATGCGAATAACCTAATTTGTTGTTGTCGATCGCCTTATGTAGGCCAAACCGGAAAAAGCTTGCTAATTTAATTTGATAAAAAGAATGAAAAATACGAAATTTTGTACGACTCAAGAAATTAAAGATAGTTGCCCTTACGTAATTTTTTTGATTAATTGTGAATATCGAGAACGAACTAATTAAATATATTTCTAGGTTATCTATATCTTCATAAATAACAGAAAACGACAGCAGTTTAGCGTATACAATTTGGTTTAATCAACAAGTTTCTCCAATTTGGTATTCGTTTTATTACTTTTAATTAGAAAATATTTTTAAATGGAATCGCTATCAAAACGCCAACGTCCGAACATGTGGCCAAAATAAGTTAAAGGCCAAAACTGCAATAATTTTTTTTTATTTATAATTCAATCGATACTTCCACTTTTTGGAGTAACGCCAAATCAAACGAGTTTATGCAGACACAAAAAAATTTATGAGTCTTAATCCTTATGCATTCGACATTTATCTTTTTTGACAAATTGATGACCTCGTGTATGTAAATTATTTTTAAATATTTAAAATAATAAGAGAAATTTTATTATTAAAAGGTTATACGAATTTAAAAACTTTCTCACGAGTTTAATTCGAGCCTAAAACAAATCCGCAACCGAATTTCTAATCCAATTCGCAACGAACCGAACCATCAAGACACAAACCACTATAAAAGAAAAACCGATAACATAAAACGCAAGCAAAATTTAAAAACTAGCGATCCATCAAATAAACATGAACGCAAAAAATATCCACTTGAATTCCTCTTAAAAAATTATAACTTTGCATGATGTAGAAAATCGTGGCCCCAATTCGAAAAGAAAAATCGAGCGAGGAAAAACTAGAAAAACAAACGTTAATCGCTTTTTTGCTTTTATATTTGTTAAGCGAATTTGCGCTAAAACATATTAATTTTTACAAGAATCCCCGGCGTAATTAAAAGTTCCAGATTTTCGGCCATTATAGCAAAAGTACTCACTATTAGTTTCTTCAAGACAAATAAGTGCTTGCTCTTTCGCTTTTCTTGTGTGATAACGAGCACTAAAGAAATCGATATAAAATTATTAGCAACAAAGTGAAATGCTTTAGAGCAGATTAAACGTAACATGAATACTCATTAACCGAAAGCAATTTCTAATGAGATTTCGCACAAAACAGAAATAATGAACGATGCAGAGCACACGATAACTTTTTATGGTAATAATTGTACGTCCGTCGTCTGCCACAAGAGCATTACAAAATGTAAAACAAAGCATAATTATTTTGCAAGCATGAGAATCTGCGAGTCGATGAAATTTGCATAAACTTTGACCTTTTTTAATGTTTTTAAAGGTGTAACTACGCTTCCGTAAATAATTATTGTGTTACTAACAAAATTTAATTATTATGTTAATCCTGTTATTTCCTAATTAATTTAAGAAAACGAAGATCAAAAGGAACATTCCTAAAACCTTGAACAAATGCAAAACGCTAGGTAATATTTATTTAAGACAACCTTCATTTCGACACAAAAATTTAGCAAATATTTTAAATTAACAGGAAGTTAATTTCCTAACGGATAAAATTGACACTTTTATCATTCAATCAATGATAAAAAAAAATTCTATGAAAAACGGCAGAGGAAGTTTTTACAATTTGCATGAGAAAACAAATTAATAACTACCCGTTTTTTTTTGAGAAAAAACTATTACATATTTATATTAAAACTGGACGATGCAGGGCAATGCAAATGCTAGCTCTCGTCAAATTACAAAATTGTGCAAGGTTGCTCGGAGGTTTTCACTTGGATGGGTGAACTATTTTGAAACATCATTTGTCGCTGCTTTCTTACCAGCCCACGCGTGGCTGTGAATACGTTTGTGCAAGAAAGAAAACTGAACCAAAAAAAGTTAATAGTTAAAATAAAAAGTAAAGAAAAGAAAGCAAGCAAAGAAACAATCGGCACAAAAATAGTCATTTAATAATTTGCGATTTCTATTGCGTATATTTAGTATGAAATTATGGTAAAAAATCCTCATATTATAATTCAATAATAAATAAAATATTCTACGTTACTCCAAAGCAGAGGATGCAAAGAAAACTCAGCTGTCAAGATGAAATCGTGTATATACTTTTATTTTCATCAGTTTCTCTTAAATATCATGCACCATCTATGAAGCGGAAAATTATAGAACATCATACAGGAAATACCTACAAGAATAATATAAATCTCTTCTTCTAGTGAAAGTATAAAAATTACCCTAATCAACAGAATATTTTCTTTTAATATTTTATGTAAAATTATATCCTGATTCCCAAATCCTTGCAACCTTGCAACCAAGGTAGATTAATCAAATCGACATATCTTGCAAACAATCTTAAATTATTACTAAATTTTATAAAAATTTCAGATTGATTATTATTAATTTATGTAAGTAGTATCCACATATATTTTGAAATCACGCATGACCTTTACCTCATCAGCTATGTTCATATTAAATAAAATGCTAATCAAATGGTGAACATCCCCCGTAATTAACTAAATAATTTGCTTGCTCGGTGTTCGGCCTCGCCCGACGGAGGCCTCCCCTCCGGTTATAGTTCACATTGATATCTACCTTGGCATTTTGCCATTTGACCGATTGCTACCAGGTTACAACCACAAAACATTTAAGCGATTCACACGAGCTAATTAAAAAAAAATTGGTTTCGACAACAATGGCGTTTTATACAAGTAATAACTAGATACCTATATACATAATACAATATAATATTAATAATAATTATTCAATTTAAAGTGTAACAGAGATTTACTTAATAAAAATAACAATGTAACATCGTAATATAAAATAACAGTTATAACAATAATAATAATTATTTATTTCTACAGCTGATAGTAAAGTTTCATTTATCTTTGTTCCTGAGGCTTGAACCATTCTATTCATTTTTTCCTGGTTCGTGTTCATATTTAAGCCATTAATCAAATACTCTACTTAGCCCAGCTCAATCCAACCCCTTTTCAAATTTTTTCGGTTTAATTTTCATTTGCTCTATAGGTAGGTATAATGCAATATTCCGGGCCTCTCTTAAAATTAGTTTGATCGAAGTTGATTGATTGATTCCTTTCAAATTCTTGAATATAATCTGTCTTATTTTGTTCTTTTAACAAAACAAGCCTCAAAAATAAAATAGTATTTGATCTAACAACAAAGTTTTTTGTTGCGAAAAAGAAAGGTTTGCATAGCAAAAAATCGGTGGAGGCTAAAAAACATTTATGTTGGTATAACCGTTTGCAAACTACAAATTAATTTTATCAAATCTTTCAGAAAAACCAAAAAATGCACAAACACTTTTTAGAATAATTTCTTTTTAGAATAGAATTTTTCCTATTGACCATTGGAAAGAGTACACTTTTCTAAGGATACTAGAACAAAAATTGTGTTGGATTATAAATTAGTTCTCGAAAAAATTGAATTCTAAAAATCAAAAATTTACATGTATTTTAGATATACGTTTTAACATGGCGGTATGATAAACCGTGGTTGAGCTAGGCAAAAAAAAAGCAGACTAAAAAAATGGTATATTTTAGTTATGATTTACTAGAGAGTAGGGATATAATTAATATAAAAGAAATAATGTAAGTGGAGGCAGGGTAAGTTAGAAAAAAGGGAAGGGGGAAATTATTTATTAAAAATGTTTAGTAGGGGTGAGTTATTTAAATCAGATTGACTATTTAGTAGCGAAGATGAATATTTTTATTTGTTAATTTCCATATCTTCCAAAAATTCTAGTTTTTTTTACTTTTTTGTTCAATGTATAAAATTTCGTATCCCCCCTGTTTATAGTTTGTGTCTATTTGGTGTTTCGCGAAAGTCGATTTTCCATCTGTAAGTCTGTGAGATCGCGCATGTTCATCAAATCGTGTTTTGAAAGATCTACCGGTATGACCAATGTATTTTTGAGAGCATTCACAAGTGAGCTCATAAACCTCCGATTTAGTTAAAATGTCTGATTTTGATTTCGCGTTATTAATAAATTTCTTAAGTTTATTTTGTCCGTTTTCCGAGACGTGACGACATTAAAGTTTGCGTTAGTTTTTTAAAAAATATGTGGATATATTGAGTTGGATAGAATTTGTTGTTTAATTTAGCATAATAAGCAGTGGCGGCCCGTCAGAGGAGTCTTTGAGACTGCGTCTCCCCAGAAAAAGTCAGCCACCAAAAAGAAAAAAATCTTTTATTAAAAATCATAATTTTTAATAAAATTTCCAGACACTATTCGTATTGAAAATATTATGTGGTGTTTTAATTTCTTAATCATATTTTTACATAAATATTATCTAAAGAAAAGCTTTTAGAATCAACACCTGCAGAAATTTAATAGTGATGCTGAATTGCTGTACGATAAGATAACGACAGTTGCCAGTTGCAATAGACGTTCTTACCAAAGACTCATACTATGCTAAATGCTATCAATACATAACGTATATGAACGTAAATAAGTGGGGAAATTGCATACAGCAAATATTTCATCATTGAATCTCGTCTCTTTAAAGTTTATGCACTGTAATTTATGTACATATTTGCTATTACAAGTTCTACGTTTTTGTGCATTTATTGCTGTATTATACTTTCTGTAATTTTTTTCATCATTGGAAATAAACGATAAATTAAATAGCTATTATTACAACTAGAGTAATATGAATAGTATATTTCCCGAGGTTGGCTAGTTACATCTCGAAGGCAAAGCCCGAGAGATGTATAGACAACCAAGGGAAACGTATTCATATTTTCCGTGTTGTAATCAATAGTTTTCTTCTGATTGAAAAATATATGGGAACTGTCAGACAACGATCATCACGAATTTCACAATTTCAACTGCACTATAGGAAAGCGGACACTTTTCTAAGCATATTAGAACAAAAATTTTTGCGGTCCATGCATTAGTTCTCGAAAAAATCGAATTTGAAAAATTTAAATTTACATGTATTTTAGATACACCTTTTAACACGGCTGCATGATTAGCCGATTTTGTGTAAGGCAAAAAAATTTAAAAATTACCCCTTAAAAATGACAGAACTCGCCAAGGGTGGAACTCGAAGCCATAGAACTCGTCCGGGTGTCGACATCGACTGACAATAACATTAAGAGTATATCAAAGCACTCGTACCGTCAACAAAATGAAGAGCAGGGACTCGACGTGCTAGTTTACCGCGACGCGACTCGTTGCACCAGGGTGTATCGGGTTACAACTACCTGCTTTTATATAACTTTAAAATGCCGTTTTTTCGAAAACGAATGCATGGACCGCAAAAATTTTTGTTGCATTATACTCAGAAAATTGTGCTCTTTCTTATAGTGCAGTTGAAATTTTGATATTCGAGATGATCGTTGTCTGACAGTAACCAAATATATTATTAAATATATCAATATTTCAATAATAAAATTTGAGATTTTGATTACTTAGGGAAATTCTAATTAAGCGATTGAGAAAAGCTACACTATCTAAACCACTTATCTATTGATTACAAACTAATTGATATTTCAAAAACTGCCGTAAGGTTTGCCTATCTGATGGTACATAATATATTATAATAAAAGTTTGTACTTTAATCTGACTGGGTCAAATGCTCGACGATCCCGGTAATAAATAAAAAAATCATTACATTTAAGGTTGATATGATTGAAGTTGCAATCGGAGCCTACTTTGCTGCTTAACAAGAAATTATTTCTAATGACCGACCGATTATTATTGATTAAGGTTCAATAATTATAAAATTATCCAGTTCATACGATTATAATTTCTTGATACAGCAGAACAAAATGAAAGTACAAAAAATTAATAATTGTAATATGTGCAATAAACAAACTGGTTTTACAAATGGAAAAATGCGAGATGAATGAAGGAGCGAATAAAAATTATATGTTGTAGTGTGCACACAACTTGCCCATATTTAGATTGGTACCAGTTTGTTTAGTTGCAACTATAATTTTGGTACAAGGTAACAATTTGTTTACTTGTGATACAAATATTATGTTCATACCTTTCGATTTGCTATTGCTTAAAGAATTAGGAATTTGCAAGAATTTTTGCCAAGATTGAAATTTTTATTTTAAAAATAAATTTCAATTTACCTACCTACTTAAAATCGCTCATCGATATTATATAAAACAAACAATGAATCTAAAATAAGAAATCCGGAAAAATTCAATTTATTAATACGACATGAAAACGAGTTTTAATTTTGCAAAACGATTTTATTAATAAATTTCACAACCAGAGGTTTCGAAACGATACAGGACATATAAAAAAAAAAATCGGCAACATTTGTAATTAATAAATTTCAAATGGCATTTCTAAACTTTTGCGTCCTGCGAAAAGTTCGAAGTTTAACAATAAATTAAAATGTTAAAAGTCTAGCAGCACAAGTGCTATTACAAAACGGTTAAATTTCAAAAGTAAACAAGAAAACCTCAATTAACTTCATTATTAATTATTTTATTGTTGGTAAATTCGTTACGTCACGAAGATGAGTAAGATAAATAATTGTATAAGACATTATTTAAATTGCCACTTTCCTACACTTGATGGTGCTAAATTTAGCACGAGTTTTCATATTATGCCTCATCGGGGTATTAAAATTGGATAAAATTAAACCAACTTTCACTAACGTAACACAAAATAGTGTTCATAGTTGAAATTCCAACGTACTCGTCGAAATTGTTCCAAAGATTCGTTTCCTGCAGCACTTAACCCCGAACGGTTCCTGCGAGCCGAATCCTTCGATTAATTCGTCAAGTTACATTGAATTTAAAAAGCGGAAAATTAACGTGCTCCGCACCAAATTTTGCAACCTTTTAAGGATAACATCATATTTTCGATCAATGGCTCGGGTACTTGGGTTGCTAAAAATACATTTTCGTGTTATCAGATAAAGAGCGGAAAAACTAAAACATTGATTTGGAAAGTTTCATCAAATTGATATACACTCGAGGATATCGCACGTCCATTACGACGTCGTTTACCGAGTAATTGATAATGACAAAAAGAAAATCATAACCCCAAGCGAGATTGACAGGACGTACAATAAAACTAATCAACTTCGTCGATGGTACACAATCAAATTAAAGCAATTAAAAAACTAGGTCCGTTAAAAATTATCAAAGGATTATGTTTACAAACGATTTTACTTTCTCGTTTTGAATAAATTCGAAGTGACCCTCGTAGTGAAATACAAATCCACTTGAAAAATCTCGTTTGGTAAAACTCAACAAACAAATACGAGTAGCACTTATCAGATTTCTCAAGGGAATTTTCCGGAGGAAACAAAGTCATCCCCTTTCTCGGCTTTATTGTATTAAGAACGCCAAACAAATTGCCCCGCATCGACTACAAACAAAGTTAATTTAAAAATTATTAAGTAAATTGACGAAGATTGCGCCAAGTCGAGCTTTTGAAACTTTAAAAAATAGTTGACTACGTATTAACGATGATGACGTCAACATGGCTTCCGTAATAACCAATGATTATAGCCTAAAAAATATGCACAAAAACAGGGGAATCCTATAACGAGATGCAAATATCTTAAAAGAGAATATGAAAATTTGCAATTCAAGAGCTTGTTAACCTTGTTGAACAAAACAAACACACAAAAGCGTATTTCGTTGTACATAACTTAAAGGTTGTTACCCTTCGGATATTTCTTTAAATAAAATTAAGATATACACAAAATTGTTTTAGCCCACCAAATCGGCCATTAATATTCTACAATCCACTTAATATAAATTTATATTAACACTTGATCTAATCCAGCACAGAAACGATCGTTTTATTTTCGAAATTTATTCAGAAAGCTACTTGAAAGTTTCGAATTGAAAAAGTAGACGGTTTGTGTAGGAAAATTAAAATGTCATCGAAATGAAATAGGTATACGTAGAACATACTACATATACGTCGAGATTAAATAAAAAAATTAATTCATTCACATACCAGTTTTTATGATAATCCGATCGACTTTCCGTTTGCCAAATTCGTTTTAACTTTTGTTTTGTAAAAAATTCGAGAACCGTTTGGAACGCCTTGACGTTCGCAAATTCGTAATTACACCTCAAGCGACATCATTAAATGCACATAACCCACTTCTCCATGTCGATATTGCCAATATTCAATTAACATCAACACAATGAACGACAAATTTCGATTTTTATTTTTTTTCGCTCATAAGTGTAGGCTGTGTAATTTGGAAATATTTTTTATAAAAGCGAAGGTAATTATTATTAGGCGACCTTGTAGGTGAGAAATTCAATGAGAATGAAAAGGATGAGGCCGATCGTAAATCAATTTTAAATTACAATTTGTAATAAATAAATAAGAAATCAATATTGAAATTAACATTTCGAATTTACTGTTCCATCAACCATAACCGGATCTAATTTCACCCATTACAGAATCACAGCCACTTCACCGATACCTACCAAAATATTTTTAAATTGCATTGACATTTTACGTAGCTCAATGCTAAATCAAAATTGGCGCCTTCAAATTGTGTATTGCACGGATATAAACCGCAGTCCTCGACAACAAAAACCAAACAGCTTTAACGAGCAACCGATATTCGTTGTTAGAAAACTGAGATCACAGAAAATTTATCATAAAAAAGCATAGAATGAATTTCGTTTGAACGTCGACTCTTCGTCGTAGCAGAAAATGTTTTCTATTTTATTTAGACTCTCGGAGGTTCACAACCTTTGTCCTAAAACGAGTTTTAGCATATTTATTATAAAGGTACTGGTGGAATCTCGTTAATTCCTTCCTCGGACAAAATTACTGAAAACTCAAATTATTCAGTGTCACATACCACAGGTTGAAAACCCTCGATGCAGAAGATTCATATTATTATAATATGTATATAGAAAAAACAAAAGAAGTATGGGTTGCTATTGAAAAAACAGAATGTGAGAAACGACAGCTTAAACAAGTACCAAGCCAAGGATGGTATCGCATGATCAATCGATACCAAAACAAATTTTGACTTAATCGCTGTTTTGTGCTTTATGGCATTCGATTATAAAAGGTTAGTCACCCCGTCTATCACAATGTTTGGATGTTCTAGAAAAAATTGGATTACACGTCAGTTTCGAGTTTTCATATTATTTAGCAAGTTGATAATTTACAAAAGATAAACCGAAATATAAAAAAACCACTGACCGAAATTCAACTAGAAATATAACATTTCCAAAATTACAT
This sequence comes from Cantharis rustica, assembly GCA_911387805.1. Classification (NCBI taxonomy): domain Eukaryota; kingdom Metazoa; phylum Arthropoda; class Insecta; order Coleoptera; family Cantharidae; genus Cantharis; species Cantharis rustica. The sequence goes on along the minus strand of OU426879.1, from coordinate 47,472,245 downwards.
TACTGTCGCGTAAATATTTTGATTAAAAAACTCTCAATATCATAGATAATTCAGAGACGGATTACCGTTTAGGCTAGCTAGGCTCGTGCCTAGGGGCGCACAAAAAAGAGGCGCAATGTACATGACATTCTCAAAAATTAAATGTAGCAAACAAATACAATGATTATAGCAGTTTTTATTAATAATTACAAAACATCTTCTTGTAGACCGTCGTTTTGTCTACCATCGATACACTTGGCCGCGCAATAATATATAGTTACTCACAAAAGTATTCGGACGCTCCTATGTTAGCAATGTAAATTGTACTTTTCGAAAACTTTTTTTTTTGCATATAAAAATCGCTTTTACAAAAATACTTTTCAGACATTTTTTGTAGATAATTTCTTTCTCTTCATTTTTGTTTCCATACTATATTTTATTCGTCACCTTGTTTTCTACCGAAAGCGACATAAAACAGTCTCGGTAAAAACGTCATGGGAATCCCCTGAGAAAACCATAAGAATCCCATAGTGCATTTTTAATTTTATTAAAAACTTTTACCGAGCCTGCTTTAAGTCACTCTCGGTCGAAAACAAGGCGACAAAATAACAAAAAAATACATTTTTAAAAATACATAACCTAAAAAATGAATATTTAAGTCGAGAGTGTGGTAATTAGTAGTATGTAACGTTAAAATAAAAAAACTAAACAAAATATTAAAATAATGAATTTTAACTGTTAAGAAAAGAATACATAGTTACATAGAAAAATAATATTTAAAAAAACAATAAAAACAACAATAATTAAGATTTAACAGGCTTGGACTTAGAATATTTGAATAAACAAGAAAATAAATTTTGAAAAAATTGCATTATAAATAATATGATGAAAATTAAAACTTTGTAATACGATATAAAGACCCTTATTTCACAATTATTATTGATCTGCAGTCGTATTTAACATGAAAAAAATTTAAATTTAAATTTAAAAAAATAAAGGAAAAATATACCGAACAAAATTAAAAAAATTATTTATTAAAATTAAAAAAAGAAACAAGATATTTAAGAAATTACTCTTTTTGTCAAGATGGCAAAAACGGCGGAGGCCTAAATTTTTGCTCCGAAGATCTCGAGTTTTTATTGTGCGAATAGTTTTTACAATTGAATATTTTTATACGAATTTTGTTATGAGAGTATTTTTGGTCGAAAGTAGCCTCAGCTAAGATTTTTATTGAATGAGCTATTTTTTTTATTTGATGAACGATTATTTATTTAAAGTTATATTAAGTGTTTTAAATATTGGATAAAAATTTATTAAAAGAACGACAACGCAGTTTAATAAGCCGAGCTGAGGATCGGTATCATAAAATTTAACATTATTGAATTGGAACTAATATTTTTAAAATTAAATCTTGGTAATAATTTGTCGAAAAAAAGTAATTGAAGTCATTAAAATTATTGAAGAAAATTTTTTTTTGAATCCGCGACTTTGAGTAAGCTTGACTGCTCCCGCACACCAGAGCTCACCGAGCAAGCAAGTGATGTTCGGAAACTTACACCAATATCATTCAGTACATAATATTTATAAAATAATAAAAAATAACTGTTTATATTTTCTATTAAGGGGGGGGGCGCACCATACATGTGTGCCTAAGGGCGCAGAGGTACCTTAATCCGCTCCTAAGATAATTAAATTACACAAAACAAGACATGAGAACTACAATAATTGCCAATAAAAACAATATGAAGTTTTATTCCATAGAAGCCAATTATATAATTCCCCCCCTCCCCCCCGACTAAAATTCTTTGCATTAGGATGCAATAAAAAATGTTTTTCCCAATGTTAAGCGAAAAAATGTGGTAATTAACATTTTTAAAACTGAACCGAAAGAAAGTACCGAAAAGAATCCAATCATCGCAACGGTAAAAATATTTGAATTTTTAAAAAAACTCTTAATTAGGTGTGTAACTCATAAAACTTGCAAATAATTACAATAAAAACTCAATAAAACTTACGACAAGTGGATCACAGTGTTAATTAATTTTTTGTACCAATTATTCGTTCCTTTGTATTCTGATAAGGTAAAGAAATTTATTAATTAAGCGACTTGTTACGAATTATTATCGTAGTCTATACGGGATTCGTTTTAGTCTTGAATAATTTAATTTTGATAAACAAAGGCAATTGAAATTAATTGCAACTTATTATCGATGCTATTGGGTCAATAGTTTAATTGATAGCAACACAGCGAATCATAAAGTTAAATATCAAAATAAAATAATTAGACAGTCACAATTTCGTATTGGTTGCGTAACTTTCGCATACAAAATAAAAACAATCGAATGCTTGCTACATGAGTCCGGTACACGTAACTTCAAATTAATTAAATTTAAAAATATTTGGGAAAAGAAAAGCTTTGCTATGACAGTAAAAATGGTGCACGTATAACGCATGCACAATAAAATATTACTGTGCTGATATATTGAAAAAAAAAAAAACCATTAAAGCATAGGTCAAAATTATGACAACCAGGAAAATTAATGTAGCAATGTGTTAGCAAAACGTAAAACCTTCGACCTATAACTCGATGAGAATCTTGCATCAGCTGACCCAAAACAGCATTTAGATAAATAGGTTAACGATAACAACTAAACATGGACGAAGAAAGATCTCATCACAATGTAACTAAGAACGATTTCAACCAAAATCTTTACCAAAAAATAATTTCGTTAAACTCAAGTAAAGTAAATTGTAGTAAATGTGTTTCAAATGAGCGCGAAACTTATTTTCATTTGTTATTCAAAATTAAATTATTCAATTTTGCTGTGACTGTTGATTTTTGGTATTATTAATTCAACATCGCAATTAATTTACTTTTCCAGAAGGTGCAGCGTTATTATCGTGATTAAATAAAATCACTACCCCATGATGATGACACAAATCTCAATTATCTTAATTTACTAACTCACATCCGTAACTAATTGTTTGAAGTTCTCCTTTATTGGAACACCTGAATTGCTTACTCAATGAAATGTTATTCAATTAGCAATTTCATGATTAACATTCTTTAAGTGTAATTGGATCCCAAAGCACACAAATACCGGCAAGATTTTGGAATAATATTACCGTTTCGGGAAACTGAGCGACTTCTTTCATGCAAATTTTCTAACAGTATTAGTTCGGTCAACATGAAAATTAAAATTTCTTCAATCTGACGAAGTAAAAGAAACAAAACATTGCCAGAAATATCTGCAATAAACTGGTGAAATAAAAAATTTCGTTTAATTTTACAGATAACGAGATTATTTTGTTGGCACATATGAGGTAAACAAACATGGCATCGATTATAAAATTGTAACAAAAAAAAAAGTTTTGTTACGTGGGTTATCATAATTTTACAACACAATGAGGTTTAAAAATTACGACTTTAAAATTCAAATTTTTAAGACTAAATTGGGTCAAAAAATAAAATATTACAACAATGACTTGAACACAAGAGTTACGAAATTTTTGCAATTATGTGTATGACCTAAATAAGTCGAACATGTTCCGACGTCAGCCAAGCGGCGTCGATTATAAAGCTACCCTCAATAAATGTTATAAAAAAAATTTAATGATCGCCCCACTGACGAGCGGCGGCGATTGAAAATTGATAATTTTTAATAGATTAAAAAAAGTTTAATCGATGTCGCTTCACAATAAACAATCATTGATTTAACCTTCACAATAAACGTCTCGAAAAATTCCTGATCCTGCTGACCGAGTTTGAGTCTATTGGGTAAAGGTGGCGTAGCGAGAATTATTTTCAATAAAAGAATAGTTCAAGTTTAATATTTTATTTTAGCAAAAATGCATCTACACACTTGTATGGTCAAGAGCGGTCACTTTAATAATGATAATTTCACACTTGCAGTTTTCAAGTTGCAAGTTGGGGCGGTATGGTTGGCATATATAAGAATTTATGGTTTCCGTTCTTTGAACGAGGGTGTTAATATGTTTCACATTCTCAGCTTTAACTTATAACCAAATTGTCATTTGCTGGATTAATTGTTTTGCATATTTTCTTATGTACAAACCAATACTCCCCCTCAAAAAATTAATCAATAATTTATTTACAAAAAAAAATAAAAAAAATTATAATTTGGATTACATTATAGTTATTGTGGTCCAACATTTGTTGCTAAAGGATTAGGGAAAAAACCAATAAAAACCTAATCAGACCTTGACATAAAACATTAGAAAACATATACGAGTATAAACAAAAAAAAAAATTAAATTTATTCGCTTAATCCAAGTTTCATACGAATTTCCTGGAACCTTGGTGCTGGTAGTTGTTTGGTAAATGTGTCGGCCAATTGTTCACCTGTGGGAATATATTTTAATTTTATTATTTTATTTTCAATTTGCTCCCTAGAAAAATGATATTTGATATCTATATGTTTTGAACGTTTATGAGAGGTTGGATTATTGGCAATTGCAATGCAACCATTATTATCTTCAAAAATAATTATTGGCTGTTCTAATTTTAATTTAATGCTTTCCAATAAAGATTTTAACCACAAAACCTCTCTAACCCCTTCAAATAAACTCATATATTCGGCTTCGGTGGAAGAAGCTGCTACTGATTTTTGTCTTTTCGTATTCCAGCATATTGTGCAATGATCAAATAATTTAAATACGTAACCCGTCGTACTAATGCGATCGTTTTCATTGCTTCCCCAATCAGAATCTACATAACCAACTAATGTTTCATCGTTAGTTTCAGTTCTTTTATATGTTAATTTTAAGTTAATAGTACCTCGAATATAACGTAATACTCGTTTTAATGATTGCCAAAGTTCTGCATTGCTTTTACTTTGGTATCTACTTAATAAATTGATTGCAGTGCACAGATCTGGACGTGTACACAACATTGCATACATTAAACATCCAATCACATTTCTGCAAGGTGCATTTGTAGTTTCATCTGAATTTAAAGCATCATAATTCAGTTTTACTGGAAGTGGGGTGCTAACAGGTTTACAATCGCTCATGTTAAATTTACTAAGAACTGTTTTTAAATAAGCACTCTGATCAAAAGAAATCTCATTTGCAGTCCTTTCTATTTTTATGCCTAAAAAGAGTTTAATGTCTTTTAGATCAATCATATTAAATTGTTCCATCAAATATTGTTTTAAATTTGACATTGTACTCATATTTCTGGTTACTACCAAAAGGTCGTCGACATATAAGATGATATAAATATTTTTACTTACATCGCCTATGTCTAATAAATATAAACAACGATCAACCGAAGAGTTTTTGAAACCCTTTTGTTTTAATATTTGATCAAAACGTTCAAACCAACATCTTGCAGATTGTTTTAATCCATACAATGATTTATGAAGTTTGCATACTACATTTTTATTTGTAGTTTTAATTCCTTCGGGTACTTGCATATAAATTTCTTCTTTTAAAATGCCATTTAGATAGGCTGTTTTAACATCCATATGATGAGCTAAAAGATTGTGTTGATTTGCAAGTGCCAAAAGTAATCTGAACGTGGAAATTCTAGCTACTGGTGCAAACGTTTCGTCATAGTCGAGTAGATATTTTTGACTGAATCCCCTAGCTACTAATCGCGCTTTATATTTGGTTGGGTTTCCAAAAATATCGTTTTTAATTGTAAATACCCATTTGCAGCCTACTATATTTTTATTTACAGGTTTAGGAACTATTGACCATGTTTTATTTTTTAAAAGAGAATTAATTTCCTCATTTATTGCTTGTTGCCATTGATTTTTATCTTCTCTTGCGCCTATCTCTTGGTAACTAGTTGGAATTTTACAAACTATTGATTGAGCGCATAAAAGATAGTTATCAATGTTATCGTCATCGTTTCTGTATAAGACAGGGTGGCGATTTTTAATTCTTTCACTACGGCTAGTAGTTATAACTTCATCCCGACAGGTGTTTACAAGTTCATCAGATTCAATTGGTGATTCACCACTATCTGTTTTAGTTAATACAGATTTATTATCGTTGCCTGATTTTTTAATTGTATCAGGTTTAGCAATTTTTGAAATTTTTATATTTTTGAAGTTTTCATTTTCAACTCCTTCATCAAGTTTTAATAATGGCCTTGATGTTTTAAAATTTCTTTCATCAAAAATAACATCACGTGCAGTAATGAAATTTTGACTTTCAACATTGAAAATTTTATAACCATTTGGTACGTAACCTACTAGAATGCCTTTGAATGATTTTTCATCAAACTTGGTTTTCTTAGTTTTGTTATGTACATAAACAGTAGAACCAAATACTTTTAAATGGTCTAACCTGGGCTTTTTATTATGCCACAGTTCAAATGGTGTTGAATTTTCTTTAATTGCTTTAGTAGGGGTTAAATTTATTAAATAAGTGGCCGTTAAAACGGCTTCACCCCAAAAACGTTGGTCTAGGAAAGCTCCGTGTACCATGGCACGAGCTTTTTCGGTAAGAGACCTGTTAATTCGTTCCGCCACCGAATTTTGTTGTGGCGTACGAGGTATTGTTAAGTGGTAGGTAATACCCCTTTTAACACAGAATGATTTAAATTCATTAGAAATATATTCGCGCCCATTGTCGCAATATAAACTAACGACTTTATAATCATTGAAATGTGCTTCACTTTTTGCAACAAAATCTTGAAAAACTGTAAACACCTCGGATTTATAATTTAATAAATAGGTAACCGTGTAATGTGTATATTCGTCAATAAATGTGACAAAATAATTTCGGTTATCAATTGTTGTTGGAGTAATTGGTCCACATACATCTGAGTGTACAATAAACAATGGTCTTTTTACATAAGACTTGTCTTTGGCTTTAGAAAAAGGAAGTCGAGTTTGTTTACCAAAAATACATGCCTCACATAAGTCATTTGTGGGATTAATTACACTCAACTGATTACTATTAATCGTTAATCCCTTTGTTTTTAATTCTAAAAATTTATTTTTTCCAATATGACCTAAGCGTTCATGCCAAATTTTATAATTGTTGTTTTCTAAATTATTCGTATTAATAACGTTTGCATGCCCTTTTATACCATTTGAATTTTTAGTTAATTTTAAAATTACACAAAATAATTCATTCAAGAGCTTACCCGTTATGATGGTCTTACCATTCCTGTTTATCTGTACGTTGCCGTTACCTTCAAAAATTACTATCATCCCACTTTCTTGAATGAGTCGTACGGATAAAATATTGTAAGGTACATCAGCGGAATAGAGAACGTTTTCCAGTAATCCATTTTGTCCTAAGTTCGTTGTTACCTTAATTGTTCCTTTATGGGTTGCTGTGATGGAGACATCATTTTTAGCCACAGAAATGTTTATTGGTTTTGCCAATTTGGATACCGTGGTGAAAAGATGATATTTGTTTACCAGGTGATCAGTTGCACCTGAATCCAATAAAAATCTTATTTCATCGGAATTGTCTTGAGTTTTCCATGTTCCCATTCCAAGCATAAAAACGAAGCTTTGCTCGCTATTGTCACTTTGTCGAATTGTTTGGACGGTCCTGTCGTTTCTGTCACTTGGGCCTCTTTTAATGTTTTTATTATAGTAACACTCCGCTTTTGTGTGATTTCTTCTACCGCAGTGGTTACACTTTATTGCACGAACATCTCGATCTCTTCTGTTTTCACTTTTATGCGTATATTTATTGAAACGCGATGCAGGTCTGAAATTTTCTTTAAGATGCGATTGCCGTGAATTTTGAAAAGATTTTCTCTCATGGAAAGTTTTCTTTCTTCGTTGTTTATTTTCGAAGAGTAAAACTTTGTTGCTTGTGTCTTCGCTTTCGTTCTTGAGTTTTATTTCGTGATCAAGTAACCTTGTCTTCACGAATGCGAGGCTCAGATTTTCTTCCGACAATGTTTGAATTGCGGTAACTACTCCATCGTAAGTCGCCGGTAAAGTCAATAAAAGGTGAGCAACTTTTCCCATTTCATGTAAAATTCCACCTGCAGCTGTTAAATCGATCATCATTTCATCGAATTCTAGAAAGTGCTTTATTAGTTTCGTATCACCTTGTAATTTGAAACTTAGTAATTTCTTCTGCACCGATAATTGGGTGGCCAAACTTTTTCTTTCGTATATAGAATCTAATTTATCTATAATGTCGCGTGCAGTTGCTTCTTCCGTTACAATACCAATCATAGTGTCGCTGAGGTATTCTATTATATGACTTTTTGCGGTTCTTTCCCATTTGCGCCATTTTTCGGTAATTATTTCGCCTTTTCTTGCTATCCATTTTCGGTAAAACTTAAAAACTTTTCAAGACTTAAAACTTAACTTTTTCACTAATTATAATTATTTATTAAACTAATTGTTTATGTGTTTATTATTATTAATTATTAACACTAATAATATTATACTTTATAATTTATATATTTTTTTTTTGTTTGAATATCTAATTATCACTATACCACATTTATTATTTGTCGCGTATAATCCTGGGCACCATAACCTATTGGGTAAAGGTGGCGTAGCGAGAATTATTTTCAATAAAAGAATAGTTCAAGTTTAATATTTTATTTTAGCAAAAATGCATCTACACACTTGTATGGTCAAGAGCGGTCACTTTAATAATGATAATTTCACACTTGCAGTTTTCAAGTTGCAAGTTGGGGCGGTATGGTTGGCATATATAAGAATTTATGGTTTCCGTTCTTTGAACGAGGGTGTTAATATGTTTCACATTCTCAGCTTTAACTTATAACCAAATTGTCATTTGCTGGATTAATTGTTTTGCATATTTTCTTATGTACAAACCAATAGAGTCAACTCTTTTCATGAAAATATTTCAGACCAGTCAACTTGGAAAATTAATTCGAATCTTTAATTATAACCTTCGTTATTTCTTTTCTTTTGTATAAAAACAAAGTCGACTTCCGCGTTATTTAAAAATAGAAATGAAACATAAATTGATAAAATTGTTGATGAACCAAAAACACAAAGCTGTTTGTTTTGATAAGCAATAAATGAATAATAGAAATAATAAAATGATATGTACCTATACGATATTTTTTTTTTGAAAACAATAACTTATGATCGGCGTACGTTCAACCTTGCAATTTTGTAATCAACAATGGGATTATTTGGCATTAATATTAGTTTAATGCTGCTACGAGACAAGATACTGCGCGACAATAAAAAAAAATACCATTGTTAAAATGTACAAATATGAATCAAAGTTTATAGTCTTTTTATGTTAACAGATAAATAAAATTCGAACTTTAATCTGTAATACAAAATGACTAGTGAAATAAACAGAAATTTTATTGAGGGTAGTTTTGTACAAATGACGGAGCTAAAATAATGGAACCCAATCAAGATATAATAGAAAGTCAAATAAAAACACACAAATTTATGTGATAATAAAAAGCAATAACACTTTCGTTTGACGAGTTTTATTAAGTGAAAGTATAATCAACACTTACGGTGCATGAAATCATTGTTAGCTAACTAAAATTAAACGCGTTAAAAAAGATGGAAATCCAGATTAGGGTCAACTTCTTGTACGTAATCCGAAATTTCCGCTACTTTTTATCGGTGTACCAATTGATTATTTACCAAACAGTTCGCTTTTTTTGGAGGCGATGTGTCCGAGATGCATATTGAGGTAACAGTTTTAATCGAGCTTGTAAATATTATATAAATATACGTGTTATTGCTGAAAACACTCGGAATGTTTTTGTAATTTTTTCAATGAGATGAACTTGATAGTATCAATAATATTTTATTAGGTATTAGATCACAGGTGGATAAACAAACAGATCGAAAGACACTCTCAAAGCTCATATTGTAGCAGTTTCTTTTCGGCTGAGATATAAAAATGTAAGAAGCAAGTGTGAAAACAGTAGGTGAAGTTTAACCAACCAAATAAATATTAGAAGCTAATATTTTTATACACTCAAATAAATTATAAAAAAATAGACTACGATCGAGTAAACTTGCGTCTTTATAAAATCATGATAGTCATTAATCATGGTTATGGAATATTAATTCCAGACATTAGAAGCGTGAAGAATTACACACAATAACATAATTATGTTGAACCGTCCGATTAGAATTTTTAATTTCAAGTAATCTAAAACGCAAACTTTTTACGTAAAAAAAAACATGGATATTAATTAAAATCGTATGAAAGTGATTACTCCCTCGAATGAATTAGGACACTCGTTTACCACTCGTGTGCTAAAATATTCTACCGAATATTATTTCATTAGTTGAAATTACAAGTATAATAATTATAATTATATGTATTTTTTTAATTTAATTGCGTAATTTAATAATAAATTAGTCAAGCATAGCACCGACTATTAACCTCCGTTTTTGTATATGTTTTTATGATAGTCAAAAGTTTATCGGTCAAGTGAACAGCTTTAGGTGGGTGAGTGGCAGTCAATTCCACAGAACAAATTAAAAATCAAAAAAACATAACATCGCCATTTGGAAAATCCCATGATAGCATAATATTAATAATTAATATTTATTGTCAGATTTTATAGTCTTGTTTATTTATTATTAATGTTTTCAAAACTAAAATTATTATAGTAATAGAAAAATAACCTAAAAAATGAATTTTTTAGTCGATAGTATGTAATGTTAAAATATAAAAAATACGATGTTATCGTATAACCAAGTTTTTATATTAAATTTGTATCATTTTTATAACGTAATTTTTTCATTATTAATTTTATTGTTTTTCAAATATTCTAAGTCCAAACCTGTTAAATGTTAATTATTGTTGTTTTTTAAATATTATTTTTCTATGTAAGTGTGTATTTTTTGCTTAACAATTAAAATTCATTATTTTAATATTTTGTTTAGTTTGTTTATTTTAAAATTATAGTCTTATAAAAGTTTGGAAAACAAGTTTTTCTGAAAATGAAAATTCGAAATATGACTTTGAGCTCAAACGCGTTTCCGGCGCGTGAAATGGCAAGTACATGTTTAAACGAACAAGGATACACGAATGAAAAGCCCTATTTGAGCCCTTAAACTACACGAAGTTTTGAAGTGATTAGTTTTGATATGTTGTCAATTGATAAAGTTGTTAAACAATAAATTACAAGTTTTGAAACTTGAATCAGATCATGGATGATTAGTATCTTGGGTAACTTCCCCTTTGTATAAAATAACTTTCTTATTAAAATTGACAAATTAACCAGGTAAGTAAACAATAAAAATTAATTTTTTTATATAAGCTTTCAGCAATTAATAGATATGTTGTCGTAACAACGTCAATATTTTAATTCGTAAGCAAAAAATTGATAAAATTATTTAAATTTACAATTTATTAAATTAAATCATAATTATTAAAAAAAAACACCTTTAAGTACACAAATATTATCATTAGGACTGAGATTTATATGGAATTGCAAGTTTTTCTTGAAGCTATTCCAAAGGATATTGCTTGGATATCTAACCGATTTGTACAAAAGGAGGTCTAAATTTCGAATTTTATAATGCATATATCTTAATTTTTGGATATATTGGTATATTTCCGTACATTTCCCCTAATAATGCATATAATAAGAAGATATTGATAAAATAATTAAATTTTACATTTTTTTTTTTTTTAAAGAATTTTTCACTGACTGCCAAAATCCAAATAGGATTTCAAGAATATAATTGTAAATACTACTAGTATTTAATATATTATTTTTATTTTGTTATTGTAATAAATGAAATTTACTTTGTAACTTACGTTAATATAAAAATCTTATACGAAATAAATCAATTTTTACAGTTAATTATGTTAGTTTTTTTCAGCATATATTAGAAAATATACCGCATATATTCCCTAAATTTAAGCGCATATATGAAGTTTTTGAGTGCATATAATTCTCATTGCCATTTATTATTATTTCCACATTGCTAGACGTCATCCCCTATTGTAGCAAACTTTGCACCGCTGCTACTCGTTTATACAATGCAATTTATCTATACATAATATAAAGCTAAAAGTTCTCGCTTTCAGAAAAGTTTGACTGGTTGAAAATGAACCAATCGACTTTTAGATCTGCATTTTTCAGATCTTTATTGTGTAGTGGCATACCTGGTATAATTATTTCAAACAATTCAATTGACCGAAATATTGAAGTACTATCATATATTTTTAATTAACTGATAAATATTGTAAAGTAAAATCTGACTCACTACAATAGGATTACCCACAATTTTTAATGCGACGAAAGCTTTGCGGGGGGGGGGGAGTTCTAAGTTTACTATGAGAATCTCGTTAATTCGTTCGTTGGCGGCACTGGTGAATTCTTTCAAAAATGAATAAAAATTTTCAATTTATTTCTCGATTTTTCTTTCCTATAGAGTGCGATTTAAGCTATTTCTTCTATACGTAAAATGGGATAAAACAAATTCTAAACCCCCGAACGGTCGATAGGCTATTTTCTTATCTGTTTCCCTAAATATTGCGCCTGTTTACCTAACTTACATTCAACTTTGTATATTAAATCTTATTTAATCTTTTGAGATATGTATAGCACTACAACTACCATCAACATCTACGTAGTACCGTTTGTAGAATGGTAGTTGAAATGAAAGCGGTAGAATACTGTCTTCCGGTTTATTATATGTAATAAACCGGAAATTTCTGCAATTATTGTCAACCATATTTTATGTTAGAGAAAATTCAAAGTTGATTGTAAAATATCAAAATAATTGAATCAAGACGATTTGATCCTGTTACTGGAAGCCTATCTACAGGGAATGGACCTCCCGGTGTCCCTCACCAATTTTGAATATGTGGTAGAGCATAGAAAAATAAGGGACCCCTATTTTTTCAGCTACTAATTTAATTTAAATCAAAAAACTCCCTTTCAGTTAAAATTTGATTTTCACCCTATTTTTGGAAAGCAATTACGTCCCCCTAAAACTATTTATTAGCAACTAGAAAAATAGGGGTGTCTTATTCTTCGATGCTCTACAACTTATCAAAAATTACAGAGGATACTTCTTTGCTTGTAAGAAAGTAGAATTGATAAATTTTGCAATGACATTCTAACGGGCCAACGCTCGGCCACTCGCTCACCTTTTATTTAACTTAAATTGAATGACAGGACAATTTTATCTATCAGCTGATTATTAAAATCTAAACCAAGGAGGCTTATCATTTAATTACATTACGAGGAACTTGCTTCCAAAAAACAAAAACAAAAATTAGACAATCATTATCACTATATCTTTTGTTATCTACATGAATAAATTAAATTTCTTATCAGAGGAATTATTTATATTTTAACAAATAAATAGACAATTTAAAATGTAATCACGTTTTAATAATTTATTGTTGTGCCGTCGAAATTAATTCAATCATCCAGTGACTCACGGCTTGAAGAGGATTGTAATTCAAAAATTTTGATTACTAATACTTGGGAGGAATGCACACAAAAATAAAATAACCTGATCCTTGGCATGTAAAACGCCAATACTATGCAACAAACGAATTGCGTTTTTTAAACGTCACAAAACAAATGAAAAGTTTCCGAAAGCAGTTGTCACTTTTGAGAGGTGAAACCACTTTCGGCGACAGTTTTTAATTAAATGGGTGAATTTATTTAAAACATTGCGTCAAATTTTATCGAAATACTTAATTTGTGGAAAATATATTAAATTATTTATGGCAAATATTATTCTAGTCGTTATATTTTGACCTTCGATAATTTCGATAAATTATAGCGAATTTTTCGCAACTTTTCAGCATTAATTAAGAAACAAAATATTAAAAATTTGGCGTAGTAATACGAAAACTTACCTATTGTTTTTTGATTTTAGAATGAAAATTCGTTGCTGTTGTTACCAAAAATGTCAATCTGTTAAAAATTTATATAAATAAATTGGATCACAGGCACTATTCACAACTGATTACTTTTAAATTATAATAATGGTAATTATAACAAATCTATTTTGTTTAAAAACGTAATTAATCATCACTCGACAGAACTGAAACTAATAAACACTTAACATCAATCACACGAGCACCGACTAACCATTCGAACCATTTTGTTTTTGACCACGATTCACGATTGTCAAAGCAGTACTATGAACTGACTACAAAATAGTAGCAGCGCCGCACAACGGCGCTGTTATCAAACTCGAGGTAATGGCATGTTGATACCTACTTGAATTTTTGCGGCAAAACTTGTTTACTCTTTTATTGCAACCGCGAATAATATTTTGCAAAATTGTAAATCTAAAGTCGTTTACCTTTTAACCTATTATTAAATTCATCGTGTTATTTACGTGCGATTCCACACGTCCGTCATCTTTTATGCAATTTTGTAGTAGTTTACAAAATTAATTCAAAAATCTAAGTTTTATCATAATAAAGTAATTCGTAATAATTTATAATTTATATTTTTGGTAGCGGACACTGCTGCCGAGCAAAATACTTAAAGAAAAATGGCAATTAGACAATTAACTGTGCCTTTTTCGTTCGGAACTAGCAAAAACATAAATTAGCAGATTTTGCAAGAAGCACAGCCGAAGGCAAAAATTATAATATGAAAAATAAAAATTTTAGTCATACGGTGTTCTCGGTACATTTCAAATAAATTGTCGTTCGAGTATTATAAGCTAGGGTTGAGAATTATCTGCACTAAAAAACTTCATATATACATAAAAAAACGTACAGGTGAAATTCCCAAATATTTATTTACTCTGTATCTTCGAAACAAAGGAGTTTTTCAGAAATCATCATAGGACAAAATATTTTTATTAGACTAGGCCGAGGAAGCACCCCTTGAATTTTTGCCGCATGTTTACCTACCACCCTGTATAGCACAAATTTTCATGCTTAGGTTAGTATCACAGGTAAAGAATTCAAATTTCAAAATTCAATTCAGGTAAAGAATTTAAATTTTGTTCGGGGCCGTCTCAGGCAGTGAAAAATTAAAAAAAAATGTAAAATCTCATTATTTAGTCAATATTATGCCTATTTATATGCACTATTAGAGAAAATGTACGGAAATATGCCAATATGTCCAAAAATGAAGATATATGCATTTATATGCATTATAAAATTCGCAATTTAGACCCCTTTTTGTACAAATCGGTTAGATATCGACGCAATATCCTTCGACATAGCTTCAAAAAAAACATGCAATTCCATATAAATCTCAGCCCTATATAACTAACTGTTAACTGAAAAATACATACATAAAAAATTATAATTTAAAAAAGGACTAATAATGCAATATAGGCCTATTTCATGATTATTTTCCAACTTCGGTTGCATATTATAAAACGAGAAAAATAATAAGAAATAAAAAAAAATTTATTGCTCATTATTGATTCTTTTTCCCAGTTTGCAGTAGCAATGGGACCAAAAAAAAATTAAGTAAGAAGTTAGTCGGCGAGTAGACGTTAGTAGCGTTTGAATAAATTCTCAAGTCAAAATTCTACGTTTTTTAATATTGCAGTTTACTTCAAGAAATTCAGATGCGAATATCGTAATTAATGTAACTTTTATTATTAAGGCTTGAACATTTTTCAAATGAAGAGAAAATGTTAAAATAAAAAAACAGATCCGAGTCCATAAATTCTACGCTTCATTACCTAAATATGTCTTGAAGTCACAATCGTAACCAAAACTAACTTTTAATTATGTAACCATTATTCGTTCAATGAAATTGAATACCTTAAATTTCAAATTGTTTATAATTTATTGTTATCAATAGAGTAAATTCGTATTATTTAATTTGAAATTACGCACCAGCAGTTACAACCAAGAAAACTAAAAAAAAAATTTTTCGCAAGAAAACTAAAATTCCGCGATCCAAGTTCATGACACTTTCTAATTTGGTAACCCCATCTGTTAATAATCTTTTTAATTACGTCAGGTGTTTCCAAAACTCCCAAAGGTTTGGCTTCGCTTTATCGAAATCGATACATTCTTCGTGAGGACCTAAGGAATAAAGCATATTATTTTATTATTTAAAATTGTTGAAAATAGTAAGAAAAAATAAGACTCTAAAATGTATGTCAATATCTTTATTAGTCACATCTAAACTAAGGAAGGAAAAACCTAAAAGTGTGGAAAAAAAAACTACGAATTAAAATACCGTTTTTTATAATTTTTTTTACACTGATAGGAGAAATGGACAAAATCACATTATTATTATACAAATTGCATTCGAAAGCATTGCACTTTCCCACCAATGCGCATCACAGATAAAATATTCACTTAAATGGTACACCTAATAAAGCGATAAATACAAAAAAATATATATATATAATATTGTATATGTATATAAACAAAATTTTAACTTCTAATGAGCAAGCACACAGATTAAGTTACAAAGATTCACTTTTTTTTATTATTATCTAAAGTAGATAGGTAGGTACATAGAAAAAGCTTTAGTATTTAGGTAGGTATTTTGAGTTAAAACATTTACACATCTTTTTCTCTACATAATATTTATCTAACCGAGTTAATTATCGAATATTTTATCTACTTAATAATTATTTACAAATCGTAAAGTATTTTTTGAACAAATTTTTTACGCCTAACTAACCTATGTACAAACGTCGCCTTAGTAACCACACATTCATTGTGCACAATTATTTATTTATCCCTGAGCATCAAAAATATTAATGATTTGCGTTTTTTAAAAATATTCGCTACTTTCGTTATTATTATTATTATTAGGTATTATTTCTCTCTGTTAAATTTAATTGTATCGTTTCTTTCAGTGCACAATTTGTACAACAAAAGCAATAACAAATTAATAATGTATTGCACATTAAATCAATTTTGTACAAAAACCTTCCGCTATCTCTCCCTCCGTGTAGGTCATTAATTCTTCTTATAAAAAACATAACATGTGTAAACGATTGTAAAAAATTTAAGATAGGTAACATAATATTACAAGAGTTTTGTGTAAAAAATAATCAACAAAAATTTACTTTTTCAGTTTACTAACGTCCAAACTTAAAAAAAATTGTGCAATTTTAATATCACCATTACGAGCACTCCACCCTCAGAGTGACCTCGTAATTTTCTCAAACAAATTTAAAAAACGTGATGTATATTGGATAAAGATCACCTCGCCGAAATTATTATTTTATCCACACCTAACAACTGTCTAACTTTATCACTATACTTGACTAAAGCGATTTTTGATGCTCGAGTATTTATTTTTTCCCCCGCGCACATGTACTGACAACAACTCGCTTGTTCTAAGAAGTCCGTCATTTTCAGTTCTCTCAACACATTTTTATAACCACTGGTGGCACTAGTCGACGGCAGGACCGGACATATTTGTCTCATAAGGGCATCTCGTGATTTTATTTTAAGTATATTCGATAAGTCTTGTAATAAAATCCACCTCTCGTTTTGAGATTCGCCACGAATTGTGTATAAATTTGGTAGCGCAGAGTCACTCAATTCGAACTCCATGTCTTCGTCTTCCGATGGGTCATCTTCTTTCGGAACATCTTCTAATGGATCGTAACCACTGTCGTCCAGGTCTGAACAAAAAGAATGTCATAAAGTCATAAAGTGATTAATTTAAAAGTAAAAAAAAATTACCGAAACAACAAGAAGGTCCTGTGAAACTCCAAACCGACGACACCTCTCCCTGCATTTCAGCAATGTGATGTTTCAGCAAATTTACAGTAGCATCATCTGTTGCCAAAGATAAAGGAGTGTATCCAGAATATGTTGCAAGCGTGGGATCTGCGCCATATGACAACAGCAGTCTTACCATCTCGACGTAACCATTTTCAGCGGCTTCATGAAGCGGCCTACAAATAAAGAATCGTTAGATAATTTCAGATGTTTTTCTTTAACTCAAACTAACCTTATTCCTCCTTGAGCGGATTCGCTAACATTGGCGCCATACAATAACAGTAGTTTGGCAATGTTGAGGTGTCCTCGCGCACAAGCTTCATGAAGTGGAGTATAACCGGCATTGTCTTTCGGTGATGCGGTACCCTCCAATTTCTCCAAACAGTAAGCGGTTATATCCTGTAAAAACTTAAAATAAACACCGTCTGCACGGACGAATAGAAAAACTCACCGTGTATCCCAATCTTGCTGCACGATGTAAATGCGTCTCCCCTATGCCTTTATTCATTACCCACATTTTAATCTCTTTCTGTATATCCTGAACAGACTCGGGACTAGTTTTTGAAAAAAGTGTTTTTCTTCGAGGTTTGCTGGCTTCTAGTTCAGCTCCCTCTTTCTTCACTTGCTTCTTCTTTTTACGGATATAATCGAAACCAGAACTAAATTTACGTCTGATATTTTTCATTCTCTTCCGCGTGGGGAAAGCGTATTCGTCCCCATCCAACGACGGCGTCTCCGATTTCCTATCCAATTCGCGCTTGATAATTATATCGTCGTCGACAAATTCGGAAGAAATTTTTTTATTTGCTATTGTTTTAAACAAGTTGGATTTTTTGCCACGATTGAGTATTTTATATTTAAGAGCCTCCTTGGTATTTTCTAATTCTATGTTAACTTTAATTTCGTTCTCCGTGGAATCGCCGTCTTTCGTGAACGTTAAATTCAATTGATTTTTATCTTTATTTTCCACGTCTTCGTTGTCTCGACTTTCGGTATTATCCACGCACGTAACTGGAGGAGCAGAAGCCGGCCTGTCTTCACCAAATACCTCCTTGATGGTGGCTTTTTGTTTGAGAGCTCGTAATTCCATACGAGTTCTCGATTTTAAAACGACGGTCTGGAATTGATCGGTGGCGTTGGAATTGGAATTATTCAAAAGCTTATCTCCAGTTTTCTTTCGGAATCCTATAAGTTCTGAACTATATTTTATTGTCTTTTTATCATCTTTCGCTTTTTTAGCGGGAGGTAAATTCGGAATATTTAAAGTTGGAGTGGCTAAGAGTTCCAATTCGTCGTTCGATTTTTGTACAATTTTGGAAGGCAATTCTTCCTTTTTTTTGTTATTTGTCTTCTTACGCTTAGGAGCACCGTACCTTTCGATTAGTCGATCCAAAATGGAGGTGCTGGATTTCGATTTAAAAGCCAAGCTTTTAACGGACGAACTGCCTTCTTCCGAATCGTAGTTGGTTTTGTTGAAAACAAAACTGAAGTTGGAATTTGAATCCATATCACTGTCGTCCGGTTCGTTTTTGATTTTCGTTTTTGTACATTCGGTATTTTCGGAAGGTGATGGCGAATTTGGACAGGGGTCAAGATCTGGCAAAGAAGTCGAAAGCCGGTGCCAATGCGGTGGTCGCGTGACGTGTATCAAAGAGGGAGGCATACGTAGAGATCTTTTATAATTATACACTTCCTCTTCCCATCCGGGACGAAAATCGGCACCGTCGCCGAAAATCGCATCCACTTTGTTTATTTTATTTGCCCCTTTCTTACTGCCACTGTTTTTGGTCTTTTTAACTTTAAGTTTCTCCGATAATTTAATTATTGTTTCAGAATCACTATCACTACTATCACTAGATAATTCTCGTTTAACAGTTTTTTTATCGACCTTTTCTCGAGCGTTATCACCCAGTTGCTCCGCGGCACCCAATTTACTCTTACATTTTATTAAAGGAACGTCGGAATCGGAATCACTTTCGGCTTTAATCGCCTCCACCGCTTTGTTCTCCACTTTCTCAATTTTTATTTCGTCGACACTCAACACTTGTTCAAACTTTTCCGTTTTCACTTCGACAGGTATGGGCCGTTCCATCGTAACCACAGTCTCTAACTTAGCTAAGACGTCAGCTTCTATCACCTTTTTCCGCCTTCCGCGCTTTTTGCCAACCCCTCCTTTCAACTGCATCATAAATTTGTCGCAAGCGTCGTCAAACGAAAGATCCAACGAACTCATCGGCGTAATCGCTACGTCTTCGTCAACGGCAGGTTTCGGATAAGTCTTTCTATCTCTCCGCATTTCGACCAACGATTGCCTTTCAAGAACTGGCATTTCCGTGTCCGAATCGCTGTCGGGAAAATCGAAAACGGAAGTCTCGGAAGAACTTCTCAGACCAGATTTATCTCGAAGTGGAACATTACTCGTCGGCATTCCATTGGAATCTTCTTCGGTTCTGCTAAACAATCTTCGTCTGGGCAAATGTGCAACTTTTTCGCGAGTTAATTTTGGAGGGCTTCCTCCGGTGGACGTCGGAAACCCTTCCGCATTTTGATCTTTCGGTCCAGATCTCGAAAGTTGCGTTTCGCTCACCGATCGCACTAAGTTAGTATTTGTTGCATTATTATTGGCAGTGTATTGCGATAAACCGACTTGTTTAAGTTCGGCCTTAGTACGAATTCTGGCAGCAAGCAGAGCGGCGAAGCCGTCCAAATCTGTGTTTGCGTTAGTGATGGTCGCGTTACCGCCGTCAATTTGTTTGTTCATCTTATCGGACATTCGATTATCTTTCGCAACTTCGGCGTCGAATTTAATGGAATCTATCGCTTTGGGTATGTGAAATTTGTACGTGGGCGGCGTGTTACTGCTTCGTTCAAACAAACTTGTTGCCGCGAACGGCGACATATTGTGGCGCCCTACCACTCCTGGTTTCGGTTGTAAGGGCGCCATCACGTCGGTCGACGGTTGTTGAACGTCCGATCTATGATGATGTTGTAATTGTTCCCGGGGTCTGTGTTGCTCCTGTTCCAGTTTCTTTTGGGCCTCCTTAGCACCTTTAATTTCTAAACTATTTCGTAATAAACTTAATACTCGTCGATCTGCAGCACCACCTATATTAGTTCTATTAACGCCCGAAATTGGTAACGACGGATTCGAATTCGCTCGCGTTAAGGAATGTTGCGTGTACGAAGCTTGCTGTTGCTGCTGCTGTTGTTGTTGCTGTTGCTGAGATCCGTGGTTTGGATAGCCTGGATATTGATGAGTGGGTATATAACTTTGATTGTGCGTGGGTGGGATATTATTGTAATGATTTATATTAGGATATTGCGAGTTTGGATTGTATTGAGGCCTGTGATACGTGGTGGGATAGTTTTCTTTTGGGCGTTCTTGGTTTAAAGGCGTATAACTTCCGTTTACGAGTTGTTTATTAGGAACGGCTTGCTTTTGGACTTGATCTTGTTGCAATCGCGATTTTGCGTACGACGATAATCGTTGTTCAATTTGTTGGTCGATTGTTTGCCGCCACGAATCTACTTTTGGTACTTTACTTGGAACCATGGAAGAGATTGGATCGGAAGTACGTTTTTTCTGTATGTCATTTGAAGGAACGGCGTACATGGTGGACGCCTTATGAGCTGGAGGTAGGAAATCGATTCTCGGCAATCCTTGAATAGATTTCTTCAAAGGCGGTTGCACTGTTGGTGCCGAATTCAAGTGCGCAGATGTAGGAACTGCGTTTGTTGCCGTTCGCGACAAACTATTTGACGGTGATTGATGGTAAGCATTCTTTTTGTCGTACGACGGCCTTTGATTGACGTTTTCGTACGGAACGTTGGTTACTAGTCGTCTATTATCGTTTTTATTTGTTGCTTGGTGCATCGCTGGAATATTGAAATTAGGAAAGAAATCCACTTTTGGCACACCCGCGGCACTTGGAACTTGTGTCGGTTTCGGCGGGTAATTTCTTTGACTCGAGTTTGCGTACATGTCGTAAGAGGAGTAGGCGGCGGGAGCTTGCATAGGTGCTTGTCGAGGCGGTCGACCGACTTGATAATACTTTCCTAAACGTTGAACATCGTTTGCGTTTGTGTCGGGATCGGTGAAGGTGGAATCGGCCGACGTACGGACCGTTTTTACCGATAAATCCAGAGGCGATTCACGTTTCTGCTTCATGTTTAACACGGCACCTACATTTGATTGGTTACTTTGATTGACGATTGGTTGTTGTTGATCTTGAACGATTGGTTTGGAATTTGTCGATTGATATGTTTTCGAAGCGTCCTGTTGGGGGTACGATGGAAAATTTGTGTGATTACTGGAAGGTTGATTTTGAGATGCCACCGTGGTCGAGGGTGTTCCTAACGTGGGCGTGTATTGACTGTTGGATTGAGTGCTAGTGGGAGGAACGTAATGATAGCTTTGATTGATTGATGGTCTACTCGTTTGAGGATACTCGTTGTGGCCACTCGTTGTTGGGTATTGAACGGATGTCCGAGCGTTTTGTTGAGACGCAACTGAGCCGTCGGCAGCAGGTTTCGCGTTGTAGCTGGAAGAAGTGGGTATCGCCGACGATGGCATGCGAGGCTTGTTGGCCGTTATACGTGATACTTCTCTACTGCTCCTGCTCGAATGGTAATTTAACGACGAAAGAGCGGCGATAGGTGGAAGGTTGTGAGTTGTTCTGTACGGTTGCGCAGTTTGTTGATTTTGATTCGAAGATCCGTGATTTGTTGTTGGACTTTCTTTCGTAGAATTCGTTTCTTGAGTAACCGACGTTGATGTTTTTGGAGTAGCATAATTGCCATTACTTTGATACGAATGTTGAGAATGTGTGGGATACGCTTGATGTATGTAGGATGGTTCTTGCGGCTGAGAGTACGCCTGACTGGAAGCAACTTGATAGGATTGATGGTAAGTCTGGGATTGCGATTGGGGTTGTAAATGATTCGAATAGTAAGAACGTTGTTGCTGCTGCTGCTGTTGTTGTTGATAATTTGGGTAGGATTGAGAAGGGTGTTGTTGAGAATGGTTTTGGGGTTGTTGAACTTGGTGGTAGGATTGGGAGCTTGGCGGAACTTGTTGATCCGAAGTTCTCGCGGGAGTTCGAGATTGCGTTTGTTGTGAGGTTGGAACTTGATAGTACGAAGGATTGGGTAAAATATGCGACTGATACTGCGACTGTTGCTGCGAAATATGTTGTTGCTGTTGGGAATTGCGTTGGAGTTGTTGAGAATGTTGCGATTGTTGCTGATGCTGTTGAGGATGCTGCGTTTGTTGTTGAAGTTGAGTAGAGTGCTGGGCTTGCGGTTGATGAGGCTGACTACCGTGTTGCGTTTGCGGATTAGCACGTTGAGGCTGTTGAGTGTGCTGTTGCGCAACATGCTGTTGTTGGTGTTGTTGAGGAACATGTTGTTGTTGTTGTTGCTGATGTTGTTGCACCTCCCGCGAATGCGGTCTAGAAAACTGATATGAATGTGATGCTTGAACAGAATGATCGGGATGGTGATAACTGGTAGGCGATCTCAGCGTATCTTGATGCGGATTGACTGGTTGATTGTGTAAAGGTTGCTGCGCTTCCGCTTGATGCGAAAGAGGTCTTTGTGAAGGATCTACCGAAGGATGCTCGCGTGACTGAGATCTGAGCTGGGTTTCTTGATGCGGCCAATACGGCCCTGCCGATGGCGTTTTCTCTTGATTTTGTTCCATTCCATAATGGTTATTTTGGCGTTCTTCGGGATTCGGATACGAAGAATTCGTAGTGGAACACGTTGCGGTAGGCAGTCCTTGAAAGTATTGACGCGCATCCTGTAATATGTTGGTAAAGCTCACATCCATGTCCTGTAATTTTCCACCAGCTCCAATGTGAGCTGAAACAAAAAAAAATTTCATTAGCGAGTCGAACAATATTTATTCGGATCGTAACAAATGAAAATTTAATTTTCGTACCTACTCAAATTTATTTAGAGAAAAACACAATTTTTCGTGACGTTCTTTGTTGCTGCGCCTAAATTTATTATCACAGTCGATGGTTCGTTTTAGTGGAGACATAATAAATAAATTACAAGCACACAAAGATTGAATATTTTATTAGAGACAGCAACAAAGGTTTTCTTTTAATAGATTTACCATAAAAAAATTTAATATTTATTCGAGCGAAAGTTGCTTTAATAGAAACAAAATCAATCGTGGAAGTTACGAGCTACCAAAACTGGCCCCTAGTTATATACAAAAATAATATTTTTCAAAAATTATACAGAGTAGAGTTAACTCGAGCTTTACAACAAAAAACTACTAACTACTAAATTAATTAACTTATTAATTCAAATAATTTTCCATTTAACCGGGTCGGTCGGATTTTGAAGAGGGAAATTTGAGTCGTCATTTTTATATTTGGCGCAAAGTTTTTCAGTTCACACGATTAGTTTGGAGAAAATTCGACGTGTGCTTGTTGTATCACCGCGCTTACAGTGTAGCAATTAGCAATTTTCATTATGGGAAGTACATTTCTATTAGGAGATTATAAGAAAGGGAACACAAGGTAGTTGAACTTCATAAACGTGAAACCTAATTACGTTCGTAAAGTTTCATAGCTAGGAGTCGGTAACGTTTCAGCCAAACCCGCGACCCGGCGCCGTTTCCATGGTAACGGCGTCGGTCATGTTAACGGTAACAAAGATCCGGGCTACAGTATTAAATGTCGCTTGCCGATTTGAGCTTTTGAAATGGTTTAGGGACAAGATTAACAACCGGCTTTAAAAGCTTTATGTGACAACCACTTAATATATTCCAATTTTCGCTTGGGTAATGATAGAATGCTGTCCACTCACAACAAAATAGTAGAGAAACTAAAAGTACGAATAAACGTTTGCATGGAATCTTCCAGTTTACATGCTCCAATTGTCAAATACATTAGTCGTTTACGTCCCTAATGCAAATAATAAAAAAAAAATTTGTTTTCCACTCATTTTTATCGGGCAGCTCGCATCATCCGTCGAATATTTCCCGCTAATTCTTTATCGAAATAAATATTGCAATAAAAAAGTTACACGATTTAAATAATTTTAGAGCTATTTATCGGGGTTAAATAAAAGCGACGCGACGACCCGTAGGGCGTCGCACCGAGCCCAGTCGATATTGGCATTCCTCGAATGTTGCCCCCATAATGTAAACGTTCTGAATGCTTCACAACTTTAAAATTTGTTAAAAACAACTTCAAATTTGCATAAATCCCAGAGTAATTAGATAATATCGAACGCTTTTAAATTATTTACAAAAAGGTGCAAAATTTAATATAATTTTTTTAACTAATCGGCCGGCCTATTAATTTTTAAACTGGTGCTTGGCAGGAAATGTGAGCAGCTAAAATCATTTAACACGAATTAATTTAATTAAGCGCGTATTGTAGTAATTAGACGGTGATCGTTTTCTTTTGTGAGCTTTAGACAAAATTCGAGAAAATTATTATCATAAATAAATTACGTTTTTTTAACTTTACGTGTAACCAAATTTTGTAAACATTTAAATAAAAACTAAACACGAGACTAAAATTAAATTTAAAACGAAAAAAGCGGAAAATAAATTAAGGAAATCTGAAGGTGCAAATATTTAGTAAAACGCAAAAGCGGATTCGAAAGAGATAGCATAGCATGGAAGAAAATTTAGATGAAAATTTTTCGAATTTAAAATTTATTTAAAATGCGGCAAAATTAAGTAACCACTCTTTAATTTTTCTGGATTAACTGCTTCATGCGTGAAATATCACTACTGTTCTTAAAAAAACATAATAAATACAATTTAAAACTTGAAAAGAAATGATAAAAAAATTAATTAAATACTTTTGGAAATAACAGTTAATTGCGAACTGATTTCACTTTACCGGTTCCTCGCCTGCGGCTCGTCTTGGCAGACTCACTCATCGGTAAAGATTTTTCGACCGGTTATGTAAACCAAGCTTCAATTGAGCTGCTTTTGTTTTGTTTTAACTGTCGCGGCGTCCAAAAACAACAGGATCGTATTACAGACTTCAATCCAAATAAAGCAGTAAAACTAAGACGATTTTAACCCCAATTAAATAATTTGGTATCCCGACAGCTCAGGGTTCGCCGATTAAATAATTACCGCTTCCTGATTGGTACTTCGTTTACTCTTGTTTTTAAAGCGAAATTGTCCGAGCTTTGGAATTTTCATGTCAGTCCGACCGCTTTTGAATAAAATTGTTTGACTTCATCGGTCAAAGAAGGTTTAAGCCGATGCTCGCAGTAAGCCCTGAATATTTTAGTTAATAATTTCGGAATCAAACCAAACGAAAGCTTTCATGATTTCTGTAATAAACTTTATTAGTATTTAACCCTGGAAAATAATTAGAGGTGAACCTTTACGTCTACTTTCAACCTTTTTTCGTTCGGTGTCTGCAAATTTAAAGCTTAAGAGGTCGTTCAACTTGAACTACTCCCGTGACAGTAATTGAACTAAACAAAGTAAATTAAAGAAGAATTCCATAATTCCAACACCATAAGTCAACTTTCTTGCGCCCTACGTCAACAAATTGAAACTTCCACTGCGCTCTGTCTGGGCTTTGGACGTTTACAGAAATAAAAACCTCATTCCCAATGCATAGAAGCAGGAATAATTCGTCACCGCTTGATTATTACAGAACGGAGAGCGCAAAACGTCCTTCAAAAAACAGCTGGTCACATTCTATAAAATCGCTAGCTTTAGCGACATAATACATTTTCTTTATATTTCTACGGGTTAACCTCCTCCTCAAACAAAACACATTGCATAAATGACCAAATTCTACACGTGTACATTTCGACGAATATAAAACGTTACTATAACGTTGAAAACACGTTAATTCAACCGGGATGTGTTTATTGAGATACGAGTCATCTGTTATCTGTTGAATTTTTAAGCTTAGCGTTTTCTAGTTCCTTGCACTTCCTTTATTGATTTAATAAGTTTGTTTATGATCGAATTCAGGAGGGGCTGATAATGGTGACGTATTTCTGTCTTCTTATTCTCAATGGGATTTGTAGTACTATTATTATTTTATGTAATCTTCGTGCTGTTTATTGAATGAAATTGTTTGAAATAAAAAGTTTCCTAACTGCAATTTTCTATTGCCTATCAATTATTATACAGACGTAAACAACGTCGGTGCGGAATTGAGAATTTTTTCTCGCCCTCTTCGTTTAGGGGCACCGTTGAGCTCTAAACGATATAAATAATGAATAATACGGTGCTCGAGATAAATACTCGAGTTGGAATAGGATTGATACTCGAAACTTGTTTATTTGGACCATAGCAGAAATACATAATTTCGCGTAGATAAACTTTTGGAACAAAGGGCGCTGATTAGAAGTCCACACAATCGTAACGGAATAATTCATCACAAACCGCAAGCAGCTAATTGGCCCATGCGTGACGTAATTCTGGATACTTCCATTACAGTTCGAGTGCCCCTTTGGAAATTGCGAGATATTTTACCCTCTCGATTAAAGTTGCTAATCTTGGAATTTGGAACAAAAAACGATAACCTCTCGACAAGAAATTGTCCAATTAAAGTCGCTTCGCAATTTTGAAATTTAATATTATTAACTTTTTTCCGTGCGTATACCTTCTCTTCCAATTTTCTTGTTTCCAGGTGTTTGGTGTGAATTTTTCATGAGTAATATATTTCGTAATGATGTCGGGTGGCCAGCTTACGATGTCGATTAAAATTGTTTGTACGTGTTGTTGAGGCTATAAATTTTAATGAACGCTAAATGCTCATGAAATCACGCGCTTAAATAATAATTAGATAAAATAATTACGAAAATATTTAAGTAATTCGGAGGTTGACGAATTGCCGTTCTCATTAAAGTTGTTGACATGATCATTTCCACGGAATAATGCAGATGAAAAAATTACAAACAAAAAGGAAAAGCAATTTAAATACCAGGCGCGCATTTGTGAGGTTGAAAAGTTGTAAATAAAAGAAAAAAATCGAGGAAAGCGTACACAAAATCCAACTAAAATGAAATTTGAATGCTGTAATAAAGACAAAAAATTATAAAAAGCGACATAATCCAAACAATATTCATGAAAATACTTCCAAGATGACTTTTTAATAATTAAAAAAATAGAAAACATGTCTGGTGGTAAGATGGAAAATGAAATACTTATCTCAGTTTACTTCGCGTAAGGGTCTCCACACACGGTCACGCCAACTATTTTTACATTTCCTAGACCCCGAACGCTTCTACATTTAAAAACAAATGAGTATCGCCTACAGTAGAGAGGCAATAAGAAACCTGCGCCACTTTTTAGTAAAATTTCTATTGAACAATTTTAATTGATCAATTAATTCTTTAGGTTTTAAATTTAAATCTTTTTCATTCAAAATACTTAATGAATGAAAAAATAATACTGTTGAGTTTACTAGATCAAATCAAATAAGTCAGAACGTTGCTTAAATAATAACGAATCTACCGAAATTTATGTTAAAACATGTAGTTATGTAAACTCAAGTAGAAAATTGAAAATATCGAGTCATTTTCCGATATATAATTTTTAAAATAACATTTTATTTTATTGCAGTTTTACTTCTGAGGGAGAAGTAGTGCCATCGAGAGGTACGGCTACGGAGGTCTTCGGGGAAACTTCTGAGTAGTCCTGGAAAGTGCGACAAAGTTTGGGGTAGTTCGTGAAAGTTTGAGATATTCGAGAAAATCAGGGATAATCCTATCGGATAGTACACAATTTTTTTCCCATAGTTTACCCCTTAAGTGCGTTTTTATAATTGATTTTTAATCAGAATTATATTTATAATACAAAATTAAATTATATTTTAAATTTTTAATATTTCGGATTCTCGTTAAACCGTTCATGTGCGCAACTGGTAGACATACAACAGAGAATTTCCCTAAAAATTCTGTTTTAAAATGCAAATAAATAAGGTGACAACTAGAAAAATGTAAGATCAAAATAAAATTCGAGAATAGTTCGAAAATCAGGTCTACAACTTTTAAAATGATCTGTTGAAATTATGGTAGTTCAGAGAGTAAATTACAAATGTAAACATTAAATTTTATGAGTCATTCAAAATTTATTGGAAAAAAATGCTAAAAAACCTATTGCGATTGTTTGATTGGTTGTTTCTATGACGTTAGCTCCGCCCATGGCGCGACTTTTTGTTTCTTCATAATTTGAAAATTTATACGTTACTATAGAAGCTGTTGTTATCACCTGTTATTATTTATTAACATTCGCTTTAAACGACAGTTTTAAGGAAGTTTGAGCCCACTTTTTTGACAAAAACATCCCTGAAGACCGCGCTAGATCTCGAAAATTACGAATTTAAAACGATGGAATCTCTAGGATCTATAAGCTGATTACAAACATCCCTGAAGTCGTTCGAACTCGAAAACAGAATTCTGTAAATCACAAAAATCTGTTTTTAAATTAAATTCGACTAGATACTTATAATTAATGTAATCCAATTTAAAATAAATTTACAATATGGAGCCGTTCATAAAATAATTCAAAATTTTGCTCTCCCCCCCCCCTCCCCCAATATAACGTCATAAAAGCTAGATTACCCCTATAAATAAATTGTTACGAAAAAAATTAAAATAAAGTTAATGAACTGCACGAACGTCACGTTTCTTACCCACCCTGTCATATAATCATCACGTTGAAAATACCCTCGCCCCTCTACTTATTTGCGAACGTATTTTATGGATAACAGCCTGTAATGTTACCAGTTACACCTGTGAGTTACACGGCTAGAAGACAACTGCTACCGGCGTCCCCCATTAAAACACACTGATGTATCTATTTAGTAGAACACAAGCACCGTCAACAGAACGAACAAAACACCTACTTTTATGTGAAAAATCGAATTTTAAATATTGATTATTTCGTAATTTGAAGAAAAAATTGAGATTCTTGCAAATAATAGCATAATATACTGTCGTGTTTCGAAATGCTATAAACCATTGATTCATTTATTTTGTAAAGTTATTTTAAAGTTTTAATTTTGTTATTGTAAATTATTAAATTGTTTATTCTGTAAAAATGCAATGTAGATAAGATTTTAGCTGTAAATAAGGTGGAGAGAAAATAAAGAGAAAGAGAGGGTCTTGAATAGAAACACTTGGGCTGAGGCCTTCACGTCGAGTAGATTAGCGCACGAACATCATTCCCGCAATAAAAATTTAAAATTATTAATTGTTTGAAAACTAATAAAATAAGTTAATTTGAGTTGATTTTTTTGTTTAATTTAATTGTGGTAAAGTGCAAATTGTTAAATAAACAAGGAAAAGTTGAAGAATTTGTGATAATTTAGTCGATGCATTAAAATTACATCGCAACAAATTTGTTTAACCAGGCGTACTGAAGTCAGCTGCAATATCACATGCGGAGCGTGCACGAGCAATTACAAGGCCATACGCAAGGTAAAAGAATGAGCATTTTAATTTGCGATTTTAAAAACCTTCAAGAGCTCATAGCTAAAAATAATAATCTGTGTCACCTCAGCAAATTTCACTAGAGGGTGAAAATGCATGAATTTGTAAAGCTGAGGGCATAGCAATACATTGTTGTCCGATAGACAATGTTTTTAGATCCCTCCCCCCCCCCCGTAAAACTTTTAGTTAGAATGTCGAGTGTATCTCAAGATTAACTCGCTGAAATATAAAATGGAAAATCGACCAAATTATTTAATAAAAAACAAGCTAAAATGACTTTAACAGTATAACCCTGGAATAATGGGGGGGGGAGGCATAAATATTTGTTATGAAAGAACGATCGATTCCTATTTAATAAAATTAATCACAAAATATTCACATAAAACCGCGATATTTCAAACCGGGGGGTCTGGGGGGTGTGGAATACCCCCCAGCACACTAGTAATAGTGTTCAAATAAAAAACTCCTCGCTTCCCTGTAAATTCAAAGAAGTAATTTTTCGCAGCCCATTCCGTTACAGCTCTACACTGGATAGCCTTGTAAAAAGGTTTGCGTGAACGTATGTAGTGGCCTTTAAATTGTTAAGAATCCGATATTATCTCTCATTTTTATGGTTCGTCTTCTCAAATGCTGTACGACGTGAAAATCGAGATGTTGGTTCATTTCCTTTCAGGACGTCCATAAATAAATAAATTCCTCTTCTATCCCACCAATATTGGTGTTTTTTATTACAATAATTTAGTGTTCCATCTTATCTTAGAGGTCGAAACTAAAAAACAACAATTGGAAAATTTATCTCGTTTTCATCAAATACATATAATGAATCATGTAAATCACAATCGATTCCATAATGGCTAGTAAAATTTGGAATGGATGAATAAAGTAGAGGCATTTATCAAAATAAAACATTTCCTAGGAGAGCATTTTATTTGAAGTTGATCACAACCAGATGCCATTTTATAAATGTGACGTCCAATTTATTCGGGCACGAGTTACAAACAACATTTCGTCGAATCTTCTTCGGGCATCTTTCTTGTATTTATGTTTAAGTCTAGACCTTGAACAAAAGCAATAAAGAATTCCAATAGTAGTAGTATGTATGTACAAAACAACAATGCCAAAACTGAAAAAGCAAGCGTATGGAAACAAAGAATTTTCTAGTTGACAGTGTCGTCAACATCCCCGGAGACATGTCGAGCTTTCAGAATGTAGGTTTTTAAAATTCGCCTTGGTTAAATAAAGCTTGATTAATTTTTGAGTAAGCGTGCCGAAACGTTCCTCTCGCAACTCAAAAGGATTAGATGTTACTTTTCATCGAAATGCAGATATTTATAATAACCAATCAATAAACTCTCCTTTTGTTTTCAACAGTTGCACTTTTTCGCTTCGTCGTGTAGAGATATCGGAAAAAAAATCGATGACCTGCATAGGGGAGAGTGGACGACCTCACAGATTTACTGGACAAGACGACACATCCAATGACAAATCTTGGACAAACAGCTCTTAGCGAATCCGGAATTTAATTAGAGCGAGGCTCAAGTGCGCTCTCAGATTGGAAACAAAAATGTTCCCAAACAAAAGAAAGCGGATGGTCTAATATTTTTCGAAAACTTTGAGCGACCTCATCGCAAACCTTGAATGTTTAAAAACGTGAATTTTTAAAATTTCTATTAATAAACATCACACGCATCGAATTCCACAAGGAGAATGTTGTGTTTGTGTACGTACGTATTTACTATCCCCGATCTAGTAGTCGATACCGATATTTACAAGTCGTTAGATTCGACAATTTCAAGTTCATATTTATTTACATATAAGTTTGATTTGCAAATCAGCAGAACCAACAACTTAAACATAAACTTATGGTAATGATTTATTAACTCGATGACTTCCTTCAGCGGTTCTCAAACAATATTTAAAATTAACCGATGTTCGATAACAAATCCAATCGGTCGTCCTTCCTCCGACAGAGTCTGGCCTGAGAAAACAAAAACTCGTCTCCCCTAAATATTCTTTCAATAATAAAATAAGCTGAAAAAAACTGTAATCTAAAATCGATAACGGAAAACAAAATTGTTTCTCGATATTTTTTTTAAACAAAACAGGAAAAATGAGTTTAGTTCGACGTGGATAAAAACGAAACGAGAAAAGTTAGATAAGTTAAAAAATTATTTCATAGTCATTTTCTTCTATGCCATAAAAAAGTTTACGATATTGCGTATGTGCGTACGTTATGAACAACAATTTCCCACGGTCTACGACTGACTGCTGTAACAAATTCTAGAGTAATTTGCCATCGATAACAAACGAACAACTTGAAACTGCAACTGTTTGAGGTCGTAAACAGCGAGATTAGATAACAAAGTTGGTGATCCAAAGAGTAAACAAATAACTGCACCGAGTTAGCTTATCTAAAGATGCAACCAAATGGATCGAACAAATTATATGGCAAATATTTGCACAAAACAAAGTTCGGTTTAATAATTAACAGTTCAATTACCCACAATAATTGAAATTTTATAATACAAAAAAATCAATTTAAACTTTTCATTCGACGTTATTTAAATTCACTTTAAAAGGTTAAATGGATTATAACCTGCGGTTATATATTCCAATATGGCTTCCAAAATTATAATTATAAATCAAAAGAACAAAAATTTCAGAGAAAAAAAAATTGATTAAAGCATTTTTGATTAACGTTTCCAAAGTTCAATAGCGATGTTGTGGTTTCGCTTGAAACATCGCAAAAAGTTTTCCAAACTTTAATAAAACCTATAAAACGACAGGTTAAATGAATCTTTCATCAAAATCAAATTACAACTAAACATTCCTGAAACTCCACCTCCCTGGATTCTCTAGACCAACTTTCATTTTCGCGTGTTTCGATTTTTCATTATAACTTAATATACTGTGACGTGCGTCGTTGTGCTATTCATGTCTAACTTGAAAAACCCGGCAAAACAAAAATAAAAAACAATTGTTTATAGCGGTCTAAAGGACATCTACATTTGAAGCGCCCAATACATATTTAACTAGCGGATAGTGCGTAGCAAGTGCTGACGCCCAATTACTGGTGGTGACATGTAAAAATTTTTTCCTGAAGAAAAAAAGAGAGTAGCACGATATCCGTGCCCAAAATTTTCCAATAAAATTCTGGTAGTTGAGACCGAATATCACAAATAAATATAAAAATAACATTTTATGGATTATTCGCAAATTAAGATAAAAGAGTCGAGAACCGTAAAAAATATACTAATATGAATACTCTGTTCCATCTTCCCTTTGTTTTCTCTTATTGTAAATATTTTTGAGAAATTGTGTATATTTGTAATTACATTATAAAAAGGTTTATCCGTTAAATAAATAAATCGGCCCTGTTTCTATGTTTGTTTTGCTTTTAGATTTTATAAATTTAATATTTTTATATACTATGGTTAATTCTTTCAAAATATTCTCAGCAGTGTTGCCAGAACTACCGATTTTTCGGTAGATCTACTTGATTTTGCTAGTAATTTATAGCGAAATCAAAGAAAAATCCACCGAAATATAAAACAAAATTATTTGCTTTTTGTGCCATTAGTTTTTATAATGTAAAACTATTACATTAGTGACTTTAAAAATAATGAAAATTTTGAGCATTTTAATTTCACTGTTTTGGATTTGGAGTTACAATATAATTATATTATTGTAGTTGTGAGTAAAATACTCTTCAGCTACCGAATTTTTCTTTTATAGCAATCTACCGAAATTAAAAACGTCTGGCAACACTGTTTGAGTGTTTTTCAGTTTGTACGTTACTACGGTACTTCTTATGTAGAAAAGTCAAAAAATCACAAGTTTTGAAGCGAATAGGTCATTGGGACTACTAACCTTATTAAAAAACCACCTCGTATACTACTGATCTAGAACAACAGGAATCTCTGTTTTTAAGTAAAATTCGGCTATAATTAACCAAATCCAATTTGAAATAAAATTATACTGCGATGTTAACTATTCCCATTGTAGAATGCAACTGCAGCGTTTAAGAAAGTGCGATTGAAGTACTTATTCGTAAATTGCACGTACCGTAAATGAAGTTAAGTCACGCCCACTTTGAGAAAGTACGTGTTTTTCGTATGAAAAATAAACAACTTTAATATCGATTAATCGATTAAACTAATCGATATTTGAAGTTCATCCAAAGTTCAATAGCTTCATTTTAATGTCATCTATCAAATTCTACGACATTTTCAGTTATATCTACCTGTAAGCCGGGATAACATGCTAGTCGCTAAAAAATTCTATGGTTCGAGAATACAATATAATAACCGAAGAAAGTAATGTAACTGTACAATTATTGCAAATTTATTAGCGTTAAATTGTAGAATTTCTAACTTATGCGAATAAATTATCATCTTCGTAACCAAGAACGGCATAATTACCTGATTTTGAAATACTCACAGTACACGACGAGATTCTGCAAATTGATCGAGTGGATTAACGAGACGCCGGACTTGTACGTGTATTAAAAAAATGCGGCTTAATTAATTAATAGGAAGAGAGAGAGAGAGTTAAGCCAATGTACTACCCGTAAGAATCCAGCTTTAATTTTTTCTTTATCCCCCCCCCCCCCAATATGGTTGAAATAAAACTAAATATTTGATTTCAATATAGACAGATAGGTTGATGTAAAAGTAGTAATATAGAGACCGGGGGGTCTGGGGGGTATGGAATACCCCCCAGTCCAAAAAGAAAAATTACTATTTGAATTATTTGTCAACAAAAAGTAATTATTCTCTTTGAGAAAGGGACACTGAGCGAAACTACCGTAAATTCACTTACGTTTTTATGGAAAGCCACCTATAAATCTCATTTTGAATTTTTCTCACATGGTTATTTACAGTTTCAAATTACCTGAACAGAGGAATAAATAAAGTGAAATTACCATAAGTTCCGTCTGAGAATTTTAATGAATTTATTAAAAAAAGCAATTATAAATAAATAGTGAGTATTACTACCCCTATTGACAATACATTCAAAAATTCTGTCTTTCATACTGCAAATTAATTTTTGGAGTACAAATAATGGAATTTCTTTTATTGCTCGTTTTAATTAATGCTCCCACGTTTTCGTATTGAGTTGAATTTCCGTAAACTTTGCGGGAGAGTATCGCCCAAAGATTTTCAATTCAGGTGATTTAATTTTTTTTATTAAAAAATCTTTTGAATAACGAAAAATATGAATTGTAGCATTATCATAAAATTATCGCTGTCTTATAACTCAATAAAATCCAATAATCCTTTCTCTAATAGTTTAATAATTATATTTCTTGTTGTTCGTTTTAGTGGTTATCCAACATATCGGGGTTTTACCAGTAAAAAAAATAATTTTCACGCAATTTTAACGTAATGAGTTTCAAGTTCATCATCATCATCAGATGGCAAAGTTGTGGTAAAAGTCGAGTGGTTTTCGGTACAGTAAAATAAATCAATAACTAAACGTCAAATCAAGGTAAATTTGATTCATCCGAATTTGGACTCTTCTATAGTTTTATTCATTTAACCTGGCGCTCAGCAATAGTAGCAGTTAGGTGTAATAATCAAACCCGAAGTATAGTTTAAAAGACTTATACCGTGTAAACGGGAGTGCAAAAAAGTTTTTAGTGAAAATTAACAAATAAAATAAAGGAAAAAAAACAAAAAGAGATTAATTAAAATGGAAGGTCAATAATTAAGGTTGTAATGAATGTAAAATGAAATAGTTGAACTTGAACTTGTCCTTGCGTCGTTAAAGTTTATTTATGTTATATCAAAAATATTAACTTCCAATTATGTCATACAAACTAATTAAACTTCAACCAATTGTGGTTAAAACGAGCAAGAATAATCTGAAAAGCGTGCAATACTAACGCAATCAATTAGCGATTTTCCAGAGTCGGTCTAAATTTGCATACGCAAATATCATATAATTTTATTGAAAGCCTTGAAAATGCGAAGGTCTAGAAAATTCTCATAATTGAAGAGAACGTTGTGCGATACAAAGACGGCGTTAGAACCACGGGCGTCATTCATCAAGGCTTTTATTCCTCGCACCACCTGCTACACGCCGTTTTGTAACTAAATAATATGCTTGTAAATTCTCTCCACGATCTTTTCATACACACATATTACATTTTAAACCTTGTCATAAGATGTAAGAAATACTTGTTAATTTAAGCCGTCAAACGCTAAATCTTTAATGGCATGCTAACGCCTATTAAAATTTAAATATATAAACAAACACCTAGGAACATCAAATTAAACCCAAAATCCGGAATTGCTAACCGATTAAATCGTTTCTCCTCTCCTCTCCAGACGAGCAAGACAAAAAATTAAGCCTAACCAGCGTAACATGTTCACGTCATTATCTATATTCTTTCGTCCTTTGATAAAGCCCATTTTAGTCTAGTGGAAGAGTGGATGTGGGGAGAGAACCCTAATATAGAACCAAAAGCAAACATTTACTTGGCATCTTTGTTGCACTTGGCAAGCGCGAACGGAAGTGCGCCTCTTCATCTTCTCTGCCAGTCGTGTTTAGATTTTTCCTTCGTCCGCGACCTTCGTGCCGAGACCTTTCATGATAAAACAATGAAATTATTGCTCTGTTTAGAAATGAAAGGCAGGTCGATCTGATTGCAAACTTTAGCTTTCTACCGCTACGCGAGAGACAAAGGCGTTCGTTCTCTGCAGTCTCCCAAAATATCTTCCCAGCCATAAATTATTGCGTACATCATTCAAACTTAGTCCCACTTTTGAATGCCCCATAGAATTGAAGCTTTTCGGCAAAAAACTTAAAACACTTTCGTTTCCATCTTCACCTAACGCAATTCACTTTAATATTGCAGCAGCGCAACAATCAATAAATTAAAAGCAAAACTCGAACATTAATCAAGTTGATAGTAAACCGGTATTTTCAATTTAAGAATATTAATTAATTACTTTGTATTATTACAAAAGAACGTGTCGGGGAAAATCACAACAAACAAAATTTAATTGAGCAAAGTTTCTTCTCCCTAAAAATGCGATTATCGTATAACACATTAATTTTCAACATGAACGATCATTTGCTTGCGTAAGTGAACAATGATCATGAACACAAATTTCGTCGATATCCTTTAAGGGTAAACCACAACATATAGCAACCCTTAATAATATAATCGCACGAGCCGACCTTTAAACATTTAATAAAATTTTAGCAAAGTAAAGCCGATTCACACATTTTTAATGCCCCCACAATGGGGTCATAATTAGCGGGGTTTATTTCTTTTTATTAAATTTTCAATTTAGTTCGCTAGATTAAAACACAAATCTAAAACCAATTTTCTACAAGGATTTAGAAAATGATGACTAGGTAATCTAAGAACGATTCGATGTAGTTAAATCTGGAAAACGAGAAGGTCACATCCCTTATTTGCAAACTTTACGTTCTATTAAATTATCAGAAAGAAAAATAGAAGGAAAGTTCCGACGGTAATAGAAAAATTCGGATTTATGTTTATTTGAACTTTCTTTAGCTTTCAAAGGATTATATCAAATATTGCCTACCGCATACGGCGCAAGTCGGCTGGATCTAGACGGACGATGGGTGATATGTTCAAAGATGAAACATGCAGACGCCTACGAGGTCCAGAAAATCGGACAGACAATTATGTGGCAGACGACGTGGGTGAGCGCAGCCCTAGCACAGATGGCTCACTGCCAGTGGTGAGTTTGATTATTCCCAGTTTACTCGTTTTTCCCGTGTCCATTAATTTTGATTTATGTATCTATGAAGCATAGCACTTGCTTAGAACCGTTTCGGTTTATAGTGACCTTAAAATTTCATCTTTCAGTTGTATACCAATAAAATCTGCGTCACAGTATTAAATTAACTCTGTTCCACCACTGTACGAATGTACAAATAAGTTCAGCTGATGATTTCTTCAGGTGCAGTTTAGTTTTTCAATATTATCAAATCGTATTGCCTGGGGGGTATTCCATACCCCCCAGACCCCCCAGTTTACTTTATTGTGTTTTCAACCAATCAGAAGAGAGTTTCCAACTTAAAAATATACAGTATATTTTTTTTAGCAGTTAATTTGAGACAGATAATAATCTATCTATAAATTTTCGACGCTATCCGATGCCTAGATTATGTCTAGACTTTTTAAGTAAATATATGTTTTTTTTATGAGTGACAGAGAACCAATTTGAGGACCTCTGCCTTTAGATCGATATAGACTTCAGATCGCAGCAGCATCCGACGCGACGAAGATTTGAACCGTGGTTTCCCACTTCCCAGTCGGTCGGTGTAGGCTTTACGCTAATACTGCTGGTATTAGCGCAAAGACAAATAATACAGAGATAAAATTAAGTTTTATAGTTTCGGTGCTATGGCCATTTGAAAAAGAAATTAAAAACTTGCTATAAGGACAGTTACTATTCCCTCTCTCTAAAAGAAGTTAAAAGATGTACATAGAGCGCGAGGACACCTTATAAATTATAATAAATCCTTAAACAGAATATAAAAAAAAAAGTTCATCATATTAATCAAAAAATAATTATTTTTCACCGATAAACTAATATTCATTAATTGATAAACACATTCATAAATCCAACGACTTTTTCATTAATAATATTAAATCTTTTATCAATACAATGAATTCTTTTCTGAATATTTCTTCATGAATATGACAAACCTTTTTTCTGTGTAATAGCTCATTTAACAAACCTAACACAGAGTAATATTAAACCATGAGATCACTGACCGGAGGGGGGTGTAAAGGTTTGGAATTCCTCCCCCCCCCCTTCAGACCAATAATATCACATTTCTAATATTATGCAGAACACTTATGCGCAGCTTAGAATGTTTTAAAATTTTTGTTAGTTCGTTATAAAATGATAATTTATTGCCGTTATGAGCTGTAAGGAGAGATTCTGGTTTCAAATTACCCCCCCCCCCCCAAGAGCAGAGTCTTAGCTACGGTAATGTAGCTGTGAAATTTCGGACTAATAATATACATAATAATATTATTATACTATTTTAAATTTAAAGTTGCAATTAAAAGAATTATTAAGCAAATCACTGGGTACAAAAAAGGTAATCCGAAATAAACTCCAAAGGACATTTAATCCAAAACCTGCAGGTTACAGCTAAATAATCTGAAGATAGGAAACTGGAAAACGCCTTTTGAATTCAGCGCATCTAAACCAAGGGAGACTTTTGAGATTAAATTTGAAGAAAAATTCCGAGATAAGATCATGTGAACTGAAGAATTCGGCGTTACTTATTACTTCCAATTTTTAAACATTTTTACCTCGATCGTAAATTACGTATAATAAAATAATACAAGACATACGAAGGGTTTTCAAAAAACTGCGAGTTAGTCCCCTAAGCTTAAGCATTTCTATTTTTGTGTAAACTGATGTATATATTATAAAAATTCCATTATTGTATTTTTTTAATTATTAACTTTAACAATGAGGTTTAACGGAACAGTGCGGCCTTTAGGCCGCACAGATATATACTACGTTGACCCGAAAATTTGAATTAATGTATCCCTTCCGATCAGTTCTCCCGACCAAATAAGAATACATATCAATATGATTCTGTTCTTTACCGTTCCAATGTAATCAGATCTGGACGATGCTAGAGAAGCATCGGCTTCGAAATCTTCTGGCAGCTTTAAAGTAAACGAAAAGCGGTATGTGATAAAAATATAAAGGAATAAAAAGTTTTTGTTAAAATTGATGCGTTTTGACAAAAACAAGAGTAATGAAAACCGAGCTCCAACGTATTTGTAAAATGAGACTAAAGTTGTACGTAAAGTTTTGGCACAAGTTTTAAGATGAAAAGTTTTTCGCCGAAAAAGATAACACTTACAACGACAGGCAACTGCTTTAATCAACCAACGGCTCACTTTTAAATGAATTATGTAACTTCTCAAGATGTCGCCATTCTAATGTGAACCAAAAATTATTTTTAAGTGGATAATTAAATAAATGAAGAAGTCCCCGCATCGCCAAAACGTAGGAATTGGAATGAAAGATTTCGAATAAGTTCCGCAGTTCGGTTCAGTAATCTCAAAGCAATTAGTGCGAAATCAGATAAAATATTCCGTTGTAAATAAACAATGACCTAATAAGTAAAAAATTTTGTAATTAATTTATTCACCTAATTAATAATCTAATGATGAAAGCAACTCATCGGGAAAATCGTTGGTAAATTAATTTTCAAACTTGCTTGGCTAAACTTTCAAGCATAATAAAAGTAAACAAGAAAGTTTACGGTTGCCGAGGGTATATCAAAAAATTTATAGTCAACGTACGTTTTATACGAATATCAAAGAGAATTGGAAGAAAATAATATGGAAAGTAAAAAACCAGATTTAAGTTTCAAAAGCATTGGAATCGCAAAATTTTAATGCAATGAATATTCAACATTCGCGTATTTTTCAGTACGTAAATTCTTATCTTTATTTATCCTTTCACCTGTTTTCACCATTAAATATCGTAATGTTCGTTGCGTAACGCGACTTTCACTAAAAATTATTTACGAGTTTACGACAGCAAAATTGTGAAAGATGAGCTCGACCGGTTTAGGATTATCCGCAACGAGAGTCGATGTAGCCGCAGGCTCTCCCCCCTCGCGAGCACGGATGTTGAATCAATCACCATCAACCTTAAAGAGTTACAATTGAAAATGATAAAAACGTATAAATCAAAGAAACGATGATGATCAGGAAGTGAACGATTGACCTACATTTCTCTAATTTGAACTTGATCTTTATAAAGCAGATAAGTGGTGTAAATAATGTACATACTCGGGTAAACATAATTGCATATCGTCGTCAAATATTATATTGCATGCATTACGCTAAATATTAATTTACAATAAATGAACAGTTTTTACGGTAAACCCAAAACCCGTTTATTAAATCCGCAAATTCTAGTTTAAAATTAAATGGTTCAACGGCCAATAAACATTTAATAATCGTAAAACTTTAAACGACTTTTTGTCGTCACCTCGTAACTTCTAACTGTCGCAAAAGGTAGAAGTTGGTGAAAAAAACCATTTTAATGAGCAAATAAGAACAATGCGCGTAGATAGAAAAACTGTGCATTGTTTGGAAAAAGATTTTATGAGAATCAAACAGTTGAAAAACTCAAAAGCAGTTTGTTCTGCGGGTCTAACAAAGCGGCAATTTCGCAACTTGCAAGATAACATTTCACAAAGTTAGCGTCCAACTTTTAAGTGCTCTTATTTAACAAAATTGTTAGCATCGAGGTGAAATATGAAAATATAATTTTATTCAATTAACATTTTTTGCAATTAAATCCGAGTAGTTTTGCTAATTTTTGCCTTCCATTATTTTACATATCCAATTATGTTTTCACGCCATTTTCGAGCTTCCCTTGTTTGGCATTATTTCTCTTCACTGCCATTGAATGGAATAATCTTTTTAGTACCAAAACGGAAATTCTTGATGAAATTTGCCGCTTTGTAAATACGATCCATTTTGGAACAAAAAATTAAACAAGAAATTTATCGAATTTTAAATTAACTTCTTTAAAAGTATTATAAAAAATATTGATATGGTTATTAGTTTTTTAATAACTAGCTCGAGTAATGTTATAACGAATGGTTAATCTGTTCGTGCGCGTCTCAGTAATAAACGGTCCAATTATGTAGCAAACGTTAAATGTATCTAAGAAATCCGGTAAGTTAAATTAAATCAAATTATTACTTTCAGTGGCGGCTGGAACTACCGGATTATACTTTTTGCAATTGCAAACAAACCAGGGCAGCTTTTAAGCGATCGCTAAAGATCTTAAATAGTTTTTCAAGGGTTTAAACCAGTGGTTCCCAAAGTGGTCTATATCGACCCCCAGGTGTCGACGACGAAAAAAATTGGGATCCATGAGATGTAAATGGGTATACCTGGTAGTTAGTTGCAGAAACTATTATAGAACCTGATACGCTCCTGGGTTAAATTCAAAACCGAAAAACATGGCAAGTGATCTACGAGACAAAAAAGTTTGGGAACCACTGGTTTAAACTTACACTGATCGTTTCAGAAACAGAAGTTTTGCGTGCATTTTCAGCCGTTGATTTTATTTAATATCTTTCAAATTATGTGTTGCGCCAGTAAGCGCTACAAAGTCTGAGAATACCAGTAAACCAGTAATTATGTTCAATAGAAAAACTAAACTCAAAATTAACTAACCGAAGTTTAAACTGTCGTTTCAAATCGATAACGATCGTTTAAAAGCTACCTTTATTGTTTAAAATCGCAGAAGAAATCTGGGAATTCCCCCCCCCTCGTACCATTAACTATACGGATTTAATTATGATTTAAAATTGTAAATTACACATCCAATAAGCAGACAATGTAAACGTTACTTTAACGTGAGAATGTCGTTAAATTAACGTTGTCCTCCTTTTTTGTGTATTACAAACCGCCGTTGGTTATTTCTAATCAGTGGCGGCTCTAGTACACTATGAAGGTGGGGGG
Source organism: Cantharis rustica (assembly GCA_911387805.1). NCBI lineage: Eukaryota > Metazoa > Arthropoda > Insecta > Coleoptera > Cantharidae > Cantharis > Cantharis rustica. Next base: position 47,429,695 of record OU426879.1, on the reverse strand, counting down.
GGGGGGGGAAGTGCGAAGTATACCCGTCCAATATTAGTAACACAGTAACTCATCAGTTTTGGAGCGTAACTGAAGAGAAATAAGTGCGCCGAAGATGCTATCTAGTAAGTAGTAATTAAGTAAGAATCTTAATAAGTTAATGGTTTTTCACTATTTTTTATACTATAAAAAAATGTTTAGAACTCTAGCATTGATTGATTAGCAGAATATGTACATTATTGCTCCTTGACAGGTTCAAATTTTATAAACTCGCTGAACTACAAAACAAAGAAGTAAAGTTTTAATAAAATATGTTCGGTAAATATGTACACTATTGCGGGAGGAAAGCACCAAATCTGCTAACGAAAATTTGCAGCATAAACATACTCCATTAAAGCGATAAACTGTTGGCGATATTATAAAATGAAAAGCTGATCGACAAAACTGTAGTTGTGTGCATAGAGTCTAAAGTAGCCTAAGAGGCCGTTCATAAAATATGTGTCGCAAAATTTAGCCTTTTTTGTCCCCCCCCCCCTCGTTACACTGCGTCACATTTGACAAATATTACCCCACAAATTCGCAACGATTAATAATAGCATACAAATATTTTAATTGATGAACTGCGACCCTCCCACCGCCCTCGTCACATACCTAAGCAATACCCCTTACTCCTATTTGTAAACGTATTGTTACGAAAGAACGTTTAATTATATTTGATGACTAATATATGACGTCATATATGATGAGTCACGTGTGATGAGTCATACATGATAACATCATTAGTCGTTCAAATATTGCTTGGATTTCAATCTAGAAACGCACAAAAGTCTATAGAAATTGTATGGACATTTCTGGAAGCTGCATTTAGGTATAAATGCAGAGCGATTTCTAGTTACGAATTAACCCCCAGGAAAATCTTTCGAAATACCTAAAATCCTGCAAATCACGGAAATTGAAGTTGAAGTTGAAGGAGATATACGGTTTCCCCGTGGCAACTCCATATTGCCAAGAAGTTCATCGTTCATCGTGATGAATTAATTCCAGTTTGAACGTACAAGTGTAAACATAAATAAAGTGTAAATAAATAGTGAAGTGATAAACAATATACCGAGTGTTTAAATAAATCCGGACTTAGTGTTAAATAAATTGTAGTGTAATTTAGTTTAGTGTTAATCTTAGTGTAGTAATTATTTTGTTGTTATAAATCGTATCTGTATAATTTGTATTAGCCATTTAGAATGAAATAAACGTTTTAATTTTCGTTACAGTATTTTATGAATAGCCCCTAACTAATAATATCACTCATATAATAATATATTAGCAATGTCAATTGCATCGTATGGAGACTTTTTTATGTCATATTATATAGCTTTTACAGCTAGAATTGCTGTTGTCGTAAACTTCATTCCCTTCATTTTTGTTTATATACATTTTTCTATTTCGTCGCACCATTTCTGAGATATGGTAACTTAAAAAAGTCTCGGTGGATTTTTACCACCGAGGTAAATAGTACATGGATATGGTACTATCTGAATAGATAGTACCATTATAAACAGTAATTATATAAATAAGTAATTAAAAGGTAATAAAATAAAAAGCCAGTAAAAGAAGTAATAAAACCATTATAGTCACGGTAGTTTTATTAAAATTTTTACCGAGACTTCCGTAAGTCACTGTAGGTATCTCAGAAACAATGCGACGATAAAGAGAAATTAAAAGAATGAAATTTACAACAAAAATTGGCGGATATAATATGTTGAGTTGTTGAATATTGAGTTATAATTTCAATGTAATTTCCATGACCGCTACTGTCATTTATTATTATTTTTACCTGTAAAATGTTTGCCATAATATCATAACATTACGGAATATCGATCATCGATATATCGATCAAGTACCTACGAGCCGTTGCGCGCATGGGTTGTGGGTGCACTGACCATTACATTTTCGAGAGAAAAAAGATTTTTTCAAATACTCGGAAGCTCGGAAATGAAAAGCTTTTCCTCTAGAAATTACATTTCAAAAACCAAAACATTCTCCTTTGAAGTTTATTGCCGAGTCTCAAATTAATTTCTCAATTCTTATCCCGATACAAATATTTTATGGACTGCGTTTGAAAAAAAAAGTCGGAAAGAAAGGACGCTAAAAGGGCAAGATTAAAAAATGTTAAATCTATTAAAATGCACATAATAAACTAAACATCGTAGAATATTTCCAAAGATCAAAAGTCGACGTCATAAAAAGTAAGGAAGACTGGAAGAGTTCTCTTTTAAGTTTTCCACGACACTCTTCTAAAATAACTACGTTACTGGAGCAGCTGATTCCCTAGCCAGGCAATATAGAGCTTCCGTATGATTTATTGATTCCTGGCAATTTATACTGTTTAATGTGATTCACCTCTTCCTATTTTTAATAAACCACGATTCATGCGAAAGCACAAAGCTCGAATATTGCAGACCACACATTTTGATAAAGGAATCTTGCTCACTTCGAAGGTGGTCGGCTATTATTATTATTATTATTGTGCATCAATTGCATTTTGGAATAACCACCACGTGGTTGGAACATTAATGCGCTATAATGTTCATCGATCGATACTAAATGCATACCTAATTTGGATTACATTTCAAATGAGTAGACCATGTTCCCAAATATGTAATTGTTTGCACTTGATAATTATATTTACTTGCAATACTTGATAGAGTTTACAAGTTGACATAAAATAATAATATAATTTCGCCAACTCGGAGAAGCGCTTATATGCGCTGCAGCTTGACCTACTTCCGGATTTTGTTAACTTGGATGACTGGTTTAGAGAAGCTATACATCGCATTGAATTATTTTTCTTTTCACGATGAAAAATTTGTCTCAGAAGAAAGTTTGTACATTATTTGGTGTGCACAATTTGTAAACTGTCAAATTTAAAAATTCCATACACTAAACAAGATGTAAACAACAAATTAATAATTTTGGCACCAAATGATGATAAGCACTAAAATGTTATTAAAATAATGCTATCCTTGGATCATCTAATCTAAATTGGTTCGTTTTGCTTATTTAAAATCAAATTTCCTACTTGAGGTATTCAGATAATGAAATTCTAAATACATATTGCATTTTTAACATAATTTGCAATTTAAAACAATGGAATAGCTACATGCGAAGGAATAATTACCCCCCTTTTTTCTATTGGCTATTTTAAACTTGAAAAATTGTCGTGAGTTTTTAAATGCCCGCCTTAAAACTTTTACAATTGATTAAAAAAATTATAAAGCGGCAAATGCAAAAATCACCGTTTGGTGTAATATACATACTACATACAGCGTTCAAAAAATTTCTTAAATTAAAATGAGGGATTTAGAATAAGAACAAAGGAAGACCTCCATAAATCTCCACAATAAAAGTATAATATTCTCTTCATTTTACATCCTTTTGACTTTACGATTGATGATACAAAAAAATTTCTTCGAACAATAAATTGCAAGTCAGTTTTGATTTTTTATTCCGTACTATAAAAATAAAGGTAGGCCTAGGTTGAACATAGTAACAATCGATAGTCGCTAACTCGGACGCCGCTATGTATGAAATTTGACAATAAAGTGATTAATTCGTTGGAAAGCAACAAAGTTATGCGCAGGATTCCAACTTTTTATTGTAGGTATTTGCAACCCAAATCGGTTTTAACAACCGTGGGGTCTAAATGCCGAAGCCTTTCTCTGTAAGAAAAAGGTCCATATTCAAAGTTGAACGATCTGGACTGGGTTTTTATTGTTGATGGTGTCAATTATAAACCCACTGGGATGGCTTACGTGCCCTCCGAAGCACGAAAATGTTTAGAATCGGATACGTAGTTGAACGCACTATCGATCTGCATAGTAAGTTATATTTGAATTAGTAGATATGTAATGAGGGCAGACACAACTTAGCCACTAGAAACGCTATTAAACAAACAGATAGAGGACGCTACCAAAGTACTTCAGAGCCGTCCGTCGCCGGCACATACAAAAATTAATTTCAAAATTTGATAATTAAATAACATAAATATAAGGGTTTTTTGACGTTTTTGTTTCATTAGCAGTTAATGTTCGACTTCTGATGGCGAACTTGTAGGATTGACGGACTAGAGGAACGTAGGTGAGAAAATCCGACAATTATTACAGACAAGCCACAAAAATTAATCAGCTCGGAATAGAGCATGAAAACGTGGAAAAATAATTAATAATTTTACTCTAGCGTATAGTCACCAAAGTACTTTACTGCTGCCCTGCCAACTTTTTGCTGTGAGTTCACGAAAAACAATGCAGTTTTCATTAGATCGCACTTTTAGAAAAAACACAATAAAAAAAAAACTATTGAAATTGACAGCATTAGATTTGAAATTTAATAATTGAACATATTTTTTATACAAAGAATCTACCGCAGTAATTATTTATAAGAAACATTGACGGCGCCACGTGTGGGCAGCGGTGGGAGGAAGCCCATACCCTAAACATGGTTGAGCCGTCTATAGCCTACTCCGGAAAAAATATCAAATTTTAGATTTCAATTATGTTTTTAATTAAATTTTTATTGATCTTTATTTTACTTGAGCCGATTCAATCATATAAAAGTAATCTCTCAAAGGTAACTATCGCCGCCACTGATAAGAAATCGTGCTTCGCGGTTGGTTAAAAATAAAAGGAAGCATAAAAAGATCCAGACAACTAAAAGGGTTCTTTATTTTAAGAAAGTTATTAATGAAAATTTAGTACCTAAAGCGTTTTGGAATCCACTTGAAAATAATAACACATCAGAGTAAACAAATCAACATAAAAGCCTACCGATGACGCGTATCGTGGGTTTCCATCTGTCATAGTTGTCGTCACTTTGAATAGAAAATTAACACATTTCATCATTACCTACAATATTAAACCATTAGGTGTAAAATTAAAAAGCGTTTGTTGAAGATGTCTGTCTCCGCATGTTTTTTACTCGTAATCATCGCTTAATTTTTCAAAAAAATCGCCCATGGCGCTCGAAGATAATTTGTGGATCTGCTTGCGAACGACTAGACATATTATAATGATACAATCAATAATAATATAATCAATTATAATTTAAATGAGTAGCGTAACATTTCACAACAGTATTATAATTATATCGCTATTATTATTATTATCAAGGCGAGACACATGTTAGCTTTATCGTTTGTAACATTTTATTACAATTCCACAATCACATTGTAGAATTTCGAGTGCAAAGAACTACAAATATTTACATAAAAATGTAAAATCGAAAACAAAGCCAGTGAGAATTAAATCTCCTGTTTTATACCAAGTTAACTACATGGTGACTTTGAGGCATGTGCTATAAATAAACTGCTAAAACCGCTTGAAAGGCTTATTTATAGTACCACTTCATATTCTGATAGAACGCAAGAAGAACAGATAGCGACAAACATGCATTATTTATGTTCCTCACGACTTGTAAATACAATTAATTTCTATAAACAAAAGGGCAATTATGTCATGATCGTTGCAACTAATTTTGTGCTCCTTGTGGTAATGCATTTAACGGATCAATTTTGGGAAGTACCGGCGCCCTATTTGTTATCGTAAGCAGTGGCTAACGTGCCGTCAAAGTGCAAGAGCTAAAAATGAAGTTTCGCGCGCCGATATAAATATCAGTTAATAAATAACGCGAGTTAATTTAGTTCGGAAAATAGAATTTTAAAAACTAAAACAAGATTTGTTACATCCTAATTCGATCTGGAAAATCACAACATAAAACTAGAAGTTAACAAATGTTTGACGACTGCAAAACAATAAAAAAAATCAGGCAAAAACATTAAAAGTGGCCGACTTAAATTAATGTTCATTTAAAGACCCTGCCAGTGACGTCAATTAATTTTAAAACTTCTTTCTCGTTTTACGACCCCCACGGTAATTAATTCGTGCACCTAAATCGATAACATAAGTTACAAACATAAGATATTCCTTTAATCCCCAATTGGGATTTGAACGTTTTCGATGTGCTCATGTTTGTGTTCGCTCGCGATTACAAGAGTCTCCAAGATACAAATAATTAACGAAAATGCGAACCAGAATTTCAAGTTCAGTCAACACGAGAATCTATTACACGAGATGTCTTACTTAATTTTACATGAATGAAAGCGGTAATTGCTTATTAATGTCATTTATTTGCATTTACTTAATTCAAGTTACAGTTTTTTCATCTTCATATTTTAAATGCTCGTTTTCATTTGGCACGTTGTTAATGATCACATTTATCTTCACCTTGGCTGATTCGTGCAACTGTTCTAAGAATATTTCGTATAATTTATCAAACTTCTATTTTCATCTCTTTCGGGTATTTTTAGCTCGGCTAAAATAGAAAATCTTTTTGTGGGAAATTAAAAAATCAATGATCAAGATAAATTATGTGCATACACATGGAGTCATGGTGGAAAATATTACGTAACGCCAGCTAAACCATCCGAAATGAGAAAACATAGGCAAGTTAGGGGAAGTTAGGGGAGATGGGCCTCATCGGAAAATTAAGAACATATTAATAAGAAAACATTTGAAGTCCTGTCGGGGGGGGGGGAGACCCAAAGTCATATCACGACTGACGTTGTTAATTTCTACATTCAAATGACCGTAGCATCAAATCTATCGAGTTTTTAATGTATACTGTTTAATACTTTTTTGAAGCCCGTGAAATTATCTATAAACTATATTCTAATTCTTTTTTGTCTAAAATCAACGGCTTTCGAGTTATGGATTAAATTACGTAAATAAATGTAGAATAATTTGATATAGTACATATTTTCTTTTTTTAAGTTTTCACAAAAAAAAAATGCGAAAATATAATTATCGCAAAGGTTTGGCATCAACAGGCGATGAACTTAATATATTGGAGCATAACTTGGGACAGTTCTAGATATTGACTACCTGTATGTATTTTCAGAGTGTATGTTTTATATGTGAAAAACATAATGCTTTCGTAAATTTTTGCATATAAATTCTTATGTGACCAATTATATGCGGTCGATATATTGAATATATTATATCTATGTACATATAGATCATATTATATAATGGATGATATGTTAAATTATCAAATAGATCAAATCTATATGAATATGTTAATATGTTGAATTATCGAATATACAATACTTATATTATCAAATATATGATAAATCAGATAAATTCAATATCATTGTTCTATACGTCAATATTGATATCGAGAAATAATTTTGCGAGTACAGCTCCACCAAGTTATTCTTTGTCTACAAAAGTGTTCTTTTGAGAATAAAATCTTCCTATTTTTATTTCCGTTTAATAAAACATATTTGATAAGTACTTTTTAGGTTAAAATTCAATTTTACTAGCGCCGGACACGCCCTTGAAAGCGCTTCTAAGCTTGGTGGAGCTGTATGTTTACCGACATTCCATTTCCCCTTCAATAAATAGCAAAAAATTGCATCGGGATATTTTTCATCCGACATGTGTGCGCGCACCATCAAAGACGAACAACATTTGGTGTGACAAAACTGGCTTTGACCACAAATAAAAAGTAGGGAGCATAATAAATGCAATCACCGCAATATTAATCACAACGATAATAAAAAGCAGTGTAAACGTTGAAGGGTTGCAAATAACGAACGAATTTGTAATTTTGCACGAGCCGCTAATGGCTTCGCGTAAACGATTAAAATCAATTAGGAAAAATAATTATTTTCAATTAGCCCAACTAAAACAATTGACTTTCTTTTCTTCGTGAGTGGAATGTGACCAGCATTTCCGGTTATGTTGTGTTTATTTACTCGCTCACATTACCAATATCGATTAACCTATTTCCAGGCCTACATCAAATTCTACGAGCATTGTAATATCCAATGAAAATAAAAGTTGTTCGCTTATACAAAATTTGATGGTAAACGAAATAAACATAAGATGGATGGACTCCGCCGTCCGAAAAGAAGTCGCGCACCCTTGATGTAATCAATGTAAGTGCGATAAAATGCGGATTGGAGTGAAAAATAAATAAAAAGACGTTTCTTTATAACAGCTTCACTGATATTTATAATACACGAAAAATAAATGCAAAAAAGAAGAAAACGAGAATGATAAACGACATCCTGAGCGAGATATTCAAGGTGTAAAATTGGCAATAATAAATAGAAGCTAATGGTTTTATATGTGCTCCATTTCAAATGGTTGAAATATAACGGAAGAACGTGAAAGAATTTCACTTGGAGCGATTGGCCATTGCATTTACAGGTGATAATGACTTTAACCTTCAAACTGGTTTAAATCGTTGAAATAGTAAAGATATAAGAGAGATACATGGAATGTAAACATACAAATTATGTAAATTACGTTTTGAAATTAAAAACTTTTTAATATGTGCCGACCTACAAAATTAATTATGTAATAAATAAGTAGGTGTCTGTCTGCCTACGTAACATATTGGATTGTGCTATATCAAAGAACAATGCGAATTGGACGAACGCGGTAGCTAACATCAGTTTAGAAGAAGGAAACTTATCACGCCGAAGGCACCACGATGATGCCACGGATGAAGATTTTAATTGACAGTTTAGAATAATTGCTCATGATTGAAACACTTTAATCGGGCAGAACTGCTACCACGATCCACCGTTTGGCGTAATTAAAGAAATCCGAAATGAAGAATTAACCAATTATCTTGACCCGAAGGCGCACTCACCAGCAAACACCTACTTAGCATATAATCGATGGAAAATAACCTGTTAATCTTTACAGATATATATCAAGCAGAGCTGTCTTTGATCATTTATGCAACCTCCTTGGAGCGGTTTCAGTCGTGGTGTAGATCAACTAAAGATTCGCCATTTATCTAATTCGAGTAGATTATTCGTAGCGTACCGCGTGACGACTACGATTCAAGCACCCTGCACATACAAGCAATTTTTTTATCAGCTGAAATTTGTTATCGATTCACATTATCTGGTAAGCAAGCTTGTTTGTTTGTTTTACTAGGAACACCTGTTTGTTACTGTCGACTTATCTATTTATGTTATCAAAAGTTTGATGAGTGACTGAAAAGGTTGTAAGCATTCCTCGTTCGATGTGCGAGTTGCGGTGCCGAAATTTCGAAATTTTTAACGATCCGCCCCCTTGCATTAAAACAAATGTAGCAAAACGAAGATCGCAATAGAAAGAAGGCCAAAATAATTAAAAGATTTAAAGTTTACATTGAGTGTAAGACGGAATGTAAATGTGAAATGAGAATAGGCGACAATGGCCAAATTAACCACGCATATAAAATTTAATTTAGCAAAGCGTAACAAATTTTTTTATAAATGTTAACACGAAGATAATACAATATTTTGATTAAAATAACACGAAAACGCCACTAGTACAACAGATTCTAATTATATTCATTAATCAGTTTCAGTTTTAAATATTACCGCAGATATTTTAGCCTGCCAGTTCGCATACTCTGGATCGTTTCCAATTTGGGTTAAAAAAGCAGACTCAATCAAAAATGAATAAACATAAATTTTTGGAAATATAAACTTGTACTCACCCTGTGGTTTAATAAGTTTATTAACGATTTATCCCGCGATGTTTTGTAGCCAGCACGGAGCCGGCCTATGTTTGCACCCCATTGATATCCTGAAACAAAATTATCGTACATTAATCGATTTTATACTAAAATTAATAATATTTCGGTGCTCAGACGCTTTCTTTTTAATTTGACATTTATTCACGTTCCTAATTTACTTGGCGAGGTCAGCAACCTATCGTCACGCAGTAACTTGCTCATTTAAGTTACGTACTTCCGTATAATAGAGAAAATCAAACGACAAATTGCAATTTTTTATGGCCGTAACATTCTCAAAATAAAATTACTTACAGGATTTGCAATTTAAATTTAAAAAATTTTAATAGTTCAGAACTTTCGGCACGGTTCGGTGAGTCACAACGTTTTTTTATACTATGCCGACTTTTAAGGGTCGCCAACAAATTATAAAAAATGGCTAATAAAATGTTTTCAATTTAGAGATTGGCAAAAGATAAAAAAATCATAAAAGGTTCCGAAAAACTAGGTTAGTAGTAACCCGTGAGAAACAGCAGTAAATTCGTTTCGTAACAAAAAGCAATCCCTTTTGTTTTATATTGACCAGAATATTTGGGTTGACAAATAAATTCCATTTTCGGTCACGAAAAGTTATTAAGATTAACATATTTGGATAAATGATAGGAAAGCATCCCGCGAGCTTCGGCCGAACATCTTCGGCAGGTTTACCTGATCCTAACGAACTTTTAGTTGCAGATTCTAGTTTTCGGAAAGAAAAATCACTTTCGCTGGAGATAAAAAGTATTTTATCTGGATGATTATTTCTTCATCGGTTTTCGTTTATAATTCAAACATGAATAATCCCAAAAGATAAAATAAACGTAAAATTGCACATAAAGTTTTTAGTAGTGTACAAATATCCCATTCTGTGCGCCGTTGTTTACCTTCATCCATTAGCAATTTCGGACAGTTTTAATTACTATAACCCCTTAGAGCGTAAATTTTAGTAAAGGATAAAAATAAAACTTTTATGCAAGACTTTTAAATTTTATTGCCTCGCCTAATTTTTAATATCGCAAATAAGGAATTAACGAGAACAAAATCATTAATCAATTTAACGATTACACTTCGGTTTTAATTAAGTGTAAAAAATTAAACAATTATTTAAAATAAAATATTTATCAAGAGTGGGTACCTATAAAGTAAGCTTTGAAGATTCCGTTTTCGCAGCATTCTCTATAATATATCATCCAATATGGTCAGAAAGAACCCATTAATCTTAAAATCCTGTGCTGAACAAGCCACCAGAGAACAAAGGAAAATTTTATTCTAACCTTTCTACATAGAACATACACTGCATTTTAAAAGTTATTTTAAAAAAACTAAATTATATTTTCAAAATTTATTGATTTTCGCCAACTGTAAATATTAAATTTGCCGGAAATTGATGCACCCTTCAAATACGTCATGATTTTGCAAATTATTGATAGACGAATATAAATAATCTGTTTTCAATTGAGAATAAATGGAAAATGATGGAAGAAAAATAGCAAAAAATTAGGAACGACTCGCTCGCCAACCGACATCTTAGTAAATTAGCCAGACTATCCTACAACTTCAAGAAAATAATAAAACTCCATTCTCTCTCTAATATATTTTCCAGTTGTAAATTAATTAAGATTTTTAGTGCCTTATAATTTACTACTTTTATTTTCACATTTTTCTTCTAAATTTAGATTGCTTATAATCACAGTCTAATTTTAACTCGATTTTCTGTTGACCTAGCTGTAGCAGTGAAAAAGAGAACGAGATTTTGAATAATACAATATAGGAAATACAGAAATAGAATGGAATCTAAAATTGGTTCCTCCACGCGTCCTTCTTTGTAGCTGTACAGACGAGTAATTCGAAAATATTTCTTATGTTTCCTATTTTTTCAACGTAATCCTTAGAGTAAATCCTTTAAACCTTAAAAGGTAACAACTTTGATGCCAATGTTATACTCGAGAAACACTGCATGCTCTACTGAATTAATTGTCATGTAAAAATAATAATTTTAAATAGTATATTAGTACCTTTATGTTCTATATAATATTACCTAGGACCAGCGGGTAGACAAAAAATTATTCGGAACGGAAAAGGTAACTTTACATTATTTGTTGCTATAGCTAAGAATCTGCTTAGCGATTTGGTCATAATTATGATTACACGTCAGAGACCTGTTATTGGATACATTACCACCTGTGTATTGTCAAAGTGCAATCCCCCCCCCCCATTCCCCGCGATTTAAAGCTATATTACATCTATTACAATGGTATTTTAGCAAATAGCTATGTTCCCAAGCATTCCAAAGTACTCCAAACTTGCTCTTGAAGGCGGGAGTAACGACGATCGTATCTCCAGGGTGGATTCTAATACTTTGAAACAAATATTCTCTTTCTTAGCAATGAAATTCATAAAATGTAGGAAAGATAATTTATTTATCAACATAAAAATAATTGTCGTTCAAGATCAGTTGCAAAATAGCTGTTAATAAATTTGCGGTTATACAACTCCGCATGGAAAATTTGGTGTATAAAGTGTGAATTAACGATGACGAGATGTGCTGTTAATGAAAAAGCAAATGGTTGCAAGCTCCTTCACGTTATCTTTAATCAAGTGTGAAATGTGTTGTTTTTAAGATGTTACAAATTGTAAATTAATAATTAAATTCTGTTTAAAATAAAAATTGAAAAATTTAATGTTGCGTTTTCCTTTTTAAACGAGACGTCACTGATTAAGTTTAAGTAAGATGTGTGTAAACATTAGTTTCATCTCTTACCACTTGCTGGCCACCGTAATTGTGAATTTTTCCAAATTTTATAGTGTTGCACTAATTTTCCTTCTGTGTATCTGTCGTAAACGTGTTGCATCCAACACGATGTGTAGTTAAAATAATCTTCGAACGTAAGTAATTTGTTCATAAAATATCTAAAGCTTCTTTGTTCTCAATCTTTATCTCTAAAGATAAAGATGGCCGCCTTCTAACTTTTCTCGTTTTCAGCCGTTGACAAAAATTTATAGACGAAAATTGAAATACACTACTACAATCAACGTTTTCGATCTTCTTTCCATCGTTCAACTTCGATTGGTAATCGATCGTACGCCGATCTTCCAAACAACTCAAGGACGCTAACCTTGAAAAATACGCACAAAAATCAAACTTCGACCTCATGTCTCAATGGTCGGACGCACACTCCCACATTTGTTCACTTTGAAAATTGTTAACCCGAGAACGCTCGCACCACGGTCATTTTGCCACTAAGCTCGGTTTTTCCTCTTCCCCACCTTCTACAACGTGGTATTGTCCGAAACGTTTGAGAGTGTTCCTGAAACGTTTAGACGTGTTAATCTACTTGTGATTTCTGCGACGGAACGTGATTGTAACATTAAAATCAACTTTGGGTCGTTTTGACCGAAGTGCGAGTTTTATAAGGTAAGTAAGTGACTTAACCTTCATCCGGGCGCGCCCCTTTCCGTATCATTAGCGGGCAGGCAACGGTAATTTACCGTCTTCGGTTTTTCTTTCGTCATTCATCCAAAATCTTTAAAATCGGGATAAATACGATAAAAACATTATAATACTATTTAACCCGAGAATGCTCGCACCACGATCATTTTGCCACGCAAAGCTTAGTCTTTCCTCCTCCCAACCTTCTACAAAGCGGTATCGTCCGAAACCGCTTAGCGATTGAATCAAAATTATTATTATCAGACTGCACGCCAGACATAGCATTGTAAACATTACCACCAGTGTAGTGTCAAAGTGCAATCCCTCCCCCCCCCCACACCCCCGCGATTTAATAATATCTACGTAATCTGACAAAAATTTGTTTGATAAAATAAACCGGGGGGTCTGGGGGGTATGGAATACCCTCCAGTACCCTAGTAATAAATTCTGCTTAAAAGAGAGACTCTTATCGAGACAGATAACTGCCACTTTACACCATGAACTGAATGAGTAAAGTAGTAATTTATAAAATATTATTATTCAGAATTATTATTAGATTTTGTTTTCGGACGACGGTGACTCATCGTCTTCTCATAAACAGACCATAATATTTTTTATGGTTTGGTAAGAAAACTAAAGCTGAACCCCTTTGGATATTTTTGACCACAAAAACCGAAAATCCGAAATCTAAATCTTCTTCCACTGTTTCTTACTGATTTTGACAAGCAAAATTTGAATGGAGCTTGCATATTACATGCTACACGCAATTTTATGTGGGTTTAAAAAGTGAAGAAATTCGATTTTCACGTGCTATCTGCTGGTTTCGCATTTTGACACCGTTTTACTGGATTCCGCCAGTTCCACAAATGCTTTCCTACCTCTACGCATTGAAAGGCGTCGATATTTGTAATAAAAATACCATAAAATCTTTTACGCGTTTTTTAAAAAAAAAGGAAGATTAACCCCTTTGAATTTTTTGACCACAAAAATTGAAAATTCGAAATCTTAATAACTCTCCACTGTTTCTTATTGGTTTCGATGAGAAAATTTGAACGGAGCTGTCAGATTGCACGTAAGTACGATATTTAACATTTTTTAACCGCTACTGATTATTACTATTAGTGGCTTCAGTGATCGTGAGTCTCCAGAATTCTATAGTGCTAAAATTTAACAGGAAAAAAAGTAGTCGTTAAATGCAAAATCGGGAGAAACACAAGAAATTCATATAAGAAACATTATGGGAAGTTCTGAATAGATAACGGTCTATTTTATATTTACAAAGACATAAGCAGAAAAGAGTGAGCCAGAACCACAATTCCTCAGTCAAGAGTAAAATGACCGTGAAGAAACTGTTATTCCACTCATTTGTAAGTAGTTTCCTGAAACAGCTCATTAAATGCAATGTTATTACGCTAAATTGATAATTTTACTCAAGAGATGTCCGATTAGGTTTTGCTGGTAACCGAAGGCGGTTTATAGTCCACCTAATTTTTCCAGAGTTTCTGCTAATCCAGGAAGTACTAAAAAGTTTCAATTTCATTGTCTGTGAAGACAATGTCCATTGATACGGGATCGATCCTGATTGAAGACAAATAAAACCTTGAGGTTTTAGTATATTTCTCGCCGTCAAGCTTGGTTAACTTCAATGCAGTTCGATTTACTTTAATCCAATATGCAATATATTTTACACTTACAAATGCAACTTACGGTTTATAAAAGGCACTCTTATCTTCTCAAAATCTTCTCTTCCGTTCTCTTGCCTAATTCGATTCGCATCACTGCTCTTACACCACTCAATGTTGATCAAACTACATTTAATTCAGCGTAAATTTAATTAAGAAGGTAAGCAGGAGGTTGCGGTGACATATTACATATTTCCAATATTATGTTCATCGTGCTCAAATAAGTAACGCAGTTTTCGATTTTACAGGGAAAGAATATTTCCAAGTTCACAATCCAATGCACCAAAGTTGATTCAAATTGCACACTTTCTCAATATAAAGCATTATATTATATCGAATCGATAAGGAAAGCTTAAACTTCCAATTTTGGAAAGTCAAACGACTAAACGTGATATTAATAATGTATTTGATACAAAAAGGAATTTTTATTTGAACGTAACATTTAAAAATATTTTGACGCGAAATGTTGACGTTCATAAGCGCGGTACATGCATAAAACATCGCCAATATGCATGTTAGCTCAATCATGGTTGAACCGGTAATCGGATTGAATTTTTTCAAACCGCATTGAACTTATATAATATGCAAAAGTTCAACCACACTCGTAAATAAATTAAGCAAACTTTGTTAAAGTTATAAAAGAGGGCCGCCGATACAGCAGAAATTCCTTTATCGCAAGTGCCTCTAAATTTTAACATTTAAAAAAATGTGCAAAGAATAATAGTAGATAATTTTGCGTAACAAAAATGTATCATTTTGATTATAATTCGAGATATAAATCAATCATAATGGGGTACCGTAAACAGTATTGTTATTGATCAATAACCACGGTCGTGCTCCACTCCGGAGCGCTATCAAGAGTAAACGGCAAAGGTGAATTTACTGCAACGAAATCAACTAAATAAAAAAAAATTTCATCTTATCCGATGCTCACCACCGTTTAATGTGTCCATTTCGTCTAAAATGTAGACAATTCCATTTTTATTAGGCTTTTTTATTAACGCATGCCCACTGGACCCGAACCGCTAGAGCCTTGATTCTTTTCATTGGGATGAATTTTCAGGGGTTGATGTTGCACAAAACTGCAACACACGTGCGTCAATTATCCCAGTTATCGTTCGTTGAAATATCCATTTGCATAACTCAACGAGATAACATTGGAAATTCCGTATTTATACAAAAATGGAACACAAATAATTGATTATCGTCCAAAACAGAGAACAATGTTCATGGAAGCCCATACTGCCATAATAAATAATAATTTTACAAATAACACACTAATTATTATTACAATGTTAAAGGCTCAAATTAAAGAGAATTTGAATGAAATTTAATTACCATAATCGGAATTACACAAAAGGTTTCCTCAAACCAAATTTACTATGATATGTTTGCTTATCATCAAGATCAAAAGCCGGCTAAAATGTACCCACGATTAAAGTTTCTCTGTTCTAATTATTTCAAACCCATTTTATTTGGAATGCATTTAATCACTCACACTTGTGTTGCTGAAGTATTTACGTTTAATTTATACAATCACCAGAATTTATAATGAATAATGAACGTCCCTCTTAGGCATTACGGCTTTTGTGCCGCACAATTGGATATCGAGCTGTGGCTTAGGAAATTAGGTTAATAAATTTGAAATAAATCTCTACATAAATTTTTTTCAAAGTGGCTTTTAAAGTTTAATGAAATACACGATCGAAAAAATTACTTTACCACAAAAGCCGCGATTTCGCTCGAGTGAAAATAACATCCCACGGTGTTTGTCCAACTTCTCTACAAAGCTACAACTTTTGGCCATTCCAACATCCCTCTGTCAAGGCTCCCAAAATTTGTTATCAAGAATTGATTACTACTTGCAGTGGAGGACTTCACACGAAGGCTGGTACAATAAATGCAATTTAGGGGAGAAATCTGATAATCCATGGTTAGCCGGTGAACATTAAACCTGAAACTGACATACCCTTGTATATAATTCACAGGATGTCATGTGTCATGTATCATTATCTGTCAAAAATTTTCATATTCACTTGATCATACTTGATCATTTGCAACGATTGATCTAATAAAATTGGCCGATTGCATTATCGTACTAATTTTAGTTTTAATCTCTGCCGAAGAAAACGTTTTCGTAGTAAAATTGTGTTAAAAAAGCAAGCAGAATTAATGGCGGCTACTGACAGGTGATGCCCTTTCAAAACAGAATAAAGGAACTGTCAGTCAATTTCATCCACGATTTGAACTTTTTCCTATGCACTATATTGGAAAGAGGGCACTTTTCTAAGCATACTACAACAAAAATTTTGTAGGATTAAGCATTGTGTTTGTCAAAATACAGACCCGGAAGGCGCCGAAAACGTCTAATTAAAAACACTCTAGTAGAATAACAGAACTCGCGAAAGGTGGAACTAGAAGACACAGAGCTCGTCCGGGTGTCGATCGCATCTGACAGCGAATAGTAAGAGTAGTTGAAAGCACACGTACCGTCAACAGAATACAGAAAGAGTTCCCGTGGCGCGACCCGTAGCATTGCTATGTCGCAATTGACAAGTTCCTGCTTTTTCAAATTTTAAAATGCCGTTTTTCATACCCCCCAGACCCTCCGGTCTCAGTCACCTAAATGGGAATTGCAATATGTCAATACATATTGGAGAGTATAAAGTACCTTTCAGTATCCGACTAATCGTATGAAGTTACTGTAGAGATATATGAATGTATGCAGTGGAGGATAATCGCACAGGCGCAAGAAGCGCGCTTGAAGCCTCCAAATTTTGGGGGGCCTCAAAATTTGTTCATTTGTAGTATATTAAAACTTTAAATTTAAAATTTTCTACATTATGAGTGAAAACTATTAACGCAATTCTTTGAGTAATTTACATTTAACAGATTTATTTCTCGTGGTTATCGAAAATGACTTAGTACAATATTATTAAATTATGATAATTTAATTGATAAATTTTCAAAACTAAAAACCCTAAAAGATTTTATGATGAATCCTAGATTTGCCGTGATTGCGTTTGTCAAATCCGACCCTCCGCACCCTCCATTCTGGGCCGTTTTGACAAACTCTGTACTCACTAAAAAATATCACCCTAGATCGGTCCTACTCGGCAAACTTTGCTACTAGGAAGGGGGTGGATCTCCCTCGATGTGCACTCGACTCTGTGATATTTCTGATTTTATAATTAATTAGCAATTAATTGCCATAACTACTAAATACAGATGTTATGTAATTTTAATGCCAAATGTAGGTGATTTTATGTTTTATGAATTTGTTAGAATTAGATCAACATTAATTTTGAAGAATAAAGCAGTTATTGCTAACTCTAATAAGTAAAGGTATACAATTTGACCTAGTGGTTGAACCCTATTTTAGTAAACTACGAATCGCTTCAGGAAAGAACCGAGACCGCCGGAGTTTATTACTAAAAACCGGGGGGGGGGGAGTAAGCGAATAAAGCTATATAGCAATAAAATAATGCCAGAAGAACAGCTTCAAATATTTCTTTGGGTCTTCAACTGGGGCTTTCGACAGCTAAAAACTTTTCCAAGATCCGGAAGCAAGTTAAGTGGATCTTGGTCCGTAAAGAGCAACCTTAGCCCGGACACGCTAAATCCACCATAGTGGAAGAAATAATTACGTTTGATGTTTTGGAGATACTTGGTTAAGAAACTTGAGAAAAGGCAGCATTCCCCCTAACAGCAAGAAAGATGCAGAGAACTGGTGCAGGAGTGGGTACTGGGCCTGACATTAAAGAAATGTACGAGAGTATCAAGTTAGTAAGATTAACAATGTTCAAATCAGAGATTGCTTACTTTGTAGGAAGAGAATATCAAATATAGTGTTCAGATGATCAGGCCTTCACGTGCACAAGCAGCATTTGTGCACTTCGTTATCTTAAATGAATTGCCAATATGGGTAGATGCGATAGCGGTGGACCAAAACAGAAGTAAGACATCCAGAGTTCAAATTAAGGCGCTTTTGCAAGCATTTCACTGTTTCAGAGAGTGCAGTACGAGGTGTAGATAAATAAACTACATGAAAAAATTATTACCTATATAAATTTGGATGAAATGCTGTTCTCTTATAAAAAAAAACGAACCTTACAGTACTCGTATATGATGTGTAACATCTGACATATCACCTTAGTAGTAAGCAACATTATTATTTGAAATAATAATTATAAATCATTTAAAATCGCGAAATAGGTGGAACGGCATTACGTTACCCCAATCTGTAACAGATAATACGAATTAAAACAATATTATTAGATGAACCCCCACAGCGTATTGCGATATGTGCTTGCAACATAATTACATCATTCGGTGATCGCGAGTTCGAACCCCACGTCGGACAACGTTTTTATAATGGCATTTTATAATACAAATGATGTCTATGTATTCCGATAAAATAATTTTAGCGCTCATTAGTCAAATCAAATAACGCGCGCTTTTCTCTGGTTTCCTGTTACACATTTCCGTCCCATTTCACGAAATTACCCCCATAAGCGAGTGGAAAGATGTTACACATCAAAAAACGAAGCACAATTTCCTATTTTCGGATCAAGTGCTGAATATGAGAGGGTACAAAAAAACAACCACCACTTTTCTACACCTGTAGAAAAGTCAGGTGCCTGCCTAAATGACTACCCCGTCGAATGTCAGAAGTAATACCAAACGTTGAATCCCCATATCCACGTAGTGAAGGAGAAGAAGAGTCGGTGCTCCTAAGAGATTTCCTCTTCCTGGTCAATTTAAAAAAAATTTATTTTAAAATTATACCCCATATTCACGTCAATTTAGGCAGTGTTTAAACCCTAGCTGTCCCAATAAAAGTTCCGCCCCTGACGGAGTTGTTTTAGGTTCTAAAACATGTTCGTAATTGATTTTCAATAAATTGTAGTAAAACGTTTATTTAGTAAACAAATAAAATATAATTGATAAACAAGAAACGCGAGAGCATTTATTTTTCGCGAAAAATTCAACAATTCAGAATGATTTACCCGAGAGCCGAGCAGGGCTCTCCGAAGAGTTTGTTCTGAAATAATTTTTCTTCCTTATTACAGAGATAAATTATTTTATTTTTGAGTAATGTGGGTTCTGAAACGGTAGTTACATCCCAATCAGTTAATAGTACAATTTTAACGAGTTGGATGTTGGATGACACTTTTTCCATTAATAAAAATGCAAATATAATGCAATTGCATACAAAGTATGAAACTCGGAACAAAATTAACTTTAGAGCGTGTTTACGATTTCAGTTAATCAACAACGTTAATAATTTATTAGGGTCAGCTAAACAACAACAATTTTAATAAAACTTCATGTTATTAAAACTTTAATAAAGCGAATATTTGTTTTATGGAGTGACGGTTTGCCTTCGAGGCGGCAAAGTTGCGCGCCCTCCCTGTTAAAAATCAAAACGCAAAAGTGTATTGTAAAATAATTGGATGTCCATTGTAAATTATTAGATTTAATAATAATTCGGTCAGATGATAATAATAATGTTAATAACGCGACGAATGGAAAATTGCTACATTAAAATCCAACAATCGCTAAAACTAATTTGAAACCCACGGTTCTTTCGTTGAATCCTGAAATGGAAATCGTTAACTCACTTAGTGAGAAGATTCGCGTTGCGATTCTGAAACTTGTTCTTGTGTAACTATTACCTACTTTAGGTGAAATATTTCAGTTATATTCAGATTTAGTCGGATAAAATTAGATTCAGATTATACACGGCGGCGAATGGATAAGATCTGCGAAAGGTTTCTCACAGATATAGTGCGATTTTCGAACACCTGTTTGTGAGATGAGGTCCATTGTTCGTGATGGCCGTGGTTTTGCTAAATATAACGAAAATAAAGTTTTTAGTATGTCATAACCAACTCGGGTTTATTGCAAATATGAAAAGCACTGAAAAATAGTAAATACAAGTTTAAATATAAACATAAGAGGAAAATGTAAATATATTTCTGTGCCATGCCATTCAAATAGTTTGTATGTCCAAAAATAAAAGTACGGCTTGGTAAAACATTTGTTCAAAGTGGGTCAACTTGCAAATATTCAAATTAAGTTAATATGTCCATAAATTATTATGTAGGATACTTTAGCAAGTCTCGTTGAAATTTTAATTTGATAGAATAAAACAAAACGAAACTCGAGATTGACGATCCCGGTTACGGGTGCGAGACACATTTTGCAGTCGTTCAAAATTATCAAATTTTTTTATCGTCAACTTATTTATTATTAGTCTGCATAGTTTTCCAATATGAAACTTGTTGAATGGCCATTATGGGGCATAAATTCGTTTCCAAAATCGAATCGCATTAGATAGGTCGAAAAAATATAAAAAAACTCAAATATCAACAAAGTAGATGTGATTAAAGTTCCCTGATGTTTTCGTGAGGGATAGTAAATTTAAGGGGGATGGACTTGGGGTTGTATCGATCTCACGTACTGCACTGTACGAGAGTTCTCTGTTAAGATTGATTTAACAAGGTGAATTTAAATGATTTCACTTGTTAACCGACTATTAAATCACCTTTCTACTAAACAACTAAACGATACATTTTAAATCTTCTTTCCATTTAATTTATTACCTCTACGTCGCTATAAATAAAACAAACAAAAATATTAATGAACTTGAAAATTAAACATACATAAATCATAAGTTGCTATTATAAAAAGTAAACAGAATTATCATCGGAAAGATTAAATCAGTAGCGATATAAAATATTCAGAAAACAAAATTATTAATCCATCTATTGCGAGTTATCAAGAGTTAAGCAATGTCCGCAACGGAATTGTCGCAAACCCGTTCTGCCGCTAATTAACATTTACAACTGATGTAGTGCCAAATAGACACATACGAAATTAAACCGGAACAGTGATTATCTACCAGAAGAATGGAAATCGCGTATTTAATCTTTATTTCTTAATCGTCACGAAATTAGCAGTTTCGTGAGGTTCATAACAAAATTAAAACTTGTTTGGTTCATAAAAATACAATTTAATTCAAATCTGATGTTTTTAAACCTAAAAACTCGTATTTGGAAAACACGTTTTCTTGATTAAAAAGCTTGAAAAGATATAAAGAATAAATGTTCCGTTTTTGTGTTCTATAGGTAGAAAATTTTAATTAATTTCGTCTACTACGTTGCCTTATTGGTTTTACGAATTGGTAGGCTATAGCGGCAGTAAAAATTAATTCTTCTCTGCAAACAGTCAAAATTTGGATAAACAAGAAAACACCAATTCTCGGTGAAAGGAAAAATCAAATTCTTATTAACATGAATTTTCAGTTCTTAAGCCTGTTAAAATTTCTAAAACTCCCAAACTGCCAACTACACCTGATCAACAAACTTAGTTTGTTAACTTCTCCCTTGTTATGTTCAGTTGGGGGTAGTAGGATGGATTACTAAATTTCAACATAAATTTTCACAGTTTTAGAAAACTACGATATGTAAAGCTTAGTGTCACTTGTATAATTATACGGGAAATGTATTTTCATAACTTCATTATGTTATTAGCATGCTTTCCTCGATAGGAAAACAAAAATTTCATTTAATTTTTTGGCCCTGTTGTATATCTTTGGAACCATCCCATATTGCAAATAATGGAAAGCCGGCAGATCACGAAACCTAAACGTGCCAATTAAGACAAGGCCACGTATGATATTAGGTGCCCAAAAGATCGAGAAAGAAAGAAAATAACCGCAAAATAGTGGTTCGAACAAATTTGCAGAGAATCGAAGGACAATCTCGAAACCTTGTTATCTTTATATGTCTATTTTTGTAGTTTTAACTCGATTTCAATTATTTACCATCGACCGCTGACCTTGTCTCCGTCTTATCTTATCAGCTCGTTAGAAAATTGATTAACTTCCTCACTAAATTAATTTGTTGTTATTAATAAAAGAAACATTTTTATCCACCTAGCTGCCCAACAACCAAACATGCTTTAAATGTACTCAGTAAATTAAAGATCAAATGCTTAATATTTAATTTGAGATTTAAATTAATTCAAAATTTAACATTTTTTAACATAAAATTTATCTGGTCTACCCTGCAGTCTAACCTGAATTAATAAAATTAATTTTGTTTTGTTCCAGTTACGAGTAAATTAAATATTTTTTTACTTATTCATGTAGATTAATTCATTGGCCAAACTTTAGTTACTAAATTTACACTACTTCTTGTTAATCACGACCATATTCGCGTTTAATGTGTTCGCTATTATGATTGAAATATGTATTTTTTACGATCGCGTTAAAAGCTTTATTGCTTAAAATTTAGTTTTAATTAAACATGTTCCAGAAAATACTACATTCAGAAATACGTAATTTGAAACTGAACATATAAAAATAAATTTAGATACAAAATTTATGCATTTGTTTATGGTTTATGCATTTTCTAGATCCGCTATTTCCGCAGCTGCGGCTGCCCTAAATGAGACTATTACAAATGTTTTTGTATGGAAATTGTGGCGAATTGTTGATTTTCGTACAAAAACAATTATTATTATTATTGAAATTTCGGCAGCCGCAGCCGCAACGTAAACAAATTTTCTAAAGCCTTTAAAATGTCGAAAATATGTAGGTATATGATTCGGTGGACGAGGAAGGTACCGTGCGGGGAAAGCAAGGGATCACCTGACATATCTAATTTACTTGGCTCTTTCAGTTTATAGTTAAAAGTGAACGGTTACCTGTCATAAGAATTTTTCTTTAAAACACAATCAAAATTATACTGTGAAGTATTCCGTACCTCCCTGTTTCAGAGACTGAAGTTATGCCACCTGAGTTGCTAGTAATTATATATAGCAGAAAGTCTGTGTTTCTTTCCGTGGGTGTGCATCTGGGAGGTATACAATTTGGCAATACAAATGGCGCAAAAACTACTGGTTTACGTGAAATCCGAACCACGGACTCGAAGAACGCGCCGACACCTTAGTGATCGTATAGGAAGATGACGCAAAGATAAAACTTATGGGAACAAATACTTCTATTTATAAATGCTCTTCGTGGGCGGAGCTATCAATTGCAAACAGCCAATAGAGTATTCGCATTACATTTTTACGATTTTTGGCCCTTTTAATTCTATTGCCACGGTTTTATGTCCGTTTTCCCACTTTTTTAGAGAACACTGTCCTTGAGGTTGAAAAATACATTAAACTGAGTAGTAAGTTAATTTGTGTTCATATAACTAGTTTTTATACTTATGTTGTTTCCGGCCATATTGCTACTGTAAATTATGTTCCAAATGATGAGTCAAGTTTAAAAATTATTACCAAGTGTAGCCTATTCATTTAATTTTAATAAAAACGCAAATCTACATCGCGAGGCCGCAGGCCGTACTAAATATACTGACCATATTGGTCAACAGGTTTCTGGACTCCTCTAGGCCCTCCTACTTAAAAAAGTTTCAGACAACGTCCTTCTTTGGTATCGCAGGCAAAATTTTTTTGCGACCTCGCTGGGTCTAGGACAACGTTCATTGCCTGTCAGTCACCTCTATCCTCGCCAATACTAAGTCTTAAATTAAACGGATACCCACGGATTGGAGCGTTGTCCAAGTTTTTAGGTAATTAACGTAAAAATCACAATGCTAAAAATAGGAATAAAATATAAAAACATACAATAAATCATAATATTTGAATAAATACTTTGGGTAAGGTTAAGGTATTACGAGAACTATTAATACACATACGTATCATCAATCCCAAGGTATTCGCGTGACCGAAGTAATTTATGCTCGCTCAAGCCGGTGTTATTAATTTCTTTACTAGTTTCTTCAATTTAATAAATTGTGTTTAGTGTTCACGGATTTGTTTATCCAACAAACATCAACACAACTTCCAAAAAGTTTTTTTCAAAATTGACTCCACCCCTTCCTTCTAACTTGATGAAGTGAGGCGCGCGCCCGAGCGCCTTTTAACACAGAATAGCGAGCAATGTTGCGGTTTGGGTCAGATAATCTTTGTTCGCTATTTAATTTTCGAATACATTTCAATGATAATAAAATAAACAATAATAGCAGAAAGCTAATTTAAGTCATTGGAAAACAAAGAAAATTCTAGAAACCGATAAATTAAATTCCTGTTTTGTAGGTGATTAAAAAAGAAGTTAGCATATTCTTTAGATATTTCATGTATTTAATAGATTAATTTAAAAATTAAGTCAATGCGCGACGATCTTTAATGTATTTTTTTTATTTTATAGCCTCCAACTCATAAAGTTTGCTGTGCGGGGAATCATAAAACTCAATTTGTATAACTCGAAGGTTATATTATGTAAAAAAATTTCTCATTAAAAATTTTTGATAGTCGAAGGCATAAGCATCGTATTGGTAGGATTTTATTTTGGTCTTATTATACCCACCTATAAAATAATTTTCCACTTCAAACAACAATTTGCTTTTTATTTTGTAATATTTATATTTGTTATCGATTTGCTTAAATTTTTAGTCGATAACACACATTTGGAGTTTTCTGTGTAATAATAATTCAATTTATAAGGCAACTCTTGCTTCATCGCAAAATAAATAAATTAGCAATTTTCAAGGCACTTGCTTATTAAAACTCTAACTAGTCGATTTTATCTTGGCGTAAAATTGCAAAATAATTCTTGTTTTTCAAGTTTTATTTTGAAACAAGCTTTTTAAACAAATAAGCACGTGCTTACTTGCTTTATGCTGACATAAATTATTTCCATCGAGTTTTCTCGACCGTTTTCCATCGTCTCTATTTAAACTTGACAAAAGAACAAAGCGTTGTAAAATTTAACGACCAAAACTATCGATGTAACAACGTAAACAAGGTAACTGCACAACGCCATTCATTAAAAATAATTTAACGAAACTGATAAATACGAGGGGCGTGCGATAAGATCCGGGCGATAGGTAGCAGTGCTAATTGATTTAGGGCATTTCAAACTTCGCAATTTGAACAGTTCCTTCTTTCACACTTGACGAAACACTAATATATCACGCCTGCGAAAAAACGGTAACTTTACAAAAAAAAAACTCGGAAAGATAGATAACAAAGCGTTAGCAGTTCGTAAACTGGAGGAACAGCTGACTCTCCCTAAACGAGAGAAAATCTGGAGAGAACGTCTCAAAGTAATAACCCTTGCACGAAATTCAAGAAAGTGGGCATTTACTGATGTAGCTTTTGTTCAAAAACATCCGAAACAATTTAATTGTATTTCCTTTAAAACTTTTGTCCTTAATCATTTTACGACTTAAATTAAGAAATTAATGGCACTTACGAATTCTTTCAACGATCGAGTTCACTTAAGACGTTTGTTAGTTTAATGAATCAGCCCGATCTATTTCCACATTTTGGGTTTCGTGAAATACGAATTTCGCTATTAATAGAGCTTCTAAATTTAAAACCGAGTCAACGATCCTTAAATCGTTATCACTTTTTCCAATAAAATTATTTTTTAACAATCAAAATACCGTACTTAATATTGGAATTCGATTAAAATTTTATTATCTGATCTACAACGCTCGCTCTATTATCATTTTATTATTTTGTAGTAGTTGTCGTGTCAATTCGGTGTTATCGAAAAGTAAAGCATGAGCTTGACCTGATCGATGGTAAAAGTTATAAATTCACAGATAAAAAATTTAATAGATTACGGGGTGCGATCGAGCGACTTTCGATCTTTGAATTTCGGCTAGCCAAACACTAATAAAAAATAACTTAAAAAAGTTAGAATTTTTTAAGTATTATTGTGGTATTAGTTGTAAATAAAAATAAAAAACAAAAAAAAACCTGTAACATAATATAAAGACCTCTATTTCACGATTATTATTGGTCCTCGGTCATGTATAACAGTAAAAATAACAAGTGAGAGCAAATATGCCAAACAAAATTGAAAAAAATGTTTACAAAATTAGAAGATCAAAAATTAACCAAACTTTAAATGTTGCGCTTACCAAATAACCAAACTAAAACGATGCCATGTGTCTAAATGAAATTTTAGGTAAAGTAAAAGAAATATGAATTCTAAATCACCATACAATGGGGTTGAAGTAGAGACATATATTTTTTAAGTATTATTGTGGTAACACTGCTAGACGTTGAAATTTAACAGGTGCAAAATAATTTGACCGATAGCAAAATCCCAATTATTCAAGAGCAGACTCATCAAAACCTATGTCTCATACTTGACCTTCGCCAACGTGACGAGTCGAATTTAGAACATCAGGGACGAAAAAATAAAATGGTAATTTTCGCCGTAGTATTAAAAATTTAAAATCTTGGAATTTTAAAATCAAAACTCCTTAGATTTTAATAAAGAAGTTTCGCGAACCACTCAAGTGCAAAAAAATTACGACGAAGGATAATTTTCGCTTACAAATTAGTACAGGAAATTTTAAAATGAGAAACTTTAAAGAAAAGCTTGGTGTGTTTAAATCAAATCGATTTTCTTTCAGAAAATTTAATAAAGAAATAACTTACGGTCAAACAACAAAAATTGATTGAGATTCTTCAAACGCTCGCCAGCTTACCTGTAACAAAAAACAGTAATTAATTATCGATTCTATTTTCCAGAGTTTATAATTAATAAAAAAAAGGTAAATGAAAGTGTGCAAATTAATGTAGACCTTGAAGAGGTTTACAGTTAATAATCAATTGATTAAGTATCAACATTTTAATCGGCACGCACCATAAAAGATTGCACAGTGAGTAATGAATTTAACGACTTAATTGTTGCTTTACCTTGACCTTCATTGTTGATCCGATTTCTTTATCGTATATCAAGTTAATAACCACGATAACAACAATTTCCCGCCGTAATAACTCAGCGTATGTTAAATTTTTCGTGTTTACTAATATTTTTCGCTTCCTTTCGTATGGATCCTGCACGAAAGACGCAAACTACTCTAAAAAAAGGCAAATTCAAATTCATCAACAAACCAATAAACGAATTTAAATTTATTCCTTATCTTAATTCCAATATAACAATGTTAAATCTTAAAAAATTACATTGTAATGCTGTGCTAGAATTTTATAATTTTCATGATCTGTATTAATTCCGTACTTTGGCATTTTATTAATTGCTTAATTAATTCTCGAGTCCCGACTTCAGTTGTCGTCGCTTTTACTTTATACTCTTCCATTTCAAAAAAATGTTCTATTTCAATTCGCTCTCGCAATTCGGAGTTTGCTAATTCGCAAAACATAGGATCGATCTTCTCTAAACTACAATCACATCCAACTTTAACAACTGACAAAGCGGAATTGACCTATCTAAACATGTCGGTCTCATCAAACAATGCTAGCTAACCTAGCCCGCCGTATAATACAACAATTTTCAAATTTGCTAGTTACATATTTACAATTTGGTAATTGGAAATGTTAAATACTATTATAAAAAATAATATAGTATTCGAAAATACTGTAAATATTCACCTGGGATTTGCAGTTCCTTTGGCGATTTATATTAAGTCACGAAGGCACCGAAAAACAAACTTGAGAAAATTTATCAGAAATTTAAATAATATATCAGAACTATTAATTTTATAAAACGACTTGAAAGAACAATTTTAATTACAATAAATTGCTACTCTCCCTGTATACGTGGAGTATTAGCTAAATATATTATGAGAACTAAGTTAATTTTTATTAGACGGTTTAATCAAATTATGGAAACGATTACGTAGTAATGAGGTAGAAGAAATTGAATAAAAGAGAAATCTCGATAATCGATGTAATTGCGTATATTTTCGGTGCACGCGTACTTGGCACTCTGTTTTCAATTTTAACAGTTATGTGGCACAAAAATTCATATAATTAACACTTTCGTTTGATCCAAACGATAAAATTGTAAAACTAAAAACCCTAATGCTGGTAAGGGTCATTGGCCGTATTTGAAATAGTGCGCTGAAAAATCAATACCGTGACATATAAATAGGCTTAAGATTACGCCCCCATAAACACGTAATGATTCTTCTTCGGGGCGATTAATACAGATATGCCTTTCTGCAGCATCAGACAATAACCGATACTTTCCACTAATAAATAAACAATTTTTTTTAGAATTACTATAAATAATTGCTAATTAAATCCTTAAAATTCGATCGGCAAAAAAAAATTATTATAATCAAGATAGATAAATAACCACAAAGTATAGTTATAAAATTAACACTGACCTACAAAACTATAAATAAAGCAATGTAAACAATATAAATGTAAGTATGTTGCTTTAAAATTTAAATAAACACGAACGGTAATTTCGAAATATTTATTTATCAAATCTAAACCCAAAATAATTTTATGGGTAAAAATATACTCATTTTTTTAACCCTTTACAAAAGCATTAAACCTATCATCCTTAAAATGTTGGTATTAACCCATTTGAAAATTTCAAAGCTGCAGTAGCGGTCATGGTAATTGCATCGCAAATTATGTTACCATGACCGCTACTGTATATACATATCGTATCAGATCGTAATCGTAATAGTCACAAATGAAGTGGAGAACCCTGCGGAGGTAAAATAAGATATTCGGTTCGAAAAAGTGATTGCGTTATTTTGACCTAAAAAAAGTTAACTACCTTTCCAAAATTACTATTCATCGAACAAATCTAATGCGAATTTCCGGTTGTGACGTCAATATTTATCCTGTTTGTGATAGCAAATAAATTAAACGATTCTTGAAAGTATCTATACCAGCTCTTTTGCGATTGAAAATTAAAATTTATTCAATCGTAAGTTAAATCAGAAGTAAATCATCGGTAATCTCAAACGCATCATTCATCCTGGTTTCAATTGATTGAAACAAATCAACGATCCACAAGCGATGTATCTAAATGAACCTCGATATTCACGATAAGCTTTCAGCAAAATTAATAAGCAAAAAAACTATTGGGTTTTATAATACACAAGCAAATCAAATCAATAGTTTTTAGCTACGAAACTTGACGCTTTTACGATTTTATTTATGTCATAACTATCGGTTAAAAATTGCAGCAATTAATAATCCTGCTCTGAAATGTCAAGAATGTTTTGTTGTGAAGGCGGTGGACTTATTATTTTCATTAACCTTACCTGAAGCAACGAAAACAACCCGGCGCGTAAAAAACGCGAAGATACACTAAATTTAAGTGCGTACAATGGCACAAACATAAGTGACGTACCTTCGCAGTGGCCAATGAGCGACTGTCACCCCTTAACTTTTTTTTTAAAGCTGCAAATTAATTTTGTTTCCTGATTTATTTAATCTTCCCTTTTCTTATTTAATCTGTAACATGGAAGCGTGATAATTTGTATTATTTTATTCCCTATGATTCACATTGTGACGTCAGATGCCACAATAGTCACTCTTAATGATGTTTTTAAATCTATCAATATTCGGTTGGCCAGATCTTCAATTTTGTAATCAACTGTGGGATAATTTGTATTATATGTCGGTTTGGCTTACGTACTGGACTTAGAAAAATTTAGGTTTATCTTTAAATTTCTGAATTCCTGACTATAATTATTATAAGTTTTAATAGTGAATTATCGCAACCGGTGGTTGTTCGGAATTCGGAGCAGTACTTTTGCAGCATCCAATCTTTAGCTTATGATCTTAACTTTTTGCCACAAAACTACGCAATGGGGGGGGGGGGGAGGTTTAATCCCGTGAATTAAAAATTCAAGAACTTGGACGGTATTCCATTACCACCCCCCTCACCTTCAGGTCCACCGAACGTACACATACTCGTAATAGCAGCGTAAGCCTAGTTCAAAATTTTAACATCGAATATATCACGACACATTTAATGTCATTTATGTGTCTAGGGACACCTGCTTAGTTTTTAAAAATTTACTAAAATTCGTTGAACTTAAGTTTAATTGAGCTCGGTTCAAGCTGTTATTGCAAAACCGGCTCGCATGTTCTTAATTTTGCAGTCAAGAAATTAAAAAAAAGCTACGCATTAAATCATTTTATTTAACAATTTTCATGTACTCTTCCTGGTGGATTAGGTTACCTTTAGTTAAATTTACAATATCGGAACATGAACTTAGATAATTATATCCATGTTTTGTTGCGCAATCATTGCGCCACTACGTTCATCGACGAAATAACCCCTCCCCCCAAGGATTTTTACAGCGAAACTGGAGTTCTACCACACACACATATCGAGAAACTTCGAACCATACATATGGCTTACCTGGGGCCATAACCTGTTAATTTAAATAATTTTAATTATATAACATTGTATTATCACAAAGAGCCAAGTGTGTCCGTCATTTCTTCCATAACGCACCTACGATTGATAACAATCTAAATCAGCGGTTCCTAATTAGTTTTAGCCGCGGAACCCTTGGGCGATGTAAAAAATTTGGCGGAACCCCAAGACGATTTGTTTACTGCATACAAGGTTGTGTACGCACAACCCCCGTGACCAAGTAAATACAAATATAAAAATTATTTATTAAAGAATTATAAATTATTACAATTATTATTAGTGAGAAGTATGACATTTTGTTTTCTTCTAATAAATTCTTTTAATATTTGGTTTGATTTCTGAAAGCTGGATTCTTTAAATTTACTTTCCAATTGAAAATCGCACCTAATTTCAATTGGATTTTCGAAATCTACAGCAGAAAATTCGACTGGACGTTAGCATTCCATGAATGGATTGCCATCGGATGGAATAAAAAAAAGTTAAAAATATATTTTAAGCGGCAAAATTTATTTTTACGCCATTTTTAAATTCTTTTTGACGGAACCCTTGGATTTTTTTGTGGAACCCCAAGGGTTCCTCGAAACCCTATTTGGGAACCGCTGATCTAACGGATAGCAAGGTTACGAGCGTTTGGTGGGTTAGTGCGGCCTTCAGGCCGCACAACCAGGGCAATCAAGTTCGGTCAAATTATTTGAGGTTTGGTTTCAAATTTTGTTGTAAATTGTACATACCACAACAAAATTTATTACTTTATTATAAAAAATAAATTCGAACACCAAATTGAAATGATAAATCATAGAATGTTAAGCTTGAATTGTTAAACCTTCGTATTACGCGACGTTCTAATAACACGGTTTCGTATAACGCGAGAGGTTTCGATATAACGCGGTTTTGTATAACAACATCCTTTTGCCATAATCCTAATCCTGAAATATATCAACTGGAATTATGGATGTTGGGGAAATATCCTTCAAAAAATCTGATTTATAATTTATTTATTTCTGAGATTCACTTAACGCGGTACGTATTAATCGCGTTGTAGACGTAATAATAGGACGACGTAGTGGTAAATCAAAAGAAAGAAAAATACACGGAAAATGTCATTCTGTTACTGTCGTTTTTCATTGGTCTATCGATTTATCTGTTTGGAGTTTTATATTCTATAATATATAAATCTATGGGGTGCGTAAAAAACAAAATTGTAGTTGTAAAATAAGTATTATCGGGGATTGCTGGGTCAAAAACCACCGATGTAGCTAATTGCCGTTTTAATCGATAACGCGAATTCGTGTGCTAATCCTTGTATTTAGAATAGTAGGTAAACTTTGATATATTTTTACATATTGCCGTCGGTTACCTTACTATAAATTGGATTTGTTCAATAAAATGTGGAAAAGTTTCATATGTGGTGTTTGATAAAAGAATCACGTCCGACGTTCTTTGATGTTGTCAAAACGGAAAGTTTTGACGGTGTAACTGTATTTAAAATTACCCCGAAATAAATTTGAATATGGTGTATTTCAAAATGACATGATTTTACATAAAGTGTGTCAGTTGGTAGTTATCAATTATAATTCCTCACTGAGTTAGCGATTTCCTGCTTTGTACCGTCTGCCCGGCTACGAACCGTGCTATTGATTCTATGGTAATGAAGTTGATTCCTAAATTACAGTTGTATAGTATTTGCCGTCCATAATCAACCGTTAACAGTAAATATTTTTATTCCCGTCTAAAATTTAAATCAAAAGTTCATTACACGTTTGCGAATCTCCCGATTTGTGCGGTGTAATTAAATAAAGTGCAAATGTACTTGAGTAGAAAAAAACGTGCGCTCCGTAGTCAGCCAGCGTAAAATAACACACCAGGTGTAACTTGCGTTGTTTTTGAAAGAAAAAAAAACTGTAAAATTAAGACGGAACTCACAATTGAAAATTTAGTAATCAAATACCACGCAATAAAAATATTTGGATAATAAAATCTCACAATTTTTACTTTATTTACATAGGATGAAACATTTCTAAGCCCAAACACGATAAAATAAAATTTACATTTATAGATCTATTTGCAATTTGCATTTTAAGCCGGATCTTCCGTAGGAAACTTATTTATAGTCGCTTTAGAAAAACAAAACCAAAATATAAATCGCTCACCTGTTTGCCAATAATACATAAAAATTTCTAATAGCAATTGAAGGAAAATGCGAAAGAAAATTGATGGCATCTGCAGAGGGAAATTGTTAAAACGCACACGTTTAATTTTTGACTGCAAAAATGAGCGGATAAAAAAGGCGTGACGTAACAAATTTAAAAAGTGAAAAACATGGTCGGGCTAAAAGTTTTTAGTTATGGATTTAATGGCTGCGAGCGCAGCTTCTTCAGAATTCCGTTACCGACCAACGGATGTGAGGATGTGACGTAATATTTGAAATATTTCGTTACTCGTGCCTTCTTGCGGTTGAAGCCGCGTTTTATTCTGCATATGCAAATGCTGTTGGCGAAAATTTTTACGCTCAGCGAGCTCGGTGTAAACCGCTAGATCTTATTATGTCGAATTCGCTACCTCCGTTCCGTTTGGTGCACCAGCCAGCAACCACTAATAGCTATTCAAAAATGTTCTACACAAAACTGTCTTCATTTGAAAAATCAATTCCGCGAAAATCGGTGATAAAAAATCAAATAAGAAAAGTTGGGCGTATCTATCATGTATCTCAGAATTCCATATATCCACGCCATCCTACCCAAGGTGAACAACAAAATGATGCTCAATCTCTTTATTGCGTTTTCGTATCGGATTTTACCAAAGCTTTTTCGCTTTTTTTCAAAGTAAAATTTTAACATTTTAAGAGAGTAATTTTCGTCCGACCAGTTTATTACATTATCCAAACCTTGACCTCGTTAATAAAAAATCGAAAATTGTTTCTCCGCGCTGCGCTGCCTACCTACGTCCATCGATTCGATCGAGATGTCCATTAATTTCACTTTCTGCAAAATTTCCATTATGGGAATTAAAGTCGACTTCGTTAAAAACAACAATTAGGGATTTCATGAAACCTGAAAACAACAAACGCGAAAAAAGTCAAAACACGTTTACATTTTAGCCAATTAAATTCACAATCGCACGTTCAAATTTAATCCTTAATTTGTAAAACGAAATAATAACACAAAATTGCTACAGAGTTCCTTTGAGTATCCACGTTAAAAGGGGTGTGCATTAGCCCTCAAGTCTTTGCGAATGCCAGAATTTAATCACTAATATCTCTCATCTAATTATAGTGAAACGAGAAATCGGATGGTCAATGAGCTTGACATTAGTGAATATCCGTAACGTACCATCATAGGAAGTACATCATTATCATAAGGTAAGGTAAGTATGTGGAAGGGTATTGACCTAAAGACCAGTCCGTCTTTGCTGTTTAATGACCTTGGCTGTAATCCGTGTCTGCTAGCTAGATCATGGCAAAGCTCGAAGAAACGTGCGCTGAAAACGGTTATTCTTTTATCCAAATCAAATTGAATGGATTCGAGAGAAGAAATAATTGGGCACGAATATTTTGTATGTATTCTTCCACGCCAAAATATTTAATGACACGAAGCAGAATGACACAATTCATCTTTTGACCACAATCCATTGTTCGGCCATCGTCGAGCTCCCACAAAATGGCCTAATCAAGTCCATTCCGTTTCGAAATCAATATTTGTAAATAAAAAGAAAACATAAAAATATTTAAAAATAGAACGCAATCTATAACACATTATCATTGTAAACAAGGTTGTTGGCATTCCAATATAATACCATATAAAATTAATTGTAAACGATTTATTCGCCTCGAACTCGTAACCCCGTGCAGGTATACTACTTTTTAATTCTTTAGCAAATTTCAAGTTCAGTTAACAATGCAAAGTACTCTTTGCACATTACATTAAAAATAGTAAATATTTACACCTTGTTGCACGCCTTTCGTAACAAAACCAATTATAATTACTATTGAAGAAATAAATTTATGGTAATAAACTAAACGGTAAACTTTCAGTTGCCACACACAATCGTAATAGTTTTTATAACTCTACACAATGTGCAAAATAAGTACATGCATAAAGAAAACCTATTTGTTTTGTTTACTAATCACTAATCTCGGATTAAAATTATGCAAAATCATGACGGACGTGTTGAAAATCCTAAAAATGAAACGTTAGGTCCCCCATCATAGTTTTTATTATAATATATTTAAAACTCACTCCATTCCCCCCAGACTCCCGGTGTGTACTACATAACCCATAAATCTACTTAATTATAACTAAGTGAAAGGATCTTATTTAATAATAACCAAAATATATAACGGTGAACGGGGTCTCTTCTTTTCTGTTTACGTGACTGATCTACATTGAAGCTTAAGATCCGGGGTTCTCGTTATACTACTTGGTTTATATTTGCGACTTCCTGTATGATTGCTGGGTAGGGAAAAGAAGTTTTGAGTTGTGATGATGATCTGAAGATCATCCATTTGGGAGGATTGGTGGTTGCACTTTCGTAGAGGCGTATAGCATTTCAGGCAGCTGTTGGTACATGTCGGATATTCAATCATTATGGGATGGCACGGGGGTTGGTTATCTCAACAACTCTTCTTCTTCTTCTTCAGCCGTTATTCGTCCACTTCTGAACATAGGTCTCTCCTTTTCTGCCTTCAATTAAGGGTTTTTAAAGAAGGTTTTGGCAGTTAAAACGCCGCGCTTGTCGAGCGTGTTGGCGAGTTTATAGCCCATAGATCGAACTTGGACTTTAGATCACAACAGTACAGTCGGCGCGATCAAGCAGCGAACCGCGGTCTCCCGCTTATACTACACTGTTGGTTATCTCAACGACTCACAGAGTCCAAACTTGATTGTACATATGTCTTCCCGCGAAACTTCCGGTTATCCATTTAGGATTTACTCTAAAGATTATTTTATTGTTGTTCTCGTAATGTGTAAATCTTAATGAAAACTTTGCCAATTTAATCCGCAAAATTATGGATGCTGATGCAGTATCTCTGATTTAATTACATTATTGTCTTGAATTTGTTTTAGTGAAACGAACCATAAATTTGTTCAAAAGGATGAGGTGAGAACATAACGTTTCAATTCTTATCGATGTGTACTATCGACATATGAACAAGTTTATTATGAATTTTTGAGACATTGACCCCATTAAATTGGATATATTATACTAAGCTTCATTTTATACTTGAGTTATCTACTTCAAGCTCTCAAGCAACATTTATTTTAGCTGGGATTCTCTTTCGGGAAATCTTGACATTGTTTTTTTTAAATTGGAAGGTTGGTGGCGATATGTTGTCACAAACTGGTCCATTTCCACGACTCTCGCATACCGTAAGAGTTTAGTCATCGAGGGACAAGGGATTTTACAACGTTTTTATATAAGAAAAAAATAAAAACATCACTTGGTTTACCTTTTTGCAACCTGAAGTTTTTCTGAAAGAGCAAAATTGTAATAAGAGTGTACCAAGGAGTATTCCATATCATCCCAGACTTCCTGGATTTGCACTTAAATTTTATATCTCTAAAGCAACTAAATTCATCTGAACTAAAGATTAACAAAATTTTGAAGTTCAAATGCAAAACATATTAATAATTAGTTTCACAAAAGTATTTTAAAACTAAAACTACAATTAAAATTACAATTATGTAATATTACAACAATTAAAACGCATTGTTGTTGTTTGATAAATATAATCCTAGATTGCATTTTAAAGATCCTTTGTGAAACTCAACATTAACACTCTGATCATATTTCGTGCATTTATGAAGCATGAACGGCAGATATTAGAGAAGCATACACGATAAAAAAATATATTGTCGTGTTTCGAAACCATAAAACCATTAATTCTTTTATTTTATAAAATTATTTGGAAGTTTATTATTTTGTAAATTATTAATTTTATCATTTTGTAAAAACTGTACATAGAATAAGTGGGAACGTAAAGGTAGAGTAGGAGTGGGAGGCACTCGATGCAGACGTGGCTTGGCGTTAGCAAAAGGCGGAACGAGTATTCGTTCCCGTCTAAGTTAATTTTGATTTTTAAATTGTTTTAAGAATAAAAGTAAACTATAATTTATTTAGAGTTGTTTTAATTAAAGTGAAGTGATGATTGATAATAAATTTGTAATTTTTGAATGATATTTGGTTATTTGTTAAAATAAATGAACAAACGAATTTGTTAGACGAGCTGAAGCCACATGCGGAGCGTGCACGTGCAAGTTACAAGTCCAATACCAGATTGCAAGGTTAAAAGTTGAGCATTTTTAAACAATTTGAAGAGTCTCTTGTTAAATAATGGATATACACCCAGCTAGAATGATTTTGGAATGAGAAAATTTTCATAAATTAGCTCGGGTCATCTCAATATACACAATATTGCATAATTGAAGTTTTTATCGTGTATATGGTACTGAAGACAGCTAATATGCCAGAAACACAGTGTCTACCGTTCATTCTTAATTATGCAAAAGTTTTCGACGTTTAATACTATTTATATGTCTCGGTATACCTGGTTCGTTGTTAAAACTTAGGTCTCTGATGTAACAGAAGTCCCATTACTATAAATAACTAGTCGAAGTGCCTGGTTTTGCTTAGGTGTGATTTAATGCATCCGTGGTTTTGATATATCTAGTTCCCATGCTTCGGAAAGCATGTCAAGCCTAAAATCCTCCTGCGTTAATGAGAAACACGCTCTAAACTAATTACATAGAGTGTGTGTAACGTAAAGGGAGGTTGGCAAGGAGTTTTGCGGAAGTGGAACATACGACTTGACGTGGAATCCGAACCACGACGGAGAACAGACCAACTAAATTTTCAGTCCGGACTGAGGATAGAACTCGCGGTTCCCAAGCAAGAGTCGTCCTAGGAGCTTCATAATCAATTCGCTAGTTTTTTTCTTTTATTCACTAAAAAAATTTTGAAAATAAAAATTTCGATTGTTATCTTAGCTTTAAGGCTTTTTGATTAAATCAAATAGCAAAATATGTAGGTGATTATTAGTGTGGAATTATATGTAAATGCATATTTTTGTTGCTTGTTCCTAGAGTCGTAAAAAATTCTAACTGTGTGTTTCTACAACTTTAGAGTTTACAACCAAAATTTGAGAGTGCATATTTCATATTTTTACTGCATATTTCATATAATTATATAATTTTATTTAAAATAAAATTTAAAAAAGATAATCTTTGCACAAATATCTTTGAAAAGAACAGCTTCCCAGGCACGACTTGGAAACGAATCTGTTTATTTATTGCTGCATCTGCAATAAATATCATACATCAATATTGCCGTTTATGGTGCCGTCATAATAAAAATGCAGATTATGATTATTTTATGAGTCATAATTAGAGCACAGAATTTAATGCATTTGCATATTTCTTAAAATTGATATGTCACCAAAATCCATATGGATAAAGCCAAATTATGCAAATCATAATTCAATCAAATACTTTTTAAAATGCATATTTTGCATATTTTTTTACAATAGGTGCATATTTTCGTAGGTTGTGCATATTGGTACATTTTTGTACTTTTTTTTTCGACGGTTCCACTTAAAATATTTCAAAGTCAATTTTCTCGAAAATTTCTTGCCATCTGACCTAACGGCTTTGGAGAATTGTTATTCGAAGGCTGACCTTCCAGCACAATAAGTGATAAAAATTACTAAAATGCGGCTGACGTATAATCTCATTGCAGTGTGATATAAAACTTAAATCGACATACCTCGAGGCGGGAGATTGCAGTTCGAGGCTTGATCGCGCCAACTGCAACCTTCCAACAAGCTCGGCTACGGAAGGAAAAAGGAGAGTGGACGCATTACAGCTGAAGAAGGTGAACCTTGCGAAGAAGATTTCTAGTGACTACAAAATGACATCAAAGTGTAGTAATTTAGTATATCGGCCCATTTGAATTAAGTTAGTGAAATGAAAAGTAGTGAGTCTTTATTCGCCTGATCGACCCAGAATTTGTTTGGAAGGAAAATATTTTTCGTATTATATTTTTAAGAACGTCGATGAAAAAATACGGTAAGGATCGGTCAATTGTCCATTCCGACCTTCAACTAAGTTCAGCACAGCATCGATTATAAATTCAAAAGTTGCCACAATCAATTTCTTCACCTATTCTTCCATAATTTATTGGAGGTGATTGATGAAGCAGTGTTGATTATTAAATTCAAGTTCACGTCGAAAATTCGTTAAATAGGTAGACACCGAAAACGTGTTTACATGAATTATGTACCTGGAATGTTTGGGTGGGACACATTCATAAACTAGATAGAACCACGAAGATATCACGAAGGTAGAATTACAATGAAAAATAGCAGGTAAGCATTAAAAAAATCTCACACTCAAATATGGTACGGTGCACGAATCAAGGTCTCCCGGAAATAAGAAATTCTTGTTTGCCCTACTTGGGTTTAAAATAATAATCGGAATTGTTAAATTTAATGATAACATTTAATTAAAATTTTTGTCGTCTAATCAAATACGATAGGAAAAATTAAACTACCTTTCAATAAAGCCAAATGAATGGATTTAATTATAATGCCATTGTATTTAATCCCACACAGGAAGCAAAACGACCTCCAAAGAAATTAGCATAGTGTGGCTCTTGGTCCGTGCTGGTGGAAAGTACACAAAGGTACGCGATGGTTCGATAAAAATGCACTTTTTCGACAACTTCCCACGCAAATTTGTCGCTTGAAAAAATAGTTTTCATCCGAAAAGGTTTATCAATTTCCCATAAGATATGACAATGAAAGAAGGAAACTCTAGGAGAGTGAGATAATTGTCGATAAGACCAACATAATATTTTCGTTATCATTCGTTCTACATCCGTTCGATACGTGTTTTAAATTTCAAGTTTGCTCGGTTACGATTGCGAATTACAGATTTTAAAATTAAAGAGGAAATTAAAGGTTAGTGAACGCCGCCACCGCAGCCCGAACGCGTCGAGAGCGAACGCCGATCTGGATATTTCCAAACACGCTGTATGGTACGTAAACACAGCCTAAAACAATTACTTTACCCCAAGGGTTGATAGTAGCACGTAATTGCTTTATCCCCACTTTGAAAGCGACGACACCCTCCGAAAAGAAACTTTTTCTCAAACTAGCGATAAACTTGAGATGAGCAATGAATTGCAAGTAATAGTAAAATGTAAATTCGAACAAAATGTTTTCTCGATGTATGTAAATGCATTCCGGAAATTCTATCCGTATCGAGCGGAAAGGGGAAGATTTAACGCGCGAAATATTAATTACTGTAAGCAACGAAAATTTAAATAGAATTATATTTAAAATAATCCGTCTCGGGTTAAAGAGAGCAAATCAAACAGAATGTTATATCAAATCCAATTGCTCAAGAATTATACACAATCAAAAATAAATGAAGTAGAAGAGATTACAAAGAAAAAGGTTTTGCAAAAAGTATCACAAAAAATTTAATTATTTATCAAATAACGAAAATTTTTATTGTATTAACTTGAAATTCGTGCGAAAAGAAGAGAAAATCTGCGTGAACTCCTAAATGCTTTTTAATCGAAATCCAATTAAATTACAATTAATAATTATTTGTACCTTTGTAAATGCGTAGATTTGCATTTAGAATTAATTAATGTCAAATTTATTAGGTAATATCAAGCACAGAGTTAATTTATTACCTGCTTAGCATTTGGATAACCGAGGTCAGAGCACATCCTAAATTTTGTAGATTATCCTTAGGCAAAAGCTAGTTAGGAAATTAGACGCTTCCGTATTGCTCAATTAGTATCAGAGAAATGAAATTTTATCAATTTGCAAATGAATTGATTTTCAAGGTAGAACATGATTTCAATTTAATCAACACAAATCAATTAATTCATATACCCTAAGGATAGCAGTAAACCGCACGCTGAATTCGACCCCTGCAAGTAGGCAGGCAAGTGGTGGTGTATTCAAGCTGACCAAGCTAATTTTAAAAAGTAGCTAAGCTATGGCTGTTATATGCTACTTCTTGCCGTAACAAAACCAACTGAACCAATTTACATAGGAAGCTAATAATGACCGCTCGTCGTCTGGGTATTTTCATGGTCGGTAAATATAATATGTATGTCAACGAACCGCGAAGTATACTGCACTATCTCACATTCTCATTTTCATATGCCGTTCCTAAATCCCCGCATTTGATTTGCATTAAATCCCCAATTAACATTTGCAGATATGTAACGACTTACAAGTTATATTTAAAATTATAAATCCTAACAATGTATTCGGTACTATGTACTAGCTTTCGTACCCGATATCGCCCCTGCCTAATAATAAAAAGGACGTAGTGAGCTGAAAAATAGCAATATACTAGTAAACAAGCATATAAATTCTATGAATTTGAAAGAATTACCTTCCTAATTATCACACCTTCAGCAAACAAAAAATCGACTTTGGAGCTAACTTTAAAAGCATTACAATTTATTCAACACATCTAGAAGATCCCCCCCCCCGTGAGGTTCTACACCTTCAGCACTAATATTCAGAAAGCATCAAATAAAATTCAGAAATAGTCTACTGAAATTTACATTTGTCAATTAAATCTAACAGAAGACTCAAATAAGATTTAATACATTGTGATTTACATTTGACGATTTCTAAATTTTATTTGACGCTTTCTGATTTTCACTTGACGATTCCTGAATTTCATTTGACGATATCTGAATATCAGTTGACAAATCCATAAATACGGTTTACATTTTCTGCAGAAAAAAACATAAAAGCAAATTATGCTTAACCTAAATCTAACATAAATGAATACACCTTACTTTTCACCCTGTGGTACTCTTTACTTCTTTGTTAATTTCATGACTTTTCAGCTGACGCTGTTACGAAGTGTTTTATTTAGTAATGATCAGGATCGTGCAAAAAAAACTGCACTTTCTTATGATTTCATAAAAACCTTCAAATCAAGACCAAAGTTAAACCTGGGAGGAAGGGGAAGAATACAATGTTTACAAAAATTGCAATTTTACCTTCGAAAACTTCGCAATGCACCAATAAGCAAAAATTTAGCAACTTTAGTGATTCGAAATCCCTTGATTTATAAACAAGCAACAACCTCCTAATTACTCCAAACTCCAAATATCAAATAATCAAGAAAATAAAGTTACTATTTTTTGCTCACTCTGTTGGCGGTACGTATGCTCAACGTAAATAGGTGCTGCACTGTATTTTAGTGAGCGGAGAGAACCTGCTTCATTTGACTATTGGCTATTCAGCTGCTAATATCATTTAATAAATTTATGTTAAATTGGATTTCGATTATAGCCGAATATAACTTAAAAAAAAGATTTGCATCTTTATAGATCTGCAATTTTCGAATTCTGGATACCCCCAGGGATATTTCAAAATTGTTTGATGTAGTGAGATGTAATTTTCGAGTTCTAGGTATCCCTGGGATCTGTGTCAATATTTTAAGGTGCCCAGAAATCGGTCTTTTTAAATCTGCCATCTTTAAGCCATGAGCGGAAACAGGTAATACAGCAGCCGCTTTCAATTTTCTACAGTGTTTGGACCTTTTCACCCGAATTTTTAAATGACCCATAAATTTTAATGCTTACGAATACTTATTTGTATTTACACTAATATAAACTACTGTAATTTTAGCTTTGACATCTATTCCCGTAAATTGCACCTTACATTTGCTAAAAAAAAGTACTGTTATCTTCCCGAGTTCTTTGATAAGTCCCGAGTGCAATAATTTTTGTTTAAAATTTAATTTCCTTCAACATTGTTTATATAAATTTCATCCTATTTGTTATGGTTATCTCAGTGTTTCGAATATAGTATAATAATTAATACTATCAATTATTAAAAGTTTTTCAATTTTTTCAAGAGAAGCAGAAGGGTTGACATTCTGGTACTTACCAAAAAACTTTTTCAACAAACTGCTCAATTATTTAAAAAGACCGAATCAAATTCAAAGCCACAAACAAACATACGGGTCCAACTTTTTACTATTGTGAATGAGAATCAAATTTATCACATGAGGAGTGAAATATCGGTGGTAGATAAACACTGGCGCTTGTCAATACCGAATAAAAAATTTCAGATGATCGCTGTTAATGCTGAGCGAGGCGAAGCCGAGTTCAGCACACTGGTAATTCGAAAAATGTGTTCATTAAAAATACTCATTTTAATTCGTTTGTAGAAAATTGTAATTGTTTAATCAATTTAGGGTGTAGTGCGGTAACAGAGCCCACAAGTTTTTACAGATGTCATCAATATTCTTATGAAATTAAAAAGATTAGATTAGAATGAAGCGGTTAAACAGGGGATTAACATCAAATTTTTATCAAATAACATTTATTAATTAAGTGGCACGAGAATACCTTACAAATTC
This sequence comes from Cantharis rustica, assembly GCA_911387805.1. Classification (NCBI taxonomy): domain Eukaryota; kingdom Metazoa; phylum Arthropoda; class Insecta; order Coleoptera; family Cantharidae; genus Cantharis; species Cantharis rustica. The sequence continues at coordinate 47,386,396 of OU426879.1, read as the reverse complement.
GTGTTTACAAGAGTATGTTATAGACATTAAGGTAGTGCTAGATTTAATTCATCGCGTTATAAATTTATTTAAAGTAGGAATTCGTTAATTATAGTCGAATTTAACTGTCCTTTTCTTGAACGGCGCTACAGGAATAATTTAAATTTTTTGACGTACTCAGAAATATGGATCTCTCTATATCTATATCATTAATTTTCGAGTTGGGACCGCTTTAGGAACTTTTTTAATAATTGAAAGTACTCGAAGCTTCACTGTCGAATTAGATTTCACATTTTTGAGTGCAATTTATCCCCAAAAGTACGGGTATAAAATAAAAACTCGCCATGAAAGGGGGAAAAATCAATCGAATATATCCATTCCGTTTTTGGCCTTGTTATACTACCTCGACTACCATAATGTCATTAGAAAAATTTTAATTCGTGGGTCCGGTTTTTTTATTATGTAAAAAATTGTTTTTAAACTTGATTTCATGCCAGAACGATAAACAAACTTCAAGATTTACTTTTTTACTGCCCTGTCGGAATAATGTTAATGTTAAGAAATTCTCCAATCTGAAGCCAACTTGAATATAAAAATAAAATAAAATAATAAGGAAATTTCACCGTTTCGTTTCTAATTTCGACTTGGAAAGCCCCCGTAAAGCATAACTTTGGTAAGGAATTCTAAAGTACACTTTTATTTATTCTAGCAACGTAGGTATAAGAGTCGCTCATTATTATAATAAAAGCTTTAACATTCAAGAATCAATCTATGCAATTCGATTCCGGTTTGGAGGATTTAATACATCGCTAATAACAAGATTGCATATACTAATTGGTTTTAAATGTACGTTTGATTCGCTTTTCGTTAGAATTACATTACAGTTGAAGTTAATGGATATTTTTTATTGGCTGTCGTAAAAGTGCAATTTTAATTGACTTGCATACAAAATATAAAGCAACATGAAAATCTTGCATTTTCTCAAACACTAAAATTACGGTTTGGACCGAACCGAAGTTGAAATGGCTGGACATAACGGATTAGCTCATTGTTTGTCATTTGGCGATGGTATCATCAAGTGGACGTTTCTCGTTCTCAATTCAGGATACATACAATTAAATTCTTTTACTGTTATAGCTTCACGTTCTTTACGAATTGTAAGTAACAGTCATTACAAACGGATTTAAAAAGAATGTTGTACGCCTCAAGTTAGATACTATATCCATTAGTGAACATCGTGACCCGAATTTTGTTTAACTGTCACTCACTGCATCTAAATTTTTTCCCGGCGAAATTTTCTTTTTTAATTTATTTTTAACAACTACTCAATTTTTGCTGTTTATTTTTCATTTAAGGAAACTAATTTCTTAATGGATTTTTAAACACCTATAAAGTCAAATTCATCGAGGTACTTTCCAAGTGCATTTGCGAATCAAAATTGAAACCATTCAATTACAAGTTTCACTTGCTTCATGTTTGTTTAAGTAAGTAATTGATGCCTCTCTACCTGCAGCAGTTTACATTTACTTAATAAACTTTAACAAAGAGATTACCATTTAAAAATCCCGCCGGCAACGAAGTACCCGAGTTGGATGATGAAGTTCCCGCAGGACAGCATTACAATGTATAATAATTTAGGTAATCCCGGGACCAGTTTTTGGTCGATCGACCAAAAAAGTTCGTTCCTTAGGATCAAGGTATGTAATAGATTGCGGTAAGTCCATTCATAAAACTTTTGCAACTATTGCCGACAAACATCGCAAAGTGCATTTGGAGCAGACATTTTCTTGTCAATACGATTTGTTAAATTGCACGGATACGATAACTATGCCTTTTATATGAACTCAAGAGTATCTCCATCATTCCGAGGGTTAATATATTCTTATTATCTTGTAAATAAATGTAAGTAGTTTGCTGGCCGAACGCTGGAAGAATATCAAGTTTAAAACCTGGTGCTTTATTGCTAAATTAATTAAACCCTAAAAGTTGGAAACCATCAAATTTCCCGAGAGTTGCATCGTCGAGATGGTGTCCAAGCAATAAAGAACTCCGCTCTGGCATAAAATTCTCATCCGCTAGCTTCCCTATTGGAAAGCTTGCACAAAATTAGATAAATTTATTTGAACTGATATTTAGCTCTCAGTTTAGCGCTTAAGTGCTTTATTAAGGAGAGGTATAAATATAATAATATATTATGTGGTTATAATTAGGACTGAGAATTATATGCACTAAAAAACTTCAAATATGCAGCATATATAGGGGACATATGCAGAATATTTTCTAAAATATGCTGTAAAAACTAATAATTAACCGTAAAAATTGATTTATTTCGTACAAGATTTATACTACCCAAGCATGCAGTGCCGGATTAGCCATATAGCAGATGTAGCAATTGCTACTGGCGCCGCGTCTAGAGTAGAAAATATTTAAAAGCTAAATCTGAAAAAAAGAAACATGAGCAGCAGAGCCAAAAATAGAGAAGTGCAAAGCGTAAAGCAAAAGACGAAAAGGAAAAAAAGAACTAAGATGTTATATCGAAAATTCCTAAGCTGTCTGAATTTTTTTATGTTGTCAGAATTCAAACTGAAGTCGAGTGTATAGCAAGTTCTCGTAATTTAACCATATCATCTTCAAGCAAAAATCAAAACGAAAGTAAAATGGACTCCAACGATATTGGTGAATGACCGAGCAACTTCGATCGAGATGATTGGATTGCGAAAGGAAGTAGCCTAGTGCAACATATGTGCAGTGATTTTTTATCTTCAAAAAAAGCGTACATCTTGGTAATATTTTTTTATGTTGTCAGAATTCAAACTGAAGTCGAGTGTATAGCAAGTTCTCGTAATTTAACCATATCATCTTCAAGCAAAAATCAAAACGAAAGTAAAATGGACTCCAACGATATTGATGAATGACCGAGCAACTTCGATCGAGATGATTGGATTGCGAAAGGAAGTAGCCTAGTGCAACATATGTGCAGTGATTTTTTATCTTCAAAAAAAGCGTACATCTTGGTAATATTTCCTACGGGCCCCGTGCTGGCTTAATCCGGCCCTGCAAGCATGCTTTGATAATATAGCACAAATTTTCATGCTTAGGTTGACACCACAGGTAAAGAATTCAAATTATGTTTAGAGGCGTCTCGGGCAGTGAAAAATTAAAAAAAAATTAATTCAATTATTTTGTCAATATATTCTTATTATCAGGGCCGGCGCTAGGCACTAGGCAAACTAGGCGACTGCCTAGGGCGCAAACTAGATAGAGGTGCAAAAATTAATTGCAGCGTGCAATGTAAAATGAAATATTAATACTAACAGTGGTATTCTCGGGGGCAAACGAGAACCCTTCACTAACCAAAAAGTTACCTCGGCTTGCGTTATTAGTCGTAGAGCAAGATATCTTCCCAGTAGTCGGTTCAAGTGGTGGTCTTCAATTACCGCTGAGAGGAAAATTGCTTCAAAAATTATTTACTATTAATCCAAAAATTATTACTTGCAAAATAAAAATTCAACTTCGCAAATTTAAAATTAAATTATTATTATTCATAATATCATAATCAATGTAAGTGCTTTATTCCAGTCGACCACACTGCACTTTTAAATTTTTAATTTCTATCGTCCAAAAATAACATTTAATCAGTTCAAAAACTCACAATTCTAATTCAATAATAAATCTCCTAGCGGTCAAATCCGACCCAAAATAATTTCAAAATTATAAAATTCAAATAACTCACGAATCAATCGCAATCAAAATTATTCTCATCCAAAACAAATTTCAATCAAAGTCGCAATATCAATTTACAAAACTCGGAGTCAAAACTACGCACGACCAGTTGCAGTTCATGGCGCCATTTTTACCAAAAAGCCTTGAATTTCCCGTGATTAGCCCCACCTAGCAAATCTTCCAAAGTTACAAATATAAAACATAAAAATTTTACTAAAATGCACAGGGTGAGTCCAAATCACTTTGGAACACGACAACATAGATATTAGTTCCATAGAAAAGAAATGTAGAACATATTTCTATAGAACAGGAAGAAACTTCGACGCTAAATTTGAAAGATCTTGTAACTACCTTTGCTGCAAAAAAGCTAGAAAAGTTAAAATTTGATTATTCTTTCTTGTTTTATTTTTATTCGAAAGGTATTTTCTTTAATAAAAATATGTAAATCTAAGTATTTTTTTTTTAAATATTGCGGATTCTCACCTCGCAGCTAGTACTGCTATATAAATGAAGAGGGGGGGGGCGCTGATAAAGCTTCACCTAGGGCCTCAAATATCCTAACGCCGGCCCTGCTTATTATAACTATGCACTATTAGGGGAAATGTACGGAAATATGCCAGTATGTCAAAAAATGAAGATATATGCATTTATATGCATTATAAAATTCGAAATTTAGACCCCTTTTTGTACAAATCGGTTAGATATCAAAGCAATATCCTTGGGCATAGCTTCAAAAAAAACATGCAATTCCATATAAATCTCAGCCCTAGTTAGAATTATTTGACATTTTTATGGTGTTTTAGCCTGAACAAATGGGTAGAAATTATTACCAAGTTTCGAATTATTGATTCTGATTTCGGCATTAAAATATAAAATAATTATCGTAATTTTACAGCTTTTCAACAAAACAAACTCCCATGCATTGCAACATTGCACTGAATGTCTCCATAGTTCCATAAAAACTGAACTTATAATTTAAAACATGTAGCATTCTAAGATTATATTTAATTAAATAGTTTCAATTAAAATTCAGGATTTTAATCAACTTCTTTAAATGGAAATTTAACAATAATATGTATAGAAGAACTTTTATTTTGTAAAAAATCGACCCAATCAAAAAGGGCCCAAAATTGCAGTTGGCAATAAATTTCGAATGAAAATTTGCATAAAAAAATGGTGTGTCCGGATCTAATATTGATTTTTTTACTTTTCTATAAAATTTATTTAAATACTATGCCGGACGACTGAAAATTGATTTGATTTTAGAATAAAATAATTTTAAAGTTAAATGTAGTGTATTGTACATTAAATTTTTACTTGGAATATTTTACCATTTAAATACATTTATTTCAAATAAATTATATTTTAAAATTACATATCTACTCGAAAATCATTCTCCCACTTTCCTATGAGAGAATTAAGATTTATATTCAGTATAACCATAAAGAAAATTAAATACCCCCCCCCCCGAAGTGTATTATACATTTCGCGCTTCAAAACTGTCACTACCGTTACGTAATAGCTCACTTTCTACACTGATTTGAGTTACATAATGAGCCACTCTCACGCACTAGTGCCAAAAGTGATTCGTAATCGTTGTGTTTTTTTTTTAATTGTAGAAACCGAAGTCTGAACTGAAAGAGGAACCTAAAGCTTACAATTGAAACTTCTTTTTGAACGAACCTCGTAGGAACGCCGATAAAAAGCCTATCGCAATAAACTGAATATCCAATTAAGCGTTAAATTCAGTTAATTTGCAGGAATTACACAATTTTTACTTTCATATCTATACAACATCTGTCTTAATTGTTTCTTTATTTCTTATACAATTGGGATGTAAAAATGGGTAATGAAATCACCGAAACACTTTTTCAAAGGTTCATTCCTTTGAATTATCGCCACAATTCAGATTTATGTACACCGAAATTGTATACAAAATAAATTATGGACACTTGATGCTTTATTTTATTTTTAATTAAAATCAGAAGTTCTCAAACTTTTGGAATTGTTTGGAACTCAATTAGTTGGATGGATTATTTCGGCCAGGGCATAGGTATAAATCGGAATTCTGGTTATAACGCGCACATAAAAAACAATTTACCACTTCTTCCTACTTGCGACAGCACAATGGCTTTGTATTCATATCAAAATGTATATTTATGCAGATTATTTTAAAACTCCTGACACTCTACGTACAATTGTTTCTTATATATATGTAAAATTTTGTGTTTTCTGTTTTCATGGTGTTGGTCGATTTTATCTACTGCCATATTTGAAGAACACTATGTGCATGCGCTAACATTACGCCAACAAATTTGATAGAAACAAGTGGCAGTGACCTCTCGAAATAAACGAAACGGCCCCCTTGTCTCAAAACCTCAATCGGGATATTGCATGCGTGCGGGATATTTAGAGGAAAAGTATGTTCGACGCCGGTCTCCCTTTAACTAATTTTTAATATTTTATGACATAATTTGTAACATGGCCGAGTAAATTCGATACATTGTCGGGTATATCGATGCTCGTTGTAGATAATCGTACAAACATTTGTTTATAAAATTAATATAATTATTGACACGTAGGCAAACAGGTGATTCGTGAAAAAAATAATAAATTTTTAAATTGGTCTGCTCGTTCCGTACGATTTGATACATGACGAAGGTTGTAAATACAATGAGTTATGGCTATTGGAAGACATGCGTTTAAAAGAGAAAAAAGTCGAAAACGATTAATCCTGCCATAAAGAACTTACAAAATGTGCCATTATGTTTAACATAAATACGCAAGGGTTGCGTGTTGCAGGACCAACTGCTTAAATTTCCATTATGACAGGTCAGGGAAATGCGAAACGTAAAATAATTGTTTTATTTTTAAAAGTCTTCCGAACCACGAGAGACAAACAAACGACGGACCGGCGGAAGGGGGGGGGCGCAGCATATCGGTCGCCCAATCGTAATGCTACCGTAATAATTAAAAAATGGAAGGTGTGCGATTTACATTGAATTTTGAAAATATGTAATAAACTTATGCTCATGACAGATTACCTTCATACATAAACATAGCACTTCGTTCACTTGAAGTATTTTACACGTAGGATCTGGTAATAAATTGAAATTGAATTATTTATAACGTTCTGTCGTTTATTTTGTAAAGAAATAGGGCAAACTTTTTGTTTTTTCAAACGTGGTTATCACACCGTTTACGTAAAAAGAAACTCAAATAAATTTTCGCAAGTATCCCGTTTGTGATAGCATCTAGAAAATTTAAAACAAATTAGAATGCAATTACTCGAAAACCTATGCCAGTTGTGGAAATCACGAAAAAATTTAATCGCGCCGATTTGAATACCTTAAAATAATGATAAGCTTATAAGGGTCAAATAATTTAATATTAAACGTGGGAAGTTAACTAGAATTTGGTTAATGGTCTAATTTCATTCGCCAACATGAAATTCTTGATAGTTATCACATTTCAGATTTGCCACAAATGTAAAATTCAACCACCAAACGTAAATGCGTTCATTTTCCAAATAACGATCAACGTAAGCCAAAAAAGTGGGACATCTTAAATTACTTCCTGGTGTTCAGTATATCACGTTTATTAATAAATTACTGCGGACACATAACCTCACTGTCGTGGTAATAACGAGAAAATATTGGCGGGTAATTAGGAACGACCAGAAATTAATTTGAAATTAAGATGAACAAAATTAGGAACAAATTGTTTTGGAGAAACTCCATAATTAACCCTTCCGAAGATTTCTAAACAACAAATGGATGTTCCTTCGGCCCGAAAATAGCGGCAGTGGATTTAAAAAGCAAATGTTTTTTTAATGCGAAAAAAAGTTTTATCAAATCGATAAAGTCAAAAAAAGTTCTGCACGATAATTACGTTATCAAGAACGAATTTTTTTCATTGCTGACAAGTATGCATACACCATTAAAATTACAATCGCGTGTTTACACTTCAAGTTGAATTCGCATTAAATGTCAAGGCTTATTTCTATCGGCCATTGGTTATAAAAATCTTGAAGCTCTACTCTTACGTCCGTTGGGTCAAAGGTCGTATTAGCAAACTTTGAACTACGATCGATACCGCGAGAAGAGCTGCAAAACCGCCTGTGTAGTCACACCCACCACGAATAACCGACATCCTTCAGTGCAAAACACAAAACAAAATTCGGTTAGCTGCTTTGTTGTGGATTCAAAAATGCATAATATACACGAAACCGATAATACCTTTTTACTGACTTATTCATAACGTAAATGTAGCTTACGCTAAAAGAGAGTACATTTTGACCCTCCAATTACCGATTTATGAATTTTTCACGTCATTTTAATCATTTTCCGTTTTTGGTTTAGCGATAAGCCGGCACTAAAATTAAAAGTTCGTTATGTATTTTGGAATTCCCCAAAGAAAACGTACATTAAAATGTTTGATAGGCAATTCTTAGCAAACTTCCTTCCTGTTTGGTCGAAACACGACAAAACTTTTTGGTGACCTTGACACAGGATGCACGCGCCCAGCGTCCCGAACGTTTTTTAGCCCGTTAAAAAATTGCGAGATTAATAAAAAAATTAACTGCCAAAATCGTGTTCGAATTAGTTTGCAATCTTAAATGCGTTAAAAGATTATAAATGGAGTGTACGATGTAAACAGAAACGCCGATAAGTGCTCCAGGATGGTAAAGGTTACATTAATCAACTAAATTTACTATAAACTGTACAAACCTATAAATTTTATAACCCGACTTTGTCCTACCAAATTTGTAATTTGCAAAGTAAATAAAAACCCAAACCTAACTTAAACTGATAAAAAGTTTTGGGAATTTACCAAGAAGAAATACGAAGGCAGTGACGTGCTTATTAAGGGTGCATACGGGGGTAGTACGTCAACGACACATGATAAATAAAAATTTCGCTGCCCGGTACATTCAAGCCTATGTAATTCGGGTTGTCAGGGTCCTACTCAGAAAGTACAAACGTACAAGTTTCCTACTACTCCAAAAAACAAAAAAATAATAAATTACGAATTTTATAAATTTACCCCCCCCCCCCCCGCCCCGAATCCACTAATCTGACATGTAAACTGCTGTAGTTTAGTTTGATGTTTTTACAAAGTCCTCAGAGACTTCTGCCTGGTTAGATGTTTCACTTAACCTTACTTTTAATACTGCACGAAAGCGACGTTTTATTTTTACGCCAACGACGCCGAGTTGACCGGTTGCCTAGTTAACCGTCGCGCAGTTGCGGCATTTTTGCATTTGGAAATTTTTTTCTATTTCATTTGGTTTTGTTTTAACATGAATCATTTTTAGATCGACGTCAAATGTAATAAAACAAATCGAAAACGCGATTTTTTAGAATTTGATTTAAAATGCAACTTGAACCACTGAGTCATTCGTTGGACTACAGTAAATCTAATTTTCCCGAAACTAGTGACATGTCATCTGATAAGATATGAATTTGTTTCGTCACTACAATTTATTATCGAATTAATTAACCGATTTACACTGTAAAAATGTTTTAACTAATAAATAAGTTCATTATTGTATTTTTTAACTTGATTTGCATTTCATAGCACATTTCATAGCACAAAAAAATCAATATAATAATTCCATACTCCCCCGAGTCACTAGACTAGTGAGGAATAATTGAACTTTGAAGATATTCGGGTAGTGTGAGTGGTATGGCACCCTTTAGCCCCTTTAGAGGTGCCAAACTCAAGAATCAATTAGTTGCCATATTCTGGGAGGTAGTGGAGGAGTCCACATTAGGAGGGGGGGATATCAATAGCCCTTGAGAAAATCTTTAAACTATAGAGTTGTTCAGTTGCCGATACTGAACCCCATATCCCCCCCCCCCAATTGTATTTATACTTTTCAGTTAACTTTTATAAAACTTCTAACTAAAAAACTTGTTTTCTTTTTGAGCTGCGACCTTCACAATTTCTTTTTTAAATCGCATACCTTGAGGTTTTCGCAAAGTTGGATACAACATAGTTTTCTTAGTACAAAGCGTTCGAGATAATCGATCTCAAAGTTTCGAAAATAATGTCAAGTTATTAGAGTCGACTCACAAAAATTAATTTAAAAAGCTATTGCCCTTGAAGTTATTTTTGTTCACAATAAATTTTTCAGCTCCACTCCCCTGAAATATGTGACCTAATTGCGCGTATGGTCGCGATTTAACAATAAAGAGCTAGACAATTTTTTTTTATAGATTTTCAATAGCAATTTTTTAGCACTTCCGAATAATTGCTATAAGTTTACTCTAGTAATTCGGAAAATACTTTTTAAACTGTTGAACCGATTCAGGTTTATATTATATTACGTTGATAGCATGACTATTATTTAATTCGATAATATATGAGTAAACTGGTCAGTAATGTATCGTGTGGATGTTTTCCTCCTTAATCCGCTCCTTGCCCCCCCCCCACACTCTCTTTTTTTAATTGAATTAAATTATTATAACTTTGTTTACGACACCAAGAACTTTTATACTTTTTATAAAAAAGTTGTCTTAGGTGTCACCAAAATAATAAATACTGCACTGTAGAATAAATTGAATTCCAAATAGTTTTCATTGGTATATCAAAGTTAAATAAACCTAATGATTTTTTCAAAAGATGTTTTATGTGGGTAGTGCGAGTGGTCGTAAAAGAAAAGGCGTTGTCAAAATGTCAGCTTCAATATAATTTGTTCTTTAAAATAGATAACGAACTTGAGATTACGTCCATTTAAATAAATCGAATCAATTTTGTAATTACAATTATTGCAATTTAAGAGTCAATAAAATAAATGAAACTATTAAATCCAAGAAGGAGTTCCCCATGGGATTAGGTGGGGCTCATTCCACAGTATAATTCAAATAAAGGAAAGTAATTAAGGCAGCACTTAGACGATTAATTTTTGAAAATTTCAACAACCGATCGGGCGAAGGTCGCAGCAGCTACCGGAAAACATCCAAATAGTATTTAGTTAATGAGCGGTCTATTTAAAAAAAAAGACGTTATCAATTTAACCCTTAATAGGATGAGATTGTCGGAGTCTCCTCTATCTTCTATTTAATTTAAAAAAAATTGGAACTTGGCAGACTCGAAGGAAATCGACGACCTTGAATTTATTATTAAACGAGAAAACGAAGACGATCTAGCAATTACCTAATGTAAAGTGTGTAAGAAAAAGTGCTCGGGGTAGTCGAGCAAAAAAGTGTGAACACAAACAATGGAAGAATAATGGACAATTGTATTAGGATTTCTTGAAAAAGAGAAGCAGAAAACGGCACATGTGTCAATAGACAGCAAAACTCGTATTTATACATCGAGAAACATAATCAATTCTAATATACGCAGGGGTAGCAGTCTGAGCCGAACCCTTCGAAGGAAAATACTTTTTGTATACGAAGGAGATGAAAACATTAAAATCGATATCAGATTTAAGCTTCGCAGACAGGATCAGAAAAAGATAAGAGAAAAAATGCCACTTTAAGACGTGCAGCAAATTAAGGAAAATGGAATCAAAAAGTTAGGAACAGATTACCAAAAACGTGCAATTTCGGCAAGTTATCCAAAATAATTCGAGCATTTTTTGACATTTCGTTTAACCACATCTCGGCCGACGAAACAAAAGCCCCAAATGTTTTGCGGAATCGCTGGGCAGAATGTGTAACAGTTTATTTTATAAAATCGATACAAATAAAAGTGCTCTCCGAGAATATTGTGTGTAATGCGAATCCCAAGAAGGAAATAAAAGTAGGTCATTGTGATTCTAATTAAAATATTTTCCCGTTCATTGCATTTTTAGCGTTATGTAATTTAATTTGAAAAATAATGCACATTATAAACACCAACTAAATTTAGATTTTGTAACGTGAAAGTTTGAAGCGTTGTATATTTAAATAAATCTTATTTTACGTCAATTACAAATAACATTGACATACAAAATTCCAAAACAATTGAAACGTAATTGCGTCACAATGATAAAAACAATTGTTTTGACATAATCAATATTTTCGAAAGTGTATTTATTATAAAATCGTGACAAAAATGTTAAGCGCAATTTATGGGGGCGTTTACTGTTTTATTATTAATTTCCATGCTGTAAACATTTCGCGCTTCGAATTTCGTTATTCCAGGTGCGGTGGTTTGGGTGGATGAACTTGCTCGCGAATGTGGAGCATCCAACTCGAGGAGAACCGGGGACGATTTTGTTATTTTTGAATTTCGAGTGCAATAACATAGAGTGGCGCGATGTGCGTGACCCAATAAAAAATAACGAATGGAAAATAAAAGAAAAATAAAAGTTTTCGGCACGTGTGTATTCGTAATTAGTCCTCCTTTCGCTCCCACCCCTAACAGGAATGCCAAAGCGGTCGGTTATAACACTGTCAAATCTCTCAAAGGAGACATAATTCGATGGGGTGCCAGATATCGTCGTCATGGTAACCGTTATAGACTTGCAGCACAAGACGTAACTTCCAATTTTCAATAATTCCTCTACTATATATCAATTCTGTTAGTCACTTCCTAAATTCAACTTGATACTCATCCTCAATCTAGTTTAGTTTAGTTTACCCAAGACCGAATTTTCTTCAATTTAATAGCCATCATAAGGGGTTGTTAATACAAACTTAGTTAACGATCAACTTTATAGTATCCTTGTTTTAATAACGTTCGTTAAAAACTAATTTTACAAATTTGTGCTAACAAACCCCACCGATATTGTTTCATAAATATCTACCAGATATTAAATTTACTCAATATTGAAATTAAAAAATTATAATTTTACATAACATATGCACGATCGCCTGGTATTTCGTCCATGATTATTATCACTCTAACCGGTGATTATGCACAATCGCCGCCTTCTAATTATTAGCTAATGCATTTCCACCATTACATTTGAATTTTTTCTTTCAATTAAATCAATCAATTAATGATATTAATAAACGTCGAGATCGGTGGTTTTCAAAGTGGAGTTTCGCGGAATCCAGAATAATAAATATAATAAATAATAATAAATAAGTAATCTGCGTACAGGGCCGTCCTAAGATATACGACGCCCCTGGGCTACTAAAATTAATGCGCCGCCCTTCAAAAGAAAACACAAATACAAAATAGAAAAAGTCGATTTATTACTATTACCCTAAACGAAACATAAAATTCATACAAAAATAAAAAATATATGCAGGGTCTCCCCGGATGTACTTTAAATAACTTAGTTGGTGATACCAACTTAGTTGGTTCAAACCTTCGACAGTTAGGCCTCTTTAAAGCATTTTTTTTTAATTTACCCTTTCACGTGGCCATCGCCCGGAAAATATTATATTTTTAATAAAATTGGATTACTGATTTTTTAAAGAGCGGGAAGTAATCTACAAACTAGATTAAATAATTTTTTGTCTAAAATCAACAGCTTTCGAGTTATGAATAAAAGTAAATAAAAAAATTTTGAAAAATTTGAGCTTTCTGTATTTTGTTTTTTTTTTAAACCCTGTATCTTTTAAATGAAACGCTTTACAAAAATTCTGACGCCCCATTCCGGATAAGAAATTTAACGAACTACAACTTTTGTCTAGTAAAGATTTTTGAAAAACCAATCCATTTCCATTTCATAGAAAATCAGAAAATAATAAACAAGAGAGCTACAAAACAAAAAATTGAATTCAAAATTTTTTTATTTTTATTGAAAAATTATTTTATTAATTAAGGTTAAGCTATTATATTTTTTAAGTTAATCTTCAAAATGACTACCCTTATTTTCAATAAACTGTCGTGATTGGAATAATTCTTCAATACAATTAATTAATTTAATTTTTTGTATTGTAGCTGCCTTGTTTACTATTTTCTGATTTTTTGTGAAAGGGATTGGTTTATCAAAAAATTTTACAAGACATAAGTTGTAGTCCGTTAAATTTCCTATCCGGAATGGGGCGTCAGCATTTTTGTAATAAACGTTTCATTTAAAAGATAACGAGTTATCAAAAAAAAAAAAAACAAAATAGAAAAATCTCGAATTTTTCAACATTTTTTTACTTACTTTAATATATAACTCGAAAGCCATTCATTTTAGACAATAAAAGGTTTAAATCTAGTTTGTAGATTATTTCACGCTCTTCAAAAAAGCACTAATCCATTTTTACCCAAAAATTAATATTTTCTGGGCTATGGCCACACGAAGGTGGAAATTTTGTTAAAAATGTTTCTTACAAAAGCGTCCTCTATCAACACCTGAGTTTGTAAAGTGTATCCGCAGACACCCTGTATAAAAGAATCTTTAGTAATTTATATATTTATTTTCCTAGTTTTTTCTTTAACAAATTGATTAATATAATATCAGTCGTATTTAAGTTGTTAAATAAGTTATTCTCTGTATATAAAATACTCATATCATTTAATTTGCTTTGTCCCAAAGAAGATCGTAAATAGTTTTTATCCTTTTTGAGGGTAAAAAAAGATTAAAATAAAAATTGCCGCCCCCAAAGGGATTGCGCCCCGAGGCGATAGCCCTTTTAGCCCTGTGGTTAGGGTGGCTCTGTCTGCGAAGTGAAACCAATTTTAAAATTAAAATTAATTTCTCAATTACGAGCTTCGGTTTCACGAAGTCGGGTTAAAATTTAATCTAAGATTAAAATTAAAAGGAAACTGCAATTCATGTTTAGCTGAAAAAAATCAAATTACCCCGAAAATCGCCAAATTTCTAATGATGTAATCTTACATTAATGCTGTACAATCACATCTAATTCTGTAAAATTCAACATTGATATGAAATTACTTGCTAAAAGTACATTTTATTAGGTAAATATAAAATTAGAAATCGATCATTTTACAAGCGAAAAAATTTAGCATTCGGTGGTCTACACAGACGTGGTCTGGATTCTGGATTTTAGGTGGAAGGCCAGAGAAGAATTCCTCAAATAAGCTGAATTTTTTACTTTATTATTTAAGAATACCAAGTTCGCCAAGTAGATTAGTGAAAATATTTTTTATATTTTTGTCTAAACTAAATTGCGATTGCAACAATTCATACAGATATAAAAAAAGTGTCTTCCACTTGTGAAAAAAAAAATTCATTTTAAATACTAAACTCACAACGGTTATTAAAATCAGTTTTAAAAAAAAATTCAAGATTTTAAACTTTACATTAGTTTGTCGAATACCAAACAAATTGGTGAATACCTGACAACATAAAAGAACGAAGACACCAATAATCCATATTGTAGGGTTCTCTCACGAAACAACGTTATTCTGATTGTTATGGAAACAATGTACCTTGAGTTGCAATTGTAATAATTTACAACAAGTTGTAAAAATTCTATGGTATTATTTATTTGTTTCGCATTTTTCTTCAACAAAATTTACTTTTATCCAGTAATTTTACAGAACCGGGTGGTAATTGCACACTGTGGTTGAAACCCCTTTTAGCGGTAAATTTAACTGGTATTTTGTTATAAGGTAGGTTACGCACTCTAAATAAATATATTGTTCACCTCGGTACGTAACATACTATTGAAATTTTGAAAAGTTACTATGAGAAGTGAACTAAATTAATTGAAAGCAAACGAAAAATGATTAATTATTATCGCAATATACACCCAATTTATTTTCTATTTCAATTTAATCAAGAACAATCGTATCGATTTGCATGAGATTACAGAGAAAT
This sequence comes from Cantharis rustica, assembly GCA_911387805.1. Lineage (NCBI taxonomy): Eukaryota > Metazoa > Arthropoda > Insecta > Coleoptera > Cantharidae > Cantharis > Cantharis rustica. The sequence goes on along the minus strand of OU426879.1, from coordinate 47,371,032 downwards.
AAAATAGATAACAAAAAAATAACGCGTCAGTTTGTTTTATTTTAAAATGATTTTTATTTGTTGAACTTAAACTTGTGAAATTAATTAAATTAAATTTGCTTAACTTGAACGCATGACCTCCGAAAGATGAATAATATAACATGGTGCTTTCTCTTTAACCGATAATTTTATCGGAAAGCTCTTCAGATTTTATGGCCACTTAATTACAAGCAGAGAATTGATTTCTGTCATAACTGATATAGTTTTCCGCGTTTTGTGCCCAATTGACTTAAGATCAGTGATTAACTTTCGAGTAGCAGAAAATTATGTATAATTACAACCAGAGAATTTCATAAATTAGCAGCAATAAATCTAATTTGTCCTGCTAATCGGCGATTAAACTCAATCTAAGAAGATTTATGGTAAATCGATTTGCGCACCGGGCGAAACAGGGTACGGTGGCTAGTATCTATTATTGTTTGTAAGCAGAGAATTAGCGAATTTAAACACAAAACAGTTGTAAAGATTATTGAACTACCGAATAGAAAAAAACTAGACTGGAATTTGTTACATTTGATTGACGTCGCGACGTTCAAGATGCTCTTTTCGTAAGCTTTGGCGAAATATCTTCCCACCGTCCGAATAGATCGGATGTTTAGGATTTGGGTCAATCGACTTACGACTGAATAAAATTTTGAAAAAACCGACGTACGTAAATAGAAAATGTTTATTATTGTGTCTACTCAGACGATTAGTCCGCAAGTTTTGATATTACAAGTCTATTTACTACATTTTTGAACGACTGCGACCTACATTAAGTTTCATATTAGCAATCATAATTTATTTACTGCACGTTTGCTAATATAAATTTCGCTTGTATTTTATATTACTGCATTTTACGGCCTTTAAATATTAATATAATTTTCGAACGCGAGTCGACGTTAAAAATCGAAAAAATAAAACGTAAAGGCGTCGCAATCAAAAATAATGGTGAAAGATTTAAACAACAAATTAATTTAATCGCTAGATTAAAAAAAACTCGTTAAATTGTCAAACAACCCTATTAATATAAAATTTCTTCGGAAAAATCAATACTCGAGGGAATTCTCTGTAACGACGGCAATGCATTTTTTAAGTTTGGTGTAAAAATAACTTCCAATAACTAAAACAAACAACGCAAAATACCTCGGAAAGATAATAGACACCTACTAATATTTAAATATAAATTTGGCACATAAAAGTGGCCTTCGTTCGGAACACCTCGCTTTTAATTATAAATAACTACAATGCTGTGCACTCAAAATACTACTTTTAAAATTCCCTCACAAAATACGACACGACCTTTCGTTGTATAAAAAACAATGCGACTTTTTAATTTTTTGGAAGGGACAAGTGATATCCTCACAAGTTTTCGCAAAAACCTTGTTATAACGAGGTCCTGCGTTTCGTCTCGACTTATGTACTCGTTTATCGAAACGAGACAACTTCGTTTCCAACAATCAAATTCTTTAGTAAACAGCAATAATTCAATTAGACAGTATGTCCCATTCAAATAAAACCGGTATTGTTTAACCTACTTTTAATTAAATTGTTTAATTAGGTACTGTAAAACTTTCGGTCCTCCTTTCATTTCAAAAGAACTGCAGTCGATCTTTTAATTATAAACGAAAGGAGATGAAGTTCAAAGATATAAGATTTGACATTTCATTACCAACGTGTCATCTGTAAATAATCTAAAAGTATCTCTAGACTTGGAACCGTTTCTATAGATCCAGCTCCGAGCAACATACGTGCGAAGTCTCACAACACCATCTGCTGAAATGAAAATATTTGGAATGATTCAATACAACTGTTACGAAAGTGACAGTGTTGCAAGACAGCACGATTTTGCAAACGTTTGAAATCGTCCCAAGTGTCCTCGTTTAAGGCTGAGAGCGATACAAATCGTGCAAGAACAAACAACAAATAATGTTCCGTCATGCGGCGATTATTAGTTCAAATCATGTATTTTATTTAATTTCGTGGGAAAAGCCGTCTGTTCTGTGGTCTATGCTACAAAAATCATTGTGTAATACCGATTCCCTGTTATAATCATTTTCGTCTGGTTATCCAATCTCCATTTATTTTTTCGTTAGATTTCTCTTGGCCGCGTTGGTTTGCCATTCAAGGGAAGACGAGATCAAATCAAAGATCTACAGCTACAAGTACAGTAGGGGTTCCTTTGTTTTATGATGACAGGATTCTTAACTCGAATAAGTTTGGGTCGGGAGGATAATCAATTATATCGCACTGGGAAGTAACCCCCCCCCCTCCCACCATGTTCAAATAGTTTGAAATTGTAACTTTTCAATAATTATAGTTGCTGCCATTACTGGAGGTATTATATTACCCCCCCCCCCTGAATTTTAATGATTTGAATAAAATATTATGAATGTGGGTCAGATATGACTTATATAAATTTACAAAATACGTGTTAGCTGTACAGAAAACCAAGCTAACCTAACGGAATTTTTAAGAACGTAAAATTTCGCGTTGTTCGTGCCTAAATCTGTCTCCATAATCTAATCTTTCTAGAGGAAAGATTCTGAGATCCCCACCAAGCTGCCTAGCAAGATCCAAGCTAAACCAACCATTTACATGACCTCCGAAGCACGCAAAATAGCATACGATTCTCTGGTCGAAAGATCAGCTGCCCCTAGATTATATAATATTCCTTTCTTTTTAATGTTCCGTGAGGGATTTCATGGTTTCAGTGCGATATTGACATTCTCATGTGGATCATTCACTGGAAAGGTATCCACTGTCACCATCAGCGGCGTAGCCAAGGGAGCGACCTGAGCCCCCTCCCCCGAATTTATTAATTCGTAATTTTGCAATGACTTCAAACCATGTATAGATTTCTATATAAATAATTTTCAAGACACTAATGATACTATATTTGAAGGCGAATGGCTGATTTCGCATGAGAAATGAAAAAACCATGAAGGAGAGCTTCCAAAAGATACAATGGAAGCTCTTAATCAATTCAATATTGATGTTTCCGAATATATATTGTTACGAAAGAACGTGTAATTATATCTGATGACTAATGTATGATGAGTCAAACATGATGAGACAAGTGTGATGAGTCATGCATGATAACAGCATTAGTCATTCAAATATAGCTGAATTAACAGTCGGGAAATGAGTAGAAATTCCTGGAAGTTTCTGAAAGGCAATATTTACGTATAAATACCGATGCTTTCCTGTGACAAATCAATTCCAGTTTTAATGTGCAAGTGTTAACATAAATGAACAGTGAACATAAATAAATAGTGAAGTGATAAACAGTATACAGTGTTTAAATAAATACGGACTTAGTGTTAAATAAATTGTAGTGTAATTAGTGTTAGTGTTAATCTTAGTTTAGTAATTGTTATTAACCGTATCTGAAAATATTTGTATTAGCCCTTTAGAATTAAATAAACGTTTTAATTTTCGTTACAATATATTATTTTAGGTACATTAGCGGTTACTACAGTCTCTGTAGAAAGAACATTTTCCAGCTTAAAAAAAATAAAGCCAAATTTGAGAAATAGTACGGGGGAGAATAGGTTAAGCGGTTTAACTTTACTAGCAGTTCACAGGAATGTGACTATTAATGTAGAAGAGCTTATAAATACTTTTAGAATAAAAAAAAGACGCAATGATTTTACAACTATAAGTATATTATAATAATAATAATATCTATGAGTTAATTTTTAATGTTTATTTATGTACTTGGAAACTATATTATTATAGTTAATTATTTTTTATTGCAATTTTTTAACTTTCTATTGAGCGCATGACCTTGAAAATTTGAAAAAATTTTGCTTGCGGCGCTATTAAAAAACGACTCACTGCACTCGCAGCCCCCTTCCCCGAACCAAATTCCTAGCTACGCCACTGGTTACGAGAGTACCATTGCCTGAGCGGCTCACAATAACTGCATAATAATGTAATACTATATAATTGGGCCAATTCTCGATGCCGCGGGCAGGACCGGATTAAGGCGTTTCTAGCCCCTGGCAATCTTAATAATATAGTGATCTCACAGAATAAAACAATAATAAATTAAAATACTATAATTTTGCAAACATAAACAGTAGCCAAAATTTTTTTGGTACAGTACAGTACAGATACAGCGTTAAGCATTTCGGTAACGCTTAAACCGCAAACTCCGCTTAAGAAGACATCATTTTAATATTCAATAGTAAGTAAATAATCTTTTCTTTTACTAGCCTAATTGGCGGCTTTTAAACATCTGCTTTACGATGTTATATCACAATATACTATTATAGCGAATATCGATAACGAAAGAAGCAAATAACAAACGGGAGCTGATTAAGACGCACTCTGTATCTTTCATACTTTGTATTTATGTTAAAAATTGTTGTGGCGGAGAATTTCTATCGATTAGCTAGCAGATGGCGTCTACTCGTGTCAATGTTTTGAACTCGTTAAAAAATAAACCGCAAATTTAAAACAACGGTGATTAAGTGGCGAAAATTTTTAACGTGTCTGCCTGCGTACAACAATAAATATTTAGTTTCGTAATAGTGATTGATTGTATTGCGTTCGATATTATTAAGTATGTGGGTAATAATTGTGGTTTTCAAGCAAAAGTGTGTCAATGATAAATCAAACGATACTAGTAAAATGTCAATACATATCAATATAATTCAAAATTTACATGAACTAATCAAATATGGGCATTTTCTCGCAATGAGTGGAATTTTTCCAAAATCTATTAGAAATGGTTTCCACGTCCCTTAAATCGAAGGGCCTGGCGAAAATTCATCGCCGAAGCTACGAATTCGGTAAGCAGTTGTTGCAATTTTTTTATCAAATCGCTGGGAAATATAATCTGCGTGATGTAATATTTTTTAAAAGTTAATTTTAAAAAACGTAATCTTGGGTTCGACTGCGATAATTAAATTTGTCCTTCGCCTTTAATGTATAACGATTTTTTAAATTTGTAAGACGGTCACGTTTTTTTTTCAGGCGAGAAATATTAGGGCCCCATGGTAGTTTTCGTGTTTACGGTTTGCACTTTTTCATTATTTACAATTAGCGTAAGTGCGGTTTTTACTAACACGGCCAGAAAATTCCACTATTAAATGGAACCTGACAGGTTTCTATTTATTGGGTCATCTAAATTTCTAATGTAGTAATTGTCGACTGTGTACTAGAATTTTTTACGACCATAAAATTAATAAACGTGCGATAATAATTTTATACCAACTTACATCTCCATATTTCTGCTTGTTTTAATTACAATAATTTGTTCGCCATGCTTACATCCGCCTTTTATAATTTTTATCTTGATAATACTTGTGTGAATACTTAAATAAAGCATATTATGTTTTGGAGCACTCCTAACAAACGGCTGCTTTATTTAAGTTAGGCAAATTTATGTATTGCACCGTTTTAACAAGCAACATAAATTTTACACGATGACAACCTTAAAAATTCCGAAAACACTCAAAAAATGCGAGCTAGAAGGAAAGACAATCAAAAGAGTTGATTCATGTGCTATAAATTTCCAGTCGATATTATGAATTATGTTAAAGCTACGCGTATACCCAGAAAATTAACTCCTGCTAACGGAGAAATCTCCCACGTGACGTCACATGGGTTCTTTAACTTAAAAATAGGATGCTAAACAATAATTGTCTAATCTGAATTACAATTGACGCTTTCAGAATTACGAAAAGTCTAGGGTAAAATTCAATACGTATTCTGACGAACAAATTGTGGAAGCTTGAAAAACCAATCAAATACTTGCTCTGCGTTTTCCTTTAAATTGATTGGTTCTTACAAGCTGTTACAATACAATATAAAACTAACTTATGTGTGAATGCTGCTTTATTTTCGCTTGCTACCCGCAGTTTTCTATTTTTAGGTTTACGATGAACTAAAAGAATAAGTAAAATGAACAAAATTAGAAGAATCTTGTTAAAGAAAACAAGAAAAAGTAATTGACTATGTAATACGAGACGGAGGAAACGAAACAATGACAAATCGATAACGTACATACCTAGATATGTACATATTAGAAGCTTTGTTAAGTACAATAAGTTGTAATAACTTTAGCAGAGCTTAAAGTCACCACGATCTGGATTTAGGGCAAACAATTGGTTATTTAGTTGTTTGTCAGGCCTGCCGTAAGAATTAAGATGTAGTAAGCAAGTAAACATTTATTTACATTGAAAATAAAGAATTTATTTTTCGTCAGAAAGCAAAATACTATTCAAATTAAGAATAGCAGAATACCGGGCAGCATAATATAATATAAAAACCTAATCTTCTTTCTGAGATCACGTTTTTGTCTGTGGCGTGTCGTGACTTTTTATGGTGGGAAGCTAAATACTAAAAAAACAAATGGCAATATATCAATCAACGCAGGGATCCTGAATTAAATTCCATTGTTGCAGCTGTGCAAATTTTTCCATTTTTTAACGTAACGGTCCGACCTAGGATTTGAACGATCGTTACCCGTTTGACCGACCTAGAGAGAAGACTCGACTACGCTTCGCTCCGTTGCGTCTTAATTAACAACAAATGTGACAAAGACAAAAATTTTCATATGTATTCACCTTCCCATTGTAATAATAATTATTTTAAACTAATTAGTAATTATAATATTACAGCACACAGAAGAAAGAGATAGCAACATTAGTTTTGTGTGTAATTCTAATTAAAGTAAACTCATTTGACTTTCGTCGTTTAATTTGACAGACTATTTGGTCCATATTTTTTAATTAAAAACTAAATTAAATTTATTACGGAGAAAACAGCCTAATCGGCATCTTATTTTGTGTGAACATAGCTGATGACGTGAAGGCCTTTTTAAATTGTTACAGCCGTATTTATGATTATTAAATTAATTTCACATCAAATAATTTTATAAAGTGTGAACATTTTCAGCCACTAATGTAAAATACATCCGACATAACGTAAGTTAAGCTTCCGTCGTGACTGTTGATTCCGATTTTCACAAAAAAAATTCCACTTTAAATCGAATTTTCATTCAATAAAGAAATAAAATACGGAGAAGAAACGTCTAAATGTCATAAGAATTCATTTACAATGTCTTGTCTGTGCTAGATTTCTCATTTTACCTAAAAGTTAAAAAATCTCGGCTTCGCGCTATATTCCAACATATAAAACCACCTAAATCGAGAAAATTGCGACGAGTCCAGTGAACCCGCTCGCAAGCACAACTGCATCATCAATATTCAACTCGACGACAAAAAATTTAAACTTAAGTTTTTCTCAAATAACGTAACAAATTTTTTAGCATTGTCGGACATCTGTTCAACTTTCGAAAAAATTTGTTATAGTAGAAAGTAAAAGCAGGAGAAGCTCTTTCTTACCTTTATATAATTACGATAGAAATAGTTCCACTGGAATCTCGATAGTCCATTCAATCTGAAAACAATATTTTTGTTATTAGTTGTTAAAATATGGCTAAATTAAATTTTCTAATCAACTTATAAGTTAGATACGTAATTAGACATAAAACTAAATATATGCTTGGCATATTACGAAACGGATAGGTTTATGGCACGACATCATCTACTTCCGTCTACAATTAATTGCAGACCGCACAACCCACATAAGATATAATTTTTGATGTATTTTCTCTTCATTTCGTAGCTAATGAAATGTTAATTAACTGCTATTGTGCCCGTTATTACTTAATTTGATTTGGATTACATTTAACAATCTCACGTTCGATCTAACCGCCAGGCTAGTCACGGCGTCAACCTGTAATTTTAAATATATTCTGACCAATCAACGAGCGGCATCTATCCGTTCCGACGAATCAAGCAACTTAAATTTTAAACACCTCGCAGTCGAGCGTCTTATCCAGGTTAAAACCAAAATTTCATTATTTAAAACTCATTGAACTCATTAAATTAATTTCTTTACTTGACGCAACGGTTCGGAAGAGAAATTACCGTCTGAAATTTAAAAAATTCAATTACAGTTCTTTTAATCAAAACAGAGAAAGAGAAAAAATAATAAATCTAAATTTGATTCAATTGTGTGTATTTTTAACAAAACTTATCCTATAATGGCTTTGTAAATTCCTTAACCCAATACCAAAATTCATATCTCCTTTCAGCCTCCCCTATTTATTACCTGAAACTTCTCTATTTGATTTCCTTTACAACACAAAATCAAAGACATTGTTGATTTTCCTTTCAACGAAACCTGCCTCGTTGTAGATTGAAAGTAAGAGTTATAAAAAATTGATCAATTTCAATTTGCTTTTAATACGGTTTTCGATACTTTTAGAGCAAAATTTTAAATTCAATTTTGTAATGTAATCTGTTCTATATATTTTGAGCAATAATTAAAATTTTCATCAATTTTCATTTAAAACAATTTTAAATCTATCGCTATAAAAAATTATATACAACCTTATATAAATGTTTCGAACAAGTTTGATCCCCTCAGTTAAGTCTAGCCTATAAATAACTTTATTAGTGTCAGTTACCTTGGTATAATATAAAAAATTTATGTTTGTAATAACACAGTGCTTTCAATTTTATAAATTTCAACTGGACAGGCACTACGGAGTGGCCGGTGCACCCCCCCCCCCCAAATTGTTTTCACCCTAGATTAATAAAATTAATTTTACTTTGTCGTGTAATTTATATCACAAAAGAAGCAAGTCTATAAATTTATTTGGAGGAGGGGACGAATACGGCTACTACAAGAAATTATTGATACAATACAAAAAAGGGTACACTTCACTTGACATTTTTCCTTTCTCGGCAAACAAAAGCACCAGAGGCTATTTTTAAGAAATTGAATTTCAATTGGTTATATTTCGTAATATTTAATCTTGATTGAACTTACATAATTATTTTTGAATTATCTTTGAAAAAATTGAAGAGTCATTTTTTTCAATACCCGGTACAAGTAATACATAAATCGACACTTTTAATTGCTTCAATTGGTTAGTTAACCTAACAGGATCTCAGGGGCGCACACAGAAATTCTCGTTAAAAAATTATTTTCCCTCCTTGTGCGATTAATAATCACTCCCTTTCAAAACTATTGATTAAGTACCTTGTTTTCTCTATGAGTTAAAAATAATTTACCCCTGTGTACATCTAACTAGTACCTACAACCAGTGGCGCAGCCAGGATTTTGTTATGGGGGGGGAGGCTAAAAGATGTAAGCAAAGCGAGCTGTGCCAAAGACCAGCGCCGCAGGCGAAAAGTCATCTTATTTTCGAGTATAATTATTGTGTTACCACTGTTATCTACCTTAAATTAAAGTAAGAATTTAAGTACGGCATTTCCGAAATAACTAAAGGCGAAAGATTTATCATTGATTTTTGTTGCCAATCTTTTTATTGTAATATACATATCCTTATTTTCAATAAATAGCAGTCATCATAAAGATTAAGAATTGAAACTGATTGCTAATTATCCATAGTAAAGTTATTTTGTATTTGAAATTTCAGTAAACACTAAAAATCCGTTGACCACGCCCCTACCGCCCCCCCTTTTACGCCGAACCTCCCCTGTTAGCTCTTAAGTATAAGAAAGATGGCATCTCAAAGTAGTGCCCATAAGCGACAATTTGGTAAATCCGCCCTTGGGGGCCCAAGGATGCCAGACCTAAATTAACTGGCTTGGCCGATTAGCTACCAACAAGCAACAAGTGCTACACTAAAAACAGTACCTAACTACAATCATATCGAACAGTCGAACACAATAATTTTTTTGTTTTTTTTCTTTGCACCGGTAAAAAAGCGGCTATGGTCATTAAAAAAAGAAAGAGTGTCTGGGGGAGGGGGCTATAGCCCCCTAGTCCCCCCCCCCTGGCTGCGCCACTGCCTACAACCTTCAAAGATGATAATATAACTTTATTCTGGGAACTCACTGGAAGACACATCCAACTACTCCCAATTCATCTGTCCAGTCAGATTTGTACTACTGTAATTTAAATACCACAAATTGGCGCCTTTGGGAGAGGGAGGAGATTTAAGCTACAATTCACTGTCATTTACCCAATGCTTAACTCAAAGAGCCCCATGTCTCCCGGTAATAAAATTCGGATCCTCAAAGCTGTCATCAGGCCCACGATGACGTACGCGTCTCCAGTCTGGGGAAACGCAGCCGCCACCCACATCAAAAAGTTACAAGTGATCCAGAATAGATGCCTCCGTCACGCCTTCGACTGCCCGTACTACATCACCAACCGACGACTTCACGCCGATGCAAACATCAAAACCATCGACGAATTTATCAAAAAGCAGACTAAAACCTATACAAATCGACGAAATCCGCAAAAAATCCATTAATCGTTCAACTCAGCCAATATAATCCCGACTTCAACATTAGACACCGCCGGCCCAAGGATCTCTTCCTCGCTCCAGTCCCGAAGCCACGCATCCTGCCACCCGGGGACCAATCATAAACCACCACGATGAACGCGCACAAGAATGAAGAAGAAAGAAAAAAAGAAGCAGAAGAAGATAAACAGCACCGTTCCCCGCACCTTCCAAAGCAGGTTTCTATATTATACGCGCATGGTACGAACCCCATCACCCTTCCCAAGACCTAACGATCCAGCCAGTCTAAGTCTAGCGCTAAATGAAGAGGAATTCAATCTCACAAAACCCCAACGCCCGATATCCACACCCAACGAAGGAGATATACGGATCTCGCCGTGGAACTCCATTTTGTCAAGAAGTTCATCGTTCAATATCATTTGATTTGATTGGCTTTTGGAGTCTGGAACTTCCAGATCAAATTGCTTATCAATCGAGTTAGAGATCATCAGACCAAATATAAAATATTCTCAATTCCTCCTTCTCCCACCATCAATTTAGTTTAATCTCTTTAATATTACAAACTAATCAAGTTAAACACTCATCGAATTTACGTCAGTCAAGCAGCAAACCAATCGAGATGCACGTCAATCTTATCAATTAATAAATAAATGCCCTTTCCCTAATTAATCCCTGAATTAACGACAGATCCAGTACACGAATAGCTGTATTCCAAAGAAAATTAGTTATGAATTTTACCTAGGTGCATAATACACTTGTGATTAAAACCTATTTGACGCCCTTGTTACATAATATACTATTACTTAAAGTGAACTTCTATTGTCAAGCCAATGAACTTCTGTGGTTAATTATAGTAAAAAAAATAATAAAAATATTCAGTTTTACTTTTATGTCGACTTGAATAATAAAGTTTGCTGCCAAATTTAGAATTACAAATTTCAATATTCTTTACGCAAACAAACAGGAGAAAAGAGCAGACTCAAATTTAGCCCCTTATTTCCGCTACTAACGCCATCGTATCATTTAATAATTAATTTAAGAAACCTTTTTTTAATTTAGAACAAATTTCAATCTCCGGAAAATTTCCAAAGAAATAATTTGAAGAATTGTTTCAATTGTGATCGATAAATTGAGCCTTAAAGAAAAATAATATCTATACAGATCTTTAGACGCCTAGCCAGGTTGGGAAGATTATCTTCATTGAAAATAAATTAAGATAAAAGGTTTCCTCCCAAAAGTTAAAAAAGAAAACCTGTTTAGATGACAAAAGTAAGACGGATGATGTAATTACGAATAAACTCCGATTCTGATATCTGTAACGGTGTCGGTTGTCACCGGTCGGTCGTGGGCGGGTCCCGAGTGTCCAATAAATTGAATAAGAAGTACCAGGAATATTAAAAGAATCGCAAGTGTTCCGCGTAAAAATGCCAATATTTATTATATTAAATAACTCTATATATTACCGCATTCCACACAATTAGCCTCAACAACATAACAAAAAGTGAGTAAAACTAAAAACCAGTGATTTGGTTTCGTCCCTTAAATCAAAGGACTTTTCATTATACGCCAAACACTCGAATTGAAAATGTCGGCAAATGAATATTGATCGAATTTTGTGTTTCAACAATATGAAACAATTAAAAGTATGCGTATATTAGTTTAGTTCATTAACCCATCGATAAATGTTTATTTATGTGCTGTTTACTTAACGTATAAAATATACTACTTCAACAATGGATTTTAAGTCTCACGAATTGTACACGTCGATGGTGTAGGCATTTATCGTGTTTCGAAAAGCGTATCACTCATAAATCTACATGAGAAAAATTTTAGAAAGGTAAAAATAACAAATCGCCACTAATGGAGGTTAAAAACACGATAAAAGCAACGGAAGATTTTAAAATGCGAGTTTCAAAACAAATATCTCACAAAATACAATACGATCGAAACCCACCGATAACAATTTATACTTATAATTTTCATTGTTTACAGGTTACATTTTCATAAACAAAAAAACCCGACCATGCTTTTACAAAATTTGCTGTTGTTGCGTATTTTTCTGAAAAGCTTTCTTTAATACTATTTTTTTGAATAAAAAGATCAAAGGAGATGGATGATTCGATGTTGTTCTATTCTGGGTCCAAGAAAAGAAGTTAAAAACCAGTTTTACAAAACAAAGAAATCTTTACGTTTTTACAAATTCAAAGTTAAACATTTACCGTTAAAAGTCGTCTTTTGAAATGAGAAAGGGTGAATCCAAAATCAAAGGTTCCTTTGCGATAAACGATAATTTTATCGTGACAGCATTTTAAAAAGCACCGAACCAACGAATGTTCTTAAGGAACACCTGTTTATGAGAGTTTACGACCCACAATTTTGTCTATTGGTCTGAAATTTTGTATCGACCACGCAGACGGTTAACCAATAAAATTGGTATTAAAAAAATTCCTACGTCTTTTCCACCGAGCTTTTATCTTTAGTTAGAATGAAAGTTCTATTTATAAAGGTTGTGGTGCTGTAACTCCCATTTCTTTGTGTTTGTAGAAACGACATTGCGTTGTGCTTGCTTTTACTCCAATAAACTTTTGCGTTTTGTTGTCCTAATTGAGTGTGCGCACTTTCGTATCAAAATCTTCCAATAAAATCCATTGAAGTATTAATTTAAATGTTCTATGACCTTTTTGCAATGAGTAGGTAGAGATTTAGTGGCTTCATTAAAAAACCTCGCCAGACGAATACAAAGCAATAATATTTTTTCGCACGAGTCGCCACTGGAGAGAAAGGAATATTAATTAAAATATCGATACATTAACCAAACACTTTAATAAATATGATTGAAGATAATTTAACACTTGATGTATGTACACATTTTTCTTATAATTCAACTTGACACACGAACGCGACCTCGTGGTATTTTTAAACAAACGCGACATTGACTATTGACATTTGAAGTGCTAATGTTGTTTAGAGAATTATCAAGAAAAAAGTTTATGATACAATTTTGATCATCCGCTTCTAAGGTTTCTTCAATTAGGCAAAATAATGTTTGGTTTACGAGCTCAAAACTTGCTCGCACACACCTTTTGACCCCACATTACCTCATCGGATCATTATCTATTAGTCGATGACTAAAAATAAACTTTTATATGTCTATTGATAAAACAAAACGTTTCGACTGATATAAAAACGTTAAATCTCCATTAATCGCAACCTCGTAAAATTGTTTTTTTCGTAATTATAATTATTGTTTCCGAAAAAAAAATTATAATCCAAGACTTGTAGGTGGAATAATTGTAATCTCAATTGTAAGTTTGCGAGTCTATCAGACAGTATTGATGATATGTTTTGTTATGCAAATTTTACGTGTCTGAAGCAGACATGGTGCCGACAGCAATTGAATGCTGGAAATCCAAAATGAGCTTTCATTTTACTGAAAACTAAAACGTACCCGCTTGTATTTCCTACCGAGAATAAATTATTTCATAATTTACTATTTATGTGGAATGTTCCAACAATGAACATGTTACGTAGGAATTTTGGATGAAATGATCGAAACGAAGGGAACGAGGAGATAGGTAAACCATCACAAAATTATCCCGATTGATTTAATAAAATAAAAAATTACTCCCGATTCGCTCCTTTGATCTGAGACAGCCAGATCAAGCAATTAAATGTTAAGAACACTCTCGGTGACAAAAACCGAAAAAGTCGGTTTCAGAAATTGTTGTGCGCCCTGGAAGCCGCACTGATCCGTTAATCTTCCGTAACCTCCTAATTTTTTGAGGTTGGTAATTTAAAATAAACCAATCGGAGTTTTCATTATAATTATATAAGAATGACCAGGCAAGCCAGCCGAAAGAATTAAGTCGCAGCACAAACCCAAGTTAAATAAAAATTGTAATTAAAGGCATAATAATATCAATATCTAATTAAAGCACAAAACAAAAGAATGTATTTAGTACAGCCCAGCGCTGCGACAACTTAACAAACCAGAAATAAAATAGTATCTCACAATAATAATTCTATATTACACTATGCAAAGCATTTCAAGACAAATGTATTCGAAACAAAAATGTCTAGACATTAACAAAGAGTAGAGCAACCCTTATACTATATTCATGACCATAAGATTATCTCCGATCGACCGATCAGTTAACGAGAAACAGCACAAATGATTTTCCCTGCAGCATTGAGCCGATGGTCGGATCCGCAGTAAAAACCCTAGATACTCTCATAAAACAAACACTGACGAACTATATTCCAGCAAATTGGTAAAATGAAATAGATGCAGATAAGCCAGAGCATCAACACGAGGAACTAGAAAATATATAAATTATTATTTGATGTTGTTCATGGTCGATCTTCATATTATCTAAACTTAAACCACGTTCTTCTTACAGTTGAGATAACAGTGGCGTGACTAGTGGGAGTTAAAAGTTACTAAGCCTGTGTATAGCTTTTTTCAGGGTAGAAGCCTATTTAGCAGCTCCCATATGCAAATAAATGCAAATCATGAAATTTCGGCCCCTCAAAGTGAGGTTCTAGATACGCTACTGACAATACTGGGAGTTCGTCATTTAGGAGTTATAACATTTATATATAAAACTCTATTTCTTTTTTTATAGTAATTCTTATACTTCTAATTAACAGTTTTTCTAAGTTTATACAGTACAATACAAAGAATCTCTATGTAAATACTACTGTAGTGTGGGCCGGCAGGTGGATCCCACCGCTGCCACCATTGAGCTAACCATCGCAATTCACTGTTGTTCCTGAGTTCCTGGCGGTCTAAGTTACTATTTTACTCTTTCAGTTCATCGTGTTAAGTGGACGGTTATCTACAATAATTCAAGTTTTTCTTTTCGAAACAATTACCGAGGTTTCCAGAAATTGCAGGTTTGCGTGGGTGCATGTTCTGTAATTTATATTATAAAATATGATTATTTTAATCTTTTAGAACAAATACATCTAGATATACTGCGGCAGTACGCACCAGGGAATCTGGATTCAACTAATTGTATAAAATGTCCTTTATTTCCCCTTTTTATTGCTTTATTGCTCAGTCTTCGTGACTAAGAGGTATAAAATATTCCCAAGTTTTAACAATTGAGCAACTCTTTAATTTTAGCATGTGAGTAAAAGGCAAAAGTCATATCCTGTAGAAATACACCCGCGTTTTATGTCAAGTGACAGTTTAATCCTGCTTAAGCTAAATTCAGCTGAACTGAAGCTCAATGTTCAAAAGTTTTAAAATTCGTTTAAACTTACGTTTAGCTAAGCGCAGCTTAACATTTTATTTTAAAATCGGTTCGCAAGATGTCAATTTTTAAATATATAACTACTACTTCAAAAATTTGACATAAAATAGATATTAATTTCTCTCCAAAGTTCCTGTTTATTGCGTAACAATTTAAACATTATAATCATGTTTCTTCGGGGAGCTAGAAAGGTAGATTTTTAACCTATGAATAACTTGGGCCCATAACCTGATTTTATTTAGGCTTCCACCTGTTAAAAGAAATTTCTGACTTCCCGCTGCATGGATGCCAATCACCTTAATTTGATTACAGATGTCGCTGCAAAGGTTTTAATCATGTTGGTTTTACGTTAGACAATCTTTTATTACAAAGGAAACGGTCGCAATATTGTTGTCAACTTTTTGTAATTTGAATCGTTATTAAATAATTACCATGATCAAGTAAGAAAATCAAATTAAAAACAAATCATCAATCATCACTTAATTTATTAGTTTGGTACATATGACATAACAGGAACTCTGATCCACTTTGATGTTCTGAATTAGACATGAATAGTCAGTCTCGTTTAATTACGACAAGCCTGTAAATTTCTAAAATCGATTGTTTGATTTTAACAAACATATGTTAATTAAGTGTTTATAGTAATCAATAGAATAAAAGATTTTTTTTGTGTAATTAATTAAAAATACCGATTGCTTACTTTATCCCGAATTGTTAGTATCTTAATGGAAATCAACCACAAGGAAGTGTTAATCGATTGATATAATTACAACGATCCAACATTTTTACTTATCTGCATTATGAATTCACTCCACAGAATCATAATAACCGCTCGTTCTGACCTCCAAGTCAATGTTACATAAATAGCTAACTTGATCTCTAAACTATGATTTTCTTTAATTTGAGACCTTGCAGAAGAATAGATTCATAGTTTCAAATCTTTCCTTCGCCCGATTTAATAATGAAAATCCATAATACTGAACGAACAAGTAGCGAATATTTTACAAAAATGTAATAAAATTTAAAATAAATAAAACACCGCTGTGTTCACGTTTAATAAACTGTGTACGTTGAAAATATTTGCATATAAACGGACGATTTTTATGACACATACAAGTAAAATTATTATAATCCTTGTTATAATTTTCACTTAAAGCCTAATCGAAAAAGCTTTTAACCTTTGACCCACAATCTATAAATTTTAATTTTATATCCTCTAAACCGATATTATTCAATATTCAACAAGCAGCCAATAATCAACCTATAATAATTATTTAAAAGTCAAACAATCAATGCCAAGGTTGGTCACCAGTAAATTAGGATATAAGCATCAATTAGTTACACGCCTACTCTAGTTTTTATTTTAAACATAGAAAAAACAAACCGGTACGAAACTTTATACGAGGTTGTTGAAAAAGTTGTTTATAGAAGAAAAAATAGAGCGACGTTAATTTGACGTCGAATTAACGTTTATATTACGTGTTCTTTTAAAATTGCAATTTAATTTATAATCAAGTTCACGAGCTGGAACTTACAAATGTAATTTGGTCTTGAAACTTTTATTTGAACTAAAAATCCCAATACCGAAAAGATTATTATACATTTATTAACATTTATTTGTTATCTGTAGCTTATTCTACTATTATTGTAGTATTAGTAGATAGCAAATTATAATATTAATCACTACATTTATGTAAGTACTATAAAAACATAATCTTTTATATTTTAATTTGTTTTAGCAGCTAAAACAAAAATAAATAGCAAAATACTTTCGCAACGATACTGACGAATCTCGTTAATTCATTATAAGCGTCAGTGGGGAGAATAAGACAATTCCCCTTCCCAAAAGTATACAAATTAAAATTTATAGTGCAGAAACTGAAAGATTGATTTGTTCGTCTGAAAAAACTGCACAACATATAAAAATAAAATACTTAATGTTACAGACTACTTGCATGTTTCAACTTCACAGCCGATTAAAAAAGTAATTTTAATGATTTTGTACCGTTGGCAGACCAACGGGCGTCTTGATTATAAATAATCACGTTTCTTTTAATAACCTTAGTCATCATTTACTTAAAATTTCGGACACGAATAAGTTCCACTCGCTCATCGTTCGTTCGCCACCCATCAGACAAAAAAATAAAAGTGTGTCGGACAGTCGAGCAGGTTTTGAGGAAAATAAAATCCCGACACATAATTTTACAGCAGAGAGATAAAAAAATCACTCGTGATTATACGAAATAAATAAGTAGCAATAAATCGAGTACGAAAAAATTTGCCAAGGTCGTTCGGTTTGTGTGCGAAGTTAGTAAGGGAATTCATCTTGGCCATGATTCCTCCCCGGAGGTTGCAAAATATTTGTAACCTTGCTGTATGTTTCAGCCTCTCGATTACTATCTCTAGTATTATCGTTGACATTAACAAGTTGCGTGCTCTCTTGATTGCTGTATCGGCGTTAAAGTTTTAAATGATAATTTAAACGCTCAAAACTTTCTCTATAAATGCTTTCAAAGAAACAAAAGAAATTTCTAGTTTGTTTTTGGGGAAATTGCGCAAGTAAAACGTAATAGCGACGTAACACTAAATCACCGAGGGTCCGTTTATCTAAATAAAATCCTACAACGTTCAAGGTTTGTTTTCAATATTTCAAGTTTCCTTCTTTTTTACGAGCAAACAGCATTTGTTAAATTTTTTCATTTACCAATTATCAAAATTATAGAAGAAAAAACAAATGCAATTTAACACCCCTTACCGAGCACGTCTTTAGGTCAGAATGATCTCCCCTAGTGCAACACGTGTCACACTTGGCTTCTTATATTTTATCACCCCATATTGTAGAAATGAAATCAACCCCGAAGGATTAAAAAGCTACATCTTTAGAATAAGACTATAAATTTTGTAATGTCGATAGGATAGTTCTGAAATTGAATTCCAAAGCTATCGCCCTTACGTAAGATTTTGGGGACTACATGTTCGTCCCCCCCCCCCGTAAAGTATTTATGATTTCTTTGTTGCACTTTTAATCTGCATAACACAATATACTATTGCTTAGATAAGTTGAAAAATATGGATTTGTTCAGTTTAAATAAAATAATACGAAACATCCTGTACTAGGTATTCTTGATTTAATTAACAGCCGTATAATATAATAATCTCCGAGTGGAGTTTCAACTTATGAGAAATGAGAGCAATCCATTCTAGTTACAGGAAGTTTCGAGGTAAAATCATAAATAGTTGATAGCTTAAATAAATTTCAGTTAGACGTAACGAGCGAAGCGTAGTCTTGCCAGTCCGTCAAAAATTGAAATGTCTGTTCAAATTTTGCACAAGAACGAAATGTATTCTGCCTTTTAATTGGACAATTCATCGAAAATGCAGACAGAAACCGATCAACAGATTTGATTAAATGAAAATAATAATAATAGTGTCTCTCTACTTTCGTTATTCCATTATTAACTCGGATAATAGCAGTTAATATTTATTTAACTAGAATCATCTTCCATTTAGGGAAAACCTAAAACTTTTCTGAATAGAAACACCGGGTCAATTTAAAGTTCCGGTCTTTTGAAAGTCACGAGTACTATGGCGATTGATGTTAGCATGCATTCACTTTCATTTCGTATTATCGACCACCCGGATTCTTTGTTTCAATTCGATCGCTTGTGTATCAGCGATCCAGTCGAATTTTGAATCAGACTAGGAAGTCGTAATCAATTGAGAAGTAGACGATTCCCGAAGTACTTATAAACTTTTTGCAATTCTTGGCATTGTTTCGTTCACGTATCTCGAATATCATGGGAAAATATCGTACTATTAAAAAAAAATTAACTGGTGTACCAATAACCTTATCGGAGTAGTACAAGTGTTTACTGTGCTTATTCACGACACAAATAATTTGAATTGTAAACGAACACGCAGCTTATAATTATGTATTGTAATTGAATTTAATGGGAGAGAAACAGGAAATTATTTCAAATTTGCAGTTTTAAAACCGCTGGCTTCTTACCTTACGGTCGGGAAATTTTCAAAGAAAAACACAGGGTTGAATGGCTCTTACCTGAAACAAAAAGAAAAAGTTAAAATCTTGATAAACAAAAATTCATTATTTAAATTACACTATGTATAACGAAACACATGTTTAATAACAATGTAGCTTCTGTTTATTATAAAATAATCTATACTGTCAATATAAAAAGAAAAAACAAAATGCGACTGATAATTATTTTTCAGTTAACGGGAAAAATAATAGAGATACAATCAATTATTGTAAGTGATACGATACAATCGACTATCTTGGCAAATAAATCACTATCAATAATGAAACCAACCAGATTAATAGACATAACAAATTACAGAATATAATGTTTCAAACCGCAATAATATTTTTCATTCATTAGATGGTATAAGTTCCTCCAAACGTACAATAAAAAAATATATAATGTATTGTATTAGATTATCTCTTCAAGGTTGATATATTATGTATATAGTAAAAAAACAAAAGACTGGCGGGCGTTGGATACATTATGATATAATAGCATAGGTCTGTGGGACCACTGATGTGAAGTAATTTGGCCGTAATAAGTAGTTTCATACGGTGTAATTTTTGCCGTGGTTAGAATTTCACGTTAATTCTGATTGCATTATGGTGAGGTTACGTTATTCAATCGTGGATGAATGAGGACGATGTCGAATAGAAGTTACGCATGCAGAAAAAATATTTCGTAAAAAGGTTCTTCTCCGAACGGGGGGTTCCCAGAGGTCTATTACAAGATACTCTAGGCAACATTATTACTAAAAGCTTTTGCTCCGAGCAACATTTTTTGCAACAAATTATTTATAATATTTATAAAAAAAATAGAAAGGTTTCCCAAGATTAATCAGATGTAAAGGCACTCATGACGCTCACCTCGCAACATAATACCAGCTCAGTGTAGTGAAAACTACAAGAGTATGAATCAACCCAGTTTTCATACTTGAGTTCACGTGGCTATGACTATAATTATTATATTGAAATAAATAATTGATATTATAAGGACTGATACGTAATTATTACAAATATCACAATAATTAATACAAAATTATACATTTGTATAATACCATAAGAAAATAATATTGGTTTAATTATTATTAAGTAATATTAAAATTATTTTAATATTAACGTAAATAATATCTAACAATAAAAATATATTTTATATTTTGCGCTGAAAGTGCATTGCATCGAATAGCACCGCACCCTGTCCCGAAGATATCATAAATATAAAAAAAAAATGCGATTAAACAATGGATAAACTTCTAATATGAATTAAATTATAAGAAAAACGCAGTTGTTTCAGGTGGGCAGGGCTTAGATACATTCTATTGACGGTGCGCGTAACCTACGTAAATAGACCGTACTTATTTTCAAATAGTACAACCGTGAACTTCACACAATAATTTTATTTTAAATTGGATTTCGTTAATATTAGCCGAATTTTATTTCAAAACAAGATACCTGCCATTCTAGACCCGTGACTTTCCACTATTAGTTAGTTTTAATGTTGATAACCTGATCAACATTCAACTTTTGTTATTTTCTTACATCTGTCGTTCAGGTTGAATGTTTTCACTAAGAAACACTTTTCAAGAGTCACAACGATGGTAGTAACGTAAAAACTGTTGCCTGCAATTGTTTTACGATAAAAAAAACGCAATGGGCGAGGCTAACCATACGAAAACAGCCAATACAGTATATCCATTACATTTTTACGGTTTTTGACCTTTTTTACCAAATTAAAAAAAAATTCAAGTCTATATTTGTAATTTACATTCCAAATCTGGGTTATCCAAATCTGATTAAAGTAATCCATCCAATAACTCTTTCTCTTTTCTTCGGGAATTAAACAAAATAAATATTTCTAAAAATTTTTAAAATATAATTAAAATAGTTTAGTTATATTTTGAAAGCTGAACTTGGCGCGACGGTATCAATATAATTCGGTAGTTTTAATTTTAAGAAGTCTCGACACACTAAAGTATGTTATTATAAATAAACATAATTCAGTATTTTGTCAAGGTTAATCACAATAGAAAATTTAAACCGGTGCCGTGGTTCCATAATCTATACAATAATAGCTTTTTCAAACGGTCAAGTTAATCCTAAAATACATTTAAGACCTGCTCTATACCTGAGCCGAGATGCATTTACATATTTTTTGTGTATCGCATGATTTGTAGAAGTTAAGTTTAATGCATTAACAAATTGGTTCGATATACCATGAAACAAAAATCGTCGATCTGCTTCCGAAATGCAAGGTTAGGTGAGATTAACGACACCAAACCCCTCTTTACTCTGACCTATCCAAAGATATTCTGCAATTTCGTCGTTAATTCCAGAATAAACCAGAAGGGATGTGTATCACAGAAGGGTAGCCAAGTTCATTTAAATCCATAAAATCCATCAGGGCGGTAACTACAGAAATTGTCCGAATAACTAAACTGCCATTTAGATCGACGACAACGTGGGCGGAGTAGAAGTGTTCAAAATCCAGTTGACGAACCGTCACGATCACGGAACAAAAGAGCGTGTGTAGGGCCCTTAATATGAACTTTTCATATTTATTTAGAATTTTGAAAGAGTATGTTATGTAGATTCGCCGGGAATCGTTTATTATCGTAACAGATTAAATGAAAATTAGTTCGTTGATGAACCGTATGTGATTACACTTCCGATGCCCTCGTGGCTAGTGAAACTCTCACTGAAATACAATGTGGAAACACTGATGGGAATAACTGAAGATTTCTTGCTGGAAATATCGATTAAATGAATGGCGGGAATGAGAACTCCCTCGTAATATCTCAAGCGCTGTAACGCTAAATTAATTTGTCAAAATTTATAGTTTCTGATATCCAGTTGATCAAATAAAGAAAATGAAACAGAGAAACCCGTTTAAAAATACTCTTTAGGTAAATATGACACTCCAATTATTCATTGAAATTACTGCGGGAGAGCTGCACGAGAAAATAGTTTTTGTTACACCCTACACTGGTATGTTCTATATTTAGAAAGCGTTCCGAGTTTATACGATCTAATTACAACCCTCAAACTATACCAAAACGACCTTAATTTACTGCTGAACGATTTTGTCTTAAGGGCATTCAATAAAGACACACACAACAGCCTGAGAAGTGGAAGAGAAACTTGGCGATAAATAATAACTAAATTTCGTGCAAATATAATACGAGCAACTTTTTTTAAAAATTTTTAATTACCGCGCTTATTAATATTTATGGGACTAACGGTTTCGAAAATTACACCACGGACCCTACAAATTTTGATAATCGCTAAAAATATCAACTTTATCCTTTCATCTAGGCCCGCATCTAATCAGCATGTGCGCCAACCATTATCCAAAACCACCGTACGCTTTCAACTTTAATTCGAATCACATAAATTTATTGACCCCTAGCGACTCGGAATTTTAGTTTTCAAACCATCGATTTACATGCACTTACACGTTTTCCCAAACCGTATGTTGGTATGCTTTTCTCTTACCAATTCAATTAAATGTTTCGACTCGAAACGAAACGGGTAACAAGAAATGATTTTTCTTAAAAAAAAGTAGACGTCAGTTCTTTTTCCGACTCATTTTTAAAATAAACATCCGTCAGGCTCGTTTTTCAACTTGCCAAAAACATATTATTATTCAACGAAAAATCCACCTTAGGCTGCTTCGACGCTTTCCAATTGCGATATATAAAATATAATCGTGTGAGTCATCGACAATAATATACTACTTCCCTACGTAATTTCGACACTTTCACGTTAAAGAGTCCCTCGTAGGAATTAGAAAAACGCACATAACGAGTCCGGGGTTCGTCACCCCAACGACATTTCGTTTTCCCGACCAACTTATTATTACAAAGTTTCTCGATCCGAAAATTGGAAAATAAAAGAAATACACAATTTTACTTTCACCATAATCACTCGTGTAACAGTTTTAAGAGCTTCGTTCCGTTACACAATTGAACACATCTTATGTTTATCTTAAAAAACTTTTTCCATTCTTCTACTTGACATCCTATTTTCCAGCTTCTTTTAGTTTCTCACCCTCTTCAACTTTATTCGGATATTTAACTCAAAACTTTAAAAATAAAATATAGTAAATCAAAATTTATCATCTCCCTATCTCGGAGCAGTATTGTTGCCACTCTTTTTAGTTTCTCTTAACTTTTCCTATTAAATGGCATTAAACGGGAGACAATCTATTTTAAAATCAAATAAACTCGTACCTATCGATTCTTCATAATGGCAGACTTTCTAAATTAATTAAAAATAAAAAAATCAACCGTATTCAAATTAATTATATTATGATTATCGTCTACAAATAAAGTGCCGAGTCATATTAAATTAAGTAAGGTCAGTTTGTTCAATCAATGGTTTCGTAATAGAAAATATTCATTCTCGTGAACCAAAATTGTATATTTATTATTTACAGATATCGTATTAACTTAATTATGACGAAAATGAACACAAATATTTTTACTTTTCCAAAAATAAAAATATATATCTATGTATTATACAAGGTTGGTTGATTGACGATGAGTCACTTTAGGTCAAAACACGTCAACCGGAATAGAGATATCGGGGATCGTATCTGTTGCAAATATCAAGTGTAATATTGATTGGTGTATCTTGGAGTGAACAAAATATGGTTGAATGTTTAAACAGCATTCAAAACGCAAAAATAGAAGAAATTAAATCTTGAAACTTGGATGTCCTTAAATGTGGGATATTACGGCATAAAGTGGGTAAATACATTGAAAGGGAGCTGTCTCGGACCCGGTATTTATTTGAATTAAGTGCCTTGCATTTGGTCTATGATGTATTGAGGATATAGCCTGTGTAGGGGACCCAACAAGAATACAAAATGATAAGAAGTTTAGAGATGTAATTTATGTAGGGGAGACCTGTTAAATAGTGGAAACAGCGAAAATCGTTATAAGAACTTGTGTCTGTAACTCAAACTCGTGAATAGAGTGTGAAAGGATTTTGTATGCACTGCCATCATGCAATGGAACAATAAAATATCTGTTTGCAGAAAGTTTGACCCAACTTGATAATACGCGGCATTAACAGTGACGTAAACCAATATCCAAACAACACGGGAACCCAATCACATTGGTGCATAACAATATTTGGTTATAATTAAACAGTGGCGTTAGATCTGAATAATTTGCTATTCGTGAGCTATATATTTACGATGCCGTTGTCATGGAAACCGTTAATACGCATACTTGAGAAGTTGAGAATTCAGGAACATCTTAAAAAACTAGAATAAATGTCAATTGATGATGAGTTGCGATAACGGTTCCTTAAAATCGTTACCGGATTTTCAATTTGTCAAATAAAATACACTCGCCGAAAGAATTCAACTTCTTTCCTTAATTGGCTTAATTTTACATCGGTGGAAATACAACTTTCTCCCTTTTATAGAATGCCATCTCTAATTTACAACGATTGATCCTTTCGCAAATCGCCGTTGACTTTAGATTAAATCCATTTTCAAAACATCTTTGTAAGAACGTTTTGTAATCGATTTTTCATGCCTAAGCGTTTTAAAAATATCTACAATGTTGTAAGAACATTAAAAATTAGTATCTTTCTTTATTTTTCTATTATCAAGCATACATAGCTTGATGAATATGTTAAATTTTAATTTGAGGGTAACTGCCTAATCTTGACTTAATTTGTTGTTTAATCAGAAAAAACTTTTTAATTAAACGACAGATCTAAGCAAATCATACAATTTGAAGCCTATCAGAATCGGAAGAATTTTTTCGAATCTATCTCAATTTAGTGCATTTTATTAGTTTCTTTTAGTTTTTAAATAATCATAAGGATAGTTACCCCCAATTATCCCCTCGCCCTTGTTAACGCCACAAAAAATAAAACCTCCGTTTTTAACTAAAATTCAAAGCAATCAGCTTTAATTAAAAAAACACAAAGTTAAAGATAACTTCGTCAAAAATCGCATACTGCTAATCCTCTAATAGAATATTCACTTTTTAAAAACAGATTACCTACTAACTGACTGATAAATATAACTTTCGCTTTTCACAGCTACAATGAAGTTTGTTTGAAATTTTTCATTATATTTACAACGGTTTTCGTACAGTGTTGACGCATTGATTTATTAACAACGTAAAAATGCGAAAGAACAATATACTTTTAATGCAATTTCAGCGACGGTTAACCTGGGCCCATAACCTGTTATTATTTAAGTATAAAATTCAAGATTTCGTTGTAATATGAATAAAAACAACGCAAAACTGATAGTTTCAAACAATTAGGCCAAGTGTACGACATTTTATTTTCTTTTATAATTATTATAGTAATCGAATTTGAAACTTTGCAACAGTGAATCAATAAAAATTCTTAGCAGATTATTTCAGAAAGTACATTGACGTTCCAGAAGAAATCTGAAACTAAAGTAGTAAATTGATATTTGATCGAGGATAAAGTTGATTAAACTGAATCAAATCGAGTTCTCGTTATAAATCGTGAAATAGTAGGTACCCACAAATAAGGGCGTAAAAAAAGCCAAAAATCGGAACGTTCCATCAGAAAATAATTAAGTTTTGTTTTTGAAGACGATGCGTTTTTGTCATCAATGAACAAGCGTCGAATTTTCATTGGTTAATAAATCATGAAACACGCTGAAAGATTTCTGAAATGTATCGTGGCGTCGTCGTCGTCGTGAAACAAAAGTGAAATATAATAATTATGCGCACTAAGAAAGCTTTTCATTTAAAAACAATTTTCTCCTTCATTAAACTTCCACAGGTACTTATTAAACCGGCATCAAAGAAATAAGTTGAAGAGGAAAAGTTTGTTGGGGAATTTTTAATTTTTGATCCACAACAAAAACAAAGATTTGATGTGAAAAGTTTTGTATGATGTAAATATCAATATTGGATAATCCGACGTCAGCGAAGTTGATATATCTGTAATTTGAACACAAATTACTTAAAATAAGTATTTGTAGAAGTAAACAAGTTTTTATCCAATCGCATTTACATGCATCCTTGAACCCTATTTAAATTTAGCTACGTACAAACTACATAAAGATGTTAGGTTATTTTATTTTTTCTGAGAGATAAAAATGTATTCCATTTAGAGAAACTTCACGTAAATGTAAGTTTTCGATAATAAAAATTCATATCGCAATAACTAGATGATGTAAAAGAAAAACTACACAATAAGAAGTCGAATTAAGATCCGTAAAGACATAATGGGAGATTTATAAAACCGACAATTGTGCGAAATAGGGAGATGGCGAGAGCTAGAAAGAGGCCGAGCTTCACGTAGTAGCAGACTGCGACAAACGAGAATGATAAAGCTTATGAAATTGGATGGAGGTTCAAACGAGGGTGAATTTAGAAAGAAAAGACCCTTGACGAAAGGTAGTCAAGTAAGACCTTTATAAAACTTGCCAGAACCCAGCGTTATGTAGCCTACTTACACATGTACGTATTTTTATATCGTTGAACTTAGTGCAATTAACTTCATAAATTGTTTCAAGGTTAGCAAATAAAATTTAATTATGTGTTATAAATATTTATTATCCGACAAAAAAGATAAATTTTTATGCTCGTTTTATGCGCGTACAGATTTTTATTATTGCCAACTAGTTACACTTTTGAAATTGTATACAGGTTGCACCGGTGCGTATAAGCATACAGGTATTCCGTTCCCTCCTAACCGACTTTTTTTAGAAACGATTCATTTCGCATTTACGGACACCCTTTGTGTTTAAAAATACGATTGCGAGTGGGAAAAATTTTACGATCGTAAAAATGTTATTAACGAATGCGACACGTGAAGTAAAAATTCAAAAACATGTAGGTGATTGAGTCGATCGATCGATCCGTATTGTAAATTTTCCAAAAATAGATTTCATTCAAATTAACAAGACGACGAGATGTTTCGGGGTGTCTAATATTCATTCACTTTTACACACAAAAATAAAATGCAAGGTACAATGTTATCGATGTTAATCAGAAACGGGAATATTAAAAATATCAAGCAAGTTCAAAATAGACGTGATGCAATTCGAAACACTCCAGAGACTTTTGAACACGTTCGTCAATATCTGATAGGAACGTGCAGATGAAAACCGGAACGACCAAAATAGAAAATGTTATTTTTAAAAATTCTGTTTCGTCAAAATCGTACACTAAAATTTCAGACTAAATATAAAAACCTACCGTAATTAGTTTTTCATTAATCTCCAACATATAATTTTTTTATTATATTTATACATTCATAATTAAATTTCTAAAAATAAAACACGATAAGTAAATAACGATTTTAAAAAAATCTACTATTACGCTCGTCCAACCTTTTTGGCGAATAAATTGGCAAGTATAATTCAACCGATGCAAACAAGTGCATAAAAGTGAAAGCTATAAAATAAACGGTGAATGAGCTTCTATAATACCTAAAAAATAATATACGAGGTCACTTCAATCACGAAAGAAGTCATCATTCGGGCGATTAGGGATAATTTCGAACAAATGTTTCAAAAACGTTTATAATTTTATTACTATAACCCAACTATTGTTTTCCTGCGGGCGCTGAAACGGCCAACGCAATTTAAAAAAGCACATAACCACACAGTAAATGCGCGTTCATTACTAAAAATTAGTTATGGTAATAGTATGCTAATTTTCAAGGTTTTTTCTGAAATTGAATGAACATTTTCGCACAAAGGGTGGTCTGAAAATGCCCCCAAATATTAATGCAATATAAAAAACGTTTCTACATGCACATTCCCCTTTTAGTCCGAAAGGGTTGTTTTTATCTTCCTTCCTTTTTCAGTGCGATAGCGGCTTTATATAAGTACTTGTGATATCACCTATTCAATATGACACATAATATAGGTTGCTGATTATTAGGGTGCGCGATCATGCATTAAATCAAATATTATGTATCAATAAGATTTACCAATATACGTACGTACGTGCTATTCAGTGCAATAGTAAGGTCTCTTGGTGCACGCAGGTTGAACATATAGGTTGATCTCTCCGGTTACATCCCAAAGATGATTCACCGCACAACAATTTGAGGAAAAGACTCATAAGCCTACAAGGTTACTCAATCAAAATTTAGTGCGAATATGAGTAATGTCCAGGATTTGTGGGCTATAACCCCCCCCCCCTTCTATTGTTAGAGCCGGCTCAAAAGATGATTATGTGCACCGAGAGTGCAAATTATTGCAATTAATATTCCATGCAAGTGGGTTGTATACTGACATCATTCTCTGTGAACACAGTTTTTGCAAGTTAAGAAGTGTTATATTGATTTCTCCTAATATATTATCATTTGCCTGTAATATTAGTGATCAGTGTGCAGTTGACCCAACCAACAAGACAAAAAGTACCAGCTTCGATTCTTGGCAAAACATTCTATTAGCAAATCATCAGAATATCGACCCAAGTGTGCTGCTAATAGTGGTCGAGGATGACTTGTATACTTGACAAATAATTATTAAATTTACTAAAGAAATAGAAGTAAACAATAGAATCAATTACTTAGATCTCACAATAATTAAAGACTATAATAAACACTCTTTTGATATTTTCCATAAACCTACGGAAATTGATATAATTATTCCTAATAGTTCTGCGCATCCTTTTACATATAAATTGCGTCTTATCGCGCTTTTCTCAATCGCTTAATTAGAATTCCCTTAAGTAACGTAAATTTTAAAAAAGAATTAGACAGAATTAAATACATCGCGATCTCTAATGGATACCAAGTCACTCTTATTGATAACTTATTACGCCAAATTAAACAAAAAATTCTATCGAACTCAATATATCCGAATATTTTTAAATAAACTAACGCAAACTTCAATGTCATTACTCATTACTTTTCTCGGAAACAAGTCAAACAAAATTGTAAAATATTTAAAAAATAACAATTATAACATAGCCTTTAAAACGGATAATAAACTTAACAAATTTATTAATAACGCGAAATCAAAATCAGGGGTTTATGAGCTCACTTGTGAATGCTCTCAAAAATACATTGGTCATACCGGTAGATCTTTTAAAACACACACTCGATCCCACAGACTTGCAGATGGAAAATCGACTTTCGCGAAACACCTACTAGACACAAACCATAAACAAGGTGAATACGAAATTTTGCACGTTGCACAAAAAAGTAAAAAACTGGAATTTTTGGAAACTATGGAAATTAATAAATTAAAATATTCATCATTTGATTTAAATAACTCACCCCTACTGAACATTTTTAATAAATAATATCTCCCCCCCCCCCTTCTAACTTACCTCACATCCACTTACATTATTTCTCTTTTATATTAAATATATCCCTACCCTCTAGTAAATTCACACAAAATTATACATTTTTTAAAATTACCCCCCTCTTACCCTCTCCCTTTTCTCTTGCAATTTTGTCGATAAATACGGAATTTTCTCGTTTCTCTTTCTAGTTCATCGGCTGATGATGCCATAGTATGGTGAAAACGTTTGCGATAATATACATACGGTGTATTTATATTGTGTTAACTTAAACATTTTAGTTTCTAAAAAATGTTTGTGCATTTTTTGGTTTATTCTAAAAAATTTGATATGATTAGTGAATATAAAAAAATAATAAAAATCTCAAATAAAAAGATACTAGTTTTCCTTTATTCGTGACACACGAACGTCAGGATCGTTAGGATCCCCTATAATAATAAAAGGTGACATAAGAAAACGTTAGGAACTTTTAGTATATCGTTCTTCTAGCTAATTGTGTTCTAATTTTGATTGATCTAGAACTTCAAAAAGTTCGGAAATGTCTGTAACGCATGGAAAATGATGTTGTGATATAACAAAGAAATCAATGGAGAAAGTCTAATTTAATCATTAATCAAGAGGAAATTCCAGATGTTCAATTAAAATAATTAAGCGTGTCGGTAGGCAATTCAACACCTACGCACCGATCACTCTGTATATTTATCTTTTATATCTGCAAATAATGCGCGATTGATTAATCTGGTTTTTGTATATGTTCAATTTGTTAAGCCCTCACATTTTTAATTTTGCCGTTTTGTTTTCTATCGTGGATTTATGTTCCATATGTGACTCCTCCAGGAATCAATATGGTGACGTTTATTGCATCCATATCGTCTGTGCGTTTTTTATAGAGCAATTTGGCAATACTCTTGTGTACGAAATGTAGTAGCAAATTAAACCAGATGATGACGTAAACCTTCCAAGTAGGTAGGTATAGGAAAAAACGAAAACATTTCTGAAGAAGTGCGTATATATCTCGAAGCGTCGTACATTACAAAAACTGTCACACAAATATTTAGTTTAGAATGTGAAACTTTCAAAAATTCAAAGGTTTCCACCAGTGAGCTGCAGGGACGAGGGAGCGTTTGTACGAAAGATTCGGTGTGGATGAACAGAAAAAAAGGTTGGTCGTGACTAAAACGTCGGTTTAATTTATTTCTAAAGAGAAATAGGAAACATAAATTCAATAAAATGGTAGGTTACGGTTCACCCTTCACGTCTTTAAAAAAAAATAAGAAAAATATAAATTTTCATTTTTTTAATAAAACATCTCAATTTGTTCCAATTATATGGAGATGGGATGATAAAATATAAAACCAAGTCGGTCGGGGCTTTTATATGAAGTAAAGAAGAAAATCGAGATAGTTTCCAAAATAAACTACAAAAAGGGTCGACACAGTCGCACAAAAAAATACTGAAATATTTAATACATCACTCGAGGTTGTCTGATCCGGTCCATTGTTGGGTTTACCTGTTCTTAAGTACAGGTAATAAACAGGTGAAATCGAAAAAAGTGAAACCGTTTATCAAAAATTAGAAAAACTCAATTATTTTTTCTTTTACCTACTTACGACCTCTGTTTGTTCTACATTTTTCAAAGTTTGCATCCATTCCGTAAACTTTCCCCAACATAACGGTTAATTTTCGTGTTCTGGTTTCTATCTGCCGAGCAAACTTTTAAACGCCAAGCAGCACGTAATGTAATGTCATTTTAAAAGTTTTATTTTTAAAAATTACGCCAAGGAACACAAATTATGCTAACATAAAAAAATATCGATTCTTCAATAAAATTAACCACACTTATTTAGTTGAAAACCTGTTCGAGTGTTAAATTCCCTCAAGGATAATAAAGAAGAACAATTTTATGTTAAAATTTACCAACAATTTGCAAAATAAATATTTAGACAATGTTGAACGCCGATTAAATTTCAGAAATATTTTGCAAAATTCATAAAATAACTAAACAATCGAGCAAAATTAAAATTGATGTGTAGCACGAAGAATGATCCTGTCTGTTATTTGGAAGATGATCAGGAGATTGCATCACAATGTCTAAGGTGAAATGAATTACTTTTACCGGTAGTTTAGTTACGGTCACGGATTCACGTTTCTGTTGCACAGTTATAAGGTCACTAAGGTTACTTTAAGCACCCGCGAGAACCACAAATTTACACGTGCACGATTCGATTATCTTTGATTAAACGAAATAGTTTAATTTACAAACAAGATAATAAAGATTCAAAGATAATTAACTTCCTATGCAGAGTTTGATTTCGACTTGGCTGGACAGTAACTTTTACCCGCCCACCAATCGGGGTTCAAGACAGCGGTCACAAAGAATTATTCAGGGTCTTGAGATAACAGACGTCCCATGGTGGTGACTGGTCGTAAAGATTACAAAAGTTTGTGTACCTCAGCAATAACGGAAACGAATAATGGTCACGTACACGAAATTTTTGGTTCAACCGTCACTTTTATCGATCGATTAAGTCATCCAGACCATGTATATCAGCGCCAAGGGCAAATCGATATCAACATTTTGGCGTGTAAATGGTCCTCTAGCACAGTGGTTCCCAACCAGGATCGATATATCAGTGTCAGATATACATCATGTTATTTCGTTAGTCAAACCGGCGAATATGTTTCGGTGCATTGCAATCTCGTTAATCCATTATGCGCGTCCGTCAACAGACCACCAAGCAACCAATTTGGCATATACAAAATTAAGTTACTAATTAGATGTCAAAACAAAAACCTTCGTGTTCTTCCGGTTTAGCAGCTTTTATTAGTTACAATAAAAGGGGTTATCACGTAAAAGAACAGAATCAAAGAAACCAATTTAGCAATTTTTGTATTAAACAAGAAAAGTTTAGAAAATTTCCTCTGCGACCCCCCCCCCCCCCCGGGATTACACAATATTGCAAATTGCTCGCTACATATTTTCCCTATGCGACGCTATAGATCGAAAGCGATAGCGTCCTTCACTAAAAATTTTCTTACATCAAAATTTGTTAATTTAAATAGCACTTAAATTCTCGTAAACGTAATTAGCTTTAAGTTAAATCTGGCACTATATAAGCTGGAGGGTATTCCATACCCCCCAGACCCCCCGGTTTGTACAACAAAGTCTGTTATAATATAATCATTATTATGGTATATAAAAAATAAAAACATAAACAAAATAATAAAACAAATTCGAACAGAATAAAAGCCCGCTCGAGATTATAATTTATCTTTAAATACTCACGCGCGTGTGGCATTCAAAGGCGTAAATTTTTGCTTCTAGTTGTTATGTGCGAATTTAAATGCGGTTTACTGCTAAACTATTGAAGATAAACATGTTGTCAAAAACATCATTTTTTCATATCGATTACCATTTCAAAATTTTGATTATTCTAAATTTAGATTAAATTAAATCGATTGGAATGTAAAAAAAAGTAGAGAGAAAAACAACATAATCCTTGAAGGCAAGACAGATGGGACAAACTGACGTGAGTCCGAAGCGCTAACCGTCAGGCTATCAAGTTTTAAGATTTGAACAAAAGAAATAAAGAATCTCATAATCTCGAAAACGGCTATGTATACTACCCCTAATATTTTAGCGTTTTATTTTCTCCCCCATTACAATCATAGAAAGTCTCGTGTCAAATTGATATCGGCTCGTATCCCCGGTTACCGCAAGAAATTTCAAAATGAATTGTTTTTTTTTTATTTAAATAATTAAAAATAATATTAATACCAGCCTACAAAATTGGAAAAGCGACGAGTACACTTCGAACTTGTCCGTACTATTAAAATACTGGAATGTCATAGTCAAGTCGACAGAAGCCTGCCGGATCTCCTAGGGATACATAATTTAAAAAATCATTTCTGCCTGTCTTTCCTGGTATTCATCGGTTGACTTAGTCTTGCCAGGTATGAGCTTTGGATATATTGAATCTAGGTACCCAGGTTTGAATCTTTCCAACGGGTGCCACGGTTAGAATTCTAACAATGATAGGGTCAACTACTGTGGGTGGGTAAGTGAGATGCAACCATACTGAGACGATCTAATGAATAGACCAGGGTGCATGACTCGGCAACACCAGAGCACCTCCTGGAAGTGTCCTGCAAAGTTTACAGTAGCTACCCCCGTCAGACTAGTTGAAGTTCCCTCTCTAACCAATAAAACAGGTAGGGAACAGACTGTGTTTCCTTACTAACGCACCTGCGATTGATTCAGTTTAAATTGAGAATAAAAAAAAAATGTTACAGCTAAGTGCGGCCTTTAGGCTGCACAACCTGGGTAATCGATAATAATATTAAAAAGCAATATTTATCAAATCAAATTTTCTAAAATTTTGAATTATTTAATACTTTTAAACAAAATTATTAAGTAGAAAATAACTTAAAAACTGAATTTTTAAGTAATTTGTGGTATTTAGTAGTATGTGATGTTAAAATAATCAAACCTAACAAATGTTAAAATAATAAATTTTAACTGTCATTTACTTAACCTAAAATTTCATTTAGACACGTGACTAAGTTTGGTTATTTGGTAAGCACACCATTTATTTTAAAGTTTGGTTAATTTTTTAATTTTTAAAATTTTTAATTTTAAAATTTTTTTCGATTTTGTTTGGTAGATTTTCTCTCACTTCTTGTTATATACGACTGATGAGCAAAAATGATTGTGAAATGAAGGCCTTTATATCGTATTACAGTTTTTTTTTTGAAGTTTTAAGAATTCAATTTCTTGTTCATTCAAATATTCTAAGTTCAACCCTGTTAAATGTGAATTATTGTCATTTTAGTGTTTGTTAAATATTATGTTTCTGTGTAGTATGTATTCTTTACTTAACAGTTAAAATTTATTATTTTAACATTTGTTAGGTTTAATTATTTTAAAATTATTAAGTTTATAGGAGTCGTTAATATCTATGCCCATGGGGGAAAGAATTTAGTGATGCCGTGAACAGATTAACGATATTCCCGTGCATACGTTTCTCTAGTTAGGGGATACTTTTCCACTCGAATGGGTTTTGCACTTTAATTATGGCATACTCTGAAAGCATTAAATGTGGTAGTCGTACCAAATTTTGGTATGTAGGTACCAATATTATTGCGTATCCTTTTGAGTGAGAGGTGGATGCGCATAATGGATTAACGAAATTCTATTATTGCTTTAGATAAATTTTTGTAAACTAAAGAAGTCAAATAATATCCGTTTGTCTGAGTGAACAAGAAGTTCACGCTAGAACGGGTAAGCGCCTGTCGTTGCCAAATGCTACAATTACTTACAAATTAATAGCAAAATTATAAAAGCAGAAAAATCAATGAACTGAACTATTTTTTAATCTTGGGTTTACTGTTTAATTAATTTGGCAATCTTTGAGAAGGCCAGTCCGACCCTGTGAATACAAAATAGCCTTCCCTAGATATCAGATCGGATGATATCCTACCTTCTTTCTATAATAATAATAATAATAATAAAACCGTTGAAGCTTTCAGCATTACTACATCAGAAAAAATTCTCGATGGTTATTTACTATGCAAACGAAATGCACATAATTTGTATTACCCTGGTGTTGGAACTTTACCCTCGTTACCACCGAAGACTAATGGGGCGACTTCAGACTAAAGTTGGAATCGATTTTTTGAAATAACCTGACGGAAGTGCGCAACAACGAAGAGAAGACTGATAAATAACTCAATTGCAAATAAAATTACTATAATTCCAGTTCTTTAGCAAACAAAATGTTTCCGGTTCTTTGCTAATAATTAAGTCTATTGTCGTAACAACCTACTTCGAAATTCCGCACTATCGAAGAACTAACGATCGTCTTAAAATTTCGCGAAAGATTTGGAATAAATTCTATTGGGTCCCGGAAGACCACTATCGGACTGTAATTCAGCTATATTTAGACAACAAAGTGAATTTTAATTCAATTCTTACAAAATTACAGGTGTTGTTCTTGTTGTTTTAATTATTCGTATTCTTTTGCATGTGTCCCTAGTTAGCGATATATAAAGTTCCCTGTATGCACCCCCATGAGCTTTTAAACCCACCCGTTATATGCAACACAGGGAGTATACACATACATATTACATTACATTGTAGCAATTCTGAAAATCGATAGGCGTGGATGAAGTTCCTATTGAAACCACCACCAGAGCAACTCCCGAGACTTAGTGAAGATAGATAGATGATACGACTTCGACGATCATGAAATGGTAGTCCACAAGGGATGAAGGAAAAAAACTAAAACGCAATACGAAAGTTCTACATGAAAGATTAAATATTGACTGCGAAATTCAAATGTAACACAAAATAAAACTATATGGTATTTTAGTAATTCGTCTTTGGAGAAAAAATTTACAAGAACAAAACCCATAGCTTGAATTTAATGACAACTTTCGATAAGAAATCTACGCATAAAAGCCATTCAATGTTGTCGGATAAGAGTCCTAGAAAGAAGGTTTTATCCTTTTACAAATTTTTGTTTTAGGTTATCTCGAGACTTTATAAAAAACCGTATTGTACTGTATTTAGGAAAAGAAAAAAAATTGATAAAATTTTAATAAGTTTATTTGTCTCTGCTCGGCAATATCAGAATAACAAATAAATTAATGAAGTGAAATAACGACTGGATTAAGACCGAAAGTTGTTGGTTTTGAGTACGCAATTTTTTGCGAGTAATTAATCAAAAAGTAATTAAATTAATGTGAAACTTGAACCAACTGGTTAGTTTAATAATCGTCCATTTATTTTCATATACGGTGTAGTTAGTTGGTCGTTTTATAATTTCTCGATGAGAACGATGTCGAAATACTCGAGCACCAAGAGTCGTCGAGCCGGTTGAAAGTGGGACACAGAACGTTTCACCGCCGGGGCATTGGCTTTGCTCGCTCGATCTAAATCAGACAAACTACGTGATATCTACTTGGCCGTGGCCTGGGGAATGGCAATAACAAAACTGGAATTTCACATTTTTGAAGATACCAAAAAAAATAAATTGCAACAACACGCGTGATTGTGTCGTCGACTTTTTTTACGCAATATCGCAAATTATTTTCAGAAACAAAGGTTACAGTACCTAGTGTGTCGCAAATTACTTTAAGGCAATTAATGTCGCATAAAAAATAATTAAATTATAATGTCACTCGATAGGCATTTTATGTTCCTTTCACCGACGGTTCAAGTTTTCCAGGTCTCGAGATGAAAAATAACAAGTAAATATTCGCAGTTGCATATTCCGGTGTACACTTGGATAGTTTGATTGTTGAAAGTCCTCGGGAGTGATCGATAACTTCTACTGGCAAACAAGTAAAGGAAGCATTAAACACAAAATCGATATTTCGTCATTTCCACTCATTAAACTGCCAACAGAGGAAAACATTTTCTAAAGGGCACAAATTAATCAGACAAATTATTGGGGAAGACAAAAAAAACGAAATAGCATAATGCCAAAGGTAAAAGTGGACGAACTACTCTGATGGATTAAGGTTGTTCCCAAGGCTGGCAGACAGCCCAAATGGAGGTGCTAACGAAATAATTAAGAAAAATAATTTGGGTTGATATTTGTCGAGAATTAATTTCCCTAATTCCGCATAAACAGTAGCTCGGCATCAGAGAAACGGTTAAATAAATTTAGGGCGACACGTGAGCGATAGAAAGAGCAATGCTTCGGATAATACAGGGAAACAGTGTGACAAATGCTGGAGTTAGGGGATCGCCGAAAGAATTGCGACAACGGGTTGAGCATCTTATGGAGAAAATAAACAAAATGGATTGAGCAATAAAAATAAGCGAAAGTGCTTAAAAATGTATATCAACCACGAAACTTTTCCAATACGAAAGGAAAATTCAAAATGTCGCCCAATTATACGTCGAGACAAACCTCGAGTTCTGAAAGAAAATTTAGTAAATTGCACAACGTTTTGCACGAACGGAGCAGCGACTAACCTTGTATAAGAAAATTTGATTAATAATTCACGTAAATATTGGGTAAACAATTTACTTCCTTAAGAATGAAAACATTTTTAGGAACGAATTCAAATTTTTGCCATATCAAAATTCCATTTTCCATACTTGAGAGATTCAAAAAATTGAAATAACAAAATATGCGAGAAGCCGAAAAAAAGATTTAAAAATCAATAACGTGCGCAAACTTTAACACCAGATTGTAATAAAAGTTTCGGCTTAAGCATGCAGGAGGAATTCTAAATAGTATACATAATTTTAAATTAACTGAAATAAAAATAAATGTAGGAATTGACAAGTTTTTAGTAAAACGAAAACTTTTGTTAGTAGTTTTCATGAAAATGCATTTTAGTTGATTACATTTGTATGAGGTACTATACAAAAGCGATTCTCTGTGAGCTTCATTAAAATTAATTAAACAGCTTGTAGAAACTAAGCGAGGCAAAGTCAGGCCACATGCTGTTAAAACATCGAGTTTCGTTTAGTCATGATGAAATTTTATAGCAAAGCCAACCTATATTTTATGTATTACCGAAGTAAAATCAATGATCAATGCGAATTTCGTCTTCGTCAACTACCGACTTTCGAATTACTAAATATCACGTTTCGTCTGCTACGACCATCGTTTTTATTGCGAATCACGTTTCGTTAATTGCTGCGCACCGCATCTTGCGCATCAGGAGCAAATACTCGCTCCCGATTGGCGAACACCGCTGCCCACCGATAATCAATATTTATACTCAGTTTAAAACTCTTCAGTTAGTTTAATATCGATTTACATGTCAAATGGAGAAATAATGGAGACGAATTGTCGAAACGAACAGTCCAATTTATTCGACTCTTCAAAATTACGTTGATTTACCTAGCAAATTCAAAACTTGACGTCATTTGTCTAACACAAATTTAATCTGCGTACCCTCCAGGTTCCTTAGTTGTCAGTTCTGTTCGTTAATATAAAATGCCAAACAAATTTATCAGATTATAAAGAAATTAAAATGTTTCGGTTCCCTGTTTACCCCAATGTGCCATAAAGATCGCAGCAGGTGATCACGATAATTGGCAAGAACGGCCAAGGAAAGCACAAGGAGATGAACAAAAATCGCTCTCGTGTTTTAGGTTCGAACCTCGGGAGTACATAATCTATTATCAAAATAATATATATTTATCGATTCGGGTAAAAAACAAAAAACGACCGAACCAAATCAATCGAACGAGGTAAACACTTGGGCCAGTAACAACACAATTCAAAAAATGACAAGAGGCAATTGTAGTTCGATAAATTTCAGCGGTTAGAAGATTAACATCGTCGAGAGAGCGAGCCCGTCAGCTTAATCTCGGGTTACTGACCGTACAAAATCATCTCCGACATAACTTAATTGAGTATCAAAAGAATAACAGAATCACGGATTTTCAGAAAAGTTGAACCGATAATAAAATTAAATTTTATAATTAATTTAAAAAAATAAGAGCGTTGTACTTGGAACAAAAGATACACGTAAGGTTAACTTAATTATAGAATTACAATAGAA
Organism: Cantharis rustica; assembly: GCA_911387805.1. Classification (NCBI taxonomy): domain Eukaryota; kingdom Metazoa; phylum Arthropoda; class Insecta; order Coleoptera; family Cantharidae; genus Cantharis; species Cantharis rustica. Next base: position 47,331,612 of record OU426879.1, on the reverse strand, counting down.
AAAAAGGATAATTAGCGAAACTTATAAAAAGCAAGGTTATATTCGTTACGAACGTTTATCGCAAATTACATCGCACAAAAATTAATAAAAACACGAATTGGTATCAAACGTTATATTGATAGTAAATTACAATTTTATACACACAGTATCAAGAAGTTTCAAAACTTTTAAATTGATGTTCCACAAAATGATTTTCCAACACAAATAAATTAATAACAAAACTTTCTAAAATTTGTGCCTCTACACAATGGAGAAACGAGAAGAAGGAAATAAAGAAGAGAAGTTAAAATTGATGATAACGCTCGTTTATTTAACAATCGAGAAACTTAATTAACAATTATGTCATGAATTTACTAACACGTTTAAATGATTATTATACGTAACATTCAATAAAATTTAATAAATCACAAAATCGACACATCAATGGGTTAATTAAATTTACTAAAATTGCAGCGCTCAAATAGCAGAAAATTTTATAATTTCTAAAAAAAATAATAGTCGGTTAGGGAGGGAGAAAGTAGCAATCTATCCGTTCAAGTGTACCATTGTGCCCCACAAGCAAGGTTGCGGCGCGTGTGCAGTAGGAAATTTGTATTTTTTCTAAAAACGTTAAAAATATCAAAACCGAGATGTCTGAAATCTCTAATACCACATTGTTTACTTTACACCATAATCTGAAAGCGTAAAGTAGTCCGTTAATTACGTAACCACGATTTTTGTAATTTTTAGCCCCCCCCGTACAATTTTGAATATTTTTTACCTGTATATTAAAGGATTATCGACGTAAAAAGAGAGAAACTTACGTAACGAATATGTCGAACCCCCCCCCCCCCCAAACCCTTACGTAATTAACGAACGACCCCTTATGACATTATAATATGTTACAAAGACAAAATCTTACAAATTTACTGTAATTGTCAAATATGTCAATAAACTAAACACTGACAAATGAAATACGAATTTTTACGAAACGTTCGACTGCGAATTTCTAGATCAATGCTTTTGTTTTCATATTATGTAATTCGCTTCACAGAATACTGGGCGAAGCCGGGTACATTAATGAATAATCTAAAACATAAAAAACGTACTATACAAGGTTGTAGAAATGTTAATGACTGCACGGGTGATTTTAAGTGACAGGGAGATGGTTGTGCATATTTTTTGTTGGCGATTTTACCCCTCAGTATTACCTAATGAATTTGTATAGAGAAAAGAACAAAGAAGTTTTATGCTACAGCTTTGTCACATTTTCGCTTCTTATCTCGACATTATTGTTTATCATTTAGTTGCAGATAAAATGTTAGATAACAATCCTGCAAGTTAATTATCGTTGTTAATTTATCGAAAATTTAAATTATTTGGCGTGGCGGAGAAAATTAAACTTTCAAACGTATCAATAATTTGTATGTTATTTGCTCAATCACTTTCGAAGTAAAGGATGAAAAATTTGTATTAGAAACACAAACAAACATAACACAAATACGTCAAGGTCTTTGACAATTTAATGCACACACTTTATCAATTTTTTTATGTAATTTTAATTCGAGTAATTTAATTTAATTTCAAGGCGAATTAATGGTCGAAGCGAAGATTGTCACGAACAACTTGCGGAGTGGTCATTTATTGAAAGTGCAGATTTTTGATATTATTAATAGCACACATTGGTGAATTAAACCTTTTTTTCACTTTAATTATTTGCCAATTGGTTAAAAGAATTTAGTGGGTAGGTATGACTTTCAAAATTCGAGTTTTTACGATTAATTGAATACAATTAAACCTACAGGGAATAAAAAGACAAGAAAAGCAAACCGATATCGCATCCTAAAAATTAAAAATTGATTCAATAATAAATTGCGCATAATTAAAACTAAGCTTCGTTTAACCGAAGCCAAAATTGCTGTACTAACGGTGCTCCGGAAATTATAATTAACGTAAATGTCGATATATTGAAATCATGCATTAAGCTTGCTATACCTAGAAATTTTAGATAATCCATACTAATTTAGATAAAGCTGTTTTAGAAACTCGACTAGCAGTTTTCCAAATATGGACGAGTACTTTTTTGCAACATTGCCGTTCTCATTGTAAACTTCTCAATCCAATTTTGTTGCCAACGGGGCCGGTGAATAATGATGAAATTAAGAACGGGCAAATTATTAAGAGGGTTGTAATGCAATTAACGCCTTTCCATGTCCAACTAACTATTTTGACAGATTTTTAATTTTCGAAATAAAGTTGTAGGTACTCTCGAAACTTCTAATTAGTTTAAAGGATCCGAAAAAGTGCTTAATGGTTCCGTAATCGATTTGCTCAAAGGTATAATCAAAAAATCATTAATTTTGGTACACCCCTCGTACATCTTTCCAATTACCTAACAATCAAATCTCCCGATGCAACACACCGATTAGAAACTGATTTGTGCACAGCAGATAAAAAATCCATTGACGTCAAAATGAAAATAATAAGGTTTTTAAAAAAATTCGATTACTCGAATACATATTTTATCGGCGTTTATCGCAAGTTTACGTTGATGTTTTAAGTGTCAAGTGGCTTTACCATAAATTATCTTTTGATGAAGTTTTAAAAGGGTTTTTTCGATAGGAGTTTATTTTAAAAAGAAAGTTCACTGTGTTGACGACATTCAATAATGACACATTAACCAACTAATGGTTCGGTAACGGATCGCTCTTTCAAAATTAGTGGTTGATCCGGCAGTGCATCGTGGAATTTGTGTGAAAATGAAAATAACAGGAAACGTAAAGGAGCTTCAGAAACAGGGTTCTAATCCATGTTCTAATCATATCTACTTATAAGCTCAATTCCATCTAAGCTTTTAGCTTCATTATGCAACACTGACTGACTGAGATGAAAAAGTCGCTTTAGCTGTTGAAATATCTTACAAGATTACATTGCCCGCTTGCTAAACTTAATGAAATTGTATATTTTTTAAAATCGAATAAATGCTTGTGGTCGTCGGTTAAAGGTAATGCACATTTAAAAATATTCATTATTATTTAAGCTCTGTGGGAATCGAACCGCAGTAATAAGTACCTACACCGTAATTTTTTTAACGTAACAAATTATATGCTAGAGTGGGTTTGCAAATTTTGCATCGGTCTACGGCAGCGTTCCCCCAAGTGTGGGTAGCCGGTATTCAGTCCCGTGTCCATTTACAGGTGCAAAACTAGCCATTTATGCAGTAAAATTATATAGTACATATTCACATGCGAGAATCTCCAAGGAAATATTTTGTAATGACAGGGTCCCCACCCGAAGAAAGTTTAGAAAATGCCGGTACGAGCAATAAGCCTATGTGGGAGGTCAATCGCCCAGGTTTAGACTGTGATACCGCTACTTGCTCACATGCCGTCAGAGTTTCGCCCAGATGTTTAAGATATTGCCATAATGGTTTGCAGCCTTCCAGGAGAAAACAGAATAACAACGTACCTCTACTTGGATGGGTGACCGTATCAGAACTCCGCGATTCATTATGGTGAGATTGGTGTTCAATTTTTAATTAGAAAAATTATCGTCATCTACTGTAAACATTTTATTCAAGTTCTGTGGAATTTGAAATAACAGAAAAAAAGTGTCTAATTATCCCAAGAGTTAAAACAATAATTAATAGGACATTTTTCGAGCCTGTAAATGATAGAAAACTGTGATACCACTGAATATTTGGAGATAGCGCAATCATATTTACACAGATGTAATAAACAAATAAAACTTATGCGAATCATAATTAGCGTAAAATATTATAATTAAAAAAGTTAGGTGTAATTTTGCACACCGAAGCAATTCGGTTGACAATTTATGATGTGTTCTCTAAAATCCGATCGATTAGACTGAAATAAATATGAACCAATACAGCAATGAATAATGAAATACTGTAAACATGCAATCAAGATGATTACTGCAAATATATAATTTTCTGTTTAGAGAATTAGTGTAATAGTATATTACTCTATCGAGGGTGTAATGAGACGTCAGTCGAGTGTAGGTTATCCTGAGATTCCCCGGGTATAAATATTTATTTTATCGGTATTATAATACAAAATTTTTTATTTCACTCTACTTAGTTATTTTGTTCTGAAATCTAGTATAACAGTTCGTTCCCGATTATTATATCAGCATAATATAGACCAACAATCGGGTTCAGTCAAATACAAACCTGTATTTGTGTAGCATACTGAACTAATTTATATTGTACAAATATTTTTATTTCATTTAAATAAATGCAGTTTTCGTTCTCTTTAAATCCCTGAAAAGTAAAAAAGCAACCTTTCAAAGAGCTTAATGCACTCTAATTAGTGACGGTTTTTGTAACGTTTCGAGTTCATTTCAGCTTCTAAAGTAAGTATTTCACAGACGTTTCTTCTAATATTGTTCTAAAGGTGTTTAAACTCTGTATATAATATAATTATATAATGACATCTTGAATGACGATCGAGTAGTTCATTGGTGATGTAATAAATGACGATAATAATATACGATATGTTGTGATGATGTACTGTTATTGGTATTCGCCGTAAATAAATATTATTATTATTTATCGTGTTTCTATATTTTTATTTAAAAATTTAAAATTGAAATAATGATGTTGCTATTGAAAACTCGTTTTCGTATGTGCTTTTGTTGTTGTTATGTTGCATAGATAATCCTGAAGCTAAATTCGTAATTTTAAAATCTAGAAAGGTTTCCGACATTAATGCCCAAACAAAGTGAATCTGTGAATTAATCGCACAGCTGGTTAACACCCCCCCATATTTTAATTTTCTACATTTTTTGGGTTTATATAAGTAGCTCTGAATCACAGTCAATTAAAGTTGTTACCCGACCTATCCTTTCACCCAAGTCCTATCCCATATTTACAAGTCTTATAGGTGGAATTACCACCGCCTATTTGAGATGTAGGTGGTCTTGACCCAACCCCGAGTCTCAGACTCGGTACCGAAGGTCAATATTTAATTTTTAAATTTACACCCAAAATACAGCCGGTATTTCGGAAAAACTTTAGCACGATTGTAATAATCGCATTCCTAATGCGATGATGTACATTATGAGCAACAAGGGAATGCAAAATATATTACTAAAATTATTCCTCTCAAATACTGATTAATTCATTGTTTTTGTTTCTCCTTGAAGCGACTGACATCCGAGTGCAAAAAAATGCATAAATTATTCAAAATTCTTGTATCTATCGGAGAAAATTGTCCTGGACTAAAATCCATAAATTAAAAAGTCGAGAGGACTTTTAGACCATTAAGGCCCACCCTTCGTCCTACCCTGGATTTATTTAGTTATTATAACGAATAATGTTATGAAGATTTGCAAAAAAATTTACAATCTGGAAATAAACACAGTTAAGTTGATTAAATTTTAGCGCCCCTGACCTCGATACGAAGCCAATATCGTAGATATTAATTTAGATGCAATGAGAGAACGTGAACAAGTGGTTCGGAAATCACGAAAACAGGAATAAGTGGGTAAAAAAGAACAAAAGAAGGCATAGGTTAATTATTGGCAATTTTCGCAAAGATTCTTGCATAATTTTCGGATTTGTGTTACTCGTAATGAACTTAACCACACATCATTCTGTTTTATTAATAACGCCATAACTCATAGTTACGTACTGAAACCTTCATTATTTCGTCTTATTTAGGTTTTTTATTCTTATTTTTTGGCTTACAAACCGTATACGGTGCTTAACGAAATAATGCAACAAAATTTAGTATGGGCGCGAGCGGTGGGCACGACGCACTTTTGTTTTGTCATCAAAATAAAAGAAAGATTTATATCGTGGCACGCATTATTAAAAAGCCCAACAATAAATATTAAATTTTGTTTTAATATCCCGCTCTAATTTAATTTTCTTGGGTTGTAACGGACACGGACGAATATGTTAAAAGCGGATCATAAAATGTAAATTAGTTAATAAAATTCATTTATAGTTTTTTAATAATTATCGCGGTAATTGGGCGATCAAAATTGATAGTAATTACAAAAATTTGTTATTTTGCAAATAAAGCGCAACAAAGAATGACGATAAGCAATTTTGTGTGAAACAATGCTGGGGGAATGGGGAGAGTAGCTAACCGTTTAATTTAAGTGCCGTTTTAGAGGAATTTCTTTTTCAATTTAAAAGAAAAATCGACTTAAAATTGGGATAAAATTTTGTATCGCTATTTTCGCGAAATTGAATTTGATGGACAATATGTCATAAAGTTGGGAAAATGTCAAAAATATGGAAGGAAAGAGCCGTTGTACGTTGGAAGTGGTAGTAAAGTGTTTTGGAAAATATTGCGTGTTTGTTTTGTTTTTCGCGATTTGTTTTAGCTAAATAACAAAGAAACTTACGTTTTGAGAAAAAATGCAATCCGTCGATAAAATCCTAATGGGGTAATCCAAAAATTGGTGAAAAAATCACTAGCCACCACAGAGTTCGCGTAAATGTAAATGAAGGTCGTTTATCACATCACAAACACAAAAGAAATGTTAAAATGGTTTTAAAAATCACAAATCACTACGGAAAACAGTAAAATCTCCACTTTTTGACGCCTGACGGTGGCTCACTTGAAAGTGTACGAAACACGGCGGTAAAAAATAAACCAAGAGAGTGACGACGTGGCAAAATTGTGTACGTTAAGAAAACCAAAATAGATTTTCGAGTGGCATACACAGAGAAAACACCAAGGTTTATCTTAAACGAGTCATGAGGCTCGTTTACTCCCTGGCCGACGATGACGATCCTCCACTTTCTGTTGACGAGATGCACTCGCAACAGACAAAACGATGCACAAAAATCACTCGCACCACAGCTTAACAGACAAATTTTCTTATTCTATCAACAAAATTCACGTCACAATTAACACATTCACTATTTCAATTTTGTCTTCTTTACGACAATGAAAGAAAGATATGGGCGCGTAGAGAAAGCAGCGACGCAAACTCCCAGTATCGACGTCGAAACTCGAATGAATAGTGGCGCGCGGTGTAGATGAAAATGCGGTGAAGTTGCGCGTTTTAGGGTGGGGATCATCCTCTACAGCAAAACCTCTCTTTGTTCTGTTTAGCGTAGTGAGAAACCTTACACGTTACGACTCGCATAAAATCACAACAAAAACTTTAGTAATTATAATAATTTATTCCAATTTATTATAAACAAATTTAATCGAAATTGCTTTACGCACAACCTTGTTTCAAATTAAACTTTCCGTCACAAACTTTTAAATTAAAAAACCCCTTCCACAGTTACCCGATATTATGTATTAATTTATTAATAATTCTCATCGACGAAATTTTATAAAAACTTCAAAATAATTTAAGCTTTGATGTGGGTGTGTCGATGCCTCGACGCCCAGACACCAGTGGCGGACTCGGACATTTTTGACAATTTTTTTTAAATCACTCGCTTCTCTTTGGCGACTTTTTCGAAACTTCCGTGAGCTAACACGCCTACAAGACCAGTTTTACGAGAAAGAAACTTTTTCAAAGCAATTTGTCAAGTTGTCTTCTTTTATTGATGGAATAAACAGAGGGGTTGTCAAAGGAATAAAGCTTTCAAACAGTATTTCCTAACCGTTAGTACATTTTATACTAGACAATTGGACGAAGGATTCATTATAATAATGTACTACGTAATTAAAAAATCAATAAAACTGTCATCGTTTAATTCATTCGTCGTTTCGCCGTCGGCCCTTTCCTCGTCGCCGTTTCGTCGTCAAAAATGTTTAATATCATTGTGGTATACTATATATTAAAAAATTTATTTTTATTGTTGCACCCAGAATAAATTCACTTATGTTGTATACAATCTAGAATTTAAATCTCTTTTAAAGGCTTTTACCTGCTTTATATATTGTTTTGTATTGTGTTTTTTATGTTGACAATGTACATTTCGGTTTATTATAAATCTTACGAAATTATTTTTATTTAGAACACTACTAAAATTAGAGAATTCAAAATGAGATCAAATTTTGTAAACTTTAAGGAAAATTTTAGGAAAATGTTTCAACTTTTAGCATAAACATTATCTTTTTTATAATTGCAAAATTGAAATTAAAATTATGAATTTTAAAGAAATAAAATGTTAGTTCTCGTTCGGTGGTAAATATAGTACAAAACAACAATAAATAAACAACATTGCATAATATAATAAATTGGGAACTAATCCATCAATCTGTTTTAAATTGAGCACCGACAAGGGGATTATGGTATAATAGGATTATTAAAATTTGGCGCCAAAAAGGGTATAAGACTATAAGTAGATTATCCTGGTAACAATGATAATTAATTACCCGAGAACTCTCAGTTAATCCTTACCAAGATTAGACGACTAGATTTTAAGATAGATCCGATATTTGCCGTGGTTGCGCTTGTCAAAATCGACTTCTTCACCCTCCGGTCCGGGCCGTTTTAACAAACGCTGTACTAACTAAAAGTATCGCTCTAAACCGGTCCAACTCGGCAAAGTGTGCTACCAGGCAAAGAATGATCTCCTCAGACGCTGTAATATTCGCGACTTTATAATTAATTACACGCTATTAAAATAAATTAAATTAATTTATTAAAATAGAAGCTAAATAAATTATACCGGGTGTCCACTATCAACGCCGCGCCGAACATAGGGAATTAACCATGATTTCAATTGTTTTGTAGATTCCTGCTCTCCAATTCAAATTACAGAAATTTTTTTAGTATAATATGAAACGAGAAAATTATTGTGCATCCTATGATACCAAAATTAATTTTTTTCATCGATATTTATTTAATATTTAAATTTCTGGTAGGTTGAATTGGCGAGCAGGAATCTACAAAACAATTGAAATTAATGTTAATTCCATATATATTAGACGTTGATAGTGGACACCCTATGGAATTCTAAAGAAAAAAAAATCAATAGTATAAGTCTTGAATCGATATACTACGGAGCGGGAGATCATGGTTCGAAGGTTGATCGCGCCGACTGCACTGTGGTGATCTAAAGTCCAAATTCGATGTAAGAGTTATAAACTCGCCAACACGCTCGGCAAGCTCAGCGTTTTAACTGCTAGAACCTCTTTTTAAAAAAACCCTTACTGGGGAAAAAAGGGGAGGCCTATGTTCAGGAGTAAACAAATAACGGTTGAAGAACAGAAACTGAATGTTTTAGTGGAGTACCGAATTTTGCTTTACTCTTTCACCTGTTGTTAGATCTTTGTCTTAAAGAATTTTACGAGCTGCGCTCGGGAGACGGCGGTCCGCTGTCTTGATTGAATTTAACAGAGTCGAAGAAGGGCGGCTTCGGCCGGGAAGCTTGAGTTCGGCTTGTTGGCATCTTACGATGATTGTAAGATGATTTTTCAAGCTTTCAATGATGCTTGAAATCATCTTGTCGTCGATATCATGTAGAAGTAGCTGTGCCAGAAACGCTGCGATGACTTCTGGCCTAATCGATTTATTGTTGGAGTTCAATGTGGGCTCCTCTTGATCCTAATGTTCGCTAGTTCGGACCGTTAGCGTTGGAGGGGATGGCTTTTCCTTTGCATCTTAGAAAACTTTGTGCATCCGGTAGCTGGCTGGGCGAGTCCCAGCGAGAGCTGGTGTATCCTTGAGTTTAACGCATCTTGGTGCTGCTCTACAGTTTCTATGTACGTGCCCGAATCCCTGGCATCGGTGGCATTGGGTCGTACGAGGTTTGTTTTTCGGATTTTCTACTTGGATGTTTATGTCCAGAATGGTCGTCATATTGTAGATTTGTTTATTTATCTGTGTGGTTTGCATTGTGACTAATAGCAAGGGTAACGGTTTTCTATTCATCCTGGCGATTCTAAATCTTGTAATCCTTATTTCGCCATGTTGATGAATGTTCCCGATGAAAACTCGTCGGCATCTTTCTGTCCAGATTGCATACGTAAAGTAGTCGCCCTGGGATTGGTTCAGGTTTTCGTCGAAGAACTTTGTCACCGCTTGGTAGTCGTCGGGCGATGGCTAGTCCCTCGGTTACGTTGGTGATCTTCCTGTAGCTTATATTGTCTTCGTTGGGTGCCTTTCTTTGTTCTGGCCAGATCGAGACTTTATTGAGAATAATCGGAGAAACTCTTCCTGTCAGATAATTAGCTGACTTTATTTTTTCTTGTTTCCAGTCTTGAAGATGGAAGAATAAATCTTCCGAAACGTCGGCACTTCAGATCCTTGTAGTTTGATTTATTATATTCCAATATTCTGAGATCCTTTTTTACTTATTGTTTTTTCTCTTCTATTGAAGACTTGTTTTCGAACTTGTCTTGGGTAGTGGTCATTTAGGTTTCTCTTCTCTGTTGATTGTTGGGAAGAAACCTGTTTGTTAACCAAATCTTTTTTGTTTGTTTGGTTTGGCTTGGTTAGTTCTTGCGTTTTCTGCTGTTGCCGTTGACCGTGGTAAACCATAGGTTTCGTCGCTTGTACCATCCTCTTCTGCGTCCTTTTCAGGTAAGTTTGGAAGCGACAAGCTCGCCTAGGCTTTCGATCTCTGAGTCCAGGTCGCTAGCTTCGGACCTCAACTTTTCAACGTTGTTCCACCAGTGCCTCCAGTTTATTTGGTTAGTTTGGTTTGGCATTTTCTTCTAGCATCCTTTCCCTTTTTTTATTTAGCGGTATTGTGCGATCATGGCGTCCACTCAACGATCGAAAAATTCATCCCTGAGTTGGTGTTCTTCTTCTGTGGGCTTCCTTCCTTGAATTTGTAACGGTCCCTTGGCCCTTCTTCAAACTTTAGCTTTAGGGGTATCACAGATAAGTCAAAATAAGTAATAAGTACTTTAGTGAGCGGAAGTAAGTTAATATTTTTAGAACAACCTATCAAAGGTAAAATCAAGCCGCTTGCGCTTTTGAAAATTTTTTCAATGTATAGAAGAGTTGAGTCATTTAACCTGTCATAAAATAAAAATTTAAATATTGTAAGCCAGGATACTCGGTTCGAGCCTCTGGCTAAACAATATCGTCCTCACTTTGCAAGCAATGGTAAACCACAAAAGCATTAACCACATAAATGGCATTAAATAATTAAAACAAAATATTTTTTTTAAATTCGTCGTTAAAATATCAATCAATGTGATTGCTGCAACTGAGTTGTTTATAATAATTGTACTTGCAGTTGTAAGCCTGGAGGTATCCATCCCTTTATACGGGGGCGTACCCCCCTCCCCCGTGAGTGCGTTTCGAAAAATGTTTAATTGAAAGTTCAAAAACAAATTTTTTTTATTCTTTTTTATCTCATTTTGTTTCAATTGTCACAATTGTTCAAATTTCAATCATACATTCAACTGTACATAATACTTTAATAAACTGAAGTGGGGAAATTGTTGTCAACGTATTTGTAATGAGTGTATAAATTATTTTTAAATTTTTACAAAACGAATTATCGACAAACTTCAAATAATAATTATTTGATATAAAAAAATTCGCAATTTGTTGCAAAATCCGTCTTGAAATATTAGAAATTATATTATGTGTGTTCGTCTGAAATTTGTAATATTAGGTTTTGTAACTGTAAACCTAGCGAATATAATAAAGACAAAATGCCAATAGAATGCTCTCCAAACGGACTTCGAAGTCCATGCATATACCTCAAATATCTCCGGTACTACTATTTCAAATCATCATCCAATTCCACTTTAACGAACAAGTTGAGGTCTTTTGAAGGAAATTTTAAGAAAATCCTTAAATGAAAACGCTCAAAACCTATTTTACATTTTAATAACAATAAAATTAAAGTAAAGTATTAATTTGTTCAAACTTCAATTAATTTGAGTGTATTATAAATATTATATTATTAAATTAAAATTTCAAAGATGAACGAACTAATTAAAACAATAAAAACAATTTTTTTAATTTTTGAATAAATATAATTAAATATTTTATTTGGAGGTGGCGAAAGAACGACGGCGGGATGTTCCATTTCCGCCATATCGTATTTGGAATTTTTAATTATCTAAATTAAGTATATTTCAAAAGATGATACATAACTGGCAAGTGCGTATCTATAATTTTATGCTATTATATTTTGTTTATTACACTAATACTCGCGGTCACGCAAAAATTAATAGCTACAACCTACATGGTTATGCAGCACAACCTTGTGCATTCATAAACGATCAACACGTAAATATTAACGTTAATTTGATTTGCTTACAAAAACGCAAAACTTAATATACAGTTTTTCCGTGGTAATTTTATAATTTTATTTTATGATTTTAAATCACCAAATATGGTGGTGAAGTGACAGTAGTGTCCGCTTATGCAGTTAAAGAAAAAAAAATGAAACATTTTACGCCCCCTCCCCCAACGTAAGTGGCGTCATTATGTTGTCATTTATAATAATGCTGTCGACAGAATGTCATTTATAATAAATAAATACGATTGAAAATTAAAACTAGAACAATAGACTCCAAACCGTTTTAAAGCTGTCTGGCGCAAGCGCAGATTAAATTTTGCAAGCTGAAATGCCATTTGCGCTTGCGTCTGACAGTTTCAAAACGGTTTGCATAGCTGAAGAAACAAAGATAATAATTTAATATTTATCTGTTTTGTACTAGCACCTGTTTCAACGCCACTGATTTTGTATAATTTTTTTTCATATTATGCATTTTTACAAAACTAACAAAATAGATGAGATATATGCCGCTTTCTACCTATAAAAGAAGAGAAAGTCTAGTGTAATTAGCAATAATTTTATTCCAATGAGCCTGAAGATAATTCCTGAAAATTAGAAGGTCTAAACAATAAATTAGTTCTTCCAATTCCAATAGGTCTGCTCTAGATCCGTTTCTTTAATTACCAAACTGTTACAACCCAATAAAATAGTGTAATTATATAATAGTCTGGTATGTAGGTAATGCTAAAATTAAAAAAAAACGGTTTTCTTTTAAATTGTTTTCGAACTTTGGTGCCATACCTAGTATATCCCATATACATTTGATTAAGTAATTTTACTGCTTTCCAATTTTAAATAAATCCTGTGGTTTAGTAACCTTGTGTTTATATTGCATCGTGATTGCGTGTAAACAAAACGCAATACAGAAGATTAACAATTCACATTTATCTAACTTAAAAATTGAAATATATAAATAAAACGTACGCAGAGTCGTAACAATGGGGGTTCAGAAACCTCTTCACAAACAGGTGAAAAAACCCCCGAAACATTTTATTTTTATGACAAAACAACTAAAAAATTATTCAAAAATTAAAAAAATATTATAAATTTTAATTTAAAATTACTCGGGTGTCGTTTTAATTTACTTATATATTGTATAATATACCGGCATAATTCACTTGCAGGTTATTACGCCACTGGTCAAGAATTCCCATTTCCACGGTTATTTTCATTTTCAACGGTTTAACGTAAGGTTACTTATACGATTGTTTAAATTAACTATAATTAATTCAATACCGGCAATTATAATTGACGGTTTCAAGTTCTTTGGTCTTCCCATCTAATTTGCATTATTCGATAATTGTTTTCTAGCCCGGTAAGACGAAAACCAATATTAATATTACGCAGAATTACTCAGGTTCAAATACACAACGTTGGAATTATACCTCGGGCATTAGGAACCGCTTCGGGCACATCCAAAATCTCTGCAAAACTTGAATGCCATGGACCTGTACTGGTTTACAAATGACCTTGAAAAGACAACTTTACTTTCTAATCTTTTGTGACTTCCGTTCGATAATTTTACAAGCTCTTCGATTCTTCGTATCATCAAGTCACACGAGTCTTCCATCCGACAATGAAAAATCTTTTTGCAAGTCTTGATTAATTATGAATGTGCTAAAAACCTGTCACGACGATCACGCTTTGTATAATGTTTAAAAAATAAGCACGAGAAATTAGACTAATCATTGTGTTTTGGATGAACTTGAATTTTTCTGATATGGGAAAATCCGGGTTCACATCATTTTTGTAATACAAATGACCGGGAAATTTGGGTTTCGTTTTAGGTAAAACAATGTTCTACTTAATAATAACTTTACTGCATAATCTTATATCATAATAGAAAATAAAAAAGCGCCGCAGGCGATTTCCACGAAAAATATCAAATAATTACAAGATTTAGGAGACAATTTTTTAATATTCTAGTGAACTATGTACATAGATTTTAAACAGGTCTATCTATGAGAAGTTGTTGAGATAGTAAAATAATCTACTTAATAAAATGTGAAATTTAGAATTAATTTTTCACCTAAATGAGTACTTTATCGACGTGAGATTGATAGTTTTGATTAAATATTCTATTTTTCCTTCAAAAAAAATAATCGATTTTTCACATAAAAAAAATTTACGGTAAATAGATGCAGCAATGTGTTGTAGTGGGCGGAGCCAGCCACAGTTGACTTCTAGCCACTCTATTGCTAACATCATTTAATAAATTTATTTTAAATTGGATTTTGGTAATTATATCTAAATTTAACTTAAAAACAAAGATGTAGTCTTTCTAGTTGAAGTAGTTTTAGGGATGTTGTTAATAAGCAAAGAAGCTCAAAAAATCATTGACTAACTAGATTCATCATTTTCGAATTTCATATACGCCCAAAAATGTTTGTACAATTTAAAAACACACATTTTCACCCGAACTTTTCAACGATTTAATGTTTAAATTTGTAATTTACGCCATAATCTACCACAATTTCATTAATAAAATATTTAATTCGTGAGACCACTTTGCATGCTATCTCTTAATCTACGAGGTTGTGGAATGAGTGAATGAGAGGAGTAGTCGCAGATAATGAATTTGATTTAATTGCAAGCTTTCTGTTCTGACTTTTTATTGATAAAATCAAAAATAACAAAATTGAAAACATAATTTTACACCAAATTTAAGATACATTTAAAATTTACAATAATTATAACCAAACAAGTAAAGCATATTTTGAAATTGTTTGCCATTTCGATCGATTTCTGCATCATGAAAATAACAATTACAAATTCTTTACTGTTAATTGAAAATGTTAATTTGGTTCTTAATTTTGTGGTTGGAAATACATTTTACGTCTTATAGCTAAGAGTTTTTAACTACACTTTGGTTACTGTCAGTTAATTTCCCCCACGATTTGAATTTTTCCTATGCACTATTGGAAAGAGAACAATTTTCTAAGCATAATGAAACAAAATTTTTTAGAATTAGCGACATAGCAAAGAGGCCGGTCGAGGCCGGTGTATTTGATTGTTAAGCTCTCCGCTGTGTATTCTGTTGACGGCACGTATGCTTTGAACTACTCTTACTGTTTGCTGTCAGATGCGGTCACTCGATTGACAATCGTATTTCAAATCGCGCAGTTCCTCTTTTCCGGTTCAAGGACATCCATTTTCATTTTCAATATTTTTTCCGGTTATCCTTGCACAACCTGGTCTCCCAAAAGAATCCCCTTTCGATACTTTTCGAAACACATTTGGCTAACTTGGGTTCAACTTCTTCAAAGTTCAAAATTCAAAATTTTTCAATTTATATTTTGATCTCCAACGCCCGTTATTCACACACCAAATAAAAAAGATTAAAGCGCCTACGGCGCTAAATGCTTCGCATTGCCATTCCGCTACGCTACACAGATGCACGAGTTCTGTGTCTTCATAGATCTGTTATTTTCGAGTTCTGTCATTCTCGGGGGATTGTTAAGCCCTCGTAGAGCCCCTGCGTAGCGTCGATTTCCTTTCCAATAGTACATACACGGAAAAAAATTCATTTCGTAGGGGAAATTAATTGATAGTTCCCTAAACTATCTTTCACCTTTATTGATAGTCATTTTGTAATAATGATAAATATTAGTGGGCCCTAACAGGCTGTAGAAACTAAAACCACTGAACTGTAATAAAAATTTATTGTGATTTAATTTGGTTAGCAATTTCAAGAAATTTGAATTTAAAATTTGTTTCAATAAATTTAAATTTCCTTATTTATTTATTAATTCAACAATGACATTTTAGATAAAAAAAATTACAGAAATGTAATGATCGGAGCACTTAAAACGCTGCAATACCTTAGCAGTTAATAACAACCGGGGCGGGGCGGCGGGGGAGGGGGGAGTAGAAAAAAGGCGATCTACTGAAAGTTAAAAAAACTCTTTTTTCTTGTATAACTTTTTATAGCAAATAATGCAACGCCTATACTTAAAACTTATGCTTCTTTTAAATCGTATTCCAACCAATCAATGGGTAAACGAAGTAAGTGGCACTTGCCGATTTAAGGAGCGCTTAGCGCACATGAATCTACAGACTGTAATTATTTTTATTATGCAAAATTTACGTTAGTAGGTATAGGAAAATATTATCCTCCTAAACCGAATTAAAAAGTTGTCTCAAAAGTTAACTTAGGCCATTGATTATTGTGAAGCTTATGAATGACTAAAATTTAACAAAAGGGAAATAAGTAAATTGGATATTCCTCCACGAACTTGACCTGACCTGTATTTGTCTTTACCAGTATGCTAAGAGAATATTTCCAGACCTCCCGGTGCGTACTGCCTCGATATTGTAGTTATTTGTTCTGAAAAAGTGAAATGTCTCTATTTAATAATATTCAACATGAAAACTTTTGGCCCCGAAAACAAGAGGTAGGTCTGAAATATCTCCCAGTAATAATGTAAGAAAACCTGAAATTATGTGGTAGCTGATTGTTATTGGGGGTCAATTAAGTTCCATTTACTTTTCATTCAGTAAAAATTCATCCACCGTAATATAACAAATAAAGTAAAAACTAAAAAAACTTACCCCGTGGATATAATATTATTGTCACATATTGTAAACCCAACCGATTCCGCCGATTTCAAAAATTGTTCGAAACAATTTTAACTCCTGAAAAGAATTTGCGTTAAAATAAATTAATTATTAAATAATTAAAATTTAAAAAAATTGACCGAATAAATTAAAATCCTTGTAGGTTTGTACTCTAATTATTACGGCTTTCCAAGGTAGTTTCGACTCGGAGATACCCGAAGAAAGTATGAGACGGACCTAATTTACTCGGAATCCATATCTTAAGGACCAAGCAGCAATGGGCCGTCAGATTATTAAATTATTGTACCTATTCAAGAGGAGCGAGAGATTTAAGATAATCTCGGATAATGCAGCTGGAATTGTTTTCCAAAGTAAAATGAACTGAACAGCGGAAACTATGCAAAAATGTAATTGGTAGAAAATCTTTTAACAATGTTAAACAAAAATTGAATTTTTTGCAAAGAAAAAATCCAGACCGCCAATGGGTGCACCAGTTAAAAATAGTGAGTTAATTCACGTTTTATTAATTCAAACAAAAACCTAACCAAGTTAAATATCCAACATTGAATTCTGAAAAAGTAATTAAAAATTTAATCTTTGCTTAATCTAAAAGCGCCAGACGAATTTTTCATTCATGAAGTCTATCGATACTTGGCTGCTCACAACTTTATCTCGATCAAGAAATTACTTTTGTATTTAACTCAGAGGGGTTTGATTTATTGGAATAAATTTATTTGGTCAAAAGTTGTTCTCTACAACTTTTTAGACAGCGATAAACAATAAATCAATTAAATTGCGCATGTGTCAAAAATTGCATTCGGTAAATTATTGTTTCCAGAGACAACAATGAAAAATTCAGGAGCTTCAATTTATGAGTAATTTCAGGATTTTAGGGCTTAAAACAAAAACTGCTGATTAATATTCATCAAGTTTTGCATGCAAATTCTACAATTTCAGTTTTAGTGAAAGTGTGCCAAGGTATGCTCAAGATCGAGCACTTGGCTTTTGGTAGGTAGGTATAACATTCAATTAGTTGCGCAAATACCGCTAACGACCTCCTTTTGGACCTGACACTGAGTTTCGAACTGTAAACATTACATCTATTTTACATCCATTTCATATTTTGAACAAAATCAATTACGGCATACCGGTTAAAAAACAGTTTTGAAATTAAATCTTCCTTACGACTTCATACACAATTCGAAAAAAGTTAGTTAAATCAAAGTTGTAAATGGGTGATTGAGCTTTATTGATTTATTCCGTGTTAGTAGAGGAAAGTACACAGACCAATAGGCAACTTTAAATACATCCAAACAAAGTTTACTGTTTACAGAACGATGTAAATTTTATCGTTGTTTTTCTAATTTATTTAAAGCATGGGCGTCCACGCAGTGGCGTAACCAAAGCCTCATATTTAGGAAGGAACTGAATTATAAAATACAGGGTGTCCCCGTAGAGAACCTTTGAGGTGGCGATAAAAGACACTTTTTAAGAAAAATTTTTGTCCAAGTCCAAACCCTTGGGGGGGTTCCTTTCTTTAAAGCAATATTTTAAATTTCTGATTTCAAACGATCATAGCTCCGAAATTATTGATTTTTTAGACTTAATGAATTATACCTTTTTTAAAGAGCATTCGCTTATCTGAAACCAACCGTTTCACATAAATTCTGAAAATAATGAACAAGGTGTAGGTAAAAAAAAATAAATCACGAACTAATTAATAATAATAAATAAACAAAGTAATTAACGATAAACTAATGCGCTTGATAACAATGTCGCTCAAACCACTGGCGTACCTAGAGCTATTGCCACCCGGAGCGATCTTAAAATTTACCCCCTCCCCTTCTTATAAATATTACAGAATATAAATATATAAAAAAATTTATTTTATACAAAAAAATTAAAAATTAATAAATAGTACCTACATTACTAATATTAAAATAGCATGTTATCTTTCACCCGATTGGTTAAACTGAGTCAATGTATATTATACAAAGTAAATAGGTTTTTCATATTATTTAATAAAAATAAAAATATTTTTTTATGAAATTTTTTTTATGCAAAAATATGTTTGTACAAAAAGAAGCAAAATGTCGCCCCTAACAATGTAACGCCCGGAGAGGTCAGCCCCCCCCCCTAAGTGCGCTAGTGGTTTAAACGTCAAACGCTACAGTACGTTTTGACATTAAAACAAATTGAAATTTTTAAAAATTTTGTGAATTTATTTCTTTTTTACCTACACCTTGTTCATTATTTTTAGAATTTCTGTGAAAACGGTTGGTTTCTCAAAAAACTTTATTTGACCAAAGTTGTAGCCCGTTAAATTCCCTATCCGGTTTGGACCGTAAGTTTTTTTTAAGACGTTTTGTTTAAGAGATACGGGGTTCACAAGATTAGGATTTTTTTAACATTTTTTCCCTTCATTTAATTTATAACTCGAAATCGGTTGATTCTAGACCAGCGGTTCCCAATTAGTTTTGGCCGCGGAACCCTTGACCAAAGTAAAAAATTTGGCGGAACCCCAAGTCGATTTGTTTACTGCATACAAGGTTGTTTATGCACACTACCCCCCCCCTTCTAGTGACCAAGTAAATACAAGTATAAATATTATTTATTATAGATTTATAATTATTATTAGTGAGAAGTATAACATTTTGTTTTCTCCTGACAAATTCTTTTAATATTCGGTTTGATTTCTGAAAGCTGGATTCTCATATCAGGAACTGCGTCAAGTCGATTTCGATACTTTGTTTTTGTTCCTGAATATAATGAGAATCTAGTCTCACACTTGTATGTGCTAGCAAATGGTAGCAAAATACGGTTTGCACGTTTGGACAACTCCGTTCATTCCAAAATACGCCAAGCGAAACCTCATTAAATTTACTTTCCAATTGGAAATCACACCTAATTCCAATTGAGTTTTCAAAATCTACAGCAGAAAATTTGACTGGACGTTGGCATTCCATGAATGGATTGCCATCGGATGGAATGGAAAAAGTTAAAAAATATATTTTAAGCGGTAAATTTATTTTTACGCCATTTTGAAATTCTTTTTAGCGGAACCCTTGGATTTTTTTGCGAAACCCCAAGGGTTCCGCGGAACTCTATTTGGGAACCGCTGTTCTAGACGATAAGAAGATATAACATAATTTGTAGATAAGCGAATGATCTTTAAAAAAGGTCTAATCCATTAAGAGGACGACATTAGCGAAGCTTTTATCAAAATTAGCTAAGATCCCCACCAACCTTAAACTATTAATCAGAAGGGGGCGACCATATACACTTTAAAACTCGAAAATATTTGAGCTATTAAAGCAAGCATTATTATTTGTCTCTCTTTAAGCATATGTTGACATCAATCGTACTCAACTGATATTTTTAGAACGAAATATAATAAAATTTTCTTTAAGTTACTATAGTTTTTTGATAAAAAAAATATAATTTAATTATTTAATAAAAGTTAATAAAATAAACAATAAAAGTTTTGCGTGGCATGTGAGTCCGTGGAAGAAATGCGTTAAAAGTAGTCCAGGCCGTAACTTTAAAAACTATTAAAAGCACCAACGAAAAACGGTTACTTGCCGAAAAAAATTATTTCCTGCAATTAAAAAAAGCAAACGGAGTTGTAAAACACCAAGTGTGAGTAAAAACACAGATTATGGACAGTTTGCAAATGAACCGGAGGATATTGAAGATTCACAATTTATTCTGACGGAAGCTAAACAGCAAACACTACGGTTACAAGTAAAAATATTAACATATTAAAATTTATAAGCTAGTTCTGATTTTGTTCATTTTCTAGGTTACTACGGAAGAAACAAATTGTATGAGTACGAAAGACATCCCAGATTAACGGCATCAATATTTGGAAATGTTGTAAAACGTCGGCAACATACATCCGTGCCATAACCTAGTCAAACCGTGCTTAAATCACAATTCATTTTATTCTCTGGCAACCGAATATGGTATATCAAAAGAGACTGTGGCTGCATCACTATTTTTGAAAGCAACTGGAAAGAAAGTTCAAAAATCGGGTCTCTGGATTGACGAAGATCATGGTTTCTTAGCTGCTTCACCCGATGGTAAAAATAGATTATAGTATTAGCTATTCAAAGAAATAACATAACCTTAATTTATTATAACAGGTTTGATAGGAGAAAATGCAATTTTAGAAATCAAATGCATTTATTCACCCGATACACAAGTTACTTCTTTGTTAGAGCTAATCGAGATAAAGAAATTGAAGATTTGTTTAAAAAAACCCGAAAACAATGCCAGATACAATTAAATCACAATTATTATCAGGTACTTTTAAACTTTATGTAGATGTCAAAGTGCTAATAAAATATTTTTAGGTTCAAGGACAACTAAATATCACCAAAAAGGAAAAATGTTATTTCGTTGTTTATATCAACGACATGATACCAGTATTCATAGAAGAAATTTACAAAAAAGAACAGTTCTGGAATAATTCTATGTTGCCTAAATTACAACAATTTTACACTGAATGTATAGCTCCTGAATTAATTCGCAACAATTTAAAGAAAAACAAAAATGTATAGATCAACCATACATTCAAGATGCTATTGCTGAAAATAATAAAAGGAAATTACCAAAAAGTGTTAATGCAGGGTAGTACAACTGTAAAAAATCTCCTCCGAAGGTTTGACCCGTCCACTGTTTCTCATCTGCGAACATACGATTATTAATAAAGAATTTACTTTTTAAATTGTGTTTATTTATTTTATACTTTAAAAAAGTGACCCTTTGTTTTTCTTTATATTCGATATTGTAAAAAAATATCTGCTTATCTTTTATATTAATGTGAAGTTACCGAAATCTTACATAATTTAGCAGTAAATAAAAATTGTTCGAGTTTGTAATGCAAAAGTAAAGTCAAATTTAGATAAAAAAATGTGTTCGAATTACCACAAAGTAGGTGCCCGATTTATTTTCTTAGGGTCATAATTGCCTCATAAACATGTTTAATCTATATATACGATAAATTTTACTTTTTTATAACATTATGAAAGCAAAGTACAGAATTCTGTATTATTACCCTATGAACTAATGGCCGAACTAGAAAAATTACATGTGCTACTCATGATTAGAATCTAAATTTGAAATATTTTAATTATCGCAAAAACATACAGAAAAACTTTATTAATGAACTGTTAACGTTTATACTTTTAAATTAGCACATTTATAATGGTAGCTTGGGTACAAAATAAAAAAAGTTCACTTTATTAACAAAAAAATTTCTAAATTTTCAAATTTCAATTAACAGTAAACAATACACCACGGCCGAATTTCGTAATGAAATTTTTTCGTGACCTAAATAGATCTATTGTTTTCATATATTTTCAATCAGATGCCAAAAATTTTAAAGTGTTGAACATTTGTGTATTCATAAAAATTTGTCTAATTTTGTACATGTAGCGCTCCTAGCGGTTAAATTCGCAGCGGCCGCCCTCTTAAGTGTAAAAAATCAATAACATCGAAGCTATGGCCGTTTGAAATCAGAAATTCAAAATATTACTTTAAAGGAATGTACCCCCCCCCTCCCAAGGGTTTGGACTTGGGCAAAAATTGTATTTGAAGAATTTACTTAGAAAAGTGTCCTTTATAACCACCGCAAAGGTTTTCCACGGTCACGGGGACACCATGTAATCCACTAAGCATAAAAAATGTTGCCAGGGCTAAGAAGTTTTCACAGTATTGCCGGGTCAGATTTATCTGTGTACCACTGACGCGCATGAGTGGATTAACGAAAAATATTTTAATACAAAAAATTACTTTTACAGATTTAGAAAAGCAGGAACTCTATAAAATATTTCAGGACTGATATAAACGTATAATCATAAATTTAACTGAAGAAATAAAAACTTTGTTAGTTTCTCTATAAATGTTTTACATAGCCCTATACGTTTCGCTAGCAATCTGTAAGGTTGATAGCTTACCAAGTTGAATTAAGCTTCATAAATTTGCCAGATAGTCTGGAAAATAGTCACGATTGCCAAATATTATTATACAAAACAAAATTTAGATAATAAGATTTTTACTCAGACTAATAAGACTTGACTGTATATGTAAGAATTTATTGAATTTAATTCTGTAAAAAATTAATTTAAAAGCATCTTCAAGTTTAATTCATAATATAGTTATAAAAATGATTACCTAATTATTTCCATTCCACCTATTAATTTATTTTCTAAATCGTCCTTGAGCTTTAGATCCCGGAAGCGTCCAGAAGTGAAACTAAAATTTGTTTTAAAAAATAGTATGTATCATTATAAGTTTGATTTCATCAACGGGTCAAAATTGACAAAAATTCCTGCTAACACTCTCTTCTACCAATCACGTAAGAATATTTAATTAAATTTTCAGAAATAAAGTAGATTTCCATAAAACATAAGATAAAATATTTTTTGCTACGAAGTGTTTGCCATTATTGTTCTGCGGTGAAAACCAAAACTGGATCTTACTAAAAAAATATGCAATTTCGATAAAACTAAAAAATCAATTAATAAACAATTTAACAAATTTTTATTGTCAAAATAATAACAAATTTTATTACACACAGACTAGAATGACTTACATTGTTTGTGTAAAATTCGTGAATGAAAAGTACAATACAATTAGAAAATATTCGATAACAACAATGAGATATCGTAAAACAAAATCTTTGGTTTAGTGATGTTCTTACTTTGGTTCCATAAAAATTTTGTATTGTCAAATTTCAATTTTTCTTTTCAGAAATATTTCAAAACTTGGCACCAGAATTAGTAATAAATGCATATAAAAAGTTCTACCAACAGTAACTTGGAAGCAATTAGATTTTTTTGTTTTAAATGTAAAGGCACTTCAATTTATAAAAATTTTGTAATCGCGCAAATGTATGGCTCATCCTGTATAGGAAATTATTCGATAGTCAAAATGAGAAAGTTTTCCTTATGTACTTCCAATTTGCTAGTAATAAAAATTTTCTAATCTAATTTTTAAAGAACACTTTCGTTATGAATTTCTAGACTACAAAATTGCATAAATAATAAAAATAACAGACTTAAAAAATATAAAATAAATTAATAAACGAAGATTTGTAATCCAAAAACGGCTTCATTATCAACAATTTGTAATTTTGACAGAACTTATCGCTAAACAAGTAAAGATAATCCAACTACAAGAAATAACTTAAGGGTGGTCTTACTATTTAATGGGCTGTGCATCATAAAAAACGCAATTAGTATAAATTGAACATTGGGTCGGCGATTTACAAATTTTATCGCCAATTAGCACAGTCCATGAAATAATACGCCAATGACTAAAAACAGTCATCACATTTCAGAGGCAGAAAAAAGAAAATGTAAATAAATTAATGTGTCCGTTTCAGCGATAAAGAAAATAAAAATTAGTCAGGTTGTTGAGTGGTAACTCAGGTAATACAAAAAAATAACTAAAAAATGGTTATCAATTTCTGGATGAATGCTAACATCCTTTACAGCCCTAGAGCATCATACCAAGATCATCTCATTGACTGAAGATTATATCTTCTTTATATTAATATTTCGTAAGCACATTAGCTGTGCAAGTTCCGAGGTTCCCACCATAGAAAAGTTTAACTTGCTAAATCCAATATAAGCCCGCGAGAAGCATCAATTTTGGTACGAAGCTCTAGAGTTTTAAAGGATGTATAGTAAATAAATTCCAGTAATAATCACATAGATGTCAGCACTGTCGAAATTACTCATTGTTGGTAAAAAAGCAACTCTTGCTTAATTAAAATTGAATGCGATATTTGCTAGAACCAGAATCAATTGATGATTTGCTGTCTCTTCCAACAGAAGATCCTCTTCTTATCGGAGAGTTCCTACTAAACAATCGTATTTTAGAAGGAGATGGTAAAGAACTTGCCGAATTATCGCTCAAAGTAGAAGCAGAATCTCTTTCACCACCAGAATTAACGCGAGGTCTTGGAGTTGGTTTTCTTAACGATGAACTCGAACCGCCGCTTTCTGACAATCTTCCATACTCACCCAATTTTCGGGGAGGAGGAATAAGAGAGCGAGCAGGTGATGTTCGATGACTGCTAGCATTTGAACTTAACGAATCTCCTCCGTCCGACTTCTTGCGCGGCATTTCGGTGTCTAAGCGATTGTAGTCGCCAACTCGCCTAGGCAAACCAGTACGATGAGACGAACGTGGAGGTCTTGGCAAAGAACTTGGCGGTAAATTATCTGCACAATGAGTGGTGGGACTGTCCGGCACGGTCGAACCAACGTCTACGTTTTCCTGCATTCTCTGCTGTTGCGAACTTCTGCCTTGTTTTTCAAGCAACAACATTTCACCCGACTCATGTCTGGCAGGTTGCAGAAGAAAGGTGCCCGATTCAAACAGCCCACCACTGGTCGAATTCACACCCGCCAATAATGGTTTGGGTATTTTTCCTTTTCTCTGCGCAGCGACTGGATTAGTGAATCCTGGAAAACAGCAAAGACCCCGCTGAAAACGAGAAGAGAAAGGCCAGAGTTTGGACGTGTCGGACCTGCTTATTGATGGTTAGTCACGGCACGCCACTCTGCTTCGACACCACATGCAATAGCAGCAGGTAAATGTAATTAACAGCACACATTTCGCTTTGTTTTAATTTAGCAATGGTAAAAAATGGGAAAAGTTAGCAACAAAAAACTGCTGGTGTGAATTAACTAATAACAAAATTTTAAATTTTAAAAACATTTATTTAAAAAAAGAAAATAAAGTTTCTCATGCTCTCTCACAATTAAATTGGACAAACGCTGCATGCACTTGATTTTTGTCCAAGTTGGCCCATTCATTTCTACTCAAAAATTTCGGCTTTCAAAAATATTTTGAAGTCACATTCATTTAGGGGTCAATTTTTTGCGGTAATATACATAGCCAAGTTCTAAAATAACAGATACGGCAACTAATCCGGAATTTTCTGTGAAAGGAATGTTTTCAAAAATAAATATCTAAACTAATTATTGTACCAATCCCTCTCAGGGTCACTAACCAGCATTTTAACCAATAATGTAATTGGTTAGCCAATCCCTACTACAACAAAAATAATATAAGTGCAACAGAAAATTGAACATGGGACTTACAAATCTCAAAAATAACTTTTTTTAACAATAGTTGCAGTTTCAAATTTCTGAACCAAAAATACTTTGAGCAAGTTGTCGGAGAGTGATTGAATCTCTTCCCTTTGAATTTGTTTACGCATTAACTTGTGGAATCAAGTAAAAACTGCAATTTAATTAATGAGAAGCAAAACTTGTATAATTTATTTACACACTTATCTTATTACCAAGCTATTTTTAAAATTCTGTCTATGTAGATGAACTATACAGATTCTGCCCCATTTTCATTAATAAGTATTTATAATTCACAGAATCAAGTTTTCATTCAATATCTACACGAAATGATACAACTATTCTTGTTGATGCTAACATTTCGAGTCTATACCAAAGCAACCCTGACGAAGAAATTCAATCACTTTTGGTCCATGCACCAAGCTATTTGATAAATTATGTGATGTAAATAAAAACTTTGACATTGCCTAAGTAATTTCAAAATTTTTTGAAAGCCAACCTTAAATTTATAGTCACCTTTCCAGTAAGCTTCCCTACCTGATATACATTTTTGGGGGAAAAATGAACAGGCAAACTATCATTCACTTTCAACAAGTAAGGGCTTTCCAATTCACTTAATATCAAGCAATATTTTTAAATAAACATTTCGTCAGCACGATTATTTTAATCCCTCATTTGTTAAAAATACATACAGCATTCTATTTACAAATTAAGTAGTCATAAATAATGTGATTAAGGGCCGATTCTATAATAGTTAGATAAACGTGATATAACGTTATTTCCAGTAAAACAATCGTTATAATAGGTATAACAATATACCAGGTTTATCTGGCTATTGTAAAACCGGCCTTCGGTATGATTTGATCGATTAAATAATAGGTTAACTTTAAATAATCATAAAAACAACATTCTTAGCTTCAAAAATTCTACAACACACTCGAAAAATCAAACAAAATAAAAGGTGACTCACTATTTGACTGTTTGAATAACTTTGACACTGAAATTCTTCAATGACCCGTTCTGTACATTACCTTCTCTTGGAATATCAAATATAGACAATTTAATAAATAGAATTTAAACAAAAAGTGAGTAAATGTACAGAATCGTAGTCATTAACAGGTAAACTAAAGCACAGTCAATAGAAGGTCTCAGTCTCTCCTACCTTACTAAGAAGCTGAGAGTCTAGTTGACTGTCGATTTCTTTTAGTTGATTGTCCAACGTTTGCTTTGTAGTATCAAAGTTTTTGTTAGATGTTTCATATTTACTGTAAGAATTTACATGGTACGAGGTGTCACTTCCAGTGTACGAGTTGTTGGAACCAAATCCTGTTGAACCCGTTAGAACGCTACTCACTATATCAGGAAATACATAAAATAACAAAAAGG
Source organism: Cantharis rustica (assembly GCA_911387805.1). Taxonomy (NCBI): domain Eukaryota; kingdom Metazoa; phylum Arthropoda; class Insecta; order Coleoptera; family Cantharidae; genus Cantharis; species Cantharis rustica. The sequence continues at coordinate 47,304,390 of OU426879.1, read as the reverse complement.
TAAATTTAAAAGATACTTACCAAGTTCTTCTCTTGAAACTGTAGAACCGAGAACGTGGTCTATGTCGGCTCCTCCTAAACTTGGATGTGGTGTATGATGAGGTGATCGGCCCAACATGCTGGATACGTCTTTGTCGTAAGTGTGTTTTTGTAAAACTTTTATCATGGCATCACGTTCTGCTAATTTGGACTCCAAATCTTTTAATCTAATGAAAAAAATAAAATAAAATAGTTGTATATTTTATATAAGAACGGCAGATATTTCATCAATTCTTTCTGTAATTTTGAAGTAAGTGATCTATGCAACAAAAATTTGATTGCGCAGTCCAGCTGAATTAAAATAATAATATCTAAGCTATCTTATAAAACTAATACAATTTTCCAACCCTGCATGTAGTAAAAATGTTATTAAATTGTTTCAAACCACAAAAAACGGTGATTAAGTTTTAAGCATAAAAATGAATGAGTCAAAGCAGGTCATGGCCAAAACAATTATTAAATTTTGCAATTGTTTCAATTAGATTAATGAAATACTTCCACATTCCAACATGCAAATTTCGCAATAATTTGATGGCTCACCTCGACTCTAAATCGGCCACCTTCTTTTGTGCGGCATGAACTTCGTCCATGTGTCTGATCTTTTCGGTACGTGCTTCGGCGATGATTTTCTCGGTCTCCTGACTTGTTTTTTCAAGCGCTGCTATTTTTGCATCCCTTAAAAAACGACATACACAATTTTCATCTTAAAAAATCAAAACAACAAACTTACTTTGGAATGCTCGCCGCATCGATGGCAGCTTGCCTTAAGGCACTTTCTTCTAAATATCTTTGTTCCCACTTGGAACACTCTCTTTCGATTCTCATAATCTTTTCATCTTTTTCCCTCAACCTCCGTTTTAGTTCAGCTGCAGATTCTTCAATTGATCCATTTGGAGAATGATTTACTTCGTCACATGTACTTCCTCTGGTGCGTTGCAGTTCACGTTCCAACTGAAACCGTAACTTACGTTCCGTTTGCTCTCTTCTTTCACTGGCTAATTGTAAAGACGACAAAGCTTTCTGTAACTGGGCCACACGCTCTACATATAATTGTTTCTTGCGGCACTAAAAAAAAGTTTATGTAAAATAGCAAAATTAGAAAAAAAAATTATCTTACTTCTTCCTCTAACCGAACAACATTTCCCTGTGCATTTGTAAGTGCGGTATCTAAAATGTCGATGTGTGTTCGTTGTTCTTGTAAGGTCGCTCTTTGAGCTGCTAGTTCAATTTCCTGACGTTCTTTAGCGGCCACTAACTCCTTATCTATAAGACACAAAATATAATTTTCGTTATCTAAATGTCACAGCTTACTTTGGGTTATAAGTTGAGCAATAAGCACTTCTCGTTTATTTAACTCGCGCCTAACGCTTTCGGGACCTAAAGAATCTGGAGCAGGCGATCGCGAGAGCATTTGGGTGCTCAATAAATCAACTTGTTCTCTTAGGGTGCGATTTAATTCTTGTAAACGTCGACAATCAGATTGAAGTCTTCCTCTTGCCGCTCTTTCCAACCTTTCTCGCCTATCGCACGACTGAACCAATTCTTCATGCGACCTGTGCACTTTTAATATTTCCTGTTCCATCTAAAAAAAGAAGTCGGTTACAAAACTGAGAAAATAAAATGAATTAAATACCTTCTGAGTTTTGGCGATCTTTTGATAAAAATTTTCCAATTCCTGCTTCAAATTATTGTTTTCCTTCGTGAGCATTTCAATGATTTCAGTTGATTGAGAGAATTCCATGCTTTTGTTGTCGTTTTCTTCTCTTCCTTTAGTTTTGGGTCTCGGGACAGAAACGCCACGCCGAAAGCTAACCAAGTCACCGCCGATTTTAGTTAAACCTACTTTAGATAAGTCGGGCTGGGATTTTGAAAGTTTCATTTTTTCCACATTTTGTTTGTTCATCCACCGGTAGTCAGGAGACGCTTTTGATGACTTAACATCTGAAGTTGAAAAAAAAAATTGGCAAAGAAAAAAGTCAAGGGTGGATAATAGTGAAATTAAAATTTATTTTCCTTCCAGTTGGTTGGTCGGGGATCTGTACCATTTACTTACATTTTTTATCAAAAAAATAAATTTGAATTGCGACAGCTGTGACCGTGAGTTTTTAAGGTCATTATTTTTGACCCTATTCTCTCATTTTTTACATTTAAACATGGTTCGTGCTTCGATAGTAGAATGCACCACTCAAACAATTTAATGAACTAATATCCGAAGTAGAGAATATGCAGTGTAACAATAGCTATGCAATTTCCTCATCAGCATGAGAGCAAACAAAAATTCAATTTATTTTACAGACAAACAATATCAAGATTACCTGTCAAGATTACAAAAACCATGCGTTCAATTCTACTACCGCAAATAGGTGACTACAAAGTTGTAACAATATTTATGTCTCTGCTAGGCAAATACTATTTTTCAAGAAAAGCTTCCAAAAGAATGTTCACATTTTACTTTGATTTGCCTCACCAAATCAAGTTGATCAGCTGCCGCTGAAATTGGTGCTTGTTAAACATAGCATAAGACTAATAGAAATTCAAGAGAGAAATAAAAGAGGGGAAATTAAAAAATTTCATACAGTAAAAACATAGGTATTGCAAATTTTACTAATAAAAAAAATAATAAATCAGCATATTGGTGAGAGAGCTTGTGTAATTATTTGATTTTTATTGCGTTTACATAATTTGTTATTTTTTAGTTACTAATTTAATATAAATAAATATTAGCCAATAGAAGATACTATTTTCCGAGTGCTAATTAATAAATCATTAAAAAATGTTAGTGCAATAAATTTGACTCACCCTTTGATGGTATTTTGATATCTTTGGCTAAATGTTTCAAAACCAACGATTGGCTTAAATAATCGTCAGGTATGTCGGTAATTTCTTGCACCCCGGTACTGTATATACGTAAATTGCTGGATTCCAAACTATTGCGGAGATGATCTTTGCCGCTTGACGCCAGAGATGGCGACGGGGATACAGAACTGCGTTTTTGACTTGGAGAAAATTTGGGATCGTGAAATAAGTTGCTGGATTGATGAGTAAGGTAACTGGGTGGATTTACGTCCGTAGTTCCAGAATTTCGACCTACAAACGCGAGATTTTTAGATAAGAAAAATAAACTAAGTTTTAATCGTTCAAGTTTCATATAAAAATTTCGAGTACATGACTGCTAAAATAAATCTAGGTGATGAATCACTTCCTCCAAACTTGGAATCTCACAAGCTTGTCACACTAAATCATCACTGCACAAAAGAAAAACAGGAATGGTAAACCAAGCATAGCAAAAAAATAAAAAAGTTAAAATAACACCGACGAGCTTTCTTTATCAGTTTCATTAAATCAAACTTGATTAAATTATAATTTAAAATCATTTGATAAGCAATTTCCCTTTGTTTATAACGCGATTATCTAGACCACTTTAAGTGTGACCACAAAATAATAACTTTTGTAAACACTCACCAATCCATGGTTCGTCAGCACTGTGTATTATGAGAGTGTTGTACGATGAGGAAGAGGCATCCAAGGAGCTACGATTCGACGCTAAGCTGTCTTTCAAGGAACTCCTATTAGACGATTGTAAATTCTCTTGCCCTTGTGGCTCCTGCCGCGGTATGTGCCTAATGACATATTTTTCTTCATTCGATAAGTTTTCGTTTGATGTCGAGACGTCGGTTTCACTTCCACTCAAACTTTGAATAAACGAGCCTAAAAAAAACAAGTCGGTGATGTATGTAAACTTAGTCGGGGTGATCAAATTTTCACCTTGTGTGCTCGGTACATAAGATCTGTAACGATTCGTTTGTTGCAACGAACTCATTTTATTTACCTAACCAACTTTTATTCTGCAAATTGTGCTCCTTAACTTTTATGCTTTTACATCTACGAAACAAAATTTCCAATAATTAACTATCTTATTTAATTAAGAGAGGTGGAGATATGGAATTTTTGATAACAGGATATGGGATACTTTCACGTAGTAAAAGGAACAGAACGTAGCGAAATAAACGCAAAGGACGATAACTTACAGAAGTAGGAACTAAATTTATCACAGTAAATTATGTAAAATTAAGGCACATATTTTTATTTTATAGAAATACACAACTCACAATATTGCTACGCATTCTAAGTAATAATTAAAAATTCTCCGTAAGATGGCAACTAATAAATAACTTAAATTCCGCGCATTCCGATGTCAATCATAATAAATGAATGCGATATCAGTGGCGCGCCGGTCGGGTATTTAACAGTTATTATTTTAAAGAAACCTTTTTGATTTCTACATAACAGCGGCGGCGGACCCACTATGAAGTGAATATAAAATAATGTTGTCGATCCTTTTAAGTTTTTCTTTACGTAATTTTCAATTTTATTATAAATTAAAAGGACTCGAGATTTTACCTGTTCAAAGGTAAAAGTTGTAGTTTACATTTCTCGTGATTAATGAGCGGAACAAGACATTGGTTTCCTTTGTTTCATAATTATTGTGGTAATTAAATTAAATAAGACAGTTTCGGCCCTACTAAACAACTGATGGATTGGGTCCGGTTTAACCAAGATAATTTTTTTAATTTATGTTGTTTATAATTTTTTAAAATTTTACCTTATGTAAGTATACTAACAGTAACTTTTTTGCTATTTTAAGAGTTAAGCGTATAAAAATTAGATTTATTTTAGACCAGAAATGCACTTGAACCTGTTTTTCAATTCCATTAAAACAAAGTTTTAATTTCTAACTCCGGTGGTTACAAGAATTTTTCCACACAAAAATGCTATTCCCCTTACATTTCAGAAGGGTTGGTAACAAATCATTGATTTGGTTATCTTCCTGTTTTGTTATGTGATTGTATGTGATGGTTTGAGGTTATGTTGACTCAAACGTCAAAAAATGAGTACATACGAAATTAGCCAATCTTCCGTAAGTTTTAAACTATTTTTGTGTGAATTTAATTAAATTTTAACTTTCAGTTGCTATGTCTGAAAGCAGAAATACTGCGCAAGCAAGAAGAATTAAAAAAAGCAACTCTTGAGAACAAAGTTCGAAAGGCACCCACAAAAAAACCTTTGGAATTTAAGAATAAAGGTCTTGAACAGCGACAACAAAATGACCACAACGAAGAAGATGAGAATTTGTTGAGAAAATCACGGTAAGGACATTGTAACTTTTGTTGATTTGATTTTAAATCTTTGATTGTAGGACGATGCTCGAACAGAAAGCAATGCTATATGAGAAATTGTCAAAACGCACTCATTTTAGTGATGAAGAGTTGGAGCATAATAGAAGATTTTTGGTTAGGTTTGATAAAAAAGGTAGAGACAACAAATCTTCTGATGAAGAAATTGAGGATTCTAATGATTATGATGCTCGGGATGCAGAAGACGAGTGGGTGGAATTTACCGATTGTTTGGGTAGGACCAGGAAATGTATGCGTAAAGATTTGAATCTTATGAAATCTAAAGATAACGACATGAAAGCTTCCATTGAAAAGGATGAAAATAGAAGTGAGCAAATGTGCAAACCCCCACCCGAGGTCGAGGAACCACCTAAAAAAGTGGAGGAATTTGGCGAAGAAAGTGAGATGCTTTCTAGTGATATGCAAAGAGAACTACTAAGAAGACAGTGGGAGAAAGAGGAAGAAGAGTTGCGACATAAAGATGATATCCATTACCAGGATATTTTGTTTAACGGTAATTTTACTGTAAATTCTTTTTGGAATATTGTTATAATTTAATATTTTTAGAGGCAAGGACTCACGGTGTTGGCTATTATGGTTTTTCGAAGGATGACCAGGAGAGAACCAAACAACAGGAAGCCCTCAAAAAATTAAGAGAAGAAACACAACAACAGCAGAAAAAGGCTGGAGAAATGAAAATGTTAAGGGAAAAACAATTGGCAGCCCGAATTAAAGCGGCTAGGAATAGAAAGAGGGCGCGGATGGGCTTACCACCCGAAGAAGATGGTAAGCAAATTAATACTTTCAAAGCTGTTGAAAACTATTTGAGAAAGTATATTAAATACCAAATTTTTGTTTCAGAACCTGAACCACAACTTCAAGAAACGAAACTTGAAGAAGCCAAACCGCAAGAAAAGAAAGAAGATGAGGAAAAGTTGGAACGAAAACTAGAAGAAGCAAGAAAGAAGCACGTGCGACCCTGGGATATAGGAAAAGAGGGAGCCAAGAAAGAACATTACGAATACACCCAAGAAGAATGGGTCGACAGAAAACGTAAAGAACGAAAAGACGAATTTGCCCCACCGTCAGCTTACAAAAGAAGTTTCCGAAGTGAAGATAAACGTCAACATGACGATTTTGAATCGAATAAAACTTTGTTCTTCTCTAGTAAAAAGAAGGATAAAGAAAGTCTTAAAAAAGATGAAACTACGCACGTGAATCCTTACAAAACAAAGCAAACTGTTGACTACTGTCACGAGAGCTCGAAAATGGAACCAACTGCAATCATTAATGAATGTGAAGATTTTGATGATGTACAAAATGATGTTCAAATAGAAGAAGTAAATCATAATAGAGGCAGGGGTGTAGCAATTCCACCTCCAGCTACCTTCGAATATTATGGGCCCAGTTCGTCAAAGAAAGCCAAGATGGATAAATCTGAAAATATGCAGGACTCAATCATGGCAGGTTTACAATTTTTACGACAGAAAGCCGAAAAGAAGGGCACTTCCAAAAGGCGTGATGAATTTTTAGATTAACCGATTGTAAATAGTGTTGATAAAATTGATTAGATTGTCGAAATTTTATACTTAACCCTTGTAAATACACGTAAATGTAAATAAATATTTAGTTACTTATCCAAAAGTTTTAATATTTTATGTGCTGTCATAATTTTTATCGATGGCCACAAAAATTTGAATCAGTTTGTGAAAGTGAGGTTATGATGCCTCATAAACTTCGTGTACACAAGTCGGCAATTTTTTTCAAAAATTCTGATTAAAAATCGAAAATTTATTTTTTGCACTGATAAAATCCACTCGAAAAAACTGCTCTTTATTTTTATTTACAACTTTGGACGCGTTAGAAAATTATAGACGAATTTATCTACGCACTACTAAGGAGGTTTTAGAATAAAATGTAAGTTTCTATAATTTATTCGACTATAGTCAAGCCCCCCCAATAAGGAGCTCATTTCCTCCACGGGAATTGGCTTATCGATTGACCTTCATCTGGGTGACCCGATGGGCTTCTTCGAGTTAGTCATCACGTAACAGTAATTGCTCGAGCTTGGGAGCCATTAAGGCTACAGTCTTGAACTCATCATTTTGGCCAACGAAGGATTCGATATAATTACAGAACGAATGAAAAATAAAATCCCGGAGATTGTGTTGACAATCGATAACAAAAGTTATCCTTCCAACCAGCAGGCGAAGGATTCTACCAGGCAATACCTGTTAAGTACTGAAATTAATTAATACTTCCAACTGCTTACAATTACTGAGATACTGGGGGCATTCCATACAAAAACACAAATGTAAAGTTAACATCCACTATGTCCACTGCGGGAAAATTAAAGATTCTTATTGCTTGTAATAATAAAGTTTCTTTTTTCAGATCAAAATGCCAAAATATAAAATTGCTTTTATCCACCCCGACTTGGGTATCGGTGGAGCCGAAAGGTTAGTTTTGGACGTGGCCATAACTCTAGCAGAAAAACTCAATAGTGTTTCTTTCATTACAAACCACTTCGATAGAACTCACGCGTTTGAAGAACTCAAAACCGATAAATATCCAATTCATGTAATAGGCGATTGGTTACCTCGCAGTTTGTGTGGACTTTTTCAAGCTTTATGTGCGTACTTGCGTATGATTTATTTATCTGTAATGATAATGATGTTTACCCGGCCCGAAGATACCCCCGATGTTTATTTCGTTGACCAAATACCTATGTCTGTGCCGTTTATTAAATGGTGGGGTGGAAAAGTTATTTATTACTGTCATCATCCAGATTTATTGGCGAGTTCGCCCGGAGGAATATTAAAACGAATTTATAGATATCCAATTAATTGGCTAGAATTGAAGGGCACACAGATGGCCGACGTTATACTTGTCAACAGCAAATACACGGAGTCGGTTTTTAGGAAAACATTTCCACAAATAAAAGCGGACATTAAAATTTTATATCCAACAATTTCTTCTTCGTATCAGTCAAACGTAAATAAATCTGAAGTCAAAAATATCTTCGACGTGGTGCCCGCTATTCCTGAAATAGCAAATGGAGTTTATTTCTTGTCCATCAATCGTTTTCACCCGGCTAAAAAACTTGAACTTGCATTAGATGGTTTGGAATGCTTGAAAAGTAAACTTTCTCCAAACGATTGGAAGCGAGTTCATCTTATAATGGCCGGTGGTTATGATCCTCAGTCATCGATTAACTCGTCATATTTTGCTCGGCTAGTAAAATTGGCCAACGATAAAGGTTTAAACAGCAAAGTGACGTTTTTGAAATCACCTAACGATGACGTGAAAGCACAGTTACTGCTATTCTGTGACTGTTTGATCTACACACCAATTAACGAACATTTTGGAATTGTACCACTGGAAGCAATGGTTGCAAGCAAACCAGTGATTGCATGTAACAGTGGTGGTCCATGTGAAACCGTCGAGCATGGTGTGACCGGTTATTTAAGTGAACCGACATCTTCCAATATGGCAGAATGGATGGCTAACATGGTGAATATGAACAAATCCGAATTTAACAAAATGGGAAAAGCTGGAAAAGATCGATTAGAAAAATATTTCTCTCATGCAACTTTTACAGATAAAATACTTAAAATTGTTGCAAAAGTGTGTGAACCACAAACGAAATTTGAAAATGAAAGTCGTAGTGTTAGCCACGTCAACAAAAGTATTTCCAAAATTGAGGAATGTTCAGAAGAAGCGACGAATTCTTCTACCGAAAGTGCTAAGCAAGTTCCTTCCACAAATAACGAACATCATCAAGACGTTGGCAAGGATAACTAAGGTTTACCATATTTGAAATCAGTTACGCCTACCGTCAGCAGTGATGATATCCTACTTATGGATAAAAAGTTATTTGACCAATTTGATTTTATTTTTATATCTAGGAAAAATTAAAAATACTTCCAAATAAATGTTTAAATTTGAAGGTTTTTCTTTAAAAGGAGGTACCTAACGAGAGCACTCCTAAACATTAAAAAAACGTCTTGATATCTAATCTACTCGGGCTGTTGTATCAAAGGTTATTGTAGTGACTAGGAAATTGTGTCAACACGTGCCAAAATTATTTTTACTTTTCCAAGCAGTCTGATTTTCTTATGCCCATGACATAAATGTGTATAATTTTTATCAGTAATACTGCCCGTCGCCCCACAAAAATGTATTGATTTATATAATTAATAAGTTTTTGAGGATGGAAAATTCAAAATTGACCAATTCACATCAAGTCTTCATATATCAAACAAAAAAACAAAGGTAAATGTTAATTTCTAGCATTTAATGTAAAAATCAACAGCCTTTAAAAAATATAATATTATAAATTTATTACGCTGTAATCAATTCACCAGAGGGCATCGATTTGATGATATCGGAATCACCTGGATCTGTGATGGACATTATGCACACTCTGAAGTATTTACCACATGCGGTTCCGAGTTCTACATTGTTTCCTGTGTAGTGATGAACACCAGTCTTGGCTAACATGGCATAGTATTCGATTTCACTTTTACGTAGGGGTGGTGTGTTGTTGGCAATTATAACCAACTTAGCCTTTCCTTGACGTAAAGTCTGTAAAGGAAAAACACGTTGTAATGCAAGCACATAACCAAACAAAATTTTTACGTTACCTTCAAAGTTTGCTTATATCCTAAGCAATACTTTCCCGATTTCATTACCAGAGCCAACCTGCTGTTGATGCTCTCAATCGCCTTCTTTTGTTTCTTTTGGGCAACCATTTTTGTCGATTTAATTGAAAACTAAAATGTTTTATAAAAATTTAGAAAAACAATTCCAAAATGAATTTATTTCACAAAATAATTAAATACAAAGTTGTAAATTACATAAATTGAACACTTACGTATGAATCCAGTAAATGAATACCTTCTCTTCCACACGTGTAAGCCGAAGTACACTAACGTTAAAAGAACTTCAGATTTGAGGTTACTTCCTTTGATTCGGATTGCTGACACGCCGCTAGGTTTCCTTTAAAACTCGCGCGCTATTTAAAATTTGAATTTCATCCAGATAATTTATTGAATATTTTTATTTTGAACAAATTTTTTAATGTAGCAATTATTCAAGATAATCGTGAATCCAAACCGCAGTTTTCGACCCATGGATGATTAATTATACTAATAAAAATTTAATTTTTTAAACTTTTCTTACTATTAAGTTTCAAACCAAAAAATGTAATGGTACTTCCCTTACTAAAACTAATTATCTACCATGCAAAATTAGCGACTTAATATGGCGTTTAGGGAGGTACGGGTAATTACACTCCCTTGCATCCAAGCTTGTATACAGACGTCGTTGTCACTCGATGGGTTGTACGTATAAATAAAAATAGTTTATTTAACCAAATCCCTTCAAAACATCTAATTTGCTAAAAACGTAAGGGTATTAATTGAATGTATAACCGGCTCGCTGGAGTCTCAGGGCAAGACTATGATCAAATCGCCAAATACCTCATTTTAAGTCCTGTAGGGCTCCTAGATTACATGTTACCTACATTTTTTAAAACACCACTCGTTAATCCATTCATGCGCGTCAGTGGTACACAGATAAGGTCCGTTAATTTTCTCAAAATTTTAATTATGTGGTTGAATCACCATAAATTATATATTTTTGTACTTCGCCTTAACACACTAATGAAAATTTTGTTTAATTCTTAAAGAGCGTAGTCGAGTAGAAACTCGATTGAGAGTGCAGTGCGACGACCAAGCATTGATGTCACGCATCAGGTATTCCAAGCACTGTAGAGAGATGCTCGATAGCAGAGAAACCTACTTTTAAACGATTTTTCAGGATTCGTCGAAAGGAAAGTTATTTAATTATGAAGAACATAACTTAATTAATTTTTACCTGAAAAGAAATTTAAATGTTGCAGAAACAATGTAAATTTTTTTAACTCGAGCCCCAGCAAGTAATGCTAACGAAGAATGAGGCCTACCACTCTTCCACTAGACTTCCAGAAGAAAAAACATTTAATTGCTTTATTTCTCGATATATTTAAATTGAAAATTACAAAATATTTAATGTGAATTTTATACTTATTTGGAAGTTGAAATTCAGGCCAATAAGGAGGAAACTTAATATTCCGACTCTTCATATATTTTAAACAACCAATTCTTTTCAAACGTTTCCAGAGGAGCTTCGTACGTATTTGAAAAAATCATGTGTTTTAATAATAGTGTAATTTTAGTTTGCAACAAATTTTACAATTGAGAAATCGTCGCCGAGCTGCGAATACCTCCATGTGGCAAAACAAAAATTTTACAGTAGAGGCAAAAAACTCGATTTTTAGGAAAATAGTAAGGGTAGGTAAATACCACCTATGTACATTGTCAGCACCCGATAAAATGTTATTCAGGAAAAATACGAAATTTGTAATAACTCCAATGTAAACTCTCGGTCACATTGGACATATTTTTTTAACATTTAGCCATGTTCCTATGGTTTAGCATTATTTAATGTTTTACCAATCTATCGAGAATTGATCGTAAAATAATTATGATATAAAAACCTGATTTTCAAAATTTTGCACATCGGAGGTATTCACAGCTCGGCTTCGAAATACTACTAGACCAACAAGTTTATTACTTTCTCGGGTTCAAGTAACCAAAATGTCTTTTTTCATTAATTGAATAAACTAAAAGAAAAATAAAGCGTTAGGTAATTTAAACAATAATAATAATCAAAAGTAAATACTTTATTCAATTCTTTATATACAATTATAATTAAATACTTTTACAAACGAATTGAATTTCAATTCCTTGTAAATATCGACCAAGAATTTGACAACATTTCATAAACATGTACAAAACTAAATTATAATAAATCTACTCAAATCAAAAACATAAGACTCCCTTTGTTATTATTATTTGAGCCAATATAATTTTGTCGTTATCTTGAAAACAAAACTAAAAGGTAAAGTGATTTTAAACGTTGGACTGTCTTAACTGTCGAAACCACGCACGTGCGATCTAACTTTCATTCAAAGTGAAAATGTATGAGAAATTGTTGTAATTCATTATAAAAGATACTTTAAAATTAGCTACTATGTACAACAGCATTTAAAATAAATTAACGGACAATGTTTTTTGAGGGTGCAATAAATATTCAATCTTCACCAATTATTTTATCATTTTAAAACAAAATTGGTCACAATAAAATGTTTGTGGGTGGAGACAGCCAAACAAAACCAACGTTTCATCGGCTGTAAGAATCACTCCGATCCAAACAAATGTCGCCTGTACCATGGGATTCCCCCAATCGTTGATGAGCTGGAATTTTACTAAAGAAGGGGTGCTCCAAAGCTTCCTTTAGTGTTATTCGGTGTGTTGGGTCATAATTCAACATGTGTGTCACTAAGTCAAACAAGTTATTGTGATCGTTGTCGTCGCTTTGCTTGTACCTCTGAAAAACAAAAACGTCATCTATGGTCAAATTTAATTCTTTTTTCTAAACTTACCAATAAAGGTTTACAATTATCACGCACATAACGACCTGCTGAACTTTTATCATCCCAGTCCAATTTTGTTCGATAGAAATATTTGGTTTTAGTTCGCTTGGCCATCCTAGCAAAATAGAAAAAAATTAATAGTTGCAATAACAAAGTAGCGTACGCATTAAATAAAAAAAAAGGCTTAAATTTAATTTCAAAGTTTTACGGTATTACTAATAATGAACATGCCGTCGTCATATTTTTGCACGTTAAAAGCATTTCAAGACAATACCCTACTGCTTAGCTTATTAATTTTTAAATTTCAGTTTTGTATACAAATAAATAAACACTAAATAATTATTTGGCAGATTAATTACCTATTTGGAAATTCGCCAAGAATTCGCTGCATCATAGCTAAATGTTCCCGGTTGTCATGTGTTTGAAATAATGTAATTCCGAGATACAATTCAAATAGAATACAACCTATGGACCAAACGTCACACGGTTGGGCCCAACCTAATTCTAAAATCACTTCAGGTGCTCTGTAATGTCTGGTAGAAACGATGGTACTGTGATGTTCATGATCAAAAGTCGCACTACCAAAATCTATTAATCTTACATCGGTCCGTTTCACTCTCTTCACATCTCTTCTCTGAAATAATACATCTGTTAGAATGGCTTTTTTTAGAAAGATTGAGCTAAACTTACCTTTTTATTGTTAAAAACTAAATCAAAGTCCGAATCGACAAACAAAATATTTTCCGGTTTGAGATCCGTGTGGGTCAATTTGTTGTCATGCAAAAATTTTACAGAGTAGCACAATTGGTAAGCAATGTGACGCACCTGATCCAAGGGGTAAGGACAATAATTGTTATCCTTCTGCAAAAAAAAAAAAGAAAAAGGTGTAAAATGACTGGGCATTTTAAAGGTGACAATTTTACAAAAATAGAATAGACGAATAGTAATGTAAATATAGATCGAGCAGACACCAATTTTTCAATTACTTCTCTAGTGTTTATTTTATTTTTAGATTTATAAATTAATAAGTACACAATTTTAAAATGGTTGTACATCTCGATATTTTTTTTTACTTACCAGGAAATCGAAAACACTTAGACCTAGCATTTCAAATGCTATACACATATGACCATGGTAGTCGAACCAGTCCAACATTCTCACACATAAACTGAAAAAAAAAAAAAATCATTTTAAAATTATAATTATATTCTAAAAAAACTGTTAATTGTTTATTAATATTAACGGTGCTATTAGAAAATCATGACTTCACAATTTTTCAAGCCTGAAACCCATTAGTTATGGTACACTTGAATTACTTAACAGTAATGAAATTAATTAAAATGAAGTATTAAAATTAGAACAAAATCAGAGATATTGGTTATCGTAAAACAATTATTTTGTAAGTGTTACAGAATCTTGAGATCAATAAAGTTGAAATAGCTGTAATGTAAAGGCGTTTTAAATTTTATGTTTTTTTTGCCAATTCTGGATTATTTATTAGTTATGTGATCACATTTTCAACAATACTTAAAATACGTATGATCCATCATTAAATTTAGTTTTTGAAAACTTCAGTCATTTTATTATTTAATTTAAATAATAAATCAATAAATAAATTGTCCTCCTTTCAAGATAAATTTTTAAATTTTTCACGGTAATAAGAAGTCGCCAACTAAGTTTTGGCATTGTGATATATATCAAATAAAATATACAGAGATACACAGTCGTTTTGGAGAAATTGAGAGTGAAAGCTTTTTGAACTGCCAATATTTTATAAATTTTATAGAAGAACATAGTAACTGATAGTCGGTTAGCGATTCAAACTTAGTGAATCCTGTAACAAAGCCAAAGGAATCATCTATTAACTTGATTGTAGACTTTATCAAGTATTAAAAAATAGCGTAATACCATAGATAACATTGCTGTCAGAAGAAAACCGATAATAAATTGCATCCCCATTAAGACGGCTCGGCAAGCGGCACTATTATAATTTGTTGCAAGATTAAAGTGCAGCTTGCTGTGCTGTCTTAATGCTGATACAACTTTAGAAGTCGAGGATGGGTAAAGCTAAGATTTCGCTTAAATTCCGTTTTCTGTATATTATGCAATCTACACAAGTAGAGCATAATATGAAATTCTATGTTGCAAAAATTACATATTATAAGATTATTGCATGCTTCGGATTCGTATTACAAGAAATAGTTTATTTTGAGTTATTTTTTATTTAATTTAACTTCAAGAGTTTTACAGCAAAATTTTGTTACACCGTAAGTGACAATATCGAAAAATATTGGTATGCGTTAATTGAAACATAAAGCATAAAATTTAAATCTGTAATTTTGATAAGTTTTTTGTTCAAAATATTTTAGTTAAATAAATATTCTTTTCGTATTTGCAGTTTAAAACAAAAGTTGAAAGATTTTGTAAGTTTAACTTACTTTGGGCATTGGACGTTACTTGAACAAAACGTCAGTTTTCTTTGATTATTATTATTATTATTATTGTAGTAAATTTAAATAGTACGCTAAATTCGATAACGCCTTTACTAATATTCAGAAATTATATTTCAAGATTCGCCAATCACAATATATAAATTTAAATTATATCGTAGCTAGATCAGGTTTCAAGCCTAGACTATTAGTATAAGCGTAAGTGATACAGAATTCGCTGGCCTATTTAAAATCAAAATAAAATTTAATCAGGTCTGTGACACAATATTATGTGACATTAAACAAAATTTCACTGTATTTTTATTGATATTAAGTATTTCGTAACTCAACTGAATTTGGAAAAAGCATTAAAAACCCAATCTTAAGCTGCATTCACAACAAAATTAATATTTATGTAACACAATTAGTCAAGTATATTTGTAACTGTTGCCCATTTTAACTAATTTTAAGGTCAACATAAATGCAGCTGTTAATTTTACTCTTTAATTTTGAGATTGCAAATGCAAATATTACTTTGGAACTTTAGCTTGGCTTGCTTTAAAAGTTGGTAAAATAATATTCTAAATTTTTATTGTTGTACGTTTTCAATAATAAAATTTCTATTCCAAGAGAAAATACTGCAATGAAAGCAAATCTACATGGGTTTGTTACAAAAATTTATTGTAAATTCATCAAGAAACCTGTCGGCACAAGCAACAACTGGTGCTTCAACAACTACGTGACCCAATTTTATTCATCCATGCAAAATATATAGCAAGAGTATTCTAGCGACGATATGAAAATAAAAAAAATGTAAAAATTAACTTACTTCAGGCTATCTGGATCTTTATCACCTAATTTTTCTAAAACGTTAATTTCTAACCGGGCAGCTTCCCTGTACTTTTCAACATTCTTAATTATCTTTAATGCCATACAATGATCCCTGCAAGACAAAAAAAAAAGAGAAATTAATGAAAATTTTAATGCCAATAAAGGAGAACTTACATTTCCAGGTCTCTCACTTTAACGACTTTTCCAAATGTTCCCTCTCCCAGGGTATCGATAATTTTATCTGTAAAGCAATAACAAATAAAATTAAAATCATTTTTTACTGACGGTGCTTAGTGAGAAACGTAAAACGACTTTTTTAATTAATATAAAATTTTATTGTGAGAGTAGAAATAAAAGAAAATAATAGAGAAATTAAAACGCTTCTCAAAAAGCACAATTATGAAAATCTAAGTAATTGGAAGTTATTACTGGCATGCATAATATAAACTTAAAAGATTTTTCTATTTTTAGTGATACTTAAACTTGCATAAATTGGCACATTTTATGAATTCAATTTTGTACTAAATAATTTTAAAATCAATATTTGATTTTGTATAATACGAGTGTATTATTTTTTAAATTTACACCCCCATACTTTTATTCCTTTCGTTGTAAAAAATAAAATTTAGACAAAGAAAGCAAAAATCAATAAACGTATGGGTTTAGTTAAATGCCTTAGCTGAAAGAAGAATTGATTACAAATACTGGAGGGGGGATTTGTTTTTGGGATATTTGAGAGTTTGACTTATCCAAACTGCTAAATGTAACAAATTGTGGTATTCACGAACATCGGTCTTGAAGAATGTCTCCCGATCGGTAAACGAGATGCCCTTCTTCGTCATCTTCCACCGAAGGCGTACGCGGGCTCTGCTATCGTCACATCCAAATGCAGCATCATGGTTCGTTCGGCACAGCACAGGGTTGGGGGAGGCCATGGATTACATCGGTCCAACACAGCAGCAACGCCATCATAGATCACAGTCAAGAGAAGTCCCGAGATCAATTCCGCCAATACAATGGAGATGTGGCCCAATAAGCAAACACAGGAAAGGGCAAACGGATTGCCAAATCAACAACGAATTCTTATTAACGGTACAGAATATTGCACCAGAACATAGTAACAGATGAAGGTATATGCGGGATAAGGAACGTGATGGGTCACGTACCGGGATATATTTTTAAATTTCACCCTTACCACTTTCACTCATATACCTTCCGCTGTTTCTGTGCACTCAAAATCAAAAAGCAACAACTTTAATAACATTAAAATCGAGTTAGATCTGT
Source organism: Cantharis rustica (assembly GCA_911387805.1). Lineage (NCBI taxonomy): Eukaryota > Metazoa > Arthropoda > Insecta > Coleoptera > Cantharidae > Cantharis > Cantharis rustica. The sequence goes on along the minus strand of OU426879.1, from coordinate 47,287,154 downwards.
TCTAAAACATTCTAATTATTGTTAAAATAGGAAACAAGTATACATAATAATTATTATGATGTATAAATATATTATTTACGCGTTCGCGAAATTAAATTTTAATTATTTGTGGGGAAAAAATAATTATATTCGCGAAAACTTGATTTGCAATAATTAATACTCACCTCATCTCGTCGGCAAAATTTACAATTTCAAGTTCAAACTTTCACAATACTTTTGTCCTATTATATGACTACAAAAAATTTTAAATAGCAAAGTTAAAATATAAATAAACAATGATGTGAACGAAAATCGCGCAAAAACAAAAAGCATTGAAAAAGTGAAAACCCGACATCGCATGTACAAGGTCAAATTCTCGCAAAAATTCCAAAAATTTTCACCTGCCAAAATTAGAGAACCCTAATAATATTAATTACGAAATGCTTTATAAATGCGACCGTTTTGGCAAGAAGGTAAAAATTACTTATTGCGATCGTACTGACGCGCGAATCGCGTTAATTGAGCAATTATTCTGTCAGCAGCATAATTGATCCAAATGGAAAAATAATTTTCAATGCTGGGACTTACACAATGCTTAGGTTGTGGCGATCGTTCATGTTAGGTCGAAAGCGAAACTCGTGTTAGTGACGAAACCGAAGGGATCACACACGGCCTTTACTTACAGCCGGTGCCAATCTTGATTGGTATTTCTGCACTATGGACGTCGTGGTACTAGGTGTAGATTGTATTCCGTTACCGGTACGATTATATGCTTCATCTAAAGCGGAATACTTCATTATTAAACTTTGTATTTCCTTACGTTTGGCATCCCTTTCGGAAACGGTATCCGGCAGAGTCGGAGTTGGGGTGGCGTCATCCTCGATAGCGTTCGAAAATGAATTGCCGGGATAATTAGTTGAAGCAGCATGAATGGGACTAACAACGGGATTAGGAAGAAATTGTTGCGTGGCAGACTTGTTAATAGGCCGATCGTCCACAAGCGGAATTTCTACGGGGCAAAGTTTTAGATTAAGATTAGAAGATTTGCGCTCTGAAACTTCACTTTTTCCCGTTCGTTTTGACGATCTCCGTGGTCTCAATTCGGAATGATTTGATCTATGACGCACCCGGTATGTCGAATCACGTTCCAAATTGGTGTAAGGTGATTCGGGACACTGCATTCTATATTGAGACGTTTTGTTTTCGCTCCTATATGGAGTTTTATCGCGAGGTGCGTGGTGTACATTATTATTGCTCACGTACGGATAAGCTTTTTCTGCCAAAAGAACGTTTGCGGTGGTGGCGCTTTTTGTTAAAGTCCTACCAAGCGACGGTTCTAAGGTTCGTTCCGGATCTCTTCGTTTATTGTATATTCTGTCTAGCACGGTAGAATATTTATCGTCGAACAGGCGATGACGATTGGAATTTAATATTGGCGAGCTAACGTTGTTGTTGTTATTCGTGGTTTTGGGTTTGTTTTGGATGGAACTAGTGGGAAGCACGGATAAAGCAGTCGTGTTGTGAATTCTGTCCGCGGTTGCGGATGGTCCGCGTACTTTCGTGGTTAACCTTTGCAAAAAACTAGAACAAGAATCGCTCAACAACTGAGTGACACTGGTGGTCGATGCACGAGAATAGCGATTTCTTCTAGCGGGACCGTTCGTTGCGGAATTATTGGCCATCGTGTCGGTTCCCGATCCGCGCCTAAATTCGTTGGAAGAACTCGAAAGAACTCGCGGAGTCCACGACGATTTTGGCTGCCACTGATGTTGTGATGCAGAACATTTTCGACGGTCGTCGTCATCGTGCGCCGCACGAAAACGCGAATACGACGACAATGCGGAAGATGCAAACATCACTGTTTATACATTCCGATAACAACTACACCAAATCAATAACTTTCTTAGGAATCTATGCAAAATCGCGTTCAGTCTTAACTACGCTTAAAGATATTTAAACGACTAACTATTCATTCCATCTCCCTGCCAAAATGCCATCAAACTAAAAATATCAAACGCGAAGAGCTCACGAGGTGTATGCTCGGCGCCGAACGCACTATATTCAAAAACTTTGGCCAAGTCGCAGATTAAAAGTAAGACGAACCTATTTTGAAACATATAGGTGCCTACGTAACAAGCTAAATAAAAATAACGACAACGAATGGGAAAAATATACGGTGGGCGTAATTTGATACCAACCACCGAATTCGCTAGATTTACGACCAGACATAATTTTTGCAAAATAACCAAAGAAAAACACAACCACTTGCACTCGGTGCAAACACTAACCTTCAACAATAGAACGAAGAATTTCTTAATTCGAGATAAGAGCACGGAAACTTGGTAATAGTGTTTCTTTTTCGCACAATCGATCATTTTGAAGAAACAGTTATTGAAACATTTTATTGCAACAACGAAACGATACTGACTCCATTTCTATTTGCACATACATATTCCGATATAAAAGTGATAACAATTCACATTAATATACACAAGAGCTATTCTTAGACGGATGAAAGCTATTTATATATATCACATTTCACATTAACACATACTTAATTAATGTTTATTATTTATTTACTCGATAAATATCTCCACTGTTGTATACCACGTGTGCAACCGTTCTCTATATGACTTAACAAGAGGCAATGATGATAATAGTACTAAATCGTTCGACGTTGGAAGTCTTTCTGCTATCGTGTGTATCGACTAATCATTTGCATATTTCAAATAAGTAATTTACAGATAATTAGAGCAACATGCGCCCGAAAAGACATGCAACCAAACAATTAATAAAAAAGCAAATTCGAAATTCAAAGCAACAGCATCTCGCACCTCGGGAGTGGGCGGCGTTTCAGCTTTTATTAATATCGCTTCCGGTTCGTCATGTTTATCCCTAGAACAAGGCAAATTCCAATCTTTCGAATTCACGGAATGATGGTCTGCAACGGGCAACCGCGAAGATCGCACCTTCGTCGGAACAGGTCGAGTTTGAGTTCTGAAGCGCGGCAACGCGTGTGCGAAAATTCGTGCGGCCGCTCGTTGGTGATTTATCGGCCAAGCTGTCATGTTTTTATTAATAATCCACAATAAAAAATCGCGATTTCACATCTCGTTTTATCAACCACACGTAGAACAGACTCGATCGCACTGTTTATTCGAGGACACATTGCAAAGTCACTACTTTTTTCAGAAATAGATCAACTTTACTCAAAATAGATCGCACAAAATTATCGGCTAAATAATGAAACATCCGCATTAATCGGAAAATATTTGTTTATGCACGCGTTCGTCGGAATTTTAATCATTAATTTTTTAAAAATGTTATAGTGGTTGCCTTTTGATTTGATTCGAATTTTGGCATTTTTTACTTATTTGTGTTACTTATAATATTATTGAAAGCAACATTTTTAAAAGCATCTAACGCAAACAATGTGTGTAACAAATCCAAATTTGTAAAAAATGCCAACATTAACTCCTTATCAATATAATCCTGTGGTGCACAGAAACACAAATATAAAGGTATCAATGAAGGTGATATTAGCGATAACCTTCATGAATTTAATGACAAATAAAAAATAGTTTAAAATAAAAATTAAAATGAATATTAGAAAAAAAACTTCATACCAAAGTGGAAGTTGTAATGTACTGGGCAGAAAATTTGTAAACACTGACCTGATCCGTGCAGTAAGACCTCCTAGACGGTTTCTTCCTTACAATGGGCTTTTCTTGGTGATGTTTGTTCCTCTTTTTGGATGCTGGGGATCGTCGTTTGCTCCGCTTGTACCTTCTATCGCAACTAATACCTCTATCATATTGACGTGATCTATTTGTTTTCTCACTGCTGAAAAGGTGTAACAAATATTTTAATAGCACTCCCTAATTTATTCATTCATCCAATAATAGAAAAAGGAGAAAAAATAGAAACCCCAGTAAAATGCAATTTCTTTATTGAAACGGTAAAAAAATTACTCGATAGTACAAATACGTTAGACGTAAAAAAATTATAATCTAAACACTAAATTAAACATGTGGAAGTTTAACTTTATAATCTTCCATAACAGTTTCACGAACACACCAACAAAACTTATTTTGAGTTTTCTTCCATTCGGCCAACGTTCTAAGTTGTAACTGAAGACTTGCCTGAGAAGCGTCAGAATTAACACCTTTATCTTTGAGAATATTTAAATATTCCTTGACCAACGTCTTCTGGCCCACCGAGCTTCCATGAACAAATTTTAAAAATTCTGGAACAAGTTCGTCCGCCAAAGGTCTAGCAATAGATTTCGTACTAGGTTTTGTATTCGGTTTTACATTGGGAAGTTCACTGGCCAATCTTTTCTTAATTTTTATTTGTTCTCGAGCAATTATAAAGTAAGGCTTCAAAAAACTATGGGTGTTTTCATCAACATTCTTTTCGTTTTTGTCATACCAAATGCAGCCTATCATGCGAGGTTTTAATTTGTGTGCCTTTTCGTTCATTTCATCGTCAAACTCTTTCTTTAATATCTTAAGTTTGAGTTTATGGTCTTCGGGATTAGCAACCGCGTCTTCTTCGTCGTTAACCTCCGAGTCGCTCAAATAACCGTGGGGTACCAAAAAGTTGTCGTAATCGTAATCGATTTCGGGCTCATCCTTTTCCTCGTCGTCCGATCCGCCCACCGACTCGCCAGGCTCTTCCTCCTCCCAATCATCGTCCGAGTCGGCCTCGTAATTAAAGAAGTCCTCATCGACACCGAAAGGCTTGATAGGCGTAATGATTTTACTTTTCTTTCGCCAAGTTCCATAGTAGGCAGGACGTCGGTTTTCGTGAAATTTCAAAAATTTGGCCCGCCATTTTTGAGCAGAATCTGTTTGATGAACTATGCTCTCTCCAAGATTTTCCACTATTATAACTTCGTCTGGATCCACTTCATCATCAATCCAAGTTTTGGTATCCGTACCAATTTCCTTTCCGTTCTTCAATTCTTCCAGATAAGTTTTAATACAGCCTTGTTGTTTAATAGAATTAAGGCAACTATTTTTCTGTTCATCGCTCAGATTTTTTCTACACAAGGGCGCAAGCCGCATGTCGGATTTCACTTCGAAAGGCATAAACGATGAAGACGAAACAGTTTCTATTTTTTTCTCTAACGGAGCTTCGGTTTTTTTGGTAAAAAAGTTAACAAAAGCCGCAGATGTCTTTTGCTTTTTGTTTTCTTCCTTTTGCTTTTCTTTAGTTTTTTCTTCAATCTCCTTACGCTTTTGTTCTATTTTCTCTTCCTTCTCTTTACGTTTCAGATCTTTCTCTTCTTGTTCCTTTTTACGTTTCAATTCTTTCTCCTCCTGCTCCTTTTTCCTTTTATCTTCTTTCAATTCTAGCTCTTTTTGCTTTTGTTCTTGTTTTTCTAACCTTTGTTTTTCTTTTTCGTCGCGTATCAATTTTTTTTCTTCCAACAATTTTAGTCTCTTTTCTTCGCGTTCTTTTTCTTTCTCTTCTCTTCGCTTGGCAGATTCAAGTCGCTTTTGTAACTGCAACGGGCTTAAGGCCTTTTTAGGGGTCACTTGGGAAGTGTTGAGTTTGGAAACTAAAGATTGTGCACCGCTGCTCTTGGGGGTTTTAGAACTTGAACTTTTTACAGTATCGCAATCGGATTTTGATTCGTCGTTTGCCGAGCTTAAAATTATACTTTCTTGAGATTTTTCTAGATCAGACTCTTCGGTAGCGGTTACAATTTTGCATTCTTCGGTAGTCGAAGTCGTCATTTTATCAGTAGCGGTTACAATTTCGTCTGGTTCCACAGTTTCCGAGCTGGAAAAATAGATCTCGTCAAGATTGGTGCCACATTGCTGTGTGACCATCCCGAGACCAAAATAAAAAGCACGAAACAAAAAAAAACAAAATAAAGAAATTGATTTGACGGATTTGCGCACACATCACCCATTAATACATACCTGTATTATGTTTTGAATATTTTCTTTCTTTCTCGGGGTATATTTTACATGTTTATATTTCGGTCTAAGGTGGACCCACGATACACTTATATAACAAATAAACATAAAAATCAAAATAAAACAGAAAATAATAATTGCACTAATAAACGTGTTGTCACAGTCTTGTTATTTCCTTTTTACCTGCTGTATATTTCCAAATGTTATTTATTGTTATCGTAATTGGCAATAATAAAAAAATCCATAAAAGGACAAAAAGTGTGTTTTACAAAATCGATTCAAATATGGAAGTAATCGTTTTGTTGATGTGTTTGTCTTCCAAGTTAAAATTTGTTTATACGTGTAGAAAGTGTAGATTTATAAAATGTTTAATTTATGTGTAAGCTAAAATTACAATTTTAATTGAGTCATATGGAACGGTGATTAACCCTTTTAACAAACTGTTACAATTTAACACAACACGAGTTGTTTATACAAAAGAAATTAGAGAAAGTATCGAGTAATGTTTTCCTACATGGAAGATTTTATTTTAAAAAAGTATAAGATTGATTTTGTTAGAAAAATCAATTTTATAATTTCTAGAGCAACGTTTCTACCCCGAAGATGTTGATACGTGTAACCATAAAGAATAGACGTCACGCATTTTGATTAAGGACACTTTTGTAATCAACAAAACGCAAAGAACAATTAACTTTCTTGAATTATTATTAATCATTTAAGGTTTTAATTGATAAATAACATTCAGAAAGTAGAAAATTTTAATTGGAACATACTCATTGTAATGATACATGTTGCACTTGGGAATCCATGTTGCCATTGCAACATACAGCACTGGAACATCGGGCGGTGGTTCCTCAGAAGAATGAATTCTCAAACGAGAAACTTCATGAAGTGTGGGCAACTGATGGCCAACTTCGTAGTGCATTGTGTTATACGAAATTCTCGAAGTCACCATTATTACAAAATGCAGCACCAAACTTGCACTAGTTAATTACAAATAAACGCAATTAGCACGCAAAAACATTTTTTTAACTTCTAACTTAATCACGAGCCTATCATTGTTTTCAAATGGAACACGTAAGTCTGCTGCTTACACTCTTGCGCTATATTTAGTAGGATATTACTTTAACGGTACCACAGGTGTGCTCGATTACTCCAAAATATATCAACCTTGTTATGCCTAATAAAAGAACGCGAATAAAAACAAAGGTAACCACTTTAATAAATGTTATTGTTACTAATCCTGAAGTTATCAGCATACATTTCTAGACGACGATAATTATTCATGCCGATAATGGAAACACGAAATTCAACCTTGAGAAAATGCAACTTAATCGATCTTGCGATACTTTTTAATTTAAATCATTTGCAATAATAATTATTTGACACTCATGATTATATAAACGGGTTTCAAAATCATAAATGCATCTAGAAATAAAATTTTAAATATTTTTTTTCTCTTGTCAACAACCTACATTAGTACACTTGATATGAACAACTAATCGTTACTTAACTACTCCACAGGTAATCCATTTTAGCTTACCGAAAAAGGAATTGGCAAATATTGTTATTGACAAATTTGGGTTACAAACTTGACATATCTTGGCTAATTAAAAAAAACACTCTTTCAAAAAAGCTCATCATCGCTTAACAAATATTCTTGATACTTAACCTGGAAACGTGCCAAAAATTTCTAGATTAATAGGCCACGTATGTTTTTTCTTAATTTTTTAAAATTTCGACAAACAAATCCAAAAATTAACAAATATCATAAAAATTACTTATCGAATAATCGAAAAAACGATAAATAATTGTAATTAATTTACATCAATAACGTGATTATTTAATTATTACAAGATTAGTCCATATAAGGACTAAAAATAATACTAGGGGCAAGATTTGTACCGATCGGCCTTCTGTTTTATAATCGGGGCAAGGTTGAAAATGTTGGATGATTTATCTGGCCAATAATTAACTGTCTTAATACATTATCGCGATGTATTTAATTAAACGGTTAAAATTGAAAGTTAAGCACTTGAAAATGCAAATAAATTCAAAATTGAAACCGCCAAGTAGTTAAAACTGCACTCTTCTTTTTACCAGAATAAATTACACCAGCGAATTCCTACATTCTCAACTTGTCAAAAAATGCAAGATTTTATCCTGGTAGGATATGGAGATTTTTAAAACCACAACATTTAAGTACAGAATGAAAAAAAAAATGTAAATCAAACGCAGATGCTGTATCAACAAAATGTGACCACATGTAGCGTACAACAGCAGCTTCAGTTTTTGTCAAATGCATTCTCCAGTAAGAAAAAGAAGTTTCAATTATGGAACTTCCGAAGCATACAAGAGAAATAACTTGCAGTTAGAAAAATCTCACGGTTCCAAAAGGCATTTAAACGACTTGTCTATTAATTAAACGAGAATAACAATGGCTCTCCTCAGATGGAAAACAGCCTCAAGATGTCGAGTTCGCTGAATTTTTTTTACCGAACTAAACGGCACCATCTATCTGCCAACTGTTTAGTGTTAGTTTGATAATTAAATAATTAACAGAAAAATAAACAATTTAAATTGGTCATTAAACATATAGGGTGCGTTGAACATCTGCCAAGTAGAGCCAATAACATTTTCTCTTCACAAGAAGAGAACAATGGGCACAGTAAGGGTGGAGTTACATTGGTCTATTTAAACTTGAAGAGAATTATTCTAATGAAGGGGGGGGGGGGGGGCAGAGATCTCCTTTAGAACTTCAGATTTATTACCTAATAAACTACACTTCCGCATGTCATGGTCACGATTCAATGCGAAAACTCGATTGGAATTACTTTCTGATTAACCTGTAAATGAAAAACAGAACAAGGCAATAAGGATTACTTGCATGTTTTGGAAAATCAAAACACCTCAACAAGAATGACAAATTTGTTTAAAAATTGCAACTAATTCATCAAGCAAGATTCGCGTTCTGGTTTTTTCAATTTAAGAAAAACCATATTCATGTAACCAAAACGCGATCGTTACTTTTGCTGGCGTTATTGTTTAGCGATGGACCACTGACCATGACGATTTGTAGTTTTACTTTGTGCATTACAAAAGTAGGTAAAAAAATTTAAATAATTCGAAACAAAGACGCGAAATACTTAGTAGTTATAAACAAAAAAAATATAAATAAAATGAATATTTAAAACCCACGATAGCCGATCGCGTGTGCGGGTTCGGCCTTTGCATAAACCGTAACTGTTGAAACAAAAATGAAGAATGCAAATCATACAAGGCCAAATACAAATTATTACATTCGATATAAAAAAAATACTTATGAGTTAAGCAAGTTCAAATTCTTTATTGTTTTTTTTGCAAAATCACCCATGGCAGTTTAATGAACGAAAGATGAGTGTCTGATAAATCTTTGCGGATTTCCTAATTCGTACAAATCGTGGGCGAAATACACTCTGCTATCTGTCGTGTGAGGTGTTGCTTTTATTAAATAATGGCCATTGCTATAATCGTGTTTATTGAGGCGTTAACCTTTATAGACAACGGTTAAACTAAGGGTTAATCAAACCTCTTTATTTATTAAAAGAGTATTCAACTCCCAATTGATCAGAATAATAAGCCCAACCGGTGATTCGCTTTACGAAATAAATTGCTACATTATTATTTGGGCCAGAACGAAAATACAGTGATTATGCATAATTTTCGGATACAATTCCAAATTTTGCAACGTTTGAAAGCACCCGATTCAATGTCATTGAAAAATGTTGACGTAAGTTGGTATTCGAGTTGATATAAAAAAAGCCTGCAATTGCATTAAAAAATTCGGCAACACTTGATATGTAGCTCAGTTATCAATTGGGGAACCAAATCAATGTGTTACAATATCACAAAGTAGGAAGCACAAATTAATGATTATGCAAATATGTGAAAACTAGATTAGGGAATATAATAACTTCAAAATTAGTCCAACAACAAAGAGCAATAAATTGCTCAACCTTGATGATTCATTAACCTTTTGGCACGAATTTTAAAACATAAAAATAAAAGTTATATGTCACAAACATGCAAAAAAGTGACCCACTACTTTTCACAAAACTTCACAAAAAAGAAAGAAAAGAAAAAACACGTTAACACCGATTAACTTGTTAATTACATACAAAGGCTATATCAAGACTGAATACAACTTGTTCACGGTCTTAGCTCTCCAGCACTTGCAGGCCCCACCAGTGAAAGTGACAAGAGGGAGGTAGGTTACTTTACCCAAGAATTTGATTTTTTTTTTAACGTGAAGATGTTTTTGGAAAATAATTTTGCTCAAAAATAGGTATGACTGGAAAATGAAACAAAAATCGCATTTTTCTCGAAGAAAAAACAACTTTGGCCCGTCTTGAACAGGTAGAGACGACTCAAACGCGGAAATAACATCCGAAATTTATAAAACTGATATAAATATGCATTTGGCACAAACAGATAGTTTTTGTTGGGCACCGAGATTACGTAGGTTCTATTAAATCAGAATAGTTCATTGACGAAACAAAAAAAATATAAAAACAATGATTCAAGCTATATTTACAGCAACGAAGACTTAAAAATAAAATTGTCCCAAAAAAGATGCGTTTCCAACTAAAAAAATATTTTTCTGTTCGTTATTAGACAGATGATGCCAAAATTAAAGTTTTGACGTAGGTCACAGAAAATATTGATAAAGAAAAAAATTATTTTACAAATATTCAGAAAAAATTTCAATGAAACATGGCGTAGGTGGACTGGAAACACGTCAAAAATGAATTACACGAATAAAATGTAAACGAAAATTTGATTACCTACGTGCTTTCCGAAGTTTAGTCGGAAAATCTTAAATAAACAATTTGTCACTTTACACGTAAGACAAATATTTTCAAAACAAACCCTCAAAACAATGGAAAAGATATTTGAATGTGACAAACAGTTCAACGAATTATTTTTCCATTAATATTTTTTCTTCTCTAAATTTGGCCAACTATGTGCAATACAAAAAAATTATTTCAATTAAAAAAGGGCTATGAACTCGGGTGAACACAATGGAAGTCCAAACAAGAATTCAAGTAGGTAACAAAGCGGGGAAAATAATGGGTGTGAAGCGTACGAAGAAATATGAAGATGGATGAAAAATAAGCAGACCAATGTAGGAGTGGGTGCAATGTTCCTTAGTTGAACGTCCAGTGGGTGTTCAACATGGCAAGGACGTTGCATTTATGCGATGACCATTTTTGGAACAGAAATTGCTTTTTAGCACAAACAATTTTCATTAAAAAGTAAAAAATAAAACTTGATTTTAAAAGTGACAATTTTCCTTTCAGTTTGGTGAGGAATTCTATAACCACATGCTTCTGTTATAATACAAGAAATATCTAAACATAATAGCTTTTATCCGGTGAATGAATTGAGATGACACGCCGAGTTCATTGAAATAGGGTTTGCAAAGGCAAAAAACTTGCAATTTTCACACCTAGTAATAGAAAGTATCATTTTTATATGTTGTCACACAAATAGTTATTTAACGTCACCCTGGCAACTAGATAAGAAGCAAATAAAAATAAACTTTACACATCATCGAGGGTGCGATTTGGGTTACTTTTTTTGGTAGGAGTGAGAAAAGCAACAGCAAACAATTATCTTCACCAAAAAGATTGTTTTAGGAACAAAAAACAACAAAATTAAACTGTGGGTTCATTACATTATGTGCCTTTAGACAAAAATTCAACATTCAACATTTAGGTTGGAACGAGATTTCGGCTCCAGAGTATGTGTAAATACATCTACAAGGGAGTAAAGGAGATTATCATCCACACGAGAAATAAATAACCAGTTTACTTCAGAGAATAAGAAATAAATAGTTGAGATAGAGGTCGTTATAATCTACAACGTAGATAAATTTCAAAATACAAATTTGTAGCAGGACATAGGTAGTCAGGACCGTATTAGGAATCAATAACGAATGAAAAAAATTATTAAATTCAAAACGCCTTAACGAACGACATGTTTCGGACTTATTCGTGGTATTACCCAACGAAATTGACCTCATCGGGCTCATATTGACAAAGAAAATATAAAATTAAACTTACCATTCCTTTCAACCGATCATGTAAACCTTCCACGTGCTCTAAACTAACCGAATGCCATACTAAGAAAATGTATTTTGAAAGTTAGTAAGCGTCCAACTAGGGATATCTAAACTTATAAGTCTGTTATCTCACCAAACTAAAATAATTAACGGTAAATGAAATGAAATTTCATTTCATTTACCGTTAATTATTTTACTTCAGAGAGTATATACTAATTTTAAATGCTTCCAAAACAATCGAATAAGGTATATGAATTGAAAATATGAATAAAGAAATCAACGTAATATGTGTATGTATCGATGTCAAAGCCAAACTGAACAATTATTAGGCTAAAGCGTCATTCACATCCAAGTAACGTACGTAGCGGACATACAAAACATAACGCGAGGAAAGTTGAAATGCTTGGTTTCAAACGCTACCAGTGACATTCGTACAAAACATAGCCAACATGAAGTAACGTAACAAAGAGTTCGGTCAGTTTCAACTTCTACGTTATGTTTTCCATGTTTGGCCAATGAGATGCGTCCATTTTACAAGGCAACACCCCCGTTTTAAAATTTTAAATTTTAAGGTGAAGTTTACACTTCTGATATTTAAACTTTTAGGTTAAATTATAGCCTGTCGTGTGTTTTTTATTGATATTTGGTTAATTATGGAGGACGAAAAATTTACAGATCTGATACATTTGTATCCGTTTCTTTACGATCGTAAAGAAACCGATACCGTAGTCAACCGATCGGATGAAAATATGCGTGCGCGTTCTTCAAGTTTGTATGTTTTCTGTTGATGTAAATGGCAAGTCATTTGCTATGTTTTGTACGTTATGTCTTGTATGTCCACTACGTACGTTACTTGGATGTGAATGACGCTTAACAGAACCAACCACATTTATCAAAATAAAATAAATTTAATAATTATTCAAGTTCAACACCCGCCTATATCTGAAAATTATTATTATCTACTTATTACTGTGAGTATTAAACATAATAATTACAAATCAAAAAAAATTAAATAAAGCTCATGTTAATAAGAAGTTCGTTTGAAAAGCTTACTGTTATAGTAGTCGAAGAAATATAATATTTTAGAACGTGTATGTGACAAATGCACCAACATTGCTGGTACGGAAGTGTAATCGATCAAACATTATTATTTTACAATACATTACATGTACAATTAGATAGCAGCAAATAATTATTTACTCGAGTATTTAACATCAATTACCATAGTTAAAATTGTTTATTTTTTATTTAGCACTGATTTATTTATAATTAAATAATCTTAGAATGAACAACTTAATGAAACGATTTTTAATAATGTTTTTATTATTAAGCTTTCAACGTAGGTGAACGTCTTCATCAGAATATTTTTAATACAACTTGTTCATTCTAAGATTATTTAATTATATTTCACAAGTTAAAAAATTAATTTATAAAATATTTTCTGATTTATTTATATAATCTTCCGGTTTTTTAATATTTATTTTTAGGGATAACAGCCCTGGGACGACGCAAATTTCAGGAGCTTCGTGAGGGAAATATTAATTTTACAAAGCCGTAGGCTGAGGATAATTTGATGAACAATATTTCACGAACGCTAAAAGCTCCGTGAGGCTGTTTATTCAAGTACATCCGGAATGCGCAGCCAGAGGTTTGTACTTTAATAAATAAATTTTTCAGTTCTGAATGATCCTTCAGGGTCTAGCCGATTATTGTTCTCGGATTTGAAATATAAACCATAAGCATATTTCTGAAGCATATTTTTTCAAACAATAATCGCAACACAATCATTGCTTTGAAATTCATATTGAACAAACCAATTCTAATTATGCCATAGTTAATTGTTTTAGTAGAAATCAATTTCATCAGTCACTAATGCTGGGTTTTATGAAGGAGAGTTGAAATTTTAAATGTATTGTTAATCCATTGTTGTAAAACTTTAATTATACATCAAGTTTTAACTCGCCTTTGTGAAATCGATCATGTGATTCTAAGATTTATATGTATTCATCGTTAATTGAGGTAGATACCTGAAAATCAGATTGTAACAAGGGAGAATTAAAACGTTTAAAAGTGACTCATGTTCATGTGTTCAATCGATTAAAAAAAAATAAGAATCTTCAGTCATTGAAAACCCACATGAAATCTTGTAGTAAAGCAACTAAGAATAATGCATAGAAATAAAAATTGTGAATAGGAATGACATACCCTCAATCATCGTTTACCTGTTGAATCTTCAAGAAGAATTTTTTAAAGTCATATCTTACCACACTAGCCAGTGCAGGAGAGCAGGAACATGTTATAATAGAAGAATATCCAGTTGTTTTTTTTTAAGGCAAGGTTAAAATTAAATTGTTTAGTCTAAATATAATATTGATTTTATCGAAAAAGATAATACAGTTGACACGTGACACCATAAACACTGGGTACTGTGAACCTTTGGCTTATGTGTATTACATACCACCCTGTAACACAAACTAGTTTATTACTCAGCGACGCTAGACAAAACCATCTGTTCGTTATCATTGTCTAGTACGATCACGGATAACAAACGTGGTTTTATTTTGTTCACGGTATTGAGTGCCTACTATAATTCAAACAGAAGTAGTTATAAATATTTAAAACTTTTTATAACAGATGTTAAAAATTAACTAAAAATGTAAATTTTTAGGTGAGCTGAAATTAACGAGAAATGTAAAAGATCTTTGTAAGTAATTAAAAACTTGAACAAGGAACTAAGAAACCAATTTAAAATGTGAACAAATGTAAATGTAGCTTGGAAAATATTGACATGATTATAACTTTAAAAAAATCTAAATCGGTGGGCCAAATAAAGAAAAAAAAATAATTTACCGAGTAGGGATAGATAGTACATTGATAAGAAATTAGTACTCATTGGGAGAAATGCCTTGTTCTAGCTACGGGAGATTGCATTGTATGATTATTCTTGAAGTGTAATTTTGAAGCCCAATGGCTACAAATATACTTTTTTACAAGCACAAGATTAGCGGTTGAAGAAATAAGTAAATAATTTATTAAATTACATGGTCCGTCACTAATCGGTCATCCTGACAATTTGACATTTACTACTTGTTATAGGTTAAAATTTACAGTCGATTACTTGAATATAAATGAACATGTCCCCGCTAGTACATTATAATGAAAACTACTTTGAGAATAATGTGATCGAAAAATTAACTTCTTATGGTGCAAACAACCACGAGAATAATACGATCTTAAAAGACCAAAACAAGTTAATCAATAATGTGCAGTCCTCCATGCAATCCTAAATAGGTTTCCTGTAAGACCTTATTAATTATTTAGTTTAACCACGTAATTATAAGTAGTCCGACATTTAAAAGTGGTATTAAAAATGTTCTAAATGCTATGGGCTCAATAAAAGCAATCAACATTTAATTGGCAGTAAATTACACGGAGAAATTAAGTAATTTACTTGATTTGTGTAAAATGTGAAATATTTCAAAATAGAGAATTAATTTTAGAAAATACATTTTTAACCTATGCACGTGTTTTTATTGCGTAACTTACAAGGTTTTAAAACCTCAGCAACGTAGACAACTTTTTCTACATCGATGTAGTGCCGAGATTCTTGACGCCCGATTTCAACACGACAAGGAATTGATCTCAAAAATTTCCATTTACGCTAGTGCCATTACAAAAGTGTCCTTTTAAATGTCAATAATGCGGAAAAAACAATTCCTATCCTAAACTAATCTACCATAAAATCAAAAACTAACCTTAAAGATCTCTTGTGCGTTTCTTCATAGCTGTCGACTTTTCTACGTTTAACGTCTCTGGTCCTTTCGACAGAATTAGATCTGGACCTGGTACGGGACCGCGAATGATGTCGTCTTCTTGAGCGAGGCATCTGGAAATTTTATTAACAGTTCACCAAAACGCAATTGACCTGATTTGACAGTTGACGTAAAATTCCTTTCTTAGCGCAAACAAAATGGTGGTCCAAAATTTCGTCGATGGCGGGAAAATGAAACGTTTAAACTTAAAATAAAAATTCAATTATCTACTAACGATTTAAGAGTTGCTTTTAGTTATTTTGTACTTAATTTTTATTTTTTATACTAATACTGAAAATTTATCGCCAATCAAGCGGCCACCGAAGTCTAAAAACAGTTGACAATTATTTTGTCGGGGTACTTGATTATTGTTAAAAACAAAGTTGCAAAAATTCGTGTTCAAAAGTTAAAGTAAAATTATAAAATAAGTTAAAATTTATAAAGAGAACGGCCGCCATTTTATTTATTGATAAACGTTTTAGTGAGCCAAAATTAGATGCTTCGAATTCGATGGTATACAAAACCCAAGATCGATTAATAAGAACAAAATGACTTACGGTTAAATATCCAAGATGATAAAATTTGTACCACAGTAAATTAGCAAAATTGGTAACGCAATTCCAAGTACGTACGACTGGTCCTTGAAGTAACTGGCAACGTAGGGGTAAATCAAACATCGATTCAACTATTGGCTGAATGATTGTGTCGGTGACCTGCGTTACAATTTAAAATTTGTGAAAGAAAAGTTCCCCATATTTTTATACAACAAATTGCACAAATCACACATACATTTAATATAATTTTAAGCACATTTTCAATGATTTCTAATAATAAAAACTTGCTATTTTAAGGTCAAGCATAACGGATCACCGCAAACGGCATCACAACGTTGGTTTATGGCGACATCTACACGAAATGTTTGAAAACTTCCATTTTGTAGTTGTATTGTACAGGATGTTTACGAAGAAATCTTTAAAATTAATTAACTTTTTCACAAATAAAGATCTTATTTCAAAACACAGAACGCTAAAATTTGGCACAAGTTGTCGAAAAATTAAGAGAAAAACAAAGAGGGCACCAGAAATGACTTAGATGGGTGGAAATTATATTTTCAAAAAGTTTTTAAATTAAACATAAATTTTATAAATTGAAATCTTTCAAAAGCAATAAATTACAGTAAAAGAAAATATTTTACCCTTTAAAAAAAGAGAATGATTGCATCATATTGTACCCTCGTGCATAAAGAACATCCGAATTTTTTTTAGTCTTTTTTCCCCCTTCTGCTTCTCTTGTCAAAGTTGGTTATAATTTAGGGTCACTACGAACGTCCGATGGTCACAAATTAAAGACTTGGCTTATTTCAATAAAATCGAATTAAAAATAGATTATTATGCGAACATTACATTTGGTTTACTCCCCCCCTCCCCCCATTTTTTTCGCTCAAGTTTTTACTTGAATTATGAAACAAACATGATGTCATTTGAAAAAAAGTGTAAAGACAGGAATATGTCAAGCTCAAGACGCACGCTCGGTACACCCATCGTTAAATTCGCCTGTGAGCTGGATGAAAGACACTTATAGACTAGGATAGTTTACATATGAGATGTCAGACATTTTTAATTTATATATTTTATTTTTCAGTTTCATAATACTTTTTCTAGCTTTACATTTAAATAAATACGCAATTGTCACACCTACCACATATTGAAAGCCGCCAGTATATTTATCCCATCCGTCATATAAACTCTACAAGAGCAGTCTATTTTGACTATTCAAAAGTGTTTACTAGATGAAAATTTTTCTTAAAGGAAATATAAAAATTTTATTGTGTATAAAAAATGATTAAAACGAAGACATTCCTCAGATTGCTACATGATCCTGAAGTACACATATTTGGTAGTAGAAATTATGAAAAGTCTCCAGAAAGCACTCTGATCTATAGAAGCCCTAAATAAATAATGTAAGTCATGTAATTCAACCCCCCCCCCCTCCAAACAAAAATATGGTGCTGGTTACACTACTAGATTTTAAAATTCAAATTGATATAATCTATAGGTATATTAAAACATTTTGTTTGAACTACAAACAGATATATATTCTTGACTATTGAGAGTTCGTACATCAAATATGGGTTCTATTATAAATTGTTATTATAGTTTCATTTGCTTTATTTTGTTCTAATTTACGCAGACTATTATTGATTAATTATTAGTTTTCAAGTAGGAGTAAGAACCAGTAATTTTAAAATCGCATCTACAGTACCGTAATAAGCTTTTCATATTATGCTCTGTACAAGAACTTAATTTTTGCGATATTTAATAATACTAGATACATAAGTACTAATTATAATTTTATAATAAATTATTATTGAAAAAATTGAGTGGATAGTAGAAGAAGAGGTCATAAAAAAAATAAATTGTCTGATGTCCAAGGCTACAACAAAAATTATTTAGCAAAATAAAATTCCGAGAATACAATTATTAAATAGAAAAAACTTAAAAAATAAATTTTCTAAGTGAACAGTGTGGTAGAATATGTAATGTTAAAGTAAACAAACCATACAAAATATTAAAACAATGAATTTTAATTGTTAAGTAAAGAATACATACTAACATAGAAAAATAATATATAAAAACCAATAATTCACTTTTAACAGGTTTGGATTTAGAATATTTGAATAAACAAGAATAAAAATGACAAAAATCTTTAAATACTGACTAAGAATTTTGAAAATATTACGTTATAAAAATGTGATAAAAATTTTTTAAAATAAAAACTATGCAATACGATATAAAGGCCGCCCTATTTCACAATTATTTTTTCTCATCAGTCGTATATAACATAAAAAAACGTAAAAATAAAGAAAAGCAAGAAAACAATATACCAAACAAAATTGAAAAAATCAAGAAATTAAAAAAAAATACTTTAAATTGAATGTGACTTACCAAATAAAACCAAATAACTAAACTAAACAATGTCACGTGACTAAATGAAAATTTTAAGGTTAAATAAATAAAAATAAAAAGTGAAAAAATAATAACAGTTATTAGATATGAAAACAAAAACAAAAAAATTATAAACATATTAAAAAGAAAATATTAAAAATGAAAATATTAAAAAAACATTTTGATGGAGTACTAACCTTTTTGATGGAAAATGGATGTTAAAAAATGTTTCTGAACTTCTATTCGTAAGCAAAGATACCAATCACAGAAAATATATTATACTACCATATCACCAATATTGCACGTAGTGTTCTAAATACTCGTAGCAACTCAAACTAAAATGATGTAACCAAATACTATTCGCGAATAAAATTAAGAATGCAACGTCTGGTGGCAGAATTGAGAACACTTCGATGCGAGTACTAAACGTGGTTCATTGTATTTGAATAAAGATTTTAAAGCAATTTGTTTCGTTTCACCTTTTTCTTTTATAATTCGAACATACAAAAATATTTACAAGGTTGACTCGGTTAGGGCCGTATTTAGAATAGATTTTCAGGGGGGGGGGGTTTAAAAATATTAAAAAATAAATAGCTAATTTACTAATATACAAAGAAAAAATGAGTAGAGGGAGATTTTTTGCCAAGACGACGAAGGCCTAGATTTTGCTCCGATAATTTTTTGAGTATGATTTTATGCAAGTATTTTTGCAATAAGATTTTATTTTTAAGTATTGTTATTGGAAAATTTTGTATTTTAGTCGAATGTGACCGCAAGAAAGTTGAAATTTTGTGAGATTGTTTTTATTTAATTAAAGTGATTTTTTTTTGGCGATTTTTCTATATTTGAGTTTGATATTCAGAGAAAATTTTGATTTTTCTGAACTTTATTTAACGATTGAAAATAATTAGGCGTTAATTGAATTAACGCCTTCGCGTTATTACGGATAAAATTTTGTTAGTGCCATTTTAAAAGTTTTGTTTACTATGATATTTTAAACTTACTTTTAAACTTATTCATATTTTGATTTTAAATTTTAAATACAATATTTAATTTTAAAATTTGAATAAAAATCACAAACTAAATTCTTATTTTACCGAAGGCGATGGTAAAATATTGTTGTCAAAACGAAGAACTAAATTAAACTAACAGAAAATTTCACAAATCTTAAGCAAATGTACATATTTTCAATTTATTTACAAACAATTTACGAGTTTACAATGCTCACTCTAATTTATTGCGGAAGTATTATTTTAAGCTATGCTGCCGATGATGGTCATATAAAAAAAATTCTACACAGTACTGTAAATATATAGGGCTTTTTTATATCTTTCATCGTCAGTTTTTATATTTTTGTAATTTAGTAGTAGGTGTATTCAATCCAGTGTTGCCAATCGCCGAATATTAATACGAATTTGCAATTTTTTAATTTGGGATTTAATTTATTAGAAATATCTCTTTAGTTTTAATTTTTATTTCAACACTTTAAGTTTAATGTTTTTGTTATTATTTGTAAAGATGGTATTTGTTTTTTCAGATTTTTTTTACGATTGCAGTTGGACTAATAAATAAATTGGGGGAGGGGGTGTTGTAAGCCCCCCCCCCGTAAATATGGCCCTGAACTCAATCACTGTAAACACAACTATAACCTCAATTTACTCGCATATGACGGTCATTTAGACAATTTAGCAGCGCCCCCATCGTTAATTTTATTGATGATGAACGATGAACTTCTTGGCCACTTCTTCTTCTTCCACTTTTTCCACGGTGAAACGTATATCTTCTTCAACTGATATGGGCGGGCGGGCGTTGGGATTTACTGAGGTGTGATTCCTCATTTGAAGCGCTAAGCTTGATCGGGCTGGGGTTAATTTAATAAGAATTAAGAATAGAATAGAATAGAAAGAATAAGAATAAAAGAATTTCCAGGTTTATACTCTATCTCAGTCCAAAAAAATGTATGCTGAATTCAGCATATCCAAGACACGCTTGAGTCGCGAATATCACAGCGTCGAGTGTATATCGGGAGATCTACCTCCTTCCTAGTAGCACACTTTGCCGAGTTGAACCGGTCTAGGGGGATATTTACCGGAGCGGAGAGTCGGTTTCGACAAGCGCAACCATGGCAAATATCAGATCCACCTTAAACTCTAGTCATCTAATCGTGATAAGGATTGACCGACAGTTCCCGGGCAATTAATTACAATTAATTGTTACCAGAATAATCTCTCTCCCCCTCCTTAGAGTCGAATTTCAACAATCCTCTTATATCGCAATTCTTTCGTCAGTGCACAATTTATAAACGCTCCCTTTGGCGTCATTTTTATTTCTAGAGGAGGGAAGGCAGTGGCGTAACTATAGGGTGGCAGGGCTGGCAAAATGCCACGGGCATCGTGAGGGCCGGAGCCCCCGCCTGAGAGGCTAAGAAGTAACCTAACATTTTAAACAAAATTTAGTTAAAATTATAAATTTTATATAACATGGTTCCCACTTGTATGGAAAACCTGGAAAAGTCAAGGAATTTAAAATTTGTCAGGAAAAGTCAGAGAATTTAAAATTTTTAGCGCCAAGGTCAGAAAAAAAACATTTTTGTCAAGGAAATATTTTCAAATAAAATATTTTTAAATTTTAAGGTATAATACTGTTGGGTAACTAAGTGATTTATTAAAATTCAATTACAACGTGACGATTTTTACTGAGGGGGCCCCATTCAATGATTTTGACACGAGCTTTAGATGATATAGTTACGCCACTGGGAAAAGATAAGTCAAATGAATATTAACAAATGTTTAGGAAAACTCGGTAAAAAATATTATAAATTCATAATTAGCTCAAATACATATAATATTTGCGAAATAATAAAATTTCTCTGATTTCTTCAAAAATTAATTGAGATATAATTTTTTTAAGGAGTTTTTTATGCCTTTTTGTGAAAATTTTATTTCAAAGCGCGTTTTTTTACGATACGTCTGAAAGATAAAGCTTCTACAAAAAATGATAAATAACAACAAAAAAGTTAATTTAATTTTCTGTAATTTTATATATTTTTTTTATTTCTCTATCGTTAGAATTGGCATTTTGTGGCTATTTATTGTACAAAAATTGCGTTTCAATGAAGATCAAAATTGCCAATTTAGTTACTTAAATTGCATTTTAATAACTTATAACTTTAAAAAAATTGTTGTTTTTTTTTCAAATTTGCTATACAATGATATTTAAACAAATAAAATGTGTAAAAATTATGTTGTTAAATTAAGTCTAATAAATTATCTTTAAAATTAAATAAAACGTACTAATTTATTTTAATTACAGGTTTTGAAATAATAATTTGAATCATGTTTAAATAATTATAAAATAAAATACCAAATTAGTCAAACACAAATTAATGTGCCTATTTTTTTTTTTATATTTGATTTTAAATATTATATAAATTTATTTCCAAAAATACATAACTTTATTTATTTAAGCATTAAAATTATTTTTTAAAAAAATATGATTTTAAAATATGCGTATCTGAGAAACTACCCGGCTAAAATGAAAAATATAAACTTTCTTTGGACACATAAAATAAAAATTTTGTATTACTTACGAAATTGTGATGATTTTGTTATATTTTTTAAACTTAATTTCTTAATCTTACTTTTACAGATTGTATTTGTTTAAAGATTATTGTTTTATATAAGAAATTTGAAAAAAAACGTTTATTCAATATAAAAGGTAGATTTTCTTATTTAGAAATTTTTTTAATAATCTAAAATGGTTACTGAATTTTTATGTAAATGATAATTTTAATTTTCACGAAAACGCACTTTTTAATAACAAATAGAGAAATAAAGAAAAAACAAAATTACAGAGAAGTAAATTATCCTTGAGGTTACTATTTACAATTTTTTTGTAGAACAAAATTATATTATTCAGCAAGTCTTAACTGTATTTCAGCTAATTTTCAGTTTACAATATTTTTGCTGAGTTTTAACAAAATAATTTACCAATGACGCCGACGGTTGAGGTTTTGGGAGTTTTAGTATATTATTTAGTAATACTTCAGAATCAAATTTCACCTAAAATGCGCAAGTTAAACAATTTGTTTTTTCTTTTAGAAAAATTGAACGAATGTCGTTGATAATAATTTTCTCAGGTACTAATTAATAATTTAGTAGGCTATCGAGTATACAAAGCGTTGATTTTTATTTGGCACTTGAACTCGCGATCAGTAGAAGAGAAAGAAAGCATCAGGTGATGACGTACGACCCTATTATGAGGGTTCTCACTTCTCCCTTATTTTATTGCTCGGCGCACCCGCACTTCAAACGCATCCAGAATCCAAGAAATTAGCGAGTAGCCCTTATTAAATCTCGCAGATGATCTAAATTTTCTAAGAGCCAGCACTGCACATATGATTTAAAACATTTACATGATTGTTAAAAATATTGATAAGAATAATAATTGTAATGAATATGCATAAAAATTATAATTCATCCTGAATGTAGATATTATATTTTAAAATTGATTTAATTATTTTTCGAAACAAATTTGTGTTAAAATCTTGACAAATTTACGTCAAACAATTTATTTTGCAAATTTGAAGAGTCGAATAAAATATATAAAAATTTCATATATCCCGCTACCGCTGCTGTAGTAATCAATATCGAGTCATTCCTTCGTAAAAAATTGCGACTACCCTGGCAGTAGAGAGAGCGTCGGCGTCGCGACGAATAACGCGCGTGTTGTACACGATGCCGCGGTGACAAGAAAACACATGGCTTTTTAAATTTTATATTGTAATAATAGTTATGAATACCAACGAAGATGACGTTTTACGTCATCGATTGCAAGACACAAAACCGCCGGTCAAAGAGCGCATCCTACTTCGGGAAAATAAGGAAGATTTGTTGCATTGGAAAGACATGCCAAAGCACCTGCAATTTAACCCTTACATATTTACTGGATATCGGCCTCTTTTATCTATTTGGGGATGTTTAAGTAGCCTATTTTATCTTCACAATGAAACTATAAATATTCTTAGTCACGGTAATATATCTAATTTTTTTATTTATACTAAAATTGTTTGTTTCTTTTTGCAACAAAAATATTGCATAGTGAATGCTTGCTTGCTTGCTTTTAGATTTATTCGTTTTTTGCTAGAGCAGTAGATGGCTTAGTTAGAAAAATATTTAATTTGACGCTTGGCTTAATATTTCCTAGCTATTTTTTCAAATAAATATGTCAAAAACGTGCAGTAGGTCAAAAAGAAAAGGCAATTGAGTGAAATAGACCATCAGTGAAGTAATTTATAACTTGAGTTTGTGGCGAGTGCTTTTAAATCTTTTTCGTGTTCATCAAATTAAAAAAAAATATATATCGATTCTCATAAATTCTATTTAGACTCGGCGAATTATTTCACAGATTTTAAACAATAAGAATTTGACCAAGCGTAAGAAAAAATCTGGAAATGATTTATAAAACGTAAGTCAACGTTAAAAAAATTAATCTTTACTGGATTTTGTTTTCTCTTTTCGTATAAAGCTTGATACATTCGTATTCTTCTAGAATCACAATGAACCACAAATAAATCTGCTAAAATGAAATATTTTATTAAAAATTTGCGTCACGTGACAATTAAATTAAAAGGTTTATAAACTTCGTTTATATGCCATAACTCAAACCAATTTTGCCTAAATTCTTAAAACAAATATTTTGTTTTACGTAAAAGAATGTAAACTGAGGTGAGATTGGCAGCTTAGATTAGAAGACGTTTTAGCGACGTGCTTTTGCAAATTTTAATTCCCACTTGAAATTAGATAAAACGTTGTACACCACTCGGCAGCTTGTGGAAGCCCTTAAAACAATTTTTTGGTATAAATTATTAAATTAAATTTTTTACACGTAATATGATTGTAATTAATTTTTGTATTAATAGGAATTTCAAAGCATTAGTTATTAATTTGTTGCTTTCAATAAAATTTTAAGCTTCACTACAAAATACATTCAGAAAAGGGACGGATTTCCTTTGGCGACTATGAAGGGAATGCGGAAAATTTCTGACGGATCGGCATTGTTAAAAGACGCGTTTACCTACTGCTTACAAACATTGGTGTTGAAAGTGATTTACCGTTGTTGAAAGTGTTTTATTTTCAACACCAGTAAATTACGCACCTCTCATTGGTCGATTAGTTCAGTGGCTGAACAGATACTCAAATAAAACAAATTAAATTATAAATAAAAATAAAAATTATCAGAAAAAATATTAAACTGGCTGTTTTCTGTACATCCTATGCTCAAAATAGGTCTTATTAAAATTAAAACATAAAATTAAAAGCAAATGTATAAAAAAATTAATGTTCTAGTCTATCTAGTTTCCCAGATGCAGCTTTTTATAGAGCCATAATGTTTTTAATCGATTTTTGTCAGAAAAAACGTAGATTTCAATTTTCGATGCTGAGTATTTTTTCTGTTCATCTGATGAAAAAGTGGTCTATAGATAAACGAAACTAAACTCAATTATCGGTAAATCTATGTATAAAATAATTTTGTAGCTATAATAGCGCTCTAGCAATAAGCTTTTAAACTTGAGTATTTCCGACCCTTTTTTCTCAACTTATTAAATTTTTGCACATAGCTCAAATTTCAAATATTAGAAAAAAATAGCCTAGTAAGTTTAACAATTTTCAAGATACGGTTTTGCAAAATACTGGAATTTTTGATGAAAATTATAAAATTTAATTTTTTGAAAATTGTTTTTTTGTTAAAAATGTTGTTTTTTGATTGAACTATTTGCAAAAATGTGATAACTGGCCAAAAAAAGTCAAAAGAAATCAGTTAGAAAATTGTAGCAAGTAGCTAGGAGCTAGGAGTTGATCTATACATAGATTTACATATAATTAAGTTTAGTTTCACTCAGGACCGTATTTAAGGGGAGAGGGGTTAAGGATTACAACCCCCCCCCCCAGAAATTATTTATCAATTAATAAAGTACTGGAAGTTTGACTACAACCGTAAAAAAATCAGAAAAAACAATAACAACGCGAGAACCACCAATTACGCGTTTCCGAAGATTGCCGAAGGGCGTTCAACAAGAGTAAAATCCAATATGGCTAACACGAGGGAAAATTTTAGAAAATAACTTTCCCTCGAAACATTTTTTGAACTTTCCTCGGCTCCGCTACGCTCCGCCGTCGGGAAATTTTGAAATAATTTTTCGTCGTGAAAGTTCGTATTTTCCAATTTTTCCTTCGGCTCGGGGCTGTTACTTCCAAAAACAATCTTTAATAACTATAACAAAAACATTAAACTTGAAGTGTTTAAATAAATAGTGTATTTATATTATTGACCCTCCGTAATTAATTAGTAAACATATAGTTGAGTTAGGGGTCAGTATTAAAACAATAAAATTGTCCGACGTTTCGAGTCTTTATTGACCCATTATCATTTTTTATATTTTTATTTTTATTTTTATTATTTTCAATTTTGTAATCTATGTAAGATTTTAATTATTTGTATTTATTTGTAGCCTTGATAATGAGTCAATAAAGACTCGAAATCAACGGACTAAATCAACTATATTTTTACTAATTGTTTAAATAAAAATTAAAACTAAAAAGACATTTCTAATAAATTAAATCCAAAATTAAAAAATCGGAAATTCCTATTAATATCCGGCGATTGGCGACACTGGATTGAATACACCTACTACTAAATTTCAAAAATATAAAAACTGACGATGAAGAATATAAAAAAGCTCTATATATTTACAGTACTGTGTAAAAGTCTGCGCTCACTTAATTAATTGTTAGTTATTACTCCTATTAATTAATTTTTGATTTTTTGAAAAATAATTATATTGAAATAATTGAAATATGTATTTCATCTTAATTCTTACTATTATGATAAAAATTTTAAATTGCTATAAATTGTTTGGACCAAATTTTAAAGAGAATATAAATTTTATGATCATCATGGGCAGCATAGCTTAAAATAACACTTCCGCAATAAATTAGAGTGGGCATTGTAAACCCATAAATTGTTTTATATTTTGGTGTGAATTTTATGTATAAATGTACATTTGCTTAAGATTTGTGAACTTTGTGTAAAATAAGAATTTAGTTTATGATTTTTAGCAAATTTTAAAATTAAAAATTTTTATTTAAAAACGGTTTTTTACAAGAAAGTTTAAAATTAAAATATTAATAAGTTCAAAATCTAGTAATAAAATCTAAAAATTTAAAAATAAAACAAAATAAAATCTTAATTGCAAATTATACAAAATTATACTCAAAAAATCAGCGGAGCAAAATCTAGGCTTCAGTCGTATCCGCTATATTGGCAAAAAAAACTTCCCTTCACTCACTTTTCTGCAAACATTACATTTCAAAAATTAATATAACAAAATTTAAATATAAAGAAATTTCTTTTGTATTTTAATAAATAAGCTACTTATTTTTGAATTTTTTAACCCCCCCCCCAAATCTAGTCTAAATACGGCTCTGGTTTCACTTATCGGTAGACCACTTTTGCATAAAATGAACAGAAAAAAAAATACATCTTCATTACATTTCTTTGCGCAAAAATCGGGGTTGCATGAAGGGCTACATCTCGAAAATTAGACTAGAAAAATAATTTTTTTTATGTTTTATGGAGAAGTTTATATCTACTGTAATTTTGAGTACAGGATGTACAGGAAACGGTCAGACAAAAAGGTCTGTTCGGCTTGAATCTGTTATACTAAAATAAAAAGTTTAAGTAAAAAAAATTTATTTCCATGCACAAGCACTACTTAATGACCAGACTAATATTTCAAATTAAAATCTGTCTCATTTTTTTTATTTAAATTAAAAAAAACGCGTTTGTTGAAAAATGAAATGTCGATTCAAATAAAAATCCTTGAGTTTGAAAAATATTTAAGAGAAAATAAAATTTTGTGTAAAAAGCGTGTTCAAAATTACCAAACTTGTGCGATTGCACAACTTGGCGTCCGCCTCGTTGTGCAAATATAATATCATACGTGTTCGATAATCATCTCCATTCAACGCCGATATCATAAACCACTATTAAATTATCATACCTGTGACAATAAGACACTGTTAAGATAAAAATATTTTTTTTTCTATAGTAGACGTTAAAGCGCGGTTTGCTCGATTAAAATAATAGAAAAAGTGACACTTTAACTGCAAGAGTAGATAAAGAACATTATTTTTACTAAAGTATGTTTGATTTGTTGTAAAACAGTTGAATGATAATTTATATTTTGTACGAGCGACCGTACATTAGCAGCCGTAAAGTGTCACTTTTTTCGCTCTAGGACGATAAATACATATAATCACAATAAGTTATTAATCGATTCATATTAAATTGGGAAATAGTTTATTATTTACTGTCACTTTCCAATTGGTCGAAAAGTTTTTTGATTTACTCCTCGACTTACCGGTTCTGAAAATAAAATAAAAACAAGTTCAATAAAATTATTAATTATTTGCTATTTATTTTTCATTTATTAACTGATTGTAAATAAAATAGTAAATATACCTTGTTCGGTTATAATACCGTATTTTTCACCTAGGTACGTAATATACTGTAATGATATTTTTTTGCAATGCGTGGCAAACTGCAAAATATCACCAATCTCTACGGCTTTACAAGTCGGAGAGCTAAGACTTCTCAGGGGTGGATTCAAAATTCCAAAAAAATATCTTTCAAAATAAAATAAAAATTCCCCGAACATAAGTAAATAATAAATTCTTCAAAAACCAATTTTTGTATCGTAAATAAATTCAAATACAATTCAATGTGAAACTTTACTGGGCTCGTACTTTTAATTTTTACGCTTATCCAAATCGCCTTTTTATCACCATCGCACATTCGCTCGTACAAATGTAATTGTAAACTTTCCAATCATACACCAATTTTCGAATTTTATAATTTCAATTATTCTTTCCAAATCAATCAAATCAATCAAAACCATCAAATCAACTACCGCTCGGTAGCAACGTATCAAAATTTATTCCAATTCCAAATATCAAAAATACCTCCAAAATAACGCAATAATGCATTTGCATCAAAATTCACTTTATTCAATCAAAAATATTAGAATATAACTCACAAATTCAAACTTATATCAAAAAGATTTTAATAATTGCCTCGAGCCAACATGGCACAACAGGCTCGGGCAGTCGCTATCGGCGAAAAAGCCAAAATCTCTGTCGGTTCGCCCCCACCTGTCCAATTTCACAATCTTACAACTTAAAATTATTTAAACAAAATTTTCATTAAATGTACAGGATAGGTGCGAATCCCCTTTTTCATAATAATACTATTGCGCCCTAGAGTGGAAAAGTAGTTTGGCACTCCTCACACAGCATTAATCTAAAGTAGCGATATTGGCAGCGTACCAACAAATCCTTCCAAATTCTTTCCCTCGTACAAAAAACGTTGTATGTGCTCGCCTTCAACTCATACTGCAATATTCACGCCACGAACCAACATTATCACTTTACGCCTTTGGTACATAAATAACTACTGTATAATTGAGATTTATTTTTACATTTGCTATAAAAAAAAAATTAAAATTAATACACGACAAAAAAATTTAATTATTGATTAACTCGCTTAATATTTTTGGGCAAACACACAATATTTTTCGCTTGCTTAAAAAATAACCATTATTTTTACAAAACAAAGAATTAAACTAAATTAAAAATAAAAAACCGAATAATTTGCAATAAAATTTACAATACCAAACAGTAATAATTATTCAAACAGTTTTCATTATTTTCTGCTAGTGGCAAATACAAAATGAATTACATTTTTCTACTTGTGAATATGCGTCAGATTTATATGAAAAATTATACTAATAAAAGCAGTGGTAACTGGTACTAGAAGGACGATGGGATGCCACCCTTCTATCAGATTTTGACCAATATAAATATTTTATAACCTGGTGATGGTATAAATAATTTTTATTTTTATTTTTCAGTTTATGGCGTAAAGCGAACGGTTATGTTTATGTATCATGAAAAGAGTTTTCTCTTTATCCACAATTTATTACTAGGTTATTGGGGAGAGGGGGAAGTATTCAAATAGAAATATTAAAAATTAAATAAATTATTTAAATTATCATATTTAAATAAATAAATGTAATTGAACGTTAAAAAAAACGCTAGAAAATTTGTGACTATTTCCTATTCTTTCTAGGAAGAGGCTAAAGTGATAAATAAATTCAATAAAATAAAAAATATTGTTCTTTTAAAAAAAATTCTCAGAAACTTTGCTTTTATTTTATTCAGTAGTGTATTATACAATTAAGAAGAAAAAATAGAATTATTCGTAAGGTGTAAATTTGAAGCCCAAATATACTGAGTATTTGTTGAAGTAGAAGTCAAAGAAGTAAATAAATAATTATTCATTTTACATTACATTACGTACCTACTAAATAACTATCAAATAATATTGGTAAACCATTTTTTGCCAACTTAAAAAAAAAATCGCAACCAATCGAGTTCCACACATCGAAGGTCTAATCTTCTAGTTACTAAATGAATTAATACTGTTACGCCACTGATTTCTCACCTTGTGAGATTTAATTTGACATCCACTGCTTTTTTAGATTATAATTCATCTCTGATTGGTTAAAAATACTTAAACGCATAGATCGTAATAATGAAAACCCCCGAAAGATTATTAACCTCCTTAGGGAGTGATTCGATTTTTCACTTTCGATATTATTGACTTTTTTTTAAATGCAACCTCTTTTTTTATTACGTTTATTTTTTCATTCTGATAAATCTTTTAATTTATTAATATTATGTATAATTATATAGATAAATCATGTTTTTAATTTGAATTATTAATAGTTAATTTATTGTCCAAATAACAGCGTACATTTTTTAGTAAAAATCAATTAACTACCAATGGTTCATGTGGTGATAATATTATATTCAATAATATATTAAAAACAAGCCAGTGGCGTAACTATTAGTGCACTAGTTCAACCAACCAGAGATGCAAAAATTATGTTATAATAAATTCTACTCTATAATAATTCTAAATATAATTTTCTGATTTTTACAGTCGATAAATAATTTAAACATGAAATGAATTCGTTTAACGATAAACACGTAATTTTAAATTTTTAACATGATAATAAAAACATCTCGTAACATTGTAACAAATTTTATTTAAATTGTTTTTTTTTCTTTGCGCACGTCACTGCGTTCAAGCTTAGCGCGACGCCTATGATTTTTCAAAACTGCGAGTTTTGATAACGCTTTTGCTAGGTCGTTTTGATAACAGGTTTGACACGGTTAAGGTGATATCTCGTCTGTAATTAGGAAGCACCTTACCTTACCTTATACCTTTCTTTTTTGTTATGAATTTGGATACACCAACTATTCCGATAATAATTGGATAAGAACTAAAATTGCAAGAATTAAAATATTTTTAATCACAACTGCTTATCAGTATAATTTGGTTTGTGCCATTTTGGATTTATTACGGACGGAAATTTTTAACGCAGTTGAAGATTCTTTATTTTCCATCACGTCTCGAAGTTGTGACTCCCAGAGTTTCTCCTTTTTGGTTCAAGTGCAGGGGTACCGCAGACTTCCAAGCGTTGACGGCTCAACGTCATTTTTTTTCCGAAGTTCGAGAGCTGGACAACGATTGCGATTACTTGCATCACTTTATAAGCTGTTGGTTTCCGTTAGGTGGAAAATTTTGTATTGATAAACTTTGTAATTACCCGGGTAAGTGTTTTTTTCTTTTCTAACCCAACGAGCCACTTTTGCGAGCAGCTTTGATTTTTCATTCGACACTATAATATTTTGAGTGTCATCATAGTTTTCGATAATGGTTTGTCAGTGCACCCGAACATTCGTTTGAGGACGATTTCTTTGTCATAACTTTTTGCCAACTACGCCGATAATTGTAAACGATTGACAACATTTTATACTTTTTTTGATCTCTTGTATTTGGAGTTAATAAATACGCTTTGCTTTAATTTGTGTTTCTTTTGGGGGAAGCCGTACTGCAGTATTCAATTGAATTCACACTTTCGCTCACCGCTCTAAATCGGTTAGCTTTAACATCGTGGGCCTCTTCACTATTTGTAAAAAATCTGGATTTTCCAGAGTGTGAAGAAAATACTGTCTTCCTGCAAGGGCAGGTAGAATTTTTATTTACAACATGTCCGAAACCTTTTAAAGCAATAAATTAAGTCTTTTAGTGCTAGATACTAAAAAACTTATGGAATTGAAATTAAATTATACAATAGCCATCAAAAATAGGGTAGAAATTTCTGCCATCAAAATATGGTCTTAAATTAGATTTTTTATCTAAAATAATTAATCAACGGATGTACATTTATTATTTTCATTGCACTGCTTTGGAAAAAAATACCACAACAATCCTGATAAAATAAATTTTTTAAGATTTTATACTTATATAAATGAATATATTCAAGGCTTGGCACATGGGCGCCAATCCAAACTGTACAAAGCACTCGGGGAAAGTAATTCAATTACCAATTACTTTGTTAATGTTGAAAATGCTTGAAATATCAAATACTAAATCTTCTTAAAAGTAATTAAGATATCAATTGCTAAATTATTTTATTTAGAAAAAGTAAATAAAAAACCTTTTTAGACTTCTATAATATGCAGTATAGCAAGAAACCTTGTGATTTCGCTCTGTGATCATCCGTCTTTTCAAACCTCGATAAATTTTAATTATTGTAAATTTTACTTATTTACGTAAACAAAATAATCTCAATAATCCAAAGTGTTAATTTTTCTAAAGTCCTTGATAAAATTTGTACAATTTTAAATTTTTTGACTTTCTCAAATATTCCAAGTGGGAACCCTGGTTCAATAAAATAATTAATTAAATTTTTTTTCCTATATAAAAATTTTATATTAACAAAAAATAAATTTAAGACTCAAATTTTTATAAATTTATTTAGCGGAAAATGAACAGCTGGAAGCCGATTAACGCTGTGAAAACATTCACGGCACAGAACGAAATATTGTTTTAAATTTGCAACATGTTCAAAATGGCATTGAAAAGAATGTGACCGGATGAATATATAAGGTTCTAAAATAAACGTTGCTATTTTTCCACGTCGTCGCGTCGTTCCTTTCGCGACATACAAAACTTCTAGTACATTTTATCCTTAATCCTTAACATTTTTATCTGTTAATCTCTTTAATTTAAAATTTAAAATAAAAACGTTTTTGTTAAACATTAAACTAACAATAAAAAATATTTTTACAAAATTGTGATTGGTTAATAATTAACCAATTAACGACCGGATTATCTCGTTTAAATCGGATAATTTTAAATTCTTAGTTTTGCCTATATTCGAAAGTGATATAAACAAAAATAAATTCACTAGATTTATTTTTCAGATTTAGAGATCTTTTATATGGTATCGATGACATGTAATATACTGAAATATGTGTATGTCATTGCTGAAATCTTTGGTTGTGACTTGTGTTCAAAATAAGTACCTACCTACTCAAATTTATTGATTTAAACCAACTTCAACATTAATTTAGTCGAATTTTTTAAAGAAATTCACGAAAACGTTGCATAACATTTTACGAAATTAGTATTAAAAATTTAACAAACCTAAATTTTCAGCTTATGTTAAACTGTATAGACGCTAATATAAAAAAGTTTTAAATTGTCAAAAACATGGAGAGCGGCACTAAAATATTTTAGTGCCTTCTTTTTTAAAATTTTAAATTATCATAAGTTAACTTATAAAGTAAATCCGCATATTTAATAACTTATAAATAAAATAATTAATATATTTTTTTTAATATAATATCTGTAATTTTACAAAAAAAGTCAATATATTTTCTTAAAGTATCTCAGTATTAAAGTATAAACAAAGGATTCAGCCAAAGTTTATGAGGGTGGGAGAATTGTATCTGCTAATTTAAATCAGCGGTTTTCAACTTTTTCTATCTGATTTAAAATTTAGAACCTATTTATAATTTCTTTTGTTTATTTTTATAACTTCAGATTTGCAATTGGTGACCTCGAATTATTTTCAAAACAAAGTTACGGAGAGTTTTGAAGTTATTACAGTTGTTGTTTTAAAATAATTTCCAATGAAAAGTTTTTTTTTTATTTTAAAAACAAAACACAATTAACGTGTAAAAAATGGACAATTTATGACTGATTATAGAAAGCCATTAAAAAAGTTTTTAAGTGTATCCATTAAGATCGCATGGGCATTCTAATAACTTACTTTTTTCGCCTAATTGCACTTTACATAGAAATACTATCTAATTCTTCGTCAATTATTATGAGAAAAATATGTATTTTGTATATCTTCTATCATAGTAATATTTTTTCATAATATTCGTTTTTTTAGAATAATTCTCGTTAATACATTCACGACCAGCACCAGGGCCGTATTTAGACCAGATTTTCGGGAGAGGTTTTAAAAATATTAAAAAATAAATAGCTAATTTATTAAAATACAAAGAAAACCAAAATTCAAAACAAAAAATAAAAGTATAAAGTACAACATATTTAAAAAATAAAAAAAGCTACAATAAAAAACAAATATAAAATAAAAAATAGAAGGAACTCAATAAATAAATACCTAAATAAAAAAATTTAGTTCCAACTTAAACCGTTAGTCATGCTAAAATCGGCAAAATAAATGCAATTTTGGTAATTTTTTTAAATTTAAATTTTTATATATAAATTTTTGAAATGTAATGTTTGCAGAAAAATGAGTAGAGAGCGGTTTTTTTTGCCAAGATGGCGGAAACGATGGAAACCTAGATTTTGTTCCGCTGATTTTTTGAGTATAATGTCGTGCAAGTATTTTTGCAATTAAGATTTTATTTTTGAATATTGTTATTGGAAAATTTTGTTTAAAAGTATTTTGGCCGCAAAAAAGTTGAAATTTTGTGAGAAGATTGTTTTTATTTAATTAAAGTAATTATTTTTTTGAGCGATTTTTCTTTATTTAAGTTCGATATTCAAAGAAAATTTTGATTTTTGTGAACTTTATTTAATGGTTGAAAATAATTTGTCGAGGGAGCGACAAATTTTGATTACAGGCTGACTTCTGGGGGGCATCGCGGATAAAATTTTGTTTGTGCCATTTTAAAAGTTTTGTTTACTACGACTTTTTTAATAAGTTTAAACTTATTCATATTTTAATTTTAAACTCTTTTGTAAAAAACCGTCTTTAAATAAAATTTTTTAATTTAATAAAAATCACAAACTAAATTCTTATTTTACGGATGGTAAATAATGTTGTCAAAACGAAGAACTAAATTACACCAAAATATAAGACAATTTATGGGTTTGCAATGCCCACTCTAATTTATTGCGGAAGTGTTATTTTAAGCTATGTTGCCGATAATGGTCATAAAATTTATTTTCTTTTAAAATTTTTGGTTCAAATAATTTATAGCAATTTAAAATTTTTACCATAATAGTAAGAATTAAGATAAAATATCTATTTCATTTATTTCAATATAATTATTTTTCAAAAAATCGAAAATTAATTAATAGGAGTAATAACTAACAATATTAATTAAGGGGCCGCAGACTTTTACACAGTACTGTAAATATATAGGGTTTTTTTATATTCTTCATCGTCAGTTTTTATATTTTTGCAATTTAGTAGTAGGTGTATTCAATCCAGTGTCGCCAATCGCCGGATATTAATACGAATTTCCGATTTTTTAATTTGAGATTTAGTTTATTAGAAATATCTTTAGTTTTAATTTTTGTTAAATACTTCAAGTTTAAGGTTTTTAATATTAGTTGTAAAAATTGTTTTTGTTTTTTCTGATTTTTTTACGATTGCAGGCGGACTTTCAGTACTTAATAATTAATTTTGGGCGGGAGGGGGGGGGGTTCTAACTCCTAAAACCCTCCCCGTAAATACGGCTCTGACCGGCACCCTTCCCATCGACCTGAAAAGTTGCAAGACAGATTACTTCGTTAATGCTGGCCACTCACACTACGGTTTACCGGAGAGGTCTACCTGTACAGGTGTACCTGCGCAGGTAGACCGGAGCGTTTATGGCAACGGACCTGTGCAGGTTTTTTAACCTGTACAGGCGACCGGAGCAAATTCGAAAATTAATATTTTTCATCGACACCGTACGGTACACCTGTACGTGTGTGCATGTACTCCGGTCACTTGCGCAGGTCGTGTCAGTTGTTTTCTACTAGAAAAAGAAGGCACTGGCCTATCAATGCCAATGTGTCATGGTCTTCAATCGATGCCATCGCGAAATGAACTGAAGACCGCTCCGGTACACCGAACGTCCCCATTCACCATTCCGGTAAACCTGCACAGGTAACATCTCCGGTAGACCGTAGTGTGAATGGCCAGCATAAGATATAGAGTATAGGCCCATTTTTTAAAGGGTCCGGCTTTTGAGTCGGGAAACCTAGAGTCGGGGGCCCAAAGCTTTAGCTTCATTAGTTTCAACATAAATTCGCCATTGGAAGATATTAAAACATTATACCTCGAGGTCTTCTTTACATAAGAATAGAAAGTTACCTTACCAGGAGGTACTCCGACTTCATGCTAAGTCCGTTTTTATATACCATATAAAATTAAATAAAACAAAAGTTTTTTCTTGGAGCTATAACTTAGTTTTATGTCAATCATAAACTTCCTTATTGGCGATAGTAAGTGGACAACTCCCCCTTCGGTCTACATAAAACGAAGTAGAAGTACTTTTAGAACTAGAAACACATATTTCCTGTATAAGACAAAAATGTTGCTTTAAGAGTTACTTCATCTGATTTCATAAATCCATTTTCTTAACAGGTCCATGTATCTTCTTGTCAGTAGAAATTGAAAACTTCAGTATAAACATGCAATGTTCAGTATGTTATAGTGGAATTATTTTATTTTGCATTAAATAATATATTATAAATTATAATCAAATCATCAATCAAATTTATCGACAGGTCTATCCTTTCGGTTCTTGGATTGGCATATAAAGTTGCATCGACTCTGTCCATTATTATTCAAGAGTGGGAATGAAAACTTCTTTGATCTTTATTTATGAATGTCCCGCCTGCCGCAAGCTTCGAGCCCGCAACTTTGGTCACGCGAGCCCAAAGATGAGGTTATTGCGTTGATGAGTGTTAACCTTAATTTTGGAAAAGTGTAATATATTTAAAAGGAAAAGTTTTTATTGGCTCCAATGTAATGCAATAAAACGCAATAAGTACCCCAAATGCCCTTGTTTATTCAATAATGATGATTAGAATTTATCCAGTTTGGAAAGTTTTCTTTTGTAAATCTTATTTTAAAATTAGTTATTTTCTTTTTGTTTAATTTCTTCTGTTTTATGAGTTTTGTAAACCACTCACTCGGCTCGCAAGAAAAATCTATAAAATACCTACATGTAGGTATATAGATATTATTTAGGTCAATTAGGCCATCAAGAATAAAGCAGTTTACAAAAACTGTGAACCTGTATGTTCAATTACTTCAAACATGTGTAATTTTATTCCATATCTAAAAAACTAAAGTTGAATAAATTGTATAGATTTATACAAAAGTGTAGATAAATATACAACAGTAATTGCAAATCAATAAGTTTGTTATTATAAAAAACTATAATTACAGGAAAGATATACCAGACCATTAGAAAATTAATACAGCGTACAAGCAAGATAATTGCTTTAGAATTCTCGTTCGGTTTTTAAGTGTAATTTAACACTAAATAAAATGTAATTTTAGAAAAACAATAATAATTATTGTTTGATTAACTTACTTTACGATTTTGATAGCTCGGTCATGATAATCATGCGATATCATGTTTTCAATACCTTAATTAACTTAAAAACTTGAAATTTAGCATAAAGGAAATCTAGATATTTAAAAGCGACGCGCTCGAATGGATCTATATAAAAAATGAGAAGTCAATAGCTTGAGATTAGATTGCATTGGTGTCCATTTAAAGTAACTTTTTCTTTTCATTTAACCAACCCTCGTAGGGTGACTTACGTAAAAGCATCTTTAATTTACCATTCGTGCTTATACAATCCATTTCAATATGAATATTTTAATATGCCGACCTTTAAACCTTTGCATGAAAATTTTAGTATTTGATCTCAAAAATAGCTTGTCAATCAATTGTTCAAACACCGCAAATGAATAATAAACGCCTTAAGTGCTTTGTGCTTAATTACAAACACCCGAATAATATAAAATACAAACACAGCAGCGCTGCCAGTAAAAAGTTAGGCAGGTAATTAAAAATATATAAAAATTGAATTTTTTGTCTCCAATAATTTCTTCGACATCCTAAATCTGCTAGTAGTAATCAGAGTGAACTGGAAAGCCTGATAAGTTTTTGAAATAAAACGTCGGGTCTAGATTGGCGCCGAGATTTAACGCTTGGACTTCCCCGGCACAGAATTATTTTCGTTCCTTTATCGTAAAGAAATCAATTTTCACAAAATTATTTGCTTAGTCAATTAATTAGTGGATTTCGCTGCAAAAATATCGAAAATACAATAAACGAGTTTAGATTTTCTCGTTCAAGAAAATTATTTGCTACAATTAACATTTAGCACGCAGCAGATCCTGCGTGTTCGTATTTTTTATGGTAACAAAACTCGATAAGATATTTAACAAAATAAAGTGAAATATTTTTTGCAAGTAATAATTACGGAAGTAGAAAACGAAAAGATTGACCGAAACGTTCGTTTCGTCAATATCAGAAATTCAAATTGCCATTTCTTATTGTGTGCATTGAATTATGCTTTCAAATTTTTTTTTTGCAAAAATAATTAGCATTCAAAAAATATGGAGATACAACCTTTTCAGTTTCCTTTCAATTTTATATAATGGATATCGATCTTGTAGGGAAATGTAGCAAAAAATGTAAAGTAAAGATTTGCCTTGACCTATAAAAGTGTTTTGCCTGTTCCATTTAATTTTTAATAATTTATTTATTTTTGACAGGGATTCCAATAGTTTATATTCTTATGACAATTCCCGATACCAAGCCATGGCCACAGCTAGAACTGCGCTTTTTAACGTGGTGCCATATAATTGGAAGCATCAGTCCATGGGTTGGAAGCTTTATATATCATTTATTTATGAATTATGAAAGTGGAGATAAAATTTATTATCGTCTGTTACAGTTAGATATGTTTGGAATTTGGATTAGTCAAAGTTTTGGTGAGTAAATTTCTTCTTTATTGCCTACATACCTTTGTACGGAATTAACACGACAAGGTAAACTAATCTAATATGCAAATTAAATTTCTGCACCTAAGGGAACCGTTTCGATAAAATATTAAACTACAATAATTAAGGCTTTAATTAAAATTTATTTTATTAAAATTGCCGATACAATAATTATAACGAAATGGGAAATTGATCAGTATCGAATTTCGAGTCGGAAAAGGTTAATGGAACGGCTCTTTTGTAAAGGTCAAAATAGGGAAAGAGAAGGTTTAAAAGTTTATAATGAACAAACAAATCGTTCAGATTTAATTTTCCCGAGCTTTCATTTTCAATGCACTTTTGAAAACTATCTACTGGGGCGTTTTGAATAAATTTATACGTCCACGCGTTCGTGATTTCGGTTTTTAGCATACATAAGAAAATTAAAAGATTGAGAAAATATTTATCTTGAAGTTTCTTTTTTAAAATTACATTTCATGTTAAATCTTCCCACACTAACGCTCCAAGTGATGAAAAATTCATCGTTGAACCTTTTCAAAAACTCGTAGAAGTTTTTTTCTAAACGCCATGAAAAATATACAGCCTGGAAAATGTAAAATCCTCCAATCAAGAATTAATCACTTTTATATTTCCATCAAAAAATTTCTAGAATCATTTCCGTCATCTCTATTTGTATTCCAATGGCAATTACAGTAATAAAAATTTTTGATTTGATAGCATTTACTTATCCACAAGCAAAATGAATTATTGAGTAATTGGTACGTCCTCCAAGCTAATTGGTTTTAAAATAGTACACGAACTAAATAGTTTTGCAACGACATAATTAAATTAAATGCAAAATGCAAGGAAACCTTCTAAACGTTAATATTTTAAATTAAGAAAGTCAAGCAATGAACTCGCGGTTTGCACTTGGATGGGTGATCGTTTCGAGAATACCTTTAGGCCAATCAAATTAAACTAATTCTAGCTTTGAAATACAACAACCGAATAGTTTTGCAACGGCATAATTAAATTAAATGCAAAATGCAAGGAAACCTTCTAAACGTTAGTAATGTAACGAAAATTAAAACGTTTATTTATTCTTAAAGAGCTAATACAAATATATACAGATACGGTTTACAACAATAAAATAATTACTACACTAAGATTAACACTAAACTAAATTACACTACAATTTTTTTAACACTAAGTCCGGATTTATTTAAACACTCGGTATATCGTTTATCATTTCACTATTTATTTACACTTCATTTATGTTCACACTTGAACTGACTCGTCACAGGAAAGCATCTGTATTTATACTTAAATGCTACCTTCCAGAAACTTCCATGTTATTCCTATACATTCTAGAGTGTAAGTTCAGCAATATTTGAACGACTAATGCTGTTATCATGTATGACTCACCATACACGACGTCATACATTAATCATCAAATATAATTAAACGTTCTTTCGTAACAGTAATATTTTAAATTAAGAAAGTCAAACAATGAACTCGCGGTTTGCACTTGGATGGGTGATCGTTTCGAGAATAACTTTAGGCAAATCAAATTAAACTAATTCTAGCCTTAAAATACAACTACTAATTGTTTAAAAATATTTTTAGGTGCAATGCCCATGATTGTAGCCACCACTTATTGTCTTCCAATGCTTCTGAGATGGCTTGGTATAATGTCTTATTGTATTTTTAGTCTTTGGGGTTTGTATAAAGTAAAAATTAAATTTGAACTCGAAAGATCCCGTGTTACTTAATTTAATTTTAAGGCAATGGTTGCTATATCACCATGGGATCGACGGCTGTGTTTTCTTTTACCATTTTGTATGCGTATAACACTGTGCTGTTTTCGACTATACAATTTTGGTGGAGGCGATCCTGCAGCGGTGACACATTTATTTTTGCAGGTAAGTTTTGCAACGCTGAAAATTTAATTTTTATCAATTCTTTTGCCATAGGATGTTATATCCATAATAGGAGCCGCGATAGGCGCTCTCCACATTCCGGAGCGGTGGTTTCCAGGCTGCATGGATATGTATTTGAATTCTCACAACATTATGCACGTACTTGTAGTCACCGCAGTTTATTCAATGCATGTAGCGACCATGCTAGATTTGGCCTGGATGGACCAAGTAAAATGCAAGACCACACTTTGACTCTTAGATTTCGATTAAGATTTTAAAATTACGTATAGTTTTTGTGGAGGGCGAAACTTATAGGAGCGCGAGAAAGTAACAGGGAGAGACTATTATACTACTATTTAGGAAGCAATATTGTGATAAACTACGGTAGATTAATGTTTTGCTAATTGCCTGGTGTTGTTCATCATTGTTATTTATCAATCTCCTATTAGTTTCCTTCTCGGCAAAGAATTTAAATTTTGTATTTTATAAATTTTCAATATTTACCCTCCAAAGTAATAGTTTTACTGAACTTCTTCCACTAAAAATGGTGCCCAAATTTATTGGTTTATTGATTATTTTGGAAACATTAAAATTTATACTGAACTGGAAGAGATCAAAACAATGTTGAAGAAATTTAATTCATTAATCTTAGTTCATATGTACATATATTCATCTTGTACTTTTCATCTATATACTCACCAACAGACTGACTTGTTATTGGCAATTAACGGAGTCTGACTGATAATGGTAGAGATTGTCTTGTAGTTCTTTTACCGTACTAGAGCTTTTCGTGACGTTTAATGGAATCCTGTAGTTAAAAATTGTGAAAGAAAAACAGAAGAGTGTTTTGGAGCTGCCTAATCGATGTTCAAGTCATAAAATTTGAATTTTTAGAAACTTCAATCATTGAAATGATAATAACTTCTATAAAAGTGATTCAATCTTGATGTTCTTACGCTCTATATATATCTAGAAAATATTCAGTATAAATTACATTTTCAATTGAAAGAATTGTGTGGGCCTATTCAAACATTAACCCGATGGAAAACATGGAATAGTTAGTGATCTTGGTGAACTAAAGTAACGGAACCTGAACTTAACCAGTTGTTGGGTGGTTTACAGGGTGTCCCGTGACCGTGAAGAACCTTTGAGGTGGTGATAAAAGACACTTTTCTAAAACAAATTTTCAAATAAAATTTTTGTCCAAGTCCAAACCCTTGGGGGATACCTCCTTTTAAAGCAATTTCTTGAATTTCTGATTTCAAACGGCCATAGTTCCGATATTATTGATTTTTTAGGCTTAATAGATTAGAACTTTTTTAAAGATAATTTACTTATCTACAAATTAGGTTATAACCACTTATTCTCTACAATCAACGGATTTCGAGTTATAAATTAAATTAAGAGAAAAAATGTAAAAAAAGTCAGGTTTCATTTTTTTTTATTTTTCTTGTGAACCCCCGTATC
The DNA here is from genome assembly GCA_911387805.1 of Cantharis rustica. NCBI lineage: Eukaryota > Metazoa > Arthropoda > Insecta > Coleoptera > Cantharidae > Cantharis > Cantharis rustica. The sequence continues at coordinate 47,244,829 of OU426879.1, read as the reverse complement.
TCTTAAACAAAACGTCTTAAAAAAAATTGACAGCCCAAACCGAATAGAGAATTTAACGAGCTACAACTTTTGTCAAATATTTTTTTTTGTGAAACTAACCGTTTTCACAGAAATTTTGAAAATAATAAACAAGGTGTAGATAAAAAAAGTAAATAATAAACTAATTAATAGTAAATAAACAAAATAATTAACGATAAACTAATGCGCTTTATAACAATATCGCTCAAACGTCAAACGACACAATAAGTTTTAACATTAAAACAAATGCTATAAATTAAATTGAGATTTTTAGCAATTTTTTTTACCTACACCTTGTTCATTATTTTCAGAATTTTTGTGAAAACAGTTGGTTTCCCAAAAAAATTTATTTCACTAAAGTTGCAGCCCATTAAATTCCCTATTCGGTTTGGGGCGTTAGTTTTTTTCTAAAACGTTTCGTTCAATAGATGCGGGGTTCGCAAGAAAAGTAAAGAAATAAAACCCGAATTTTATTTTACATTTTTTTTCTTAATTTAATTTATAACTCGAAATCCGTTGTTTGTAGACTATAAGTGGTTATAACCTAATTTGTAGATAAGCGAATGATCTTTAAAAAGTTTTAATCCATTAAGCCTAAAAAATCAATAAAATCGGAGCTATGGCCGTTTGAAATCAGAAAATGTCTTTTATCACCACCTCACAGGTTCTCCACGGTCACGGGGACACCCTGTATAATAAAAAAATATATTTTTTAGTGCACGGTTTTCGAGTTATTAGTACGTTTGTATCAAATTTTTAGCACAACTTAGCAATAATTCGAAAGTAGATAATCCTCAAAAATATTTTTTTGCAAAAAATAAGCAGTAATAAAATTTATAGTTTTGAAAAGTTTTGCGATTCAGATTAATTTGACCGCTAGATTGAAGATTACCTTTTTAAAAGTTATTAGCATTTCGATGATCTATTTCAATGGTAATTGTTCATTTGCGAACTCTTCTGATATCATTCGCCCAGCACAGCTATGCAAATTATCGTTAAACCTGAAAAGTCAATTTAAACAAATTAAGATGTAGTTTACGTAATTAGGTAATTCCTTGAATTTTTCATTTGAACCAACAAATTTGGGTATTGTTGAGATTTTAAAGGCGCACATGAATGCTATAATTGCTACTAATGTAGTAGATTTCCAAGTTTCTTGAAATTAGTGTTCCATATTTATACAAATAAAATTGATCTTGTTTGAAAAATGATAGTGTAGTACAAAATTAGTCATATCTATTGTAAGTACATTTGGGTGTATCGTTTTGTTGAATTTTTTAACTTGTAGGTAAACAAGCAGAATAATAAATTAGGAATAAAAAATTGGTCTTAAGTAAACAAAACTGTATAAATTTTTACTTAAGAAGAAACTCTTTAGGTTTTCGTGACGGTTCAATTAATTCCATGTCTCACACGTATTTTAAATGATGGATGGCTTCTCGAGTGAAAAAACGTCAATATTGTAGCTTCAAAATAGTGAGACGTGAGAATAATTAGGAAACCTCATTTTACTCTAGTGGACGTCTTGTTACAATTTTACGAGTTTTTCACCTTTAAAATAGGAAATAGATAGAAAAAAAGTTCTAGTATCAATTTATTAAAAATTAATTACTTAAGACCTTCCCTTCTCAAAGACAATGTTTGTCAGAATAACTGAAGCAATACCATAGCTTAGTAACATTTCAATTAGTGTAAAAGTAAGGATGGTTAGTTAACTTTAAAAAATTAACAAACGAGTGCAAACCATGCTTCCATTTATTTACATTAAATTAAAGAACGACGAAAACAAGGTTGAGAATTTTTATTGTTAATTAATTACACAGACCTATGACGATTTTATTCTTGCAAAATATATGTGATTTTATGTATCCAGGCTATAATCTTTATATACTGAATTTAATCGATGATGTAATTTTTCCTATCGTGAACAGATATAATGTGACAAAAATGGTAAATTGGGCTTAAAATGCAAATCACATAATAAATTGAAAAAATAAAAATTCACAGGTCAGTGTGCTATTCTTACTTAAAAATAAATTTTTTTAAATTTTAATTTATTCCTTCCGATTACACGAGATGAAATAACTAATTTTTGCTTCTAAAATGCTTTCGTCTTGCAAATTCTTTTCTCTTATGAGTTGATTCAGTAAGTGCCTTGGCTATAAAAATGACATTAATTTTATCAGCGGGGTAAACCTTTAGGTAATGTAAACCAAAAGGACCAAGTAGCAGTGTTGGACTGGAACGACAAAATATAATTTAAAATTGAAACTCTTTAAACAGTATTTGTTGATAAATGTCAATAATTGAGCCGATAACTTCACAAAATTATTTCTTCCTGTCCAGACTGGCACTGTAAGTCAATGTAGTTTACCATCTTTTATACCTGTTTGCTCTCATTAACTTATACCTCGATGAGCTTACAAAATAAGAAAATTGTAATAATTGTTTTAACCATTCAGGTAAAATAATTGTAGCTCTATTATTTTGCAAGTTTCAATTGAGCCGAATTATATTTTTTAAACCTCAAGAAAGTTAATTATTACATCTCGTGTACTTATTCTTATGAAAGTGTAAATACCTAGCCAAGACTTCTATTTATGAGCAAATATTATACAATTTTCTGATTATTAAATTACTGAGTGCGAAATTTGTTGTATTGATTTGAGAAAAAACCATTCTTTTTTTTAATATTTTATTTTGAATTCTATTAGGTACTACTAAAACATGTACAGGTATTTAAAAAAATAGATAAAAAATTATACATGTACGTTAGTATCTAAAATAATTTTATATCTAAGCAAAATCGTATGCTTCGAATAATTGAGCTTGTAACAGAAAAAAAATTACATAATGCTAAAAAACCATCTCACAAGCAAATTACTTATACTAAACTTTGTTAACAATCAAAAAATATACTTTCCTTTTAAACTTTATCAAACACAACAAAAAATTCGTAAAACGAATGCACATGCAAAAAATTACAGTGGACTGAACGATTCTGCAGTGTAACTTTTAACTCTAGAAAACCACAACGGTGGAAAGCGATTGTTCACTATCTCAAAGGTGTAAGTACTTTCAGTTCCATTTCTGTTACGTGTATAAACCGAGTAGCTAGTCCACACAAGTTGAGTCGACTTTTGGTTTTTGTAATTTTGAATTTGCATTTCCTAAAATTTGCAGATTGATATAATGTCTAGAATAGCTAATATTGTTTAACGTAGCAAGGGATATAAAATTTCAGTAATTTAAATAACCTTTAATTTTTGGTTTTTTATGTGAACCTACAGAAGTTGAAAATCTTTCAATTTTAAAATTAATTCTTAATATGGGATTGTCAAGTTCTGTAAGTCTAAATAAAAACCTCGCAAGTTAGTTTAAAATTAAGAAACAAGGCAATTTTAAAATACTAAAATTTATCCCTACGAAACCAAATTTATCCAAACTCACCAAATGAAAAGTTTGTTGTGAATCATGAATGGTGTCTCTCTTCTTGTTTCTCTTGTAACCACTATTACCTTTAACGGATGACTCGTGCCTGTGAACGACCAGTGCCACTTTATCATCTTTAAGAATGTAATGACCAGATAAAACTGAAGCACTTCGAGCTGCACGGTACTTCAACTGACTAACAGATTGAGATGGTTCATCTGGAGTTGTTAGCATCAAAACTTGACCCTCGGGAAAAAACCTAAAACGCTTGTTTAATTCCAATTAAGAAATATCGAGAAGAACAAACCTTAAGTAGCGATAATAGGTAACTATGTGCCAAGGCCTATAAAATTCATCTTGAAAACTGTTTTCTCCATGCCTAATGTACGTTGTCTTACTAATATAGCAACCATTAAAACGCAATCTAGCACGTTCGATGTACAACTGTCTCCAAGAATTAAATCCTGACGGTAAGCTCGTCAGATTTACACCCCAAATTTTAACGCAAGCCAGCCTCCAAATCTCAGAATCACGACAGCACAAATAATAACCTCGACATGTACGTGAAAACATTTCTAATGATCTCATATCCAAATCAGTTGAAACCACCCAACGAAGCAAATATAAAATTATCTCCATCGGTAAAGCCGAAATGTGAGTTTGCTGTAAGAAACAAAATTATGAAAACTTTTCAAAACAAATTTATTTATTTTTACAGGTTAGTTCAGTTATTAATGAACTTGCTGTGCATAATCTTTTGAAAATATATTATTTCTCCTGGAATCATTTGTAAAAAAATTTACTATTACTAATAAATTTAATTTAAAAACTAAATAAATTGTAATAAAAAGAGAAAAAATAAACTAGCAAAAGCCTTGAGCCACCAACTTTAGAAGCTTTGTAAAGTAAAACTTGGCTTAATTTTAGTGCTCTTTCATCCTGTGAAAGCCTGTCAGGATGTTGAAGTTTTCTGATGTCTTCACCAATCTTTCATCACAAGCAATAATTATGTAGTAAAGAAAATCTGTTAATAAGTTTCAGACGTTATATCGCGTGCCGATCATGGCACAGCCTTTTTCTTAAGTTCAATAATAATCGAGTCAAACTGTAAAAATAACAAGAAAAATTGCCTACCCTTACATAATACATATTTATATTACAATAATTTAAAGTGATTCATCAAACTGGTAACATTCTATTGCTTTGAATATTCTCTTCAGAAACTCAATATAAAATTTTTGATAGAATTTAATATCAACCTCTATTTACTGTGAAAAAACATTGCAATATTATAAATCTAAAAAAGTGACGCATCTCAATATTTGAAATTGTTTAGGACAACAACTTTTAAATTTTGCAATTAAACACTCAATTGACACTACTATCTTCTAGGGGTAAACGTCTCCTAATTTTATAACTACAAAAGTTTTTAGAATAATGGCGACATGCACTTATTTAATATAGAAATTGTCAACTAGTTTTTCTGTTACCAAATTTTAAAAGTGATAATTCAAGATGCAGTCGTTAGATAAAATTAATAACTCTTGACCAGTTTGGCGAATCATCTTGCACGAGAGAGGAAAAAAATAATTCAAAATTTAAACAAAATTGCCAAGCACCTACTTAATAATTAATATTTTTAATATATTATTTTCAAATAACCCTGTACGATTTATAGATAAATCTGGTTTAGGATAAATTCGATTAATTTGATATACACAGGCTCGCAAAAGTAGTTTAAAAAATGAAATTAAAAATATTTACACATAGTATGTTGGTATATTTCCGATAATCATTGATATTTTGCAAAAAATTTTACATACTGCGAAGTCTTCAGAATTTGATATAGCAAAGTGTACAAAAAAACATTAGTAAGCAAAAAAAAGATATTGCAATATGTTTCACTACATCCTTATTTCAACGCAGCAAAAATAGGTTAAAATTGCATAGTTCTACCACGAGTTAATAGTGCAGTGCATATTTTATCAATAAATCGTCTACTGAAGTGTAAGGTTTTTGAAAAATTTAAAACTTTGCCACTTTTTCTTTAAATTAGTACTATTATTTTAATAGAGGCTTCAGTGAAATGGGAAAATTTTAATATTTAACTACCGAAGAACGGCAATTGATCATCAAGTTGTACCTTAACAAGAAAAAAATGCACAAAATTGCTGAATTATTAGGTAAATCTATTTAAAGTAATCAATGCTTTTCGAATAAAAGGTAGAGAAAACAGAGGTAGAAGGCACCGGTAAAACGACAGAGCCCGCCAAAAATTACTACAGAAGAACGCGATAGAAAAATTCAGGCAATTTCCAATACAGACCTAACTTTATATATAGGAAACTATATCATGCTGTACAGTGGAGTCGAACAGAATGAAAGAGCGAGCAAATGTGTAGCAATTTATATAGACAAAAGGTGGGAAGACAAAATAAAAGATGTTAACTACGTAAGCGAGAGAATTATTACCATGAGAATAAAATTACTAAGAGGTAATCTCACCAAAAAACCAACAGTGTGGTATAAGGCTTAAGTCAACTTGCTACGGAGCGGGAGACCACGGTTCGCTGCTTGCCACACATTACTCAAACTGAACAGGAAAACGACAATGTTTTACCAAACATAAAGGAAAATGAAAGCGAAGATGAAGATTTTCTTTAATGAATTTATATTAGTTACCTACTGTTTTGGAGTAAAAATATATTTTTCAAACATTGTTGTATAATTTTATTGAGTACCATTTAAAGTGGTGTAGAATTATTGTAAAATAATAAAGAACAATCCTGCATTCCATTCTGAATTCTAAATTTGATCGAAAACAGAAGTGATCCAAATGAAGAAAATCAAAAGTTTTCCTAATAGAATTACAAATTTTCATAATTTTGTATATAAGGTAATTTAATTATTATGAATTCTGTTAATATAAAAAATAATTTAGGAAAAGCCATATTAATGTAACGGCAGGATTCATGAAAACGCGTTTTGGTTAATATCTCAAAACTTTTGAAATGTCACTTGGATCACTTCCGTTCCTGAATAGCCAAATATACTTAGACTGCACGAGGACTTTGATCAATCATAGATTACATAATGATAAACGATAGAATACGAGGGCAAGTTAGAGATACAAGAGTATATCGGGGCTATGATATTGGATCAAACCACTTTTTGGTAGTCACAAGAATAGACACGTACACAAAATGGCAAAGACCAACAGAAGAGCGGTGTAAGGAAAAAGTGTATTGGAGATCTATATCAAAGATGACTAAATGAGAGGCTTAAAAACTCGGAAACGAGTAACAACATCAATGAAGAGTGGAAAAACCTTAAACTATGCAATGAAGGGACTGCCGAAGAGGCAACCGGAAAGTAAAAAGATTAAAAATATGGACACCTGAAATAAAAGAGACAATCATTGAGAAACAGAAGGCCTACGAGAAATATTTATAGCTGCAAACAACGACAAACTGTGAAAACTACAGAATAAAAAGAAACCATGCCAAAAAGCCCATCAAGAATCACGGGACAGATACGTTATCAAAGATGATATACACGGAAGACAAACTCTGGCATACAAAGCAATGAAAACCTTCAACAAAGCGCAAAGAGAAATAATACAAATAAATAATTTGAAAAAAGAAACATGGATAACACTATAAAGATTTATGGTTTGAAGATAATATAATAACACAAGAAGTTTTATCTACAGAAGTAGGGGTAAAGAGATTGGATGATATTTGCATGGACGGCATAAACTCGGAGCTGCTGAAGTATGGTAGACTGCTTTTAAAATTACGACTTCTATGCCTTTATAATATGTGTTGGAAAAATAAAAGCATACCTGATAGTTGGAGAAAAGCAAAGGTAGTATTCCTGTTCAAGAAGAGTGAGAGAAGCAAACGCGAGAATTACAGGAGAATCAGCTTATTGGAAAATACATATAGGCTGTATGCAAAAATACTAAACAACAGGCTCAGACCAATAGCCAAACAAATGGGATTCAGAAGAGATCATTCTACTTCGGATGCCGTTTTCACTATTCGCCAAATTATAGAGAAACATGAGTTCAACCGTCCGACCTTCATAGATTTCGACAATGTTATTAGAGAAAAATTATGGAATATAATGATAAAAAAAAGGTTACCCGTAGCATATAATAACAGCTATCAAATCGCTATACACCAATACAACTATAGTTTTAGATATAAACGGTAAAATGACAGAAGAAATTCCAACAAATAAGGGACTCAGACAGAGCTGTAGCTTGTCGCTAACACTTTTTAACATTTACATCGACAACATCATCAATGAGTGGAAATATGAAATTTTGACTGAAATACAAATCGGTGAGAATGTGATAATCAATTCACTTCTATACGCAGACGATATGACAATTATCTTTTAAACCGAAAAAGATTTATAAAAGGCAATTTATACGCTTAACAAAATCTGCAAATCATAATATGAAAATATCCACAAACAAAACCAAAGTCATGGCGTTTACGGAAAACAAACCAACAAAAGCAAAAATTGTAGTCAATAATAAGATGATTGAACAAGTCTATAACTTTAACTACTTAGGCTGCGACATATCTTACAGATACGACAAAGATATCGAAAACAAAATTGGAAAATTTGAACAGATTTGTGGAACAATAAATAGGTGTCGCAAGAATAAGACAAAAAAAGAAACTTGGTTAAAATTCTACAAGACCATGGCGGTACCAGTACTAATGTATGGGAGTGAATGTTGGGATGCTGGGACAAATTATATAAATAATTTAAATATAAATGTTTTAACCTGGCCACCGCAGAGTCTATATCTTTCACCTATCAAAAGCCTGTGGTCTTTTTTAAAATTTCGTATAACCAACAGATAACAGAAAAAGCACCTGGAAATTTGGAACAAAATTAGTCCTACCAAGTGTCAGAAGTATACCAGATCACTACCTTCCAGAATAGCACACATATTGGAAAAAAAAGGCGGACATTGTGGATATTAAATAATATTTTAACCTACTTTTGTTATCTATTTTTTCTAAAGTAATTAAATGTTGAAAACATTAAAAAAAAAGTGAAAATTGACATTAAGGCCTTACACACGTCCAGAATTTTCAAAAAATTGATTTTATTTTTTAACAGATTGTTGTTTTCTATAGTGTTAAGCTTATTTCCGTGAAATCAATTTCAAAAATTCCCCATAGATCAAAAGTTATGGTAGAAAATGCGACCACCCGACGAGCTTGGTGTGCGCAAGTAGCTGTCCTTGTTTGAGACGGCTGACCATTATTTTCAGCGCGGCTCCAGCCTGTCAGTTTTTTGTTATTCGAAAATAAACCTGGGGTTGTTTGTAAAGCATAATGAGAATATATTTAGGGTCAATTGCTAAAGTTACTGAAATTGAACCTTAGTTGTCTTTGATCATTTAAAGGCGTTTTTCTCGAAACTACATTTTTCGCCGCGGTCGGCATGATAACTCATACAATTTTCAATATTTTTTATGCGATTTTTTAAAAAATATTTGAAATAGTTTTCTCTATAGTATGTTGAGCCAGATTTTTGATATTTTGATTAAAAAGTTTTATAAAAATAATTAAAGTGTTAAATTTATGACGTAAAACTAATACTTTTTCTCTAAACTGTCGTAAATTGCTAAATTTTTCAAAATTCAACATTCTGGCTCGACAGATTATAACTACAATTTTTTTTACAAGAATTATTTTTAATTTTGCATATCGATCAACATTTACTGCAGATATCATGCCGACCGTGGAGCAACCTTTTTTTCTTAGTGTTCTGGATCGCGTGATTTTTTACATAGTAATTTTTGTAAAAATAAAGTGGAATAAATTTTTCTATAAAATTTAAATACCAATAAACAATGCCTACTTTTCATCATTATTAATTTCTATTGTTATCCCTACTAAAAAAAAATTTTTCTTTTAGCGCAATTTTAGCGCTGCTAGACGTATGTAAGGCCTTACAAAGTTAGAAAAGAGTTTAGAGTTATTAAAAATTTTGAATATATCAAGCTAAAAAATTATTTACTGCATATTAGTATTTGGGACCAGATTTCTTAGCTTTATGTTTATTGCGACGGTTACAAGAATTCAAAAAATTTTAAGAATTGAGCACGATTCAAAAAAAACAAATCATTTAACACAAACATTTTTCAAGTTTTTGGGCATTTTTCCAATTTGTATGCTTTTCGGTGTTTTTTATTCACATTTGAAATTATAAAAACTTTAAAGTTTCTAAAATTTATATTAAAAATTCAATTTCTTATAGTCGTAATTACTTCTTAAAATGATAAATTAATTATCAAACATAATGTTATCATTTTATCAAATGCGGTAAACACAAGGATGAATATCCTAATCTACTAAAAGTAAGAGAAATTATCTTGAATTTTATTATTTGTTGTTTCTTGAAAATTGTTGTAAGTTTTATTTATTTTCTAACGTTTTTAAAACTTTTTTTTGAAAAACTTGATGCTTTTCAGGGCCAAATTTCGTGCTCTTTAAAGAGCTTTTTTTGGATCTTTTGTGCTTATTTATCCAGACCCTAAATATTATATAAAATTAGATATTATTTATAATAAACAAGTCTAAAATATGATATTGAGTTGGAAAACAACATTCTTGTATTTTAGATTTGTTTATAATAAAAAATATCTAATTCTAAATAAATAATATGTATCTAGTAAATAATTTTTTAGTTCGATAATTATGTTAAAAATTTTTAATAGCTCTAAACTTGTCAACGACCAAATAATGAAGATTGATTTTTTGACAACATTAATTACATTATTCAGTAAATTTAATCAAAACCAGATTTACATATAAAATGTGTAAGGTCATTTAAAAAAATTGTTCCTGATTTTTTATAGCTAAACTAGAACCCAATTATATTATGAACACCAAACTTACATTTTGTTGTTCTAGTTTTGGTTTACAAATGTAACATTGCTTGTTAAACCGTCGTTGAATGTGAGTCAACAAGTTACCCTTCACAAAGTCATCCATGCTATCAAAATCTTCATTTTCTTCGCTACTATTGTCGTGATAGTTATCTAATGATTCTAAATAAAAAGAAATTATTTAGACATAAAAACACGCCGCTGCAATTTACCATTAGAGGTATTTTTCGATTCTTGATAGTCTTTAGATTTTTGTTTAGCACAAAATTTGAACTCAATGTCAGGTACAAGTTGGACAGCACGGCGATAAAATTGAATCGCTTCATAAAATTTACCTTTACGTTCTAATTCGGTTCCTCGCAAAAATAACACTTCTGCCTAAAAAAATTGAGAAGTATCATAAAAAAGTTAAATTACGTGAAGTAAAAAATTTACTTTCTGCTCCACTTCCGCCTCCTCGAGAACATTTTTGACATCATTTGAAACAGTGACTTCCACCTTCTCTTGTTGCCTTTTAGAAAAACTTAATTCTTCTTTCCATTGCTGTCGAAAACTATCCAATACGTTTTCAATCTGGGAGTTCTGTAAAATTAAAACGTTACTCGGCTGCTCAAAATTTGACTTGATTTACAAACATCTTGGGATGACGATAAATCATCATCGTCATCTGAAGATTTTGATGTAAATTCAGCTGAAGTTCCTCCACTTTCACCGTTCTAAAAAAATGGATTTGTTTACATTTTCTTACATAATCGAAAATGACATGGTTTTCTTACCATGTTAATCGATCGATCTACCTTCACCGATTAATTAAGAAAGAAGTTCACGGTCAGTATATCTGATTACAATTGGTTTTGTGTTAAAATTTAAGATAATATATAAACTTGCCATGTTTTGCAAGTTGGCGTATCGCGGATCTGTCAGTTGTTTAGCACAACACGTTTAGTGTGTTGGGGTAATTAAGTTGGTCAAAGTGTGCCAACTAATTTTTTTTGTTTTCATTCCTTTTGCGATTCGGCCACACATACGTTTCTGTAAAATCATAAATAAACTTAATTTAAAATGCCTCACAAACTTGACAAAGGTACTTCACGGTAATAATTCCGTTCTTAAAACGACCACAAGTTAGGCCGGCTGGTGTTAGTGTAACAACAGTTGGTAACAAAATAATTACCCATAAAAGAAGTGTCAGATGAGTTTCCATTTATTGAATCGAAAAATTTGTAATTAGGTTGATTTTTAACTCGAAGCAAGTTTGATTAGATTATCAAAATGGTTTTGGAAAGTACTATGATATGGTGAGTATTCATTTTTAAATTATAAAGAGATTTTTCTTTGTGTATTGGTCATTCTAACCTCAAATGTTGAAAGATGCCAATGACTTAGCAAAACGATGTCAAAGTTTTATTAAAATGAAATTTATTCTTTCTTTATTTTAGCGTCGATAACAGTGACTTTATGCGGAATGGCGATTTTTTACCTACCCGCTTGCAAGCTCAACAGGACGCAGTTAATTTGGTTTGTCATTCTAAGACACGTTCGAACCCCGAGAATAATGTTGGGCTGTTAACTTTAGCTAAGTAAGTGTAATTGTTATATTTTTCAAGATTTCAGAATATAGTTGATGGGCTGAGTGAATAAAAATGACTTGCGCAATTGCAATTTAATACGAAGGTGGTATAGTAAGAAAATGGGAAGTTCTGATATCAAAAGTACCAAAAGAAACTTTAGTTATTTAGAAATTTAACATTTTTTTATACCAATATTCTTCTACCTTAGAATTCTGTTGTCAAACAATAGGGGAGTAAAGAGGGGATGTGAATGAAAGTGTGACTAAAAGACAGGATCACTTTTTAACATGTGCTAAAAATAGTACTTCCTTGTATATTTTTTAAATAAATTTCAAACGGCTAAGTTCACTCAACTCAACAATTTTAGTTTAGTGCGATCATTCAGATATATATTTTATTTTAACTTTATTTTGTAGTGTTGAGGTTTTGGCAACATTAACAAGCGATGTTGGTCGTATATTATCAAAATTGCACACCGTAACACCTGATGGCAACATCAACTTACATACAGGAATTAGAATTGCACATCTTGCATTGAAACATCGTCAGGGTAAAAATCATAAAATGCGTATTGTCGCTTTTGTTGGTAGTCCAGTAGCAGCAGAAGAAAAGGAGTTAGTTAAATTGGCAAAAAGGCTAAAAAAGGAAAAAGTAAACGTTGACATTGTTAGTTTTGGAGAAGATTCTATTAACAATGATGTTTTGACGACTTTTATCAATACGTTGAATGGAAAAGATGGTAGTGGTAGTCATTTGGTGACCGTACCACCTGGTCCACACCTTTCTGATGCTTTAATTACTTCACCTGTAATCCAAGGAGAAGATGGTACTGGTGGTGCTGGACTTGGTACTTCCGGTTTTGAATTTGGTATTGATCCAAATGAAGATCCCGAATTGGCGTTAGCTCTTCGTGTATCGATGGAAGAGCAACGTCAACGTCAAGAAAGTGAGGCTAGAAGAGCTCAAGAAGCATCGGCTGCTGAAGGTGGCGTTACAACTGCACCAAATAAAGATGAACCAAGCGAAGAGGCTTTATTGGAGAGGGCTTTAGCTATGTCTATGGAAGAAGGTGGTGAAGCTGCAGTTAATGCTGCTCCAGCATCTGTCGATTTTGCCAACATGACTGAAGAAGAACAAATTGCTTTTGCAATGCAAATGTCCATGCAAGATGCACGTAAGTTATAGGAAATGGAAGGTTTTGGTTTATTAAACTAAAGTTACTTTATTTCAGAAGAATCAAGTTCTAAGAAGAAGGAAGAACCTATGGATGTCGAAGGGGAGGAAGATTATACTGAGGTAATGAATGATCCTGCTTTTTTGCAAAGCGTTTTAGAAAATTTACCTGGAGTTGATCCTCAATCTGAAGCTGTTCGTCAAGCTGTAGGTAGTCTTAAGGATAAGAAAAAGGAAGATGATAATAAACAACAGAAAAAATAAACTTTCAATTTTTTTTTGTAAATTATGATTAAGTAGATTGTTTAATGGTACCTACTGAAATAAAATTTTATACATTAAAAGGTCTGAATGTTCATACATCTTTATTTTATTGTTATTGCGAGGAAATCGAACTAATTTTCAAGTTAATCATGCAACTGCAATTTTTTAATAATGTAGTTTTATTTATTTTATTTACATTAATTGGCAATTACGCATTTACTTCGATTTTTAATGTTAAAATGTTTTATATGATTATTGCAAATATTGAACTTATTGAATTGTAAACAAAATTCATAATAAAATTAATTCTAATGGATTCCATCAATATTAATGATCTTAATGTAACAAAAGGAATTAGGTACCAAATTTTTTAATTTATGATTTTTTTCAATACGAAACATTCACGAGGTTTGCTTGTTGTGCTTTTTTAGTGCATGGAGGGGACACACTTGGTTGTTTGCTCCTATAACTTTCAAAGAAAGGAATGAACATGTGAACTAATTTTTTGAATTCAAAAAGAATAATTTGGTTTATTATTTTTTGTTATTAATTATGCACCAATATTGATTTTTTAATGTATTCTAGTTCTGTTATTTCAGTATTTACGAAAAAACTAAGATTTTAAACTGTTTGGAAGGAATAAAATAAGTTAAAACTTTTTTAAATAATTTCATTCCACAAACTTATAATATTCAGACATCAAGTAATTTGTGTTATTTAAGTAAATAAAAAATTTAAGTAATTGCTAGCATTCTGGTAGCTTATTAGATTGTTTGTGCAAATATGAAAAGATAAATTAATAATGATTTACATGACAACAAAGACTAGGATGGCGAATAACCATAGAAGCTGTGAAGTAAATTTGATAAAACCTACACAATAAATTAGACAAAGAAATACTCATTTCTTTAAATTGTGTTTTTATAGTCTTCTGTGTTTGAGATGGCATTTTGTCACTCGGGTATGAAGCACATCGGCGAATTATTTCGAATTAATATAACATTGTAATAGTAAATAAAATTATTTATTATTAAAACAAAATAAAATATAAAATACACTAATAGTTCATTTATAAATAAACAAAATCACACACGGTAATATTTTCCATTTTTCAAAATTAATATTACGGTGTGTAAGTTTTTTCTTATTTTCTAGTTTATTTACTTTACATGGTTTATGTTAAATTATCTTATTTTGGACCTATAGCAAATATTTTTTCAAAAATGCAATAAGTTTTAAATTTATTCCTTGTTCCTTCCCATAAAGCAGACAATCACAAATTTTTGTTTCAGAAATTTGTCCATTTCCGAGTTTACTATACATTTTGTTGTGAAAAAATCGGAAAAGTATAAAATCTATGAACTTCCAATTTTTTCACAACACAAAATTAAACAATCGCACACTTAAATTAATTACGAATTACAACTAAGAAGTCTTTCTGCGATTAAAAATAACAAAGAAAATAAAATCGTTTTAAAAACGTGATAAATAATCTGAACCTATTAAAACGAAAAACATTTGGTAATCAACATAGAGTTGGGACAGAAATTATGTACAATAGGGGTACAGTCTAGTTTTTCAATTTCTAAAATTAGACGCTTTAGGAAGTGCGATTCGATTGCACTATTTAATTTTTTTTTATAATTTAAGGCAACAATCTTGGGTTAAATCTGCCCATGTGTAAAATTAAACCTGTGGGATTGTGTCTTACGAAGTAAAGGAATGGCCGATCGAATCGTAACCTGGGAGCATCCGGTATTCTTGCTTGTCTTGGCCTAACGTGCAGTGGCAGCGCGAGATTAGATGGATCGAAAAGTGGATCGTGGAAAGCTCTTTGGTAATCGCGCGGTTCTTCCGATGCGTCGACGGTATCCGGTTGCCTGCTGTGCATTATCTTCCTAATTCTTCTGAAGGATCGGTTTGTTGTAGCGGGGTAAATTTCAGAATGGTGAGTTTCGTCAATTCTTCCTTCTCCGCAGGTCGCAAATGTGTTGATTTGTACTATATCGGATAGGAAATATTCGTGCGCCACTCCATTCAAACCTTTTAAGTCTGCCACGTGAGAATTAAACAAATCTTTCAATCCCATTCGTTGTAAAGCCATCGTGGCGTTAATTATGGATTTGTGCGAAAACCGAGGAATTTGTACTTCTAAACCAGGTCGTGGTATCAGCGATCTCAGCAGTCTGTTCCAGGCGTTTTGACGGTACGCGTTTTCAACCAAACGATTTTCCAGTCTCATCAAACCGTCGCCCGGAGCAGAAATACCTTGTTGGCCAGGAATTACAAAAATCGTGCTAACCGTGGAATCTTTTGTACCGATTGCAACTGCGGTGGCATCCAATCCCGGATCGTAACCAGCCAAAAAGTTATTGCGCCAAACTACCGCCGGTATTGGAATCAGTTTCCGTTGTCGAATGGAAGGCAAAACAACAAAATGTATTTCACCATCGCGGCCTTCAGTTGAAGCCTCGGAGCAATCCGACTGTAAAACAAAATTCGGTTAAAAAAGTTTACGATAATTAAATTTCTTTTATTTACCTGGAAGATGTTTGCGCTAACTGCAGCAAGAGGAGGTCGTACAAACAAATTGTTATCTTTCAAGAACTCTGGAATTTTTCCCCAAGTTTGACGTTTGACCAATAAATTTGTTCTTCTCCGAATGACGTCGTTAATTTCCCTAAAGTTAACTTCTTCAACATGACCGTCATAAAACTGCTTCACTCGGTCTTTATAAAAACTCAAGAGTTTTCCTTTATTTTTATCGCTGTATAATTCTTTAATGAAAACGGAAACTGCCACTCCGGACTTTTTCGATACTTCAATCGATTCGATGACGTTTTTGAATATGGCGTGAGGATTGAATGTGACCATGTCGTCTAATTTTAGGATGTCGTTCATTTCGCCAGAAGTGGAGCCTTTGGCTCCCAAGAACACCATCGCTAGCATCGAGGTAGTTGCAAATGGGGAGACTACCACGCTTCTGGCAAAACTGATTCCTGTTGTAACGGAACTCCAGAAGCTGAATGCTAATTCGTTGCAAAGTTCAGAAAACTGGAATATATCTGCATCTAGACCAGAAGTGCTATCTTCGAGACCGTAACCGGTGACAGGCCGAGGTACTAAATCAACCGACGTTGGTACCGAGGGACTGGACGTATTAGTATCTTTGTTGGACGAATCTTCAGATGCCGTTTTGTGAGGAGCGAGCGTCGAAACAAGAGCCCATGTTGTGTCTGGAGGTGGATACGTGGTGGTAGACGAGGTTGAATTTAAAATAAGTTTAAATTCTGGATGTTTGTTATTTTTTGGAGACGTCGTGATTGTGGATACGGTTACAAAGTTATCGGTTGCATTGGCAAGGACTTGCGATGTCGTAATCGGAGTTTCTGTGGTACTTTCTTTTACAACTTCACCTTCGCTAATATTTTTATTTGTTGTTACTTCGAGAGATTCAATTTTTTCTGTTAAAATTTCTTCGGACGAACTTTCGGTAGATTGCGAATCTAAGATGGTCGAAGAAATATCGTTGACTTGAGCAGTTGGGTTATTAGTCGACGACTTGGAGTAAATATCGATGTTTTCGGTTGACGAAAAATCGGGGTAATCACTCGACGATCCGGTCGAGGCTACATTTAGGAAAGGTTCAAGAACTTCTTCCGCGATTTTTTTTATGCTTTCTTCATCTATGGCAGTGGTGATGTAATTTAAATTTTCCGTGGAAGAAATTGAACTGCCGTTGGTGCTACTTAGATTTTCCTCGAAGTTATTGGCCGTACTTTCTCGATTTTCTAAACTTTCGGTAATGGAAGAATCGTCGATTGGTACGAATTTAGACGTTGTCGAAGGATTTTCTTGAATAAAATCGGTGGTTCCGACTGTCCCAAATTTGTTGATTAATATTCTGTCGGTGGTTTGATTTTCTATTGCAGTCGTTTTAATTTCTACCGGTTCCTCCGTTGTTTTGGGTTCCATTGTTAGTGCGGTTAAATAATTACTTACATCAAATTTGTTACTTTCATCTACAAAGCGTTCAGTTGTAGCTGCCACCAAGTTGGTGGTAAATTTGATATCGTTATTGGTAGTTGGAAACGAAGTGGAATTTTCATTTTGGGAGTCATCTGGGGTTGAGTACCTTTCTGAGGTAAAATATTCTGTTTGGATGTCGTTTCTCTTTGTTGAATCAAAATTTACGTATGGCGTTGAAGGTAAATCTTCGTTTGTAATCTGCGATATTAAGGAGCTTATCGCCAAATGTAATTCATTTTTGGTTACCAGAGCCGATTCCAAATCATCAGCTATGGTTGTTTGGTCGACTTCAGTGGTATTTTCATTTTCTTTGAAATTGAAAACCTCGGTCGTTACGTCAACTTTAGTAGTATCGGGGAGTCTCTCATATTCTTTTGTATTCGCAGAGTTGAGGTCTGTTTGATCAAATTTGGTTGGATCGCCCAATTTAATGTATTCTTTTTCACCCGCTTCGGTTGTTTGGTCAAACTGAGTGGTACTGGTGAGTTTTACGTTTTCTTGCGTACTCGTAAAGAAAAGAGTGGATTGATCTTCCTTATCGGTAGTTTTTTTATTTTCTTCTGTGGTCGTTAAAATTTGGGTTGTTTTAGGAGCTTCATCAAGTTTAACGGTTTCTTCTGTACTCGTAACACTGTTAGTTGTCGTTTTCTCGTTACTTAGTGTCGAAATCCGTTCAAAAACCGTTGGAACCTCTTCAGTTTCGGTCGTAATCTTTTCTTCGTCGCTTGGTGAATCAGTTTCTTTGCTGATTTCATCCGAGTTTATATCGTTAAGTAATTGAGAATTTATTTCAAACACGTTCGTTGTTTGTAATATTTGATTTAATAATTGAGTTACTTCGAAACTTTCCATTCCAGTTGTTGGTTTAGCGGTGGTTACGTCAATGGAATGCACTTCGGTCGAGCTGTCTTCTGTTACCTCATTTAAAGTTTCGTTTACTTTTTCGTTCACGAATTCTGTGGTAATGATTAAATTTTCCGCAAGAGTTGAGGTGGTTGTATCTTGAACGACAGAGTTTGTCGTCAGCCTTTCAGTTGAGCTAAACCTGGTAGTTTCAGGCGATTGTGTTACTATAAACGTGATTCGTTCTTCTGGGGTAGTTGACTCGACAGTAGACAGAACGACAGGTTTTGTAGTTAGTCTTTCCGTTGAGGTAAGTTTGGTAGTTTCCGGCGATTGTGTTCCTGTAAATGTGGTTCGTTCTTCTGGCGAGAAGGAAACTTTCGTGTCGAAGACCGTTTCGGAAAATTTGTTTAGGTTTTCCGTTGCTTCTTCTCGTGTTGTTGGAAAATCATATTTGGTTACTAACATTGTTCTGTCCGTCGATAATTCGTTAGACGTTGAAGGAGCGTTTGTGGTAGCTTTGCGCGTAACGTAAGAGGTAACGGTTGCATCAAATTGTGTAGATGGAGAACCGGAAGTAAAGCGTTCGGTGGGAGATTCTGACGATTTCTCCTTATCGTCCACAACTGAAAATGTGCTCAATTCCTCGAATTGCGTTGTCGGAAGGTTAGATGACGTTTCCAGTGGTTGATTGGTTCTTTTGCTGAAGTAATTCGTCGAAAGAGTTTCCAAATCTTGAATGGTGGACGGGGATGGAGTGGTTGAATAATACCGATTTGATGGTTCGGTATTGTAAACTATGGTTGAGAAAAATGGCGTTGGGGTTGATTTTGGTCTTGTAAATGTTGTATAGGATGCCGTATTGTAAGGTACGGTCGATAAAATTGGAGTTGTACTGGTTTTTGGTTTAGTAAAAGGCGACGGCGAAGACGGAACAGTTTCAAACTTAAACGGCGATGCTGTTGATGGGACGAAAACAGTCGAATCGGTTTCAATATCATTGTTGGTAGACGAGAAAGCGAATATTTTTGTCGCTTCATTTAACGTAGTTTGCCTAGACGTTTCGGTTGTGGCTTTATCAACATTTGTAGTAGCTTCTTCAATTGTTTTGTTTTCAATTGGCGCAATTTTTATTGTTATTTTAGGAACATCGGGGGTTTCAGTCTTTGCGGATATCATGTCAAATCCTGTCGAACTAAAATCTTGTGCTATTTTATCAACGGTGTTTTGAGTTGTTTTATCAGTCTCATCGGGTATGTTGAATATTGGCGGTAAAATTAAATTCCAATTCGAATTAATTTGCGGGGCAGTGTCGAATATCGGCTTTCTGTCTGTAGCAGTTTTATGGGCCTCCATTTCCTCTTTTAGAACATTTTGCACGTTATTTACGACATCGTTGACTTTTTTGGCCGGTTCATTTTCGTTCCAGATATTGGAATCGTGACTTCCAGCTTCCCCATCTCCACTGGCGATGATACTTTGAATCTCTTCCAACGTCATGAGACGTTTTACGAGATCTCCATTATCGTCGAAAGTGTAAAATTCGTATCGGTCAGGATTGAGTAGATTGATGGGACTAGCCAATTGCGAAGCAGCGAATGGTTTACTTACAGGTTTTCCAACTGCATCCGAGTAGTACGTTTTTGAGCCATTTCCCACGTCCATTATTACAGATACCGAGGTCACCACACTGAAACAAATTGCAATTGTTAAAAAAAAGTGACATCCCAAAATCAGAGAAGTTAGAAACAGTTACCCTGGCGTTAAATTTACCCACAAGTAAAACCGTTTATAATTTCGGTACATGAGAAAAACTGGTTTGTTTTGGCAAAAATCAGCGATTCAGAAACATTAACGTGTTAAAATTGAAGAAAATTGGCCTAACCGTATTGTTGGTATATGAACCATAAAGATGTACACGGTAGTTGCCATTGTGAAAAGGAGCCTTTAATTGGCAATAAGTAGACTCGGTTAGGTAATATATTGCTTTACATTTCATTGTTAAACTAAGTCATTTTTAATTGCCACACATAACACTTCACTTCTTCTCACCTATATTTGGTTGCAATGGAATCGGATGAATCATAAATGTTACTAATTAGTAGGTGTTGGTTTAACTCCTACTGTGTGCTGACTAAAAGAACTGATTTTTTCGTTTTCGTTAAATGGTGTGCTCCGTTGCATCACAATGCATTAAGTCTTCTAATAAGCAGCTTTGTGTTGTACATGGACCGTTCTTTGGTAATCCCCTCGGTGATTACATAACGGAACTAACGATTCTTATTTTTTAAATAGACAGACACAATAAAAAAATTACATGGTAAAATATCGACTGTAAAAGCATGGTCGTACAATATAAACTGATATTAACGGAATTTATCGTCGAGTCACGATTATCCAATACCTAAACGGTTTTATTGTTCAGCTAACCATAATTTACTAATAGGATTTTATTTTTTAAGAACTTAATTTCTTTGTAAAGACTTTCTTTAAAACCAGGAACCGATCAAATTAAATTATCTTGCCAAGGAAGGTGGAGAGGAATTTTATCAAGATAAGCCGTTAGTCACGAAAATAAAATGATCTGTTTATTGCGAATAATTTGGTGTTTACTACTGCAAAAAATGTTGTTTATGGAACCTAAATTAATTTGCGAAAGTTACAATCAAATAATCCAAGGTTATAAACTTAAACCGCGCTTTACTCAACAGGCGGATGTGGGATTCGAACCTACGACTTCTGCTAGGTCAAGAGTTAACATTGCAATTTATTGTGAAGCCAAATGCTAGAATGAGAAAGCACATTGCAAAAATAATCTTTCGTGTTTCAAGTTCTGGGCCAAGCTATTTTAAAGTCTTATTATGAGTATGTGTCGTGTCCATAATAAACGTTAGTCATAAGCCTGACCTAGGTCAAGGTAATTTTATCAAGGAAATATAATTATAGGGCGATCTTCCGTTGCTTTTTCCAACGCCCATACTTAAGTGGATTTGGATCATTCGATCTTATCTGTCCTGGCTCTGGATCATTCTTTGGGATCTTTTTGGCCTTGTTCATCTAAGGAACTGTGACAAAGATGGTTATGGCACATAACAAAATATCTGGTTCAGACTTTGGTCTTCTCTCGAGAGACAATGAAAAACCACTAAGGTAATTTTCCAAAAAAACTTTTATTCAAATTGTGATGCGATGCTTTCGGAGATGAACTATTTAATGGTGCAAACAATATATCCTGTAGTATTATATCCTATATTATTTAATTTATTTATTTATTTATTAATTCAATAAATTAAATTATTTTAATTATAAAATTATATTTAACATGCGCAATTTTGCGAAGTTTATTTAAAATAACCTAAAAAAGAACAAAAGTTATAGAGAACAAGTTGAAACTGTTACAGACCGGGGGTCTGGGGGGTATGGAGTAGCGAGCGATGTAACGTGAATTATTCTAGAGCGATGTAATAATACAATAATACAATTTATTATTATGAATCGGATTTTATCAAATTCATTTTTAACGAATTTTGAAAGACAACTGATGAAAATTATGAAGACGTTTATATCTTTTATAATTAAGAAATTTTTTAATTTAAATATTATACGAGAATTATATTCGACTGACGTAAAGATTAATTATGGAGTGGGTAGTATACTTTAAAAATTTGAAATGTGGTCTAGGGGTATAATTCGATTAGCAATTGATTACATCAGACTGGGGGTATTCCATACCTCCCAGCCTACAACAGTCTGGCCAAAATTATAGCAAAATTATAATTGTTTTCTAAAATGTGAAATTTTAATTTTGCATAAGTTTGTAGAACTGATTTTTTAAATTTTACACCTACTCAATTTTTTGTAAAACTTTGTTTGAAAACTAGGGTCACTCAAAAGAGTTGCTCTGTAACTAAATGATTTTTAGTGCAGACCTGTCCTTAATTTTTTTTAATATTTAGACCGGGTGGTGTGAACAATTTATCTAGTAGTATTACATCCTACATTGTTAAATTTATTTATTTATTAAAGAAATTAAATTACTTTGCACGTTTGTTTGATTAGGTTAGCGAAACTAAAAATTTTATTTTTTATTATTGCGATTATTAGTAGTCAGCTAACCCTAAGGAATAATACAAAATTTTACGAAATTTGCTTAAAGTAATCTAAAAAAATAAGAATAGCTAAAGAGAGCACGTAGTTTAAACTGTTACAAACCGAGGGGTCTGGGAGGTATGGAATAACCTCCAGCCCAATACGAGTGATGTAGGAGTACAATTTTTAACTAGAATATTACACGTAAATTATTTTAGATCAATGTAATGATTAGAATGTGGAATTATATGTAAATGCATATTTTCGTTGCTTGTTCCTAGAGTCGTAAAAAATTGCATCTATGCGTTTCTAGAACTTTAAAGTTTACAACCAAAATTTGAGAGTGCATATTTAATATATTTTTATTTTTACTTCATATTGTTTTATTTTTAAGACATATAAGTGCATATTTTCATAATTAAAAAAAATAAAATTAAAAATAAACTGAACAAAAATATCTTGGAAAAGAACAGCTTCTTAGGCACGGTTTGGAAAAGAATCTGTTTATTTGTTGCTGCATCCGCAATAAACATCATACATTAATATTGCCAATAAGCACGGAATTTAATGTATTTGCATATTTCTTAAAATTGATATGTCACTAAAATCCGTACGGAAAAGCCGAATTAGGCAAACCAGAACCCAATAAAATACTTTTTAAAATGCATATTTTGCACATTTTTAACACTAGATGCATATTTTCGTAGGTTGTGCATATTGGTGCATTTTTGTACTTTTTTAAGTAGGTACCATATAGTTTTTTCTCAGTAACAGCAAAAAATTTTCAATGGTTCCCCTTTCAATATTTCAAAGTCGATTTTTTTCGAAAATTTCTTGCTATTTGTCCCAACGGCTTTGAAGAATTGTTATTCCAGGGCTGACCTTCCAGCACAATAAGTGGCAAAAATTACAAAAATGCGGCTGGCGTATAATCTCCTTATTAATTGTAATTAAATCTCTCAATAAATTTAATTTAAAAAATTAAAAGTCTTTGTTTTTTAATACATAATCTTTTAATTTTTAAATCATATACGTGCATATTTCAGACATTTATTGCTTTACATGTATGTGCATATATTTGGTACTTTTTAGTGCATAAATAATCCAATAATTATTATGGATCGCATTTTAACAAATTTTGAAGGACAACTGAAAATAAGGTAGTCGTTTATTTGTTTAATAATTAAGAGTTTTTTTAACTTAAAAATTATACGCGAATTATTCGACTGATGTGAAGATTAACTAGTATGTAGTGGGTACTCTAGAAATTTAAAAAGTGATCTAGGAGTATAATAATTTGACTATACGTCGATTATATCACACAGGTTTCATACCCCAAATTTTCTTGCTTGATTGCCATGCTAATAGTACGTGCAATTGCCAATTGCCATGCTTCCAATTTTTTGTAAAAATTTGTTTGAAGACTCGGGCCACTAAAAAAGTTGCTCTGTAACTAAATAATTTTCAGTGCGAACCTGTTCCTGATAACGACATTTACGATAATGGCGTAATCATAACGGGGGGGGGGGGAGTAGCATAGACGATGGAGTCATTTTAAAAATTAGCTACCTTCGCTAGCTAAGTAAGCTTAGTACCTTCCTTCTAGGTTTTTTAGTCTTGATGAGAGCTTGGTGACTACTTATTTAAAAGGGTTCTCTTTGGCAGATACCTCGGTGGTTTGCCATTGCCTGCCGAGGGAAGACGGTCAGAATGAGGAGTTATAAGTACGGAACCTTTTTTAATTATTCAAACTCTTTTTAAAGGAAAGTTTGTAAATGAGTAGAGCTTTCGGGATGGTCATTGGAACTAGAGATCTTTTAATATCCCTGGTTATCCTCTACGCGGTAGAAGTACTTTCCTTCTCTATTTTTTTGTCCTGATGAGAGCTTGGTGACTACTTCTTATTTAGAAGAGTTTTCTTGGCAGATACCTCGGTGGTTTGCCATTGCCTCTCGAGTCAGTCAGACGGTCAGAATAAAGTTTTAACTTTGCTCGGAATCGAATCGACGATCTCGGCTTAGCAGTTGGCGCACATACGCATCAGGGCATGAGCGTTTTCAGTACCTTAAGTACTTAAATATGAAAAAATGTTTAGTTGAGAGTGAAAATTGAGAAAATCTCGCTCACAAAATGACTGGAATACTGGAGGACTGCTTGTTAGATTTGGAAGTCTGAAAGTGAACGGTCAAACCATCTGCTTAGGTGAAGGAATCTCTATTTCCAAAGGAAAATCTGAAAAACACATACAATATAAAATGTCCCAATAGGAGCAATTATTCATCAGTCTGAAAACTGAAAGGAAGAAAAAGAAAAAGAAGGAAGTCAAAATTATTCTTCCTGGATCGTATGGTAAGCTATGGAATTAGTTTTACAAATAGTTGCAATTTAATCGGAATTACTGGAGTTGCAATTGAAATGAAAAATTAAAAAAGCGAGAAAAGCTCACAGAATAAAATAGGTAAGATATCGATCATGGTCTGATTTGTTCTTGGTTGGAATTGTCGGAATCATTTTGGAATTACTAGAAGTTTTTGGAAATAAACTGGAATTTTACAAGATGCTCCTCGGTAAGCCATCTCAATGTAATTTTTGGCAGATTGCAGCCAAAGCAAATTTGGAGTATTGATTAGGTCATACCGAAAGCTACAGTAGGGGAAGCTAGGGCGGTAGCTCTGAATTTCACAATGTTTCTTAGTTAATTTTTCAAGATTTTGGAGGGAAACTCAAATTCTAAGATCCGTATGCAAAAATTCTTCTAGGAATCAAGTTTTATATCTAATCTTGATGGAATTTTTGCGAATAAAATGTACATTATATGAATACTATTATCCTCTGTGACAGCTTTGAGTTCACACACCGACATTTATAAATGTCTGCCTCGGGGGCTTTTTGACGCAGTTATTCGGGAAACATTCCAAAAGATCTAATTTGATAATATTTGATGATAAAGCTACTAAAATTTTATACTACCAAATCTTGATATTTTGAGGTCATCAATTACTTGTCCAAAATAAGCTAACCTCATTACCAGAAAAAATATTGATTCCAATTAAAACATCGCATGGCTATCGGAAGGAACGAAGTAATGCATTTTTCAGCAGTCCAATATTGATAGGGTGATGAATGTGTCATTTTATCTTAACTTGTAATTTGGTGTTATTTGCATCATGATAAAGCGTAGGTTATGCTTTGTAAACATCAATTTAAATAATGAATAAGCTGCATCCACAATAAAGGCGTCTTCCAATTTTCCAACACCACATTCTAATCAATTTACTTATCTAAATTTTTTAAAGCTAATTTTCTTAATTAATTTATTACAGCATCAAATTTCAAGCACTTTCATAAATTAAGCGGCAATTCCGATTTAATCGATCTTTTGATGAAGGTGAGTGATGGGTAAAGTCAATGTCCTTAAAGCGCCTGTTATTATTTATAATTTTGAATTCAAACCTTGAACTATCAGATTTCGTAATTCCCGAATGTAGGCTAACAGTACTGAGAGTATCATTAGGGTTTTTTTAAATTTTAACTCTCATCACCTTTTAAGATGCCAAAAACGCGTTTTTTTAAATATGCGTCATAAAACTTGTTTTGCCACTAATTAATTTGTAAAATTAAATTTTAAATTACCTCGATCCCAAAATTTTTCTGGACATTTCTCCATCGGTTTCGTCCGGTGTTGCAGTGCTTGTGGGACTGGCAAGGGTTCTCCCAATCAGGAAAATAAACAGCAACAGCATTATTCCACTTTTTGTTTCCTGCAACAAAAACAATTTTGTTAAATTTAGCCATTAAATAAAAATTATGGGTAGGTAACTTAATTGAAAATTGATATTTGATCTTCTTTTGCGCACTTCCTATCTAATATTGGACGTGTACTTATTTTAATTATCAAAAACAGTTAGGTGAACCAATTTTTTTAGAAAACTTTTTCAATTTAATTAGTTAAAAACTAATTGTCTAGCTTACAACACTAAATCGGTCGCCTTTTTTCCTTAAAATACATAATAGTTGGAAATTTAACTTGATTTATTGTATGGTATTACCGAATTACTTAATTTAAGAGAAACTTGAACATAGTAACTAAATTAATCAAAAACTTCTGGATAGGTTTATAATTACTTCTTGATACTCTTAAACAACTAATGCAGTGTTTCCCAAAGTCTAGTGTTATGTATTTCGGTTTACTGTGGTTCTTAATTTTTTTTGAAACAGGTTTGGAAAATTCTGCATTAGGCTCAGGGGCGGATTTATACTTTTGCCGCCTATAGGCACTGAGGTTTTTGCCGCCTCTATTTAAATGAAAAAAAAGTTGCTGGATATAAAGTAAACAAACTTCGCAAAAATATTTATTGTGCATATTTTTGTATAATTATTTTATATGCAGTTACTCACAAAAGCATAAAATTTTCAAATTTTACCACATTCTTTTTCAAATTTAATTTGTAGAAGTGACATGATGGCGCAGTGCGTTCTCCACTTCAAATCCGGTTGTACCGTGATAAGAATTATTTTATTCATTTAATCTTAAAAATTTTATTGAGACACGTGACATTGTTTGGTTCTAGTTTGGTAAGTCACATTCAATTTTAGTAATTTTTTTAGTTTCTTGGTTTTTCATGTTAAATACGACTGATCAGCAATAATAATTGTGAAATAATTGTTTATATCGCATTACAAAGTTTCATCATTTTTATAGCGTAATTTTTTCAAAATTCATTTTTTTGTTTATTCAAATATTTTTAGTCCAAACCTGTTAAATGTTAATTATTATTGTTTTTATTGTTTTTTTAAATATTATTTTTTTATGTAAGTATATATTCTATACTTAACAGTTAAAATTCATTATTTTAATATTTTTTTTAGTTTGTTTATTTTTACTTTCATTTACGACTATACTTTAAAATTTTCAAAATTGTTATGCCAACTGCATTACATACCTATGTATTAAAAACATGTATTTAAACAATTTTTTATAAATGTCCATATTTCCGTGAACGGCAGTGTACGTACTACATATTTTACAATTTCTTTTCGATTTTAAATATAACTTAAAAAAAATTTCTGCTTCAAATTTTTGCCGCCCCCTAAATTCTGCCGCTCTAGGCACGTGCCTACTGTGCCTTACGGGAAATCCACCACTGATTAGGCTGTAATTTATAAAATTCTCAAGGATTTTATTTGATTGGGTCAGATTTTGTGAAATTTTTAATAATAAAAGAAAAATATGCTAATCTACCCTGCATATAGGGTAAGTTGATCATAATACCATTGGGGTAAGTTCGATGCGATGCGCTAAATTCTACATTATCGCCAATAAAACTAAATTAATAAGATTATTACACTTCCATGGTTTAGAATTCACGTTAAGCAAAAGGTCCTTTATGAATATAATGACCTTTTCTTCTATGAATCTGAAAGAAGGTCGCCAACGCATTGTAAAGTGCATTGTACCCGAAAAACAAGAAAGGTGTAGATTTTGATTTTGGCATTTAAATCTTAAGCTCCAAAACTTTTTGAACCACCCCGCATTGAGCCGATAGAGTCACTGTTTTTAAGAAAAATTTTGAACTACAATTTTTGCTGTATTTTCATAATTTTTAATTTGAAATTACCATAGCACCAAAACTGGCCATTCTTTAAAACTTTGAATTTGGACAAAAATTTACTGTACACACCCTGTACAGATATAAGATTAAAATTTTGTTGTCGACTCCAATTTCCATTCAGGGTTCGTACTTAATTTAGACTTGGAATCTGAACCATAGTTGCTTCTCTGACAATCTTATGCAGAATAATACGTAAATCTGAGATATGTAACCGAGGGTCTGGGAGTATGGGAGTATGGAATACTCCCCAGGCAAAGTGATTCGACTAAATTAGAGAAAATGACGAAAAAACTACTGCAATTTCCAATATTCTATCTTTCTTATTAACTTAAAAAAGTTTTTAAAATCTGAAACTTTCTTTCAAATTTAGTTTTCGAAGTCATAGATGGCATTGTATGTCTCTACTTCAGCCCCCCCCTTTGTATAGGAGATTTAGGATCCATTTTCATTTAATTAACCTAAAGTTTTATTTAGACACATGGCGTGGTTCAGTTTGGTTATTTGGTAAGCGCAACATTTGAAGTTTGGTTAGTTTCTTAATTTTTAATTTTAAAAATTTTTTCAATTTTGTTTAGTATATTTGCTCTTACTTCTTGTTATTTTTACTGTTATACATGACTGATGATCGGAAATAATCGTGAAATAAAGGCATTTATATTATGTTACAGAGTTTTTTAATTTTAAGTAATTTTTATCATTTCTATAGCGTATTTTTTTTCAGATTTCTATTTTCTTGTTTATTCAAATATTCTAAGTTCAACCCTGTTAAATGTTAATTATTGTCATTTTGGTTTCTTTAAATATTATGATTCTTTGTAGTATGTAATTATTTACTTAACAGGTAAAATTTATTATTTTAACATTTTGTTAGGTTTTATTATTCTTATTATTAGTTATTAGGTGCTTTCTACTTCTCTCTGCAGAACTTATGCATATCTTGGGATTGTGGAATGTTATTCGATGTAGTTTTAATGTCATGGATGTTTCTTGAGCTTTAAATCTTTTTGTCCCTTACATCGTAGGGATTACTTGACCTTAGCTACCGCTTTTTAGGAAATGTAAAGTTACGAGGGGAGCAATAAAGAGATAAGAATCGACAATATGAATAAAATCTGGAAGTAGTGTACAATAGTGCACAAACGTTACGTGTGCACTCATCACCTAAAACGCTACAATCTTTTATTTTACTTTAACCTTTGCTGTCTTTTTTATCTTGATTTTATAGTCCCCATTTTACTTTGCAATACTATCTATCATCAATAACTAATTAAAAAAAATTTTTTTGAATTTCTTGAAATATTTATTTTAATTTATTATAATTTATTATTTTTTTTACTTATTTGTAAAATAAGGTAAGATCTGCCTGGTTACTTATCTAACTAATAAGTGAAATAAAACTAAGGATTATCTGCAGAAAAACTTTAGTACACTATCTTTTTTTCAATAAACCTTAAAAAATTCAAAGCTTGAGAAAAAAAGTTAACTAGGTTTTGAGTTGATAAGTGCCAAGTTGACGTAGCGCCGAGTTAACCGGAGTCATGAACGTTATAAGTTTGGGAAACACTGCTCTAATGTATTGTGTGATACTGCGTTGTTACTTATTATGTGATATAATTATGTCACTTAGTAGTATTTTGACCTAAATAACGAAATTGCTCTAATTTTCTAATTAATTTAGATAAATTGTGGGTTAGTATTATAGCGTTTTGTAATAATGTGTGCACTGTGCGCAGTCCACTGGATGTAGTGTGTCTCGCATTTAATATTTAGGAAGGGCGACATTTATAGTTAACCCGAATCATTTATTAATTGATGAGATTGATTAAAAATATATAGGTTAACAGTTATTCCCGACCTTCATCTGTTCTGTTTAATATTAAAAGCTCGATGTTGGATTCATATCGCATAGCTGCTGGATACCGCTTATAGTGTAACCTCCTAATTTAATATGATTTATCCTAGATAAAGGAATACGGTCAATTGAGCTTTATTTTTTTAATTAAACGGAAACAATGATATATAAAAATGTTAAAAGTAAGTTAAACATCGCCAAAAGTATAATGGGCCATTAAAAGAATGAGGCTGCTTTGCTTCGTCAAAACTCTGAGATCTGAGATTTATTTTTGTTGTAAATAATTTTTAATGGTAACGATTGGACATCCCGTTGGGGGATTCCCTAAAGGATCGCAAAGTTGCATTAAAAAAGTTCGGTTACATAAGAGGTAATCTGGGCCAATAAATCAGAGGTAAAAACAGTAATAAAGATGTGAGAATCGAATTTTGTCGAGTATTATATAAATTTGTTCATGGGAACAAGAGAGGTCAACGGTACTCTGCACAATACTCGCATCATTGAGAACCATTTTAAATGCAAATTTCATAGTTTAAAGTTTTTTGCACATAACGTTTATTAGGTATGTTGTACACTGTGTATTATAATTACGTTCAATGCACGTGAGTAGTTCGAAACATGTTTTTCTTGCATGATTAAATTTAAGTGTTTGACATAACGTAAATAATAATACAGCGAAGATAATTGATAATCGACAAAGCTTTTTCAAAAATTCCGTAACCAAAGAAAAAGTCACAAATTAGTTTTCTTCGTGAGACTAAAAAATAACGCAAGACCATAATCAGACCGCAATCAGTTTTAAAGATTGAATATTCGAAAAGCGATGACGAATGGCGAAAAAGTGCCAATTAAAAAGCGAGCAGACACGTCAAGAACTGGAATGAATGGATTAACGAGCAGATGCTTCTAATAAATCATCCAAAAATTATAATAAGATCAAGCTTTTTTGTTTTAACGCCGAAACACAAAAGTTGTCGAACTGCAAATTTCCTTATTAGGGTAAGAAACGGTAACTCGTAAAATAGTAGGTGATAAAGCGGATTAATTGTACAATTGTCTGGCTAATAAAAACGTGATTCTCATAGTAGTGAACAATGTAGGTTTGTAGGAACCAGGTAATTGTAGTGGACACGAATTGACTGTTAACATTGCCTCTAGACTTGTATGCTAATACGCAAAACGACAAGTTCTCAATTTAAATTAATTCGCGCCGATGCACGTAATCGTACCACATGGGCTTCCGATGGACCCCACCTAAAAAACTTGCTAACACATGTGAGCCTTATTATTAACCTTGCGGTTTCCATCGGGTGATCCAATTTAGAGAAATTACAACGCAAAAAAATGGTTCTCCACAGTTGAACCATTTCTCAATTCTTAGTTTTACCTTGGTTGTCGAGAAAATAAACAAAGCTGATTATACTTAATAAGCAAAATCCAGAAAGCTATAATTATATTGTACCTTAACTTAATTTTGCACGTTTAGCTTGAAAGTTGTAGTTATTTTCCATGTAATTGAAACGTCTATCCTTCAGAGTTTTAGAAAACAAAATTTTCTTGCATTGCATATTCCGTGTAAGCTTACTCTCCAGTTTAAAACGAATTTATAGTTTATGCAAAAGCTTGTTTAAACCACTTACCGAACTTAGATGGAATAGCCATTAGCACGTTCTGGTAGTCGAATAAAGCAAATACGTTTCGTGTCGTAAAAGTAGTAAATTAATTACGGTTTGGGATTAATTCGCACAGACAACCTTTTAATATCATCGCAAATTTATTGAATTTCTCCACAATATATTATATGATTAGCTCAATCAAGATTATTTTATAATATTAGCTTTATTTTTAACTCTGAAAATTCACAAATTTCTTCTGTTTTTGGGAAATAAAAATATTTTCATACCTGCAATGTTAGTGCAGCTTAGCTAACCAGCTAAGCACGAAGAAGAAAGATACTTTAAAATTTTGTTTTAATATTAAGTAATTTTCATGTTTAATTATCCTATCAACTATTATAAATCGCATAAAAACTAGTTTTCGTGAATGACTCGTTTATATTATATTACTTTGATATCCACGCATTTTAATAAGAAACTATTTTATATTTTAATTTTAATCGTTTATAGTCATATTTTTTTAATTCGTAATTTAATCGATTTTTCAGAATTTATAATAGTATACACAACCACCAGAGCTGAGAGGCGGTCATATTTTTAATTTCTGTGGGAGACCATTTTTGAAAAATAACTAAAATATTAAAAAAATATATAGGTATTTAGTAAGAACATTACTTTGAAACACTATAATACGTTGATTTGGGCGTATGTTCTTCTCGCCCCCCCCTTTTTATAACCGCTCTTGTACCGGAGAGTAAACTGGTTATTAATTGCTCGTATAAATAATATGTCACTCGACTTAATTTCTCGTCGCATTATCCACATAGACAATTAATCGAAATATTTACTAAACATTTTTTCGTAATATAGAGACTAATAATCGTGAATATGATTATTAATAATTACATTAATTATTATTAATTGTTTTGGAATTTATAAAATATTATAATAAGTTTAATAGTAGGAGTGTTTATTGAGGGGGGGGGCATCCGACGACTTTTTGGGAAAGTGGCAGCTCACCGATCTGCCCATATCGCCGCTACTCTTTTAAATATGTAAATAATATATACAATAATATAAATAAATATATAAAATGTTAGTGGAGATTTAATTGTCTGAATGTGAATGATATGGATTTTTATTTTAGTTTAAAATTTTTGAGCACCAAAAATTTTTGGGATCTCGCTCAATTTGAAGTATACAGCGCTATATTGAGTGTGTATTTAAAAATTAAAATTTGTTTAATTTAATTACTGGGTACCGGAGGGTATTCTATATTCCCAGGAGTGGCATAACAATGCAGCTATGGGTCTGTGTTCCAAAGTCAAACTGGACCCCCTAATGGGGAACGAATTAAAATGTAAACTTATTTTAGAAGGATTTTTAAGTGAAATATTTTTTTAAAAATTTATTTAGTCTAAAAAATATTTTTATTAAATTTTATAAAAAATCACTTTACGGATTTTGAGTAAAATAACAAAAATCTGAAATACAAATAAAATAATAATATAATATCTTAGCCGTCTCGAGGAAAGAGTCCCACTTTTCCGGTTGTTAATTCACCTTTGTAATTTTTATTAATAATTTTTCTAATAGCAGTCTCACGCTTATAGATAGATAAACCGACAAAGGACTGCTCCATTAAATGCCATCCTCGTACCAGCCGCCATTGATTTAGGTAAATAAACTCGAAATAATCAACAATATAAAATTTTATACTTTAGGTAAACAAAAATCAAAATATAAAAAACATTATTGTAGATGATTTTTCGATAAAAAAATATTTATTTAAATCTTAAAGTAAATAAACTTCTGCGCGGCCTTAAGGCCGCCTTACCTTCTAATAAATTCTATTGTTGTGTATTTTTGTATAGCCGAACACGAGGTTTTTTTAAGTAAATAAGTAAATTAAAATTTAATTGGAAATAGGTAGATAATTTAAATTACTGAATTTGGGTAATTCACAAACCTATAAAATTATATTTAATTCCAGAGCAGACCCGTACGTTTCTCAGTTAAATTTACAAATCCATTTTAATTTAAGAATAAAATATTTTATACCGCCAAATTAATTTTTCATGTAAACTGTAAAAAATTTTTTTTAACTATAGAAAACATGATTTGGTTTATTTCTTTCTATATCAGAAAGAAATATTTGGGTTTCATGCAAATTAAATTTAACTGACTGCGTAAGCGTAACCAATAAATTAATTTAAAAAAAATTATTGAGTCAGGTAAAATACGCTTCAATATATTAACTATATTGCTCAGATGGTGCGGCCCGAAGTCCGCAGTGATCCATCACTTTTTTATGAGTTAATACCCGAAGTGCTCGGTTTTTCGATTTTCTTAGTGTATTTTGGAATAATCAAATAATGCAATACTCACTTAATAATTTATTATAAAATAAATAAATTTCTAGTAGGTACATTAATATGAGAAGAAGTTTGCTTATTAAAATTAGAATTTAGCATAGCAATTTTCAAGCTAAGCTCTTCACGAATTTGAACAATACGGACTTATTTTTATTATCGCGGAAAATGGCCTGGATAAGAAATAATGCAGCATATTAATTTTTATCATGCTTTTGCATTAAATCTGAGGTGGCTTGAAATATTTGAACATTAACGCAATAGAATGTAGGCATTTGAAAAGAGAAATGGAATTTACATTAATTTGCTGAGAAGCAAAGGTTCAATGGAAACTGAAAGTGATATTATTATACAAGCTAAGTGCAATATTGCCGAATTTTGTTAAAATTTTTACGAAAAAGTTGAAGAAAGTTTGTGTGCGCGTATGTGGATAGAGATGGAGAGGGGGGGGGGGTATAATTAATGATCTTCTTTGAAATAATAAGAATCTGGTTTAATTATTCAGAAGCTTAAGAGTTTTTAGAATTTATGTCTCAGCTTTGATTAGACTGGAATATCCAGTCTGAAAAATATTATGTTATACAACAAAGGAAAAAAATAACTTTAGTCCTGAGTAGTTGTATATCCATGCTATTTTTTTAGAGTAATCAACACGTTTTGCTTTCAAATTTGGATGGTGAGTTATTAATCGGATAACAATGGTAGTTAATATGTTTCTATTGTAAATGTATCAAAAATAATTATAATTGTAGTGGGAAGAAGGTAGAAAACAATTATGGAGAATGTAATGAAAAAGGAAAGAATGGAAGTTTTATATACTCAGATTAGGTAGATACATTTTTAAGAGAATCACTAAACGAGAAATTTTTGGCATGCAAAATAAATAATTTGACCCCCCCTCCTATTTCCATTTACAAAGTGACACTTTGCTCACAAAAAATGGGTAGTATATTGTGCAAGTAGTACACCATCAAGTATTTGCCTTGTCATTTTCAAGGTAGAAAATCCTATTTCCATCCGGTTCCTGGGATATATTTCAAAACTGTTTATTTTTTTAAATTTTATCTACCTAACCATTAACATTCGGATATCTCTTCAACATTTTGCTGTCTATCAAAGTTTATAATTATTTAATTTTTTATTTTTTAATTAAGCAACGAAAACTTAAATTAATAAATTCCGTATTTGGTAACGTTTTTATTGAAAAAATTAATTTTTTGAAATTTTTATTTCTACACCACCCATCCAATTATACAAATTTTATTTCACAAAGCAATCAATATGATTGTAGGAAATTAAAAATTATATAATGTGCATAATTTTGCATAATTTTGTTTACTTGCACCAAAAAATGACGTAATGTTTAAATCTGCACCTCAAAGGCATATACAGTTTTCTCTTTAGGTATTTTTATTATCTAATATTCATTAACATACAAAACAATTTTTTAATTATTTAGAATCGACAGTTACTTTTGAAACCGTTACCTATCCAATAAATCTAACATTTCGATAGATTTGTTAATTTGCTTTATTATTTTGACCAACACCGTATAAATACTGTTACATAGGTTGTTAAATAATTGGTTTTGATTTTGTTGATAAAAAGTATTCACGTGGCACAATATCATGGTCTAGCTGTAAATTTTTTGCCCAAGAGACATGAGGTTATTTAGATCGTCTGGAGGATGTGGTTTAAAAAAAATTAAATTCAAGGTGTGATGATGAATCGATCGCTTTGCTTATTTTATTATAATATCGAGATCGGATGTATTCTATTGTAAGAGCTTTCAAGAACCAATCAAATTAAAATAAATATTGATACTTGATTTTAATTGGCTCTTGTAAGCTCTTACAATGTTAATCCTACGTGAATGCTACTTATGTTTTCTTTTGATGTCTGTTGGTATCAAAAAATGAAATTGACCACCAATTATTGATATCTACTTTCTAACAATCATAAAACGCAGTCTCCCCCCCCTCCGTGTTTCATCTATTGTTATGATCTGTTATACAAATAATTCACCTGTTGATAATATCTAAAAAAATTTGTTTCAAATCTAATCATCACTGATAATTTTATGTATGCACATTTTTTAATTGATAGTAAGTGATTTATCGCTTTCTTAAACAATTGATTACTAATGCATTATTAAAATTATGCTAATTATTTGAGACCTTTTCTATTAATTAAATGACTTTCATTTAAACTCTTATTAACTCTTTTTTGAAATTAAGAAAGTTAATTGTTATAAACTTAAACAGAACTGCGAACTGTTAATAAAAATGATCAACGATGGGAATGTGATATTTGAATTGCTGGAACAATGCCACTATTTAATTTACAAAATTTTTATTTCCTTTTTATTTACTAAAACTACGCAACATTTCAAATTTTACAAAAACATCAAACTAATCCTGGTTGCTGAGTTTTCATAGTCATAGCTTTGAGTTTCGTCTGAAAAAGTTCAAAGCTGAAAGTTTTAAGTCTTTGAGGTAGCAATTAAAGTTTGCACTCCATTAAATCGGGTTTACAAAATTTACCCCAAATCAACACCCACTAAAGCTACTTCTATATGCGTATGTACATAAATTAGCACGGAATTGCTTTGTGGGGATGTTTTTTTGCAAATTGGAAATATTGTATTTTGTTATTTCCGTTTTTTACAATATTTCCTATCCAGATAATTAAAATTTTACTTACAGTTTTCATATTATTTTCTCATTCAAAAAATTTTGGAAACACGATTTTGGAAAAACACGAAAATATGCAAAACTTGTGATCACAACTGATAAGATGGAAGTAACCCCCGTAGTAAAGTGCTAGTGGTCAATTGGAAGTCATTGGCACAACTGCTCCTAGGTGGTCACAGGTGCTCGGCCTTGACCGCTGGACCGAAGTAAATGCAGCCCCACACCCCAGGACTACTGCAGAAAGTATCTATTTATAGACAGATTAATGATTTACTTTTGCTACTGCTGGTTTTGCAATAAGCCGCTTCAATTATCGATCGTCTCATCACACGGTCCTCGTTGTGGTATGGAATAATTATGATGGATTAGTTAAATGAACTCCATAGTGTTTCGTTGCACGTCAATTCATTTAAATAAGTTCATCGATAACTATCTACTATCTCCCACATGCATAATTCACATTCTCGCAGTAAAAAATGTGATTATAACTCTCCGAGACTCAGGCTTTGAAGTTTTAAACTTTTATGCTTCTCTAAATTGAACCAATCAGTTCGTTTCCATATTTTGCCAAACAAGAAAAATGTAAAAAATTTCTTTTCAAACGAGATTTTACGTGACGACAGAATCAGTCAAAACACAAATTATTGACTTAAGCATCTAAGAAACTTTGCAACAGGTTGTTGATAGTAAAATTACGTGTTTTTGTTACTTAAAAATTCCAATTAACATATTTCGAATAATGCGAGACTTAGAATCTTGTCAAGCGAGTTTAGTTTTATATAAATTATTCAAATTATAATCAACATTTACTCATCTTATAATCAAATGCTGGAAGATATTCTTCTTGCTGAAAATATGGCCAACGTTACAAAAAATGTTTAATTTAGCTTGTTTGTCCTTAAGCTTAAATTTTAGCGGTCTAAAAAACCGCTACGTTTCAAGCACTTTAAATACATAGCTAATAGCAGCCAAAATCAATAGAATTAATTATATTCGGGTAAAAATGAGCTAAAAATGTAATGCAATTATTCGATTGGCTGTTTCCATAAGCTTAACTCCGCCCACGGTAAATCTTTTTGACATAAATTAGTAATTTGTACGTTACTACCGAAGTTGTTAGGTCCAAAAATATATTAAAATTACAGTTTTTAATATTTTTATTACTTGGGGTCACGATTTTGGCACGCTTTTGACTTTGAGCACGGAAAATTACGGATCTAAAAAAACAAATACTCTGAGGTTACGCACTTTGTAAAAACATCCTTGAAGCTGCTCAAACTCAAAAATTACAAATCTGAAAATCTAATAGCTGCATTCGTTTTAACAGCAAATACTATGTAGAAAGCAGTTTTAAAAAGTATTAAAATATTATGATTTATTTTCGTATTGTATTTTTGAATTGTAATTTCAGAAAATCTTTGGAAAATTAAAATTTTTATTTTAAAATAAGCAAACTAAACAAAAACGTTAAAATAATGAGTTTTAACCGTAAAGTAAAGCTTGATAATTTTTTTTAAATATTGGCCAAATGTTTGAAATAAAAATTACATTATAAAAATATAAAATAAATTAAAAACATTTTAAATATAAAATAAAGTATTTTATTTAAATATAAATTTAATTTATAGATAAAATATTTTATCAATTTTCATATATTGAAATGGAATATCTTGTTGAGATTTTTCAATCCACTTATTTTTCCTCGGGTTAGCCTTGGATTGCGGATTTTCATTTAAAAAAAAATAAAAATTTCTAATTTCAAAAAAAAAAATAATAAATACTTTTCCAAAAATAAACTAATAATTCAAAATCCAATACAAAATTAAAATTTTTTTTAAAAGGATCGCAGTGTCGATTTTCGTAATCCAAATCGTCGATTTATTAATTTCGCACATTCGCACTTACAAATATAATTTTAACTTTCCAATTTACATCAAATTAAACTACCGAAATTCCAAAAACAAAATCCAAACTCGCATCAAAAAAATTTTACTCATCCAAAAAATATATTCTTAAATAATAATAAAAAAAAACTAATGTCCAAACTTACGAAATAATTTTATTAACTTTCAATCGGTTCTAAATCAATTTAAATAGTATAATCAATTTTCAAATATTTATCCGTTATTATTAACTTCCAAATTAATTTAAACAAAACCGCAAATCATAACTTAAAATTAGAGCCAAAAGCCAAGAGCCAAAAAGCTCCACATCTTCTCCGATTCGCCCCCACCTCTCAAAATTTACAATCTTCTAATTTAAATTTATTAAAACAAAATTTTACCAAAATGTATAGGGTGGGTGCGAATTCCTTTGAAAAATCACAATAATATAATAATTTTAATTTTTCTTGTTTATTCAAATAAAAATGTTAAATGTAAATCAATGTCCTTTTTAATGCTTTTTTAAATAATATTTTTCTACGTAGATATGAATGTATATTTTTTACTTTACGGTTAAAATTTATTATTTTAACGTTTTTGTTTAGTTTGTTTATTTTAACATTACTTACTACTAATTACCACAAAAATCTACATCTACAAAAAATTAATTGTTAAGTTCTGTTTCTATTTTAATTTTAAGTTAAAAATGTTTTTCTGAAAACAATATAAAGAGTTTATTTTACAATTGACAAAGCTAAAGTGTCACTTTTGTGATTGCAATTGTTTTAGAGATACTGCCGACACCTTCGACCGCCGATACCGCCTTTAAGTACGGAGATCGTCAAAAAATGTAAAAAAATTCGAACTAAATATTCTTATGTTAATTTATTCTTCCCAAACTTGCCCGGAGGGGGGGGGGGGTAATTACAAAAAGAGTTTTTACTGCTGAAATATTTTTTTTTTACAAAAAATTAAACAACATAAAAACTTTAATTTGTGTTTTTTTATAGTCAAATTGCTTGTAAAAGCAATTTCCTGCGGAGACTTAGCTATTCTTCAACATAAAGAAGTGAAAGGTAGTATGGTACCTTCCAATTGTGCTTAATATAAAAAGTTTCGATTGTACACTTTACATCATAAACCGAAGAAGTAAAATGAAATTCAGAATTATCAATAATAATAAATTTAATTTAAAATTTGTCTTCTGAGAGCGACGCTTCATCGTCCTTCCCATACCAGCCGCCACTGTTATTTGACATGCAAATGTAATTAAATTTTTGATAAAGCATGGCTATGCGGGTTCTAGCAATAGCATATTATGTAAAAAATCTTTAAGCAGCTGCACTTAACAAAAATTTTAATGATGTAATAGCGACAATATCAAATAACAGATTTTTTTTTTAAATAAAAATTAAGCGTCTATTTGGCTTATTTTTAAAGATAATGAAATCTAAAGATCAAATGCTAAATCGTATAAGTGTAAAAGGATAAGCAAAATAAGGATGAAGTAACAGTATTCTGGAGTTTAAATTTATTAGCACTTTGCATCCAGGATTGCCTTCAGCTTTTTAGTCAAAATACTTTTTTACAATCGGATTAACTTAGAATGAAGTGGATGTTTCTTATTTAGTTCTCTATGTTCTCTAAATAAGCTATAAATATTATTATGTTCTTATAGAAATACGTAGCTATCCTAATTTTGTATATACCTATCTATTTCATTGAAACTTATATCTGAATTTGAAAAAAATATTGTCTGCAGAATACAAAAAATAAAAATTAAATTTTGAAGACTTGAACACTGACCGCTAGCGCATCATGTTGTATGCCGTGGGCTTAATTTTTATCTTGATAAAATGTTCACTTTTGTTTTTGTGTAATCTATTTTGTGTTTTGCAGTATTACATATAGCAAACGGCTAAGGATAACTGTAGAACATGAAGATGTAAACTGTGAGGTAAGTTGTATTTTTATCTTGTATCCTGTATCTGATAAAATCGAAGAGGAAATTCAAAGAAATGAGCTTTTCTTTTTCATTTCTAAAGGAGAATCTCAGACAATTTCTTAAATAGAAATTTTGCGTACAAAAATTTATGTTGCCATTCCCTGCTCCTTCTTCAGTTCTTCTGTTTAGTGCAGAACACCAAAGCTCACCTCTCAGGCCTAGTTTTGGCATTTAGATCCCACGGTAGTTTAACTCAACTAAATTGGGGAATGTGCCTGTAACCTTGTTTTATTATTGATAAACAACCGAACTCATATTTGATTTTGATGGATTAATTCTATGAAAAAAATATTGAAAGCTCAATGGTACAATGGAAATTGGACCACAGCACAACAAGAATAACTAATCAAGAAAACTTTTTCATTTTATTGATTTTTGAATAAAATTAGAAAAAGTGAACTAAATTCCATTTTCATTCAAATTTCTTTTATTCGTTAACAGTAATCCAAGAGAATCTATGTTAGACGACCGCATACAATGTCTGCATTCAGATTACGACTGCGCTTATACAATCACGTTCTTTTTATTTATTTACGTGCTTCCAATTTTATGTATCTGTACATGACAATTAAATGTAAAGCAAAAATTGCATGCTATGTAAAAATGCATATTTTTGAGCATGCGACCTGGTAAACTTGAACCGTCACAAAAATGTTAATTGAATTAATGCGTTTCGCTTGCCGCATTCTTTGAAATTTTTAAGGCAATAAAAAACCATGCAATGGTTTAAATGCGTTGATAATCATCAACAATAAAACAGACAGTTTTGAAGCTTCTCCAAACAAAATGAGTTCATTAACATGGAAGATAATGGATAATCTTATGCTACATTTTGGGTTTTCAAGCTGTTACTGTTACAACCGCTCAGTGCGGCGCTCATTTGTCATCTGTTATCATGATGCATGCATGTGTATAATTTAGTCAAATGTTCTCATGCTCGATGAAGTCGAAGACTTTTTCATTAAAAATGCATAGCGAATTGCAAATATGTATTACCAAAATAATTAGGTAGCTAAAATAAAAATTCAGAAAGGCGAAGTTGTGGCTTAGGCCATTATTATTCACCCCCAATTTCCGATTGCCAATGTGTCGGTTTTTTCTAAAAATAAAACATATAGGAATTAAATGGTAATTATAGCATACGTTAGTGTCTGCAATTTAATTAGATTTGTTAATGGGTTATATTTAAATGGAAATAGAACAAGGGCGCACGATTTCTCAAGCCGACCCTGATTCATAATGCTAAGTTCATTATCATCTTAAAGGGTGAAGAGGGTTTAAATAACATCTTAGTGGTGGTATATAAATTAATTACCTAGTTATGTCACCTACACATGAGAAATATTAAAAGTAATGTAATTTTGAAATATCGGATTCCGTGGAGGAAAATTTAAAATGCAGCAAAAACCTACTTTAACATTTTTTTTATAGAACACACGAAAGATAAAACTTATTGTTCTCTTCGTGCAAATTAAGCATAAAGTAATTAACGCTCAAGTTTATTATGTGGATTTCCTCAATATGAAATATTTTATGGAACTTTTTTGAAAAAGCTTAAAAAAATGTTTCGGATGTGTCCTCTTAAATTTGAATTGCCTGTTAAATGTTTGTCTTAATTAACCTCATAACAATAAATTTGTCTTCTTATTACGTAAAAGTTAATTATTCGGAAGAAGATTTTTTAATTCCCATAAGGTTAACCAATAATCGCTTTATGAGTTTTAAACTAAGTTAATAGACCACTTCCTCTGATTTCCTAATTTGTTTGTTGTTAAATGACGGCGACCTATACAAACGAATGCTAAATTATTTAAATTTGTTAAAATATTGTTTTTTCAATCAGGTGAAGTGTAACAATTTCACTTCATAAATTATTATTAGCTAACCTTTTTGTAATTTGATTACTTTATTTTTCCACCGGAAAGCAGAGTTTAATTTTTGCAAAGCAAAATTTATAATAGGATGCAATACGATTTTAGTTTGCTAATGAATTTTTGATCACACATCAATTTTGAAAATATGGGAAGTGTAAAATAACGAAAAGTCAAGTCAATGTACTTTGGATGCTTATTTAGTATTTAAGATCTTTTCAACTCGTTATGGTTCGCTTCACCCAAGTTAATTTTCTCAACCACTTTACCGTGTGATGTAATCCAAAAATACACTACTTACACAAAGTCACCTTTAAAGATCGCTTTTAATTAATAACCACTAAATTATAATTAACCTAAAATTTTTGTACCTAGTTCGATGAAATTTCAAATACAATTTATTGAAAAGTGGTTTTTCTGGTTGCTCGTTCCCGTTACTTTTTTCCAAAAGTACTCCTACTTTTGTGTCTAATTTAATTTACAATGTAATCAATTGTGCATTTACATGCAAATGT
The DNA here is from genome assembly GCA_911387805.1 of Cantharis rustica. NCBI lineage: Eukaryota > Metazoa > Arthropoda > Insecta > Coleoptera > Cantharidae > Cantharis > Cantharis rustica. The sequence continues at coordinate 47,202,069 of OU426879.1, read as the reverse complement.
TATTGCAGTACATAATTATTTTAAGTTTACACGAAAGCAAATTGGCTTTTAATTAGTGTGGTTAATTACATATATGCTAACGATTGCTTCGATAACACAAAGGACAAAATCTTGAAAAAATTCAGAACGCAGATTGTGCCACGTCTGTGGTCTACACAGGATGTCGGGCCCCGTGTTGATGATCTTAGTTGCAATGGTCATCTTTCTTAATTATTACCCATTTCATCATGAAACACACGTAACCCACTCGAATGAATATAAGAAGCAATGCAACAAATCATAATATAATCAAGCACAGAAGACAGCGAAAGTAAGCCAAGGAATGTAACCGTCGATCTCGAAATCGAAAGACTGAAAACATTATGAAACGCAGTAAGTAGCGGTTAGTTAGAATATGGCAATGAATAATTAAGAAGAACCAAGAAGTTGCATCTCCTAATAAAATAAAATATTTAACCATATTATTGCATAAAAGTTTTCCTATTAACCACAATTAGTTGTGTAGCTGGGGGGTATTCCATACCCCCCAGACCCCCCGGTTTAAAAAATGTAAAGCTTATGTTTATATTCTATGATTGATTTTTTAAATTAGGAACCTTTCTCTCTTACAGAACAAATAAAGTCTTCAAAATTATACCAAAAAAATCAACCCAAAAAAGTTTTGATAGACAACCGTTCACTTCATACTATGAACTGAAAGAGTATAAAGCAGTAATAATTGCTATTCTATTTTGGCGGCAGTGCCGCATTGACATCACCGTGTCAGCTGGCATTGTAAAAACTAATCAGGAAATTACCTGGAATGAACAAGACAAATTTTTTTTAAAGCAAAACAAAAAGAAGTCATTTATAGTATTCTTAAGATTTCCTAATTTTTTAAAATTTCCTATGATTTTATAGGATTTCCTGAGATTTCAAGAATTTCTTTAGATCTCCTTGGAATTTCCTTTATTTGTACACTAGATTTAACGATTTTTGTAAAAGAAAATTGCATTTAATCACTTCTATGTATAATTTTAATATATGGGCGGAGCTAATTTTATGGAAACAGCCAATACAATATTCGCATTACACTTTTACGGATTTTGACTCTTTTCTATCAAAATTTTATGTTCATATTTATAATTTACGCTTTCAACTAGCATAATTTTATTAGAAAATTTTTAAATTCGTGAGCCTGAAAGTCGCATTAAAAATAAAAAAAAAGAAAACTGTAAAAAGTTTTAACGCTGCAACAACGGTAAGTAATACCCACAATTTGTAGATGAACAATTTTAAGAGTAATTAAATTTCCTGCTTCCTATTGTTAGTTAATATTTTGTCAAATCTTTTACCGGTATCAAATTACATTTAAATTGTTGCGCCAATGTCGTTGTTCTATTGTTTATGAAAAATCTTAATTTGTATTATAAATATTATATTAAATTTTTATGTTTTTAAATAAAAGGTTAAAAGCATGTTCTAGAACTTATCGTCGCTTTTTATTTAAAAATTGTTTTAATAATTTTTAAGCATTTTTTTTTAGATTTTTAACTGAAACTGTTTTTTTTAAATGCTTGAAAATGTTGAAAATTACGTAAAATATAATTAAATACATATTTTGAAGTATTGAAATACTATATTATACAAAAGCTATTGGTTTATCGTATTCCAGACCACGGGCGGAGCAGAAGCACTACTTTAATGCCGTCCGTCGCGGCAGTAAAAAAATTTTAATTAAAATATGGTAATAATTTTTTGTGTTTGAAGAAAACTTAACATGAATTGTCAATGTCATTGGGTTGACAGTTAAATATTTCAGATTTAATTCCCGACCTAAAAAAGGGTTTTATAATTTTGACGCATATGTACATTGCGCTAACTCTTCTGTTTATCTTCAAAAAATTGGAGTGATCTATAAAAAATGATATTACAAGATATTATATTCGAAAATCTGAGATAACCACAACAAATACGATAAAATTCATAAGAGCAATGTTGTAGGAAATTAAATTTTCTATAAAAAAAGTCCTAGACAGCATACATTTATCTTTATTAGTTTAGACGCAGAAGACATTCAAAGTCGCAAATTATGATTCTTAAGTAGTTATTATTAATTCAAAAATTAATTAACCTACGACCCAAAATTGTTACAAGTATTAATACAAATTTGTGTGTTCATTTAAAAGTTTATGAAACAAAATAAAATAAAAAATTGTAAAAAACTTAAAAATCAAACAATAATAAATGAAAAAAAAAGTTTTCTATATTTTAAACAGTAATTTATTTGTCACTTTTTATTTTAATACAAATATTACTAGTCGGGGAGCTGTAATAGAATTTATGTACTAAGTGTGAGTATGTACTGGCATGAAACAAGATTACGCAGTTTAAACTGTGTCAGACCGGGGGGCTGGGGGGTATGGAATACCCCCCAGCCCAATATAAGATTTAGATTATCTTCAGATCCCTAACTTCATAACAGCATAGCTTATATATTTTATTTTAATTTTAAATTTATATTAAGAAAATATTGCGATTGGGGTTCTAACCAAACGGAGCTACAAGTTATGGCGTTGTATTTGAATACTTGAGTACGCACTCGCCGTATGTTAAGTATACATTTGATCAATAGGAATTAGTAAAGTGTACAATTAGTATTAGAGATGATTGTTACAAGTAATACAATATTTGTGTTCATTTAAAAGTTTACGAAACAAAATAAAATAAAAAATTGTAAAAAACTTAAAAATCAAACAATAATAAATGAAAAAAAAATGTTTTCTATATTATTTTTAAACCGTAATTTATTTTTCACTTTTTATTTTAATATAAATATTACTAGTCGGGGAGCTGTAATAGAATTTATGTACTAAGTGTGAGTACTGGCATAAAACAAGAGTACGCAGTTTAAACTGTGTCAGACCGGGGGGTCTGGGGGGTATGGAATACCCCCCAGCCCAATATAAGATTTAGATTACCTCCAGATCCCTAGCTTCATAACAGCATAGCTTATATATTTTATTTTAATTTTAATTTCATTTCAAGAAAATACTGCAATTGGGGTTCTAACCAAATGGAGATACAAGTTGTGGCGTTGTATTTGAATACTTGAGTACGCACGTACGTATGTTAAGTATACATTTGATCAATAGGAATTAGTGAAGTGTACAATTATTATTATAGATAAAATTGGATGATTAGATCTGGTAATACTGTATCCCCTTGATCTTAAGTTTACGGTTTGATGCGAGTGCATATTTTTTATTCAAAGTGCGATCGTCCGCACAACGGAAGGGTTCTTGAATTTATAGAAGGTCAAATAAACCAAAAGATTGGTTGGTTCAATTAAAAAAAATTGGAGTATAAAATTTAAGTTTTGCATGTTTTGTAGCTGACACGGAAAGATGTAATCAGAATACCTCAAGTCAAAATATATTGTGCGAAGCAATGGAAAAGCTCACTGTTTACTTATTGAGCGTTCCATAATGCCCATAAAGTCAATTTACAAGTAATTGACATTTTGATAGGTTTAGAATTAAAATAGACGACATTTGTATTTCATTTTAAAATTTTATTTTATTTAGAGTTTCGAATTGTAAAAGCCTAATAAAGCAAAATGCGATTATGTAAAGTAGTGATTGGGTTGGACACCGCTGTTCTGATCAGTAAAGAAAATGTAAACAGTCCAATTATATTCAAATTTGCCTACATAGTTGCATCCGAGAGTTAATATTATGTAAGTGGTCCTGAAAATCCGACTCGATTTGGAAAGTTCATTGTCATTTATTAGAAACTGCATTCCGTTGTTTTTTACGAAAACGGAAAAGATCTTCCAATTAAATTGAAATTTACAATTCGTAAAGTGAACTCCTGCATCACTTAAATTTTACTGTAAATTGCTCTAAATCCAAGCGAAGAAATTAAGGTATCCTGTCTAAGCATAAAATTGATAATTAGAACTTTGCAATTGGTCCAGAGTGTACGAATTTGTTCTTCAGACGATTAAATCGAAACTGTTACTAAAACAGTTAAGTGTTACTTAACCACTTAGCATCATCTTTTTATTAACTGTTATATCCTGACGCTATCCGAGAAGAAAAAATCGTCGAATTGATTTATTTTGCTTAAAAAAAAATGATTACTTTCACTCGAACAATTTCCATTACTTTTGCTTATCTTGGGAGATAAAAATAATAAATTGAAGAAAGTATTCTCAGGACGATTGGTAAGTAACCTTTGCTGCAGTGACAGAGGTGAAAGGGTAATTTATAAATATCCATATAATAATAATGATGGTAGGAACTCGGAAGTGGAATTCAATTTTAACATCCTAAACTCCTAGCATCAAAGTAAAAGTCTTCGTTACACCATGTATAATGAAACGATTATGTAAAAGTAGTTGAATTAACAAACGCCCAAGTGATTACCGTTGTTTGTCTTAGGATGGGAATATGAAGATACTAATTAATAATATATACCGGATTTCATACGATACTTATATCGTCAAGTTACATAAACCTTCATTTTATTGTTAAGTGACCCATTTTCGAATTTTTTTAATTTGCTGAAAATCATATTCGGAAATTTGAACTAACACGACTACGCCAGCGAGTGGTATTTCTCACGAGCACTAAAAGGACGAATTTAATTGTAAATTGAATTTTGTATAAAATTTTCCGAAGAAGACACCACCACCCAACATGGAAGGACGTAACTGTGAAGGAAGCCGAAGGCTAAACATTAATAGTCTTCAATTAATTATAATAATAAAAATACAATAGAAAGACCTTCACCAATATGTAAAAGAAATTAATTAAAAAATTGAAATATTAACGAGACGATCCTTTTTATCTCATATTATGTTAATGCACATTAAGAAATTTTATTAATTTAAATTTGAAAATTCCGTTACATCCAGCGAACAAACACTTAAATCAAAGTGGCCAGGATCGTTGAAGATAATTTAAACACTTCTTGTGCCAGGACGAAAAGTTCAAAAGTCTGATAATGAACTTGAAGCTTTAATTTATAAACCCTTCCAAGTTCAATAATAAAAAGATTAAACTATTTTTTCTTTTAAAGCCGGCGAACGCTGTTCTTTCATGTCGTTAATCAATTTTGGTGGAGGTTCATTCAACTTCAAAAAACTTAAATGCTAAAGAATTAACTAAATTGGAAGATTAATGCGTTTTAAACCCCCATTCATTGAATTAGTGGCAGGTTTTGATTAGGGGCCGTAAGGTCAATAGCTGTGTGTGTAGTAATAGTAGTAAGGTAATTTTCAAAACCAGGGGCGTGCCCAAATTATATTTTTGAAAATGTCGATTACTTCTTTAGTTAATAAAAAATTTATTACCTTAAATTGTATCTATATAAAATAAAAAAATATTTTTTTTTTTTTTTTAGAAAATTTTCAAACGACTTACCATTATTTTAGAAAAACTCGTGGATTTGTGAAGATATTTTACGTCCAAGGTGATAACATAAATTATAACACACTCTCACTAGTGTTTTATTGCACGCACCAAGTTCTTTAGATTACCACCGTACGTACACTGACAACTTCTTAAGCTATTCCATAGATATATAGCGACCGGGTCACCGGGTAACGGAAGATTACTTATGTCGGTTTTTCTATAATCCATATGAAGTTACAACTCAAATATTTTACTACAATATAACCTGACCATAAAATGACAAAATCAAATTATCCCAATATTTAAAAGTCAAAGGTAAATTTGATATTATGCTGTTCGATCCATTCTTGTCGCTAAAACGTTTGATTTGCTATTGGGCTTCTCCCACAACCGAAAAACTTCTTTTGTTCAATTTTCACATAGTTTAAATAGGGAGTTTTATTATTATCAACGCATAACACAATTTAATAATTTAGTAATTTTGAATATAATTTATTCCAATTTTTCTAAACACAGGAAGAAATTTTATTATATTTAACTGGGACGTTCATGTAACTTGACATTTTTCACATGTTTTATGGAACAATTCTCTTCATTCGTTTGTTTCTAGATCAAGTGACGATGATTTTAAATTACATTGATGAAATATTGAATGAAAATATTTTTACGTAATGTATTCGCTCGATCGCCTCAACCGAATTTGCACTCAAAATATTTGTTATTTGAATCACAAGAATTTATCGTAATAATTTTATAAAATTTTTATTTGCCTATCAGGCAAATCATCCATAATTTCAAAGATAATAAAATATTAAAAGAAATAATTAAAATTTAAAAAAAATTTAATTTTACATATACCACTAATATTAAAATTAAATTATAGTTAAGACGTTAATTAATGATGTATTGAATATCAAAGGAGCAAAAGAGAATAAATATGATAAGAAATGTGTTGTGTACGAAAAGTTGACGAAAGCTAAGAAAACTGGGGAAGGCGAAGTAGAGGAAATTAATAATTAAATTTAATTGCAGTTAAATTACAGAATTAAATAAGATTGAAATTAAAATTCGACGTAATGGTTTGTAAGAGAAAAAAGTGTCGATGTGAAAGGTAAACGATATAAGTGAATTATGCTATTATTCACCAAAGTAATAAACTACTTTATACGCATCTGAAAGTTGCGTTGATTAACAGATTAAAAAAAATAATAAAAATTTAAATACAATTTTGTTATAAAATTAGGACAATAAAGTTTATCTCCGCCACTGTTATTTGTTATTATGCTGAGATTACATCACTAACTTTCTTTCAAAACAATTAGATAAAAAATCGGGAAAAGGCAAAAATGGGGCTTCGAGCGAAGAAGGTCGGCTCTGTTTCTAATACAAATAGGAAACTGAATATTGCCTGAAAGTAAATTTTTTAAAGTGTTATTATTTTATAAATTAATAATACTTTTATTTTATTTTAAAAATAAATTATTAATATAATAAAATTAAATTTGAAATCTTCTTATTAAGGAAGGTTAGCAATTTGGGAAGCTAATCTATGATTTTACGGTTTGAAATTACAATAAAAAGTTTGGAAATAATAAATTGAAAACGAAAACAATTACCTGTTCTAGTAGAAATAATTGCAAAAGTAAAGATTACATTTAACTGGATTTGTTATTTCTTTCATGGCGAAAAGTTCAAACAAACCATCAGTTGGACATATGGTGAATAATTATTTAAAGAAGGTAGTCAGCTGGTGGGTCACAGAAATATGTATGAATAGTATTTTTGAATTATTTCAACGAAAGCTTGAATTAAAAAATACCTTGGATGTAAAGAATAAATAGCTGAAGCAGATGCCCACTGTCCATGGAATTACATGGTAACTACAATGTAAACATTTTTAGCCATTAAATTGTTGTCGACTGGCTGGCAAACAGCTGTTTTAATCCAAATCTCATATTCTGTTACTGAATTTGCAGCTTCTTCTGCATTTTCCATTTCATTTTCCCATATGAATGTGTACGTTTTTGAAAAACCACACAGCTTTTCAGCTTCGGAAAATTAGGCTGAGAAGCTGAAACTAGAATACAATTCATCAAAGAAATTATTTCAACTTAGTTTATAAAAATAATTCTTCCTGCTTTGGTTGTTTACTCAATAATATTTCAGACTAACGTAGGTAGTAATAAGTGTTTTTCTGAAAAACAAATATAAATTAGCAAAATTTGAATTTGAAGCAAGAAACGTCAAAGGAACCACCAAAGACAAACCTAAAACAATAATTAATAAAGTTGTACTCAGCTTTAAAAAATTAATTTCTAGCTGTAGCCTAGAAAATTAATTTTGTCAGACTTAGCTTTAATTTTTGTTCCAATTTTTTTCGATTTTATGATTGGACAAGTAGGAGAATTTATTTTTAATTTCTTGTGCTATCGAGTGGAGGTTAAGACTACACTAATCACAAAGTTTCTATCAAGTTGGATAAACTTGTTAACGAAACTTGACAGATACTGTCAGGAGAGTATGTTAATGAAGGTTAAAAAAGTTTCACCGTTGGGATTTGCAGATGCGATTAAGAAGTGAAAAAGGTATCATTTTTTTAATAAAGTGAGACGTTGGCCAATAACATAAAACCTTCAAATATTTTTTATATTAAGTTTTTTATAAGTAAGATATCACTTATATAAGTTTTTTGGAACTTAAATAAAGAAAGAAGTTTTCAGGAATATGAAGTGCGGTGATCCAAATATTACTCATCAGTATTCCATCAAAATTAAAAAATCTGTTTGATTAAATAATACTTATGCTGACTTTTATTGACAATAACGTTGCTCTTTTGCTGAGAGCATCCTAACTTGGAAATCATTTATATTCAAGACCAAACTGGCGCTAAAGTTTTGGTGCGAGAAATTTTGAAGCGATCCTCTGTAACTACGATCCCAACAAATGATATAATTTGATCAGAAAATTCATTGTAGGAGAAATTAAAATAAACAGTGTAGAAGACGTTTGAATCCACATAAAAATAATATCATAATATTATTTTTAATTGCATTTTAAGTTAAAATTCCTTTTTTAAGTTAAATTTTAAAATTGAATTACAGCAGTTTCCTTATTTCTTTGCAATTAAAATTTAATTGCTTTATACAAATTATATATTGTCATGTTTTGAAACCGCAAAATCATTATTTTAGTTATTTTGTAAATTATTTTTCAGTTTGTTTTATGTTAATTATTTATTTGTAAACATATTGTACATAGAAAAATTTATTTATTCATTGTTTTAAATAAAGAATTATGTTGATAACAAAAGAGGTGGAAGAAAACGCTTCAGGCCGCCTTTATGAAAAGTTTTAATTAAGTGAAGTGTTTCGAGAAATTGTAATTTTGAAAATATAGAAGATTTTGGGTTGTTCTTTTTGTAGAAATTTAAAACGACAAAGTTGGATATGCCAGACGACTTTGTCACGCGCAAGACGATAAACCATCAGGTAAATTTTAATAGTAACAAAATTTGTACACCACATGGAAAAAAAATTTAAAAGTTATAAAGCGTTAAAAATTTAAACCTATACAATTAAAAAGAGTCTCATCCTCATAATTAATTGCGTGTCAACTCCAAACAACGATCAAATTTTAAAATTGAATTATTTTGTAATTTAAAATTAAGAAAAAAATATACAGGAAGGCATCGAATTTAAATGTCACCCAGAACGTGGGGTTAGAAAAAAGTGACTTACATTTAGACCCTGAGATGAAAAATTAATTTGTGAAAAAAGAATACAAAAAAAAACGTAAAAATGGAAGAAATAAAATGGCAAGGATAGAAAAAAAGCTTAAACAAATTATAGACATGCAAAAAGACATAATAGAAGATAACAGAAGAACAACATATAAAATAATAGAAAACATAAACAAAATCAGGAGTTAGATGAAAGAAGATATCCAACATTTAAATAAAACATTAAATAAAAACTTAAGTCAAATAAATGAAAAATTAGACAAAATAAACAATGAAGATTTGAATGTAAAAAGAGATGTGGTGATAAATGATGGAAAAAGCGTGGATCAACAAATAAATACAAAAAAGAAAATTGAAAATCCAAAAAAGAGAAAAATTAAAGTAATTAAAAAGAAAACAGAAAGAAAATGTGAAATTAGGTTATTTGGTTTACGCAAGATGTTAAAAAAATTAAAACGCTGCATTAAAAACGAAAATAAGATCGAAAAAATAAAAGGAAACATTTGGAGATTAAAAGATGGGAAATTAACACTTACAACTAGAAAAATAACAATTGAACAAATATAATATGGAATTGGACAACTGAAAATTATAAAAATTGAAGAACCAAACAAAACGAAAAATTCAACAACAAGGAAAACAAACAAGAACAAAATAAAAAAAAAGATAAGAAAAATTTGACATCGGAGATCAATTTGGAGGAATGGAAGAGTAGGGAGTGGCTGAAGTTAGTGCCGGAGATTTGGACTCCAAAGAAAAAAATCTATTGGTGGAAATATAAGAGAAAGAAGTGGAAAGAACAAGAACTTGAATAAAATTTGGTATAAAATTTGAATGATATTATTTATGAAAATTTATTTGGTGATTATTTGTAAAACTTTTGATTATTATTTGATTTAATAAAAAATTTAATTTGATAAATTATGATGATTTTTGATTTGATAAGATTATGATTTAAAAAATATTTGATTATTTAATTTCATTTAAAAATTGTATTTAACTTGCATTTGAATTATAAAATATTTGAATCCTATTTTAATTTAATTTGATAATTTTGATTTGAGATTTAATTTGAAGACATTTATTTAACGAAGGAAAAGATTTTATTTTTGATTAATTGATTAACTATTGTGTTAAGAAATTTTGTTTTTATTTATGTAATTATTGTTTCATTTGTAATTATTTGTGAACTCCTTGGTTCACTCATAAAAATTAAGGGGGTAATATGTCGTGTTTTGAAACCGAAAAATCATTATTTTAGTTATGTTGAAGTTTATTTTAGTTAATTATTTATTTGTAAACATATTGTACCTACATAAAAAATTTATTTATTCAAGAATCATGTTGGTAACGAAAGAAGTGGGAGAAAACGCTTCAGGCCGCTTTGCTGAATGCGGACGGATGTGATTATTTATTCGTCGCATATAATTTTGATTTTTTGATGAATTTTAATATTAAAAGCGGATTTTGGTTTATAAAAGGTTATTTTAATTAAGTGAAGTGTTTCGAGAAAGTGTAATTTTGAAGATGTGGAAAATTTTGGGTTGGATATGCCAGACGACTCTGTCACGCGCAAAACGATAAACCATAAGGTAAATTTTAATAGTAACAAAATTTATACACCACATGGAAAAAAAATTAAAAAGTTACAAAGCGTTAAAAATTTAAAACTATACAATTAAGAAGAGTCTCATCTTCATAATTAATTGTATGTCAACCCCAAACAACAATACAATTTTAAAATTGAATTATGTTGTAATTACAAATTTTAAAAAAATATACAGGGGTGCATTGCAATATATTTAACATTTTTATGCGTTATTATTATTTGTAATCTTTCGTTTTCTTATTAATGAACTAAAAAAAAATAATTTTATACGCATTATTATAATTACCTGTTCTATAAGATTATAAGTGCTCGATCATTATGTAGTGATCAACTTGACCAAAGTCAAGATGACTTACCACGAAATATAATTAATGTTGTGGTTTCTCGACATTTTAAATTAATAAATAAAATTATTAGTTTTTATTGAAATTTATTTTATGAGTAGTACTAAATCAAATATATTGTTATATTCTTATTTCACATTGTTAAACCTATTACTGTATTTTATTTTATAATACATATTATTATATTGAAAATTTTTTATTGTGCGAAACGGAATAAATTAAAATTAAATTAAATCGGATTTGTATAATATCTGCTGGTATTACATCAACTAATTAAAATTATTTTAAGCCTAAAATCGGCAAGACTGAATTGCAAGTAAGAATATTTTATTTTTATCCTAAGTGTAAGCTAGAAGCTTAACGTGGAATCCAAACTAAAATTCTGGTCTGGTATGATTTGAAACCCAACTACCTCTACAAATAAAAAAAAATTTGCCGGGCAATTCAGTTTCCTATGAGAGACTGTTAATGCGATGCGTAGCTAGAAATATATTCGGGGGGGGGGGGGGGGGCTAAACCATAAATAAATGAGCGATTACACTCATCCCCCCCTTAAAATTATGAATAATTAATGGAGTCTGCACATCAATCAATAACCATTAATAAAAACAACTGCACTTTTTTTAATGAATACAATTATAATTATAATTTAGAATTTCTACGTATAACTTTGAATATTGAATTGTCCGCTCGGTTAATCGTCCGGGGACTAAACGAATTATATTATAAAAATAAAATAAAAAATTATTTTTCGAGCCATTAGTCATGACGTCATAGTGTATCCAAACAAAGCGTATATTTGTGATTTACACCGTTTCTGATATATTAAAGAGCTTTGCTCAGTACTCTCGGAATATTCGAACTTTGATTGTTAACAATAAATTAAGATTAATGATGAAGTGCTTACTTGGTCTGGAGTAGATTTCGCTAAAGTTATTAAATTAAACTGAAACTTAAATTTTACGATTTATCTCTTGAGCTTAAAGCAACAACATGAAATGAACCGTATTAGAAAAACCATCACTTGATAAAAACGAAAATGGGGTCGTCTGAACGCTTTAGTTTGATTGTTTGTACGTAAAATTATATCGTCAAATATTTGTTGGTAAATCTTGAATTTTGTTTGCTAAATAATATTTTCGCTAGAGTAAATATTCAAGTTTTCAAGAAAAATTATATGAGACCAAAATAAAAACCGCTTGTTTGCTGATAAAATTTTATTTTAATTACGCGTCAAGTTTTAGTATTCACGCGGATAAAATGGGGTCTTGCAAAATTTAACATTAAAATAAAAATTATTTTTCGAGATTAACGTTTTAATTTTGAAATGCTTCTTTATTGTGCTAATCAATTAATGTAATGCTATAATTGTTTTAGCACATTAGTGTTGGCGATGGAATTTTTGTAAATTGATATTGCAACATAAAATATTTGATGTATTTACGTTAAGACAATAAAAAATTATTAAAAGGTGAGTAGGAAATTGCATCATCGTGCAAGAAAATTGAGTAGGTAAATGTAGCATACTACATGATTCCAGGATGGTAATTATGATTTCCTTATATATTACAAATACATAAATGATGGTTTGAGCAAGATTGTTTTTTTGGGCGGACGATACCGTTTTGAGATATTCGCTTCAATCCACTTGGTTTACAATGAAACTAACCACAGCGTAAACATCAGAATAATAATTTGATCTACTGATTCAGCAATAATGTGGACCATTAGCCTTTCCAATTATAAAGAAATTTTCAGAAAGCTTTCTTGTTCCCTTTTGTAGGTTCCTGTTGTTTTTCCAATGTGTACCATTAATCTATTGTTCCATCCTCCCTTGAGTTATTAGCTTGTGTTAACATTTCGAAGTCATTACTTTGATAGACGCATTTAGTTCATGGTTCATTATAATATTAAATATTTCACCTTCTACGTTTGAGGGTTATTAATTATCTACCTGCTCCAGTAAACCATGTAAGAATCAATTCTTACACAAAAACATCAATTTTTTATTTTTATTCTGAACTTTAATTAAAACCTTAAATTTGTTAACGTAGGTAATTTGCTTGGATTAATCGAATATTCATAATTGCGATAGAGAGAAGGAAAACTTTCTATACATTTTCCTGAAAGACGCAACGGGTTTTTCGAAGACAATTCAACAGTTTTGGATTCAAAGTGGCTAAAATGGAACAGCCAACAGCTTTAAGGTGTTTATACATTGCAATATTATATTGGATGTAGTAAATTATGCAATGATACTATAAAAAAAAATTTCTAATTGATTTTAAAATAATTATACAATAATATGTTTTCTAACGTTCAGACATTGATTAAAATAATCCTAGTTACTTCGACTAATTTTAAATTATCGAAGTCCTTGATGAACAATTGAGTTAAACCGTATCTCCCTATAAGACATCGCTGCAAAAAATAATTGATACTATTGCTGTTAATTAATGTAATAAAAATATGCCACTTACTTGGTTCAGGTACTTGAATCCTTAAATTATAGCTGTTAGTGATTCAGGTACCTTGATATTTATTAAGCAAGTAAACTGATTTAAACTCTATATAATTATAATTTACCTTTCCATCCCTTACAGCAACTTACCCCACCACACCAGGTATCAGTTAGCACACTTTTCTGTTATTTGAAGTTCTGAAAACTAGGCCAAGTTAAATATTTGTAAATTCAGAAAAATATAGCCAAAAACTTTTACTGTCAAACTGAAAAATCAAATTAAGTTTTTCAAACAATTTATTATAAAGATTAAAAACTAAAAAGTGTGCCAAGGTCTGCTCGCATTAATCTTTTTGGATTTTCCTTGTTTTTGCTTATAAATACAAAGGTTTTGAAAATCTAATTTCTGTGCTAGCTTTGTGAACATCTGGATCATCGTGTCGAGAACATCAAGAGGTTAAATGCAAAAACAAAATAAATAATTGAACATTTCCGAAAGCTTTTTAAGCCAAAGGAGTTAAAAGATTGAATTTAAAAAAATGACAAAGAACAATAAGAAGAAATTGGAATGTCCTAACTATGATTAAAGTAAGGAAATATGTATTTTACACATACATGCAAGATTATGGAAATCCCCTGCAAAAGAAGCTTCAAAAATAACCTTGACATTTATACTGCAAGTTATGTGTTCCTTCAGTTTATGTAATTTTACAAAGGGAATACTAAATTCAGCTACCTTTTTGTGCGGTAAAATGTTTAAACCCGGTGGTAAGTTACAACGTATAATTCATAGTCTACTTTAAACTTGTTAAAATAATCGTAATTTGTGACCAGACTAAAATTAAGTTAAATATTACAGATAAATTATGTTTTCGAAATGTTGGAAGTGCTGAAAATAATTATAAGATCTTTCAGGTTTCCAGTCTTGCAAAGAAGCTTAAAAACAACAAATAAAGTTTTGTAACAGCTAATACTTTTATGAAAAAAAAATGAATGTCTGGGACTCTTTAGAGAAGGTCCAGCAATTTCTTCCTTCCCACACGGTTGAAAATCGAAATTCCCAACCTTTTATTTGGTGAGGATACCCAAGGTGGAAAAAACTAGCTCTTTTCTTTGCGGAAGCCAGGGATGAATCTCGTATCAAAGAAAAAGTACTTACTACGGGGTACGAACTCGGAAGGGACGTTTGCAACGACAGGCGCTCTAAACAAATAACCACCAACTCTTAATGAAGACTTCCAATAATTGGAATCTTTAAAATGGTGCTTGGGCTTAAAATTAGATCCAAAAAATAAAAAAATATTTGAAGCGAGCGTCGGCAATATCGACGAACGCAGCTGGCAATTATCAAAAATATATATCGGTGTTGTACAGCTTTACAGATGAAAGAAACGAAAAGAAGTAATAAGGTAAAAAAACTTATCTTATTGCTGCTGTTGAGTGGTCACTATCGCTCGATCCTTCGAGTGTTCAAGAAATCCAATGACAAAAAAAATCAAAAGTACACAATTTCCTTGAAATTGGCGTAAATCCACAAGAAGGAGCGGTGGTAACTCCAGTAATTCTCACTACACAAAAAAAGACCGATCACTTCCCAAAATCAAAGGTAAAAACCAACTTTTTCGCCCACAAAATCTGGCTTCCTTTTCTCTAATCACCCCACACCTTTTCTTCCTATCTCCCGTTATGCGCCTAAATCGTCTTGCGTCTAAAATATTCTAGTATCATCAGAAATACAAATACGAGGTGTAGCCAAAAGAAATATAACAAAATTCAAAATTTTGTTACACTTTGGTTTTCGTTGAAAGGAATTACAGGTTGACTGGGATTTTTCCAAATCAAACAATCCCAGTCAACCTGTAATTTCTTTCAACATTGACTAAGTTTTGGGTGAGAGCATTTTCCAACTTTGGTTTCTATGTGTGTGGTGCTCTGATGTACGCATAAACTAGCCAGAACTGTAGCAGAAGCAAGAGTGTAGGCCGCGGTTTACTTATAATTATAAATTTTAAATAAACCAACAGTCACAAAAAATATCTGCAACCATAATACTTAAAATTGTTCTGGAGTTTCCGATTATCTTTTGCTGGTATTTGAAAGCGGTTTACAATAATCTTTGAACTAAACTAATTGGTTATTCAATTGACAAGATTTTTGTTTTAGAGAAAATAAATAAGCTCGAACTTTGTTGTTATTGATTTTTGACGTGATAACATCTTATAAATCGATATACTGAATGCACGCACGAAAAAACATGACTCATTGCAAGCGAGAGCGCGGAATAAGCGATAGAGAGACACGATCGGCTTTGCGTTTATAAAGTGAAGTGAATATTTAATATGAATACCATTGTTGATGAAGCGGCAAAATTATTTTATCGGAATATATAGACATCATTTGAATTATAAAATGCCGTTAAAAAAACTTTGTCCGGTGTGAGGTTTGAACTCGCGATCGCCAAATGATGCAATTATGTTTCAAGCACATAACGCACAGGCTATTGAGGGTTAATGTAATAACATTGTTTTAATTCGTATTATCTGTTACATAAACTTAATTCAATCAATTCATAAAAGTATGCAATTTTTCATCAATGTTTTCTTATGGCGTTATCACGTAAAATTATCGTCCGTAAACCGACTTTACAGACAATCTAAGTGCCACGTATTTTTTTTAGTTTAAGTTTAACTGTAATCAAGTTAGTCTAGTGCTTATGTCACTGAGACGTAATCTTACTATTTATTATATTGCTGATAAAGTTATATTTTTATATTTATTTATTATTTATACTCAAACATTTGTTGATAACTGTCATAATGAAAAACAGCTTATTGAGCCACAAAGCTGATCGTATGCGAGAAAATGTTATTCTGCAAGTTAAACCTGATGGATCAAAATCCACATCCTTTAGTTGGAACAAAGGTCTTGTTTCAACTGAAACAATTATTGATTCCGATAATGGCAAATTTACTGCAAAGGCAAGTTTTTTACATCCGGGTTTCAATAAATGCTGGATTCCCGAAACAACTTTTTGTACATGCAGTTCATACGAAGGCGAATGGAATGGAATTGGAATGAACGGGGTTGGAGAATATTACTTCCCAAATAGTAAGTTAGATCATCCCCATTTAATTATATTTTGAAGATCACGATAGGAAATGAAGTTTTGATTGGCGACTGTTTCTTTTAGCAAGATAATCATAATTTTTTTGACAAGCGTTATTTTACTTTTTTTTGGCTTTTTTAAAAGAATTAAACGTGAATTTTTGAATCAGAATGAGTGAGTATCGCTCGCGTTTTTCGAGAGCCGTTAGCATATCACCCGATTGGCAAAAGGAGGTTGCCGAAATCGAATCGCAATGCAAAATTCAACAAATTACACGGTTTAAGGAAACGATCATAGCAGATACTCACCGCCATCAATTTATCGAGGTTGAAAAACCTGCACGAAATTTTGTCACCGAGAGCTCATATACGGGAGCATGGAATTCACTTGGAATGAATGGTTTTGGATTATATACCTTTACTCATGGTAATATTATAATAATTTATTATTAATTTAATTTTCATTATCGTGCAGACTAAGGAAAATGACAACCAACTTTCAGTTGTTAATGTCACAGCTTATATTCAAAATATAATGTTGTGATTTTAGAAGTTTTTTAATTACAATTCGATGGGATAATTTAGTAAAATTATCCTTTGTAGTCGAATAGGCTCGCGATATTCTTCATCTTTGTGTTTTGGGAAATTGTTGTCTTCAATTATTTGAAAATTCATAATGAAGAAAGTAACCAAGAGCTCTTTTCGTATAAGGTCATCTTCTTACTGCTGGCAAGGTGTACTGTTCCACAAAACTTCGGCCGAGGCCGTACGCTTTAATTTGATTCGTGAACATTTAATGCAAAAAAAGTTAAGGCCGAAAGTTACGTATTGTTGTCAAAGCAGTTATACGGGAGAATGGGATAGGATAGGCTTCCGTGGTAATGGAAAATACGAGTTCATTCATGGTAAGAAAATTTTCATTACCTCAAGGTGTGATCAAAGCTTGAAGTTTATATTTATCTTCAATAAATTTGAGTACATAGTCAATCTTGTCATATCACAAAGCATCAGATTAGAGCATCGGCGATTTTTTTGGAGTTTGGGCACGGAAGTCTGAGAAGCCATCGCATCTTTGTAATTTGACTCTCTTTGCTACTCCTTCAATTGCTCATAGGATTGTAAATGGATATCTCTTGGTAAAAGTTATTAATCTTGTTCAGTTGTCATCTATTTTCATATTCACTAATTTATTAACAAATCCATTGTTTAAGTTCTGAAAAATATGCAACTTCAATTACACCAATACATTTAGCAATCGATAAATTTTAATATTTTTAACAGAAGTGGAATACGAAGGAAATTTACGTGATGGGATGTTTCATGGAGAGGGCACGATGACCTACCCTATGGGTCAAAAAGTGGAAGGCGAATGGTTTAAGGGTCGTTTGATAACATTCAAGTTTAGATTTGCCGATGGTTTGGAATACAGCATACCATGGAAGTATTGCGTCATGCCCGATAGAAGATTTTACTCCAGCATTCAAGACGGATTAAGACCTGCTGGTAGAGAAAGATTAACTAACATAGATCCTCCAAGAGAAATTCCGGAGGGATGTTACGACACCGGGGATGGTTTTTACAATCCTAAAACCAAATGCGTTACATCGGCAATAAAACCGGATAAAATTATAAGGTAAAATTTTTTAATAAAAAGTTATTGAAAAGTATTATTTTTTACCCATTTAGAATTCCAACGAATGCCGAAGAAAAATGGATAATGGAGAATTGCCGGAAGGCTTGGGATGAACCAACTGGACACAGACCTGATTTGTACGAGCACTGGGTAACTGGAAGAGCAACCGACTCAGTTTTCAACGAAAGCAGTACTGAGGAGGAAACCGATAGTATCTCTTCGTCTTCTTCAGAATCTTGGCAAGACTCTCAAACGTCTGTGAAAATAATTGTCTCTCCGGCTTCTCAAATTTCTCCAATGTCGTCTTCAAATTGGTAACTACAATTGGAGACGTTGACCATCCAATCATTCCGGTACATAAATATAATCTATGTATTTTAGATGTAAGAATATAAAAGTCAAAACCATTTTTTGAATATTTATATGTGAAGTTGGGATTAAAGCTTTTAAATCGTCCTTTCAGCTTTAAGCTGCTGATAAAAGGTCAAAGACTGCTTTTTGACGTTTCCTAAATTATATTTTAAAAAGTTTTTAGTTTGATGAAAGTATGTACATAAATAGTGAGCAATTTTATAATTAAAAAACTTAAAAATGTGGGAATGTAATGCACAATTTTTTGGGATTTTATAAAACCTTGAATGGGTTTATGTATTTTATACGAAACAAACCGGCGCTTCTCTTCAGTTCTTTCAACTGAGAATTATTTAGGAAAATATTGTGAAAGCGAGCGTTAAAAAAAATCGTAATCAAAGGAAATTGTAAAGCTGCAATCGCAGAAACTCTTGATAAGTAGAATTTGTACATTAATTCTGAAATGTCGGACTGGTTTTATGTAATATGAAATTACGTTTACGTAAATCATTGGATGCTTAGTTATGAAAAGCGTTATTTATTAGATACTTATAATCCTCCGAGTAAAATCAAAATTAAACTGGAAATCTGCAACATGCAATCTGCATTTGTGAATCTTAAATCGGGTACTTTATTATACTAAATTAATCCTTCTTTACTTCCTTTCTCGCTATAAGTAGTAGGTTTGTGTATTTTTTTTATATTTTATTCGTATCTTTGCACAATTTTTAGTTTATCGCAGTTATCGGATAATTTAGATTTTCCTATCTAATATCGCAATCTGTTACATTTGACAACTAAAAATATCAGAATGATCGCGAAATCTCAAATAATTTATAAAGTTTTACCCATTTGTGTACTAAATAATAAAAAATGACTAAATTTGGAACCTTTAATTTATTTATGTAAGTAGGTGGAAAGTCTAAAATTGGAACACACCCGCTAAAACCTGATATTTAATTCAAATTTTTTGATTTGATGGATTTAAAAATACTAGACATTTAGAAAAGTTTCCTTCTTTCACGACTACACAATTAATCGAATTCAGTTTTATGGAGCGTGAAGCCCACGTGAAATTTTTAGAGGTTTTCCGGTGAAATTTGCTAAAAACTCTTAATGGGAAGGCAGAAAACAACTCAACTCACATGCAAGGAGTAACATAATTATATCAGTTTATCTTTCATCTCTTGAAGTTTGAAGCTTAGGAAAAAGGATGACTAGAATGAAGGTCAGGCGATATGAAAATTTAATTGTATAACATCCGCCATTATCTCGGTTGATATTAATCATTTTAGTAAGCGACGGTAGAGGATGTTTTCTCACAAACCATCTACGCATCTTATAATATTTTGGGAAAACAAATTTTTATCTAATCAAAATCATTATCATTAGCATCATTTTAAATTATGCAACCAAATAGTGGCAGACTAACTGAACAGAGAAGATCAAAGTCGTCCTGATAATTGAAGAAAATTTTTCTAATTTGTTTCAGTAGCTGAGTTTTGATGACAGTCCTGTTGAAATCTGAAACTCGCGTATTTGGAGTGCTGAGCAAAAAGTTCAGTTTTCTTTCATAAATTTAAATATAAAATAAAATAAGCAAAAAGTAATATTAGATAATTTAAAGTAGTACATATTTATAAATTGCGTGTAACTTATTCCTAAGAGACTTTATTGTCCTGGTATATTGAATTAAATTCCTTTTTGTCCTTAGTAGACAATAATTTATAATTATAATACTTTTTAGCAGTGTCAGATCGATATATAATTGCAATTGCGATAATTATGTAAAATAAATCAAATTAAATTATTAATCTTATTAAAAACAACTATAAACATAATTTAATTTGAAGAGCACTTAAAATTTGTATTTGGTTTAATTACTATCTACATAATTATTTTACTAATCATTTTCGCATAAAGCCTTTTGTTTGACAATTAGGAAAAATGAGTTTGCAGGAGATAAACACAATAATTTTCTTAATGAGTCGATTTTAATTAGCGGAATATTATTGTATTTGAATTGTTAAATAAATTATTTAAAGTTCTTCCGTTCTTTTTATAGTCTTTCCAGTTTGGGTGTTTCGTTATTTTTATTTTTTTGCTTTTAAATCACAGCGGATTTGGTTAATCACCATCGGAGACGGATTTACCTAGAAGCTAATAAAGCTTAATTATTTCTCGTTGTTTTTGGAGCTTAATTTTAATTTCGTAAAAAATTGCAATTTTTTATTTTAATGCGCATCGTGTACAAGACAGTGGGTTATTGATGAAATTTTCTTTTCTTTTTATTTATTTGAACCTTGTACATCTAAGAGAACTCCAGCAGTGAGCTTTCAAAATTTATAATTTTTCACAATTTTGTAGTCTTTTGATATTTACTCCATACGGAGTAATGTATTGCCTTGCAAGAATCTAAAAGAAAAGAGCGAGTTTGAGAATTATCGTCGAGCTACAAAAAGTTACTTTCGTTCCGAATAAAGCATGCTATTTTAGCTCAAACGTAAAAAGTTAATATTATGTTTTTTATTAAAAATTGTGTTAAGTGTTAATTACAAAAGATAAAAACGTTGTGTTCTTGCCATTTTTTGAAAATATTAATAAACTGGAGGAATAAAAGCTTCTAAAACTTCAGAATCTCGAGATTTTTTTAAGAAGGTCTAGGTAACTTCAATTCGTTAATATTACCAGACAGACAGAATGACAATCGAATTGTCATGCAATTTAAATATCTCTTTTTGGTCAAAGCAATTGTTTCACTTTAGTTACCGGAAGTAAAAATAATAATATTAATTAAATCTACAGTTCTTTTTTGTTTGAAAAAAATTACGTAATTTATTCACAGCAAAACGAAAGTCAACCGGAATCAACTCAACAAACTTGATACGAAAAGTCATACTTTTGCTCCTTATAAAGCAAGTGTATATATTATTTGTTGTAATTTAAATTAAAAAAAAAATGAAAAACACGTGGACTAAGTCACAAGGGAAATTTTGTGAAAAGTGGACAAAATATGATTATTTCTCATAGTAAGAGGAAATAACATATGGGTAAGATGTCGGAAATGTTGAGAAAAAAAAGTTAGTGTATTTAATTAAATTAATAATTTAATTTAGTTTCCCGAGTACCTTTCCGCCAGCGTCCTGTGATCTTATTGAAAATCTTTTAATTTAATGTGTTCGTGTCCAAAAGCTCGCATTTGCGATCGTAAAGTATTACTTTTTCGTTCTAGAGCGAAAAATTATTCTTTTACGTCGTAGGGAGTTAAAAGTACTTTTGTGCCTTAGGGTGGAAAAGTAGTTTGGTACCTTAAGAACAATTAAAGGTATAAATATTTTATTTAAACAATAATTGTTACAATTACTTATCGAAAACGGAAGTTGAGCGGTCACATTTTAAGTTTCAATATTTCTTGAAGTATTTGCACACCCTAGTGTACTAACACATTTTCAGGAAAAGATTGATTTTTACATGTTGAAATTGAAATTAAAACATTTTAACATTTTTTGATCTTTTAACATGTAAAAATCAATCTTTTCATAACTATTATCACATATTAATAACTTTAATTACCTATATCTAAACACATTTTCGGAGCTGAATTATTCTACTCTATGAATGGGTACCGTTTTTGCAATTTAGTTTAGAGTATGCTTTCAACCGAACTTTCAGCTACAAAGCAGTGACCAGTGTACTTTTCAGGATTAGGCAAATTAAGGAAGGTCGCTATTCATCAACTAAATGCTGTATAGGTATATCATTATTTCACATGCTTTTAAGCTAATTATAATAATTTTAATTTTCAAGAACTTAGTACACTACACTTTTATTGTTCAGACATGCCAAAAAGTTTTTGACCCCTCCTTCTGCTCAGCAAAGAAGTTGTCTGTGTCTTTGCGGCGTAAAGTGGGTATTTGGTTCTTGTTGTTACTGTAGCTCTCGCCTTCGGCTCGTGCTACAACTTTTACGCCGTAGGCAAAAAATGATCTTACATCCTAGGTACATAAATAATTAATTTTAAAACTATGTATATAAAAAACATTGTAGCCAATCAAAAGTCAGGCATCTATTGTCGCATTTGAAAGCATGTTCTGATTGGATAATAAAATTTACCAACCTAAATACCATCTAATTTACATTCGAATTTTCTTCCAAAATTCTAAATTAAGGTTAATCTAAAAATATATTCTTTTTCTTCTCACTAATTTTACCTCGACTGTAGTTCTTCAATGAGGAGATAGAAAACTCTTCTCAGGTTCGTGCTTCAGATGGGCTGTTTGGATGGTATAGCACCTAATCTTTAAGTCCCAATTTAGTTGAGGTGATTTTTTCCAATGAATTTCAAATTTCAATTATAACAAAATTTAGTTGGTCTGTCCTTCGTCGTGGTTTGGATTCCACGTTAAGTCGCATGTCCACTTCCTCAAAACTCCTTGTCAATCTCCCTTTACGTTACACACACTCTATGTAATTAGCTTCTGGCTGCTTAGAGTGTATCTAAGCCTAATAAAATAAAATAAAATAAAAATAAAAATAAAATAAGTTTTTTTATAAATTTTTCGAGTATCGAACCTACGATTACAAATTAGTATTCTTTTGCTGAATCAGCCAAGCCATACATTCGACTCTCTTATCAATAAAAATTTACCTTCCAAATATCAAATAAATCTAACTTTAAATTCAAACTCAAATTCAATTCAATTAAAATCAAACGATCATCCAAAATAAATCTCTTTTTTAGTCAAAGAAAATCTTCAACTTATAATATCAAAAAAAAATATTCACGGTCAAATCCGACCAAAAAATTTCCCTAACAGTTCAAATTGCAATATTCAAAAAAAATTCAAAATTTTAAAACTATTTCTTATAAATTATACTCAAAATTTACGGAGCTGAAATTTAATTAACCACTCCGTCGGCCATCTTTGGCAAAAAGCTTCTACTCTGCTCTTCTTCCTGCCAACCTTACATTTTTCAACCTTTTTCACTAATTTAAATTTAAAATCATACAAAATTTCAAACACTAAATAAATTTTTAAAACAAACATCAGAGGCGGTAAAATCGCTTCGTAACACAATAATTATGTTAACCAATCTTCCGTAACCGCGTACCAGCCTTTCAGATTGATGAACTTTTCTTCCTAACCAAAAACAAAGCTTTGATTAGTCAATTTTTTTATTAACTTAATACACGACAATAAATAAAGTTCCCCTGTATCCGGTAATTATGTGTGGTAAGAGTCTAAAAAATGTGTAATATACTATAAATGAAGATGGTCACGATTTGATGTCAATGTGCGTCGATTGTTAAGCCGAGATCTTCGGTTCAATCCCGGACGGAGTGAAAACATTATTCTGACCGTTTTTCCTCGGCAGGCAATAACAAACTACTGATGTATCTGGCAGAAAATCCTTCAAAAGAGGCGGTCACCACACTTTTTCGATAGTAAAGGTAAGAAGGAATAAGACTTAAAAAAACATCAAAAAAATATTTTTATTACAAAAATATTTTAATAATTTGAATATCTCGATAAGAAACAATTAATAAAATTGTTTCTGACCGGGTGGTTTGGGGGGCATGGAATACCTCCTGTTAGTTTTGATAAAAATTTTTATTATAGAAATATTTTAATATTTTTTTATAAAATTAATTTTTACATGTTATACATCTACAACTACTGTAATTTTTAATTACAACTAACGTTTTAATATAGGTTTTTTTTGGGTTTGTTTAGTTGTCCGGTTTAGAATTTTTCAAAATAAGTTTATTTATTCATTTTGGCTTCAAGTAGGTATAATTTTGTTTTTGCAAAAGTCAAAATAAAATTTGACATAACTTCTCAATCATTTTAATATTTTTCCAGGTTTGCCTGATGAGAATCCGAAACTCGAAACATAAAGTTATAATATATTATGTAGCAAGTAATATCATTCATTTAAATAGTTTTTGAACAATATTATGTAAGTTATGAATTAAATTTTATTTCAACTTCATATAACATGTAAAAAATAATTTTATAAAAAAATATTATCACATGTTAATAACTTTAACCATTTTAGAAATATTTTAATAATTTGAATATCTAGAAGAAACAATTAATGAAATTGTTTTTGACCGGGGGGCCGTGGGAGGGGGGGTATGGCATACCCTCTGTTACTTTCGATAGTAAAGATAAGGAGGAGAAGAATTAGATTATAAAAAACATAAAGGAAATATTTTTATTACAGAAATATTTTAATAATTTGAATATCTCGAAGAAACAATTAATAAATTATTTCTGACTGAGGGGGTTCGGAGGGTATGGTATACCCCTTTGTTACTTTTAATAGTAAAAATAAGGAGGAGGATAAAACTATAAAAGACATCAAAAAATACATTTGATAGTAAAGATCAGGAAGTGGAGGATAAGAGTATAAAAGACAGCAAGAAAAATTTTTTAAACAGATATATTGTAGTGGTATTTGATTTGTTTTTTTGTCAATCAATCAAACCCTTTACCAAACTCAAAAAAAATACCCCGACTAGCTCTTTTTTGCGGTGGAGCAATTCGACCTCAGGAGTGAATTCCTGTGACGATATTCCAAAATAATTCTTCTTCCAAAATCAATTATCCAAATTTATAAATCGCAAATTTAATTTATTGTCAAATTTTAAAATGGGCTCGCACTTTTAACCTCATGCGCGTTCAAAATGCCTTGTTATCGCCAGCTGGTCACATTCGCTCGTACAAACGCAAATTTTAACCTTTCAATTTTTACATCAATCTCAATCTTAATAATTTCACAATTGAAATTCAAATTTATAATTTGATTTCTTCCTTTCCCAATCAACCAAACCAATCAAATTTACTACCGTTCGGTAGCCGCTCATAAAATTTATCCAAAAATATCCAAAATATCAAAATAATCATCCAAAAATAACGCAATAAATGCATTCGCATACAATCACTTTATTCAATCAATTAAATCAAAATATTACTCACCATTTCAAACAATAATATCAAAACTCAGCGGGTATACAAAATTTTCACCCGCTCTCCGCCATTGTTGACCGACGACGCCCCTACCTTTCTGTCTTTCTCCCCACTCTGTACTTTTCCAAGTCAAACGTTTAAAACTGAAATCAACAAATTTTTACTATTTTTGCACAGGGTGTGTCGAAATATTTTGTTTCACGACAATATTTTAATAATTTGAATATCTCGAAGAAACTATTAATCAAATTATTTATGACCGGGGAGTTTGGGGGGTATAAAATACTCTTGATAGTAAAGAGGAAGGAGGAGAAGAACGATAAGATTATAAAAGACATCATTGAAATATTTTTATTACAGAAATATTTTAATAATTTTAATACCTAGAAAAAACAATTAATAAAATTGTTTCTGACCGGGGGCTCTGGAGAGTATGGTATACCCGCTTGTTACTTTCAATAGTAAAGATAAGGAGGAGGTTATAAAAGACTATAGGAGACTATAAAAGACATCAAAGAAATATTTTTATTACATAAATATTTTAATAATTTTAATACCTAGAAAAAACAATTAATAAAATTGTTTCTGACCGGGGGGGTCCGGAGGGTATGGTATACCCCTTTGTTACTTTCAATAGTAAAGATAAGGAGCTAGCTAAAGATAAGGAGATAGTAAAGATAATAGTAAGGATAAGACTGTAAAAGACATCAAAGAAATATTTTTATTACAGAAATATTTTAATAATTTGAATATCTAGAAGAAGCAATTAATGAAATTGTGTCTGACCGGGGGGTCTGGGGGGTATGGAATACCCTCCAGTCAAACACAAGCAAAGATTTGAATAAAATTATTAATTAATTTTTAAGGATTTTGTGATTAAA
The DNA here is from genome assembly GCA_911387805.1 of Cantharis rustica. NCBI lineage: Eukaryota > Metazoa > Arthropoda > Insecta > Coleoptera > Cantharidae > Cantharis > Cantharis rustica. The sequence goes on along the minus strand of OU426879.1, from coordinate 47,175,573 downwards.
GAATTCATTTAGTCATAAAATTTGAAAAAATGCGGCTCCGATTGAGCATACAAAAATAATGGAGGATATAATTAAAGGAGTGGTATATCCAGGTGGGGCTTTAAATTCTCTTTGCCTTTAATTATTATTGTCCCTTTAATTTGATTACAAATTAACGTCATCAAATTGTGAAAAAGATGTTTTAATAAAACATAATGAATTTTTCGCTCAAAGACTCTCTGCCACTCCTGCTACTAAAGTACTTCACTGTCGCCCGTTGCCGGCAGTAAAATAAAACAATTGCTTTCACCAAAAATAAACTTTGAACAATAACAATTTATTAGCCTTAAGTTTTGAAGCCTAGGGCCGTTCAAAGAAGTTGTCCTGCCTGGACTGGATTTAAACTGCGAATGAAATATTTTCTGTGTTTACATTTGCCAAAATTATTATTTAATTTTGTTTTTTTTTGTAGTTTTTCGATGTTGCCTACTTATTAGCATTCCTCAGCATAAAAACCGTTTCAAAATCGGCGTATTCGAAGTGCGTATGAAGGAAGAAGACATTAGCTATGCGTCTATTTGTGACAACCTAATTCAACACGTGAAAGAAGTTCGTAATAAGTTTTAGAAGAAAGTTAGAAGTGACATGCCAAATTTATATTAAAATAGATCAATGGGACGAAAATAGAATGCTTTAAAATATCGTTACATAGCTTTCGTATCTACTTAACTATTTTTAAAATGTGTGTAACGGACACACGGATTCTCTGGCAGGAATAGGCACCGACATGTCTGATATATTATTTTTCTTATAAAAATTTTTGTTTTGAAACAAACTTTTTTCTTGACAAAGCATTCGACACTGTTAGCTCGATGTTAAATTAGCCCCTTTGTTAAACTTGATGTTTAGAGTTAAGTTTAAGTGAAGCTCCGGTTGAGCGAGTTTTCTTTTAAGCTTTGTTTAATTCCAAATTTATCACTTAGACTCTTTGAAATGTGATCTTTGTTCTTTCAACTCTATTGGATCCTACCAAACATTTCCGGCAGCTAACGAAAAACGTGTCATGTTGTGATGGGTACTCCTCGATTAGTTGCACCAAGTGTCATTGCTTGGAGTTTGAAAGTAAATATTTAAAATGACTAACGAATTGTTAATTATTTTAACGAAGAGCGATTAACTCGACGTTTACTAGCAATGAAAAGTAGGCGTTTTTCACACATGTGCGTTGTTGGTGTGTTCGAAACGGTTCACCATTAACTCCTGCAGTTGTATGCGCGTAGCAAAGGCGATAACAGGGTTTTTCGCTTGGTCTTGGAAAACTCGACGTTATGATATCGAAAGAAAAGTTTTTAAATTTTACTTACTAGTTATTAAAATTATGGTTACTAATATTACAGAACAAAACATTGTAAGTGACATTTGAATTTAAATATTTCAATTTGAGCTTTTCTAAACCGAAAAACCTAAGTTTTGGAAACTTTTATCATAAATCTTAAACTTGTTCAACTGAAATTTCTCCAATAAAAGGTTCCAATTTTCATAAAATCAATTTTATATAAATCATAATTTTTTTAAAATGGATTCCTTTTAAATTAATAAACAGGTGGTGACCGATAATTTTGTGTTCCTTTTCGATTATTTTTTATTGTGTTTCCACCTTCGATCGTTCGTTTTAATTTAATGTAATTACAGAATTTTTTTTTCGTATACCCATTTTAATGTTGACGGTTTAATAAAATACCTACCCTAGAGGAATAACCAGTGCGTCATAAAATATTAATACAACGCTTTTTTTAATCTTCCTTAATTACTTAATGGGTGTTAAATTTAAAACACGTTATCTAATTTTGTTAAACTGAAAGTTTACACCACTAAATATTTTATAACTACTCCACGTTGGACGCCAATTTAAACCCCCATGCTAATTTATTGCGATTGGGTACAGGTACATTTGGTGTAGTGTTTCAATTTCAGTTGCTGTAATATAATAATAATTCAAAAAATATTTTATTCCTACTGGGTGAGTTCCTACAATAGAAACGTAATTATTAAATTACAAATTTATCTCGAAAATCAAATTTTCGGTACCGTAAGGATACAAAAAAGGGTTGATTAAAAGCATCTCTGATAAATTAATTAAAATTATGTCCTTTGCCGAACGTTTATTAAGCCGCTATATCGGAACGTTTTAGTATAGAAACATAATTAACCTATAAATTCATATTTTGATCTCTGGAGTTTTGTTGGACCTTAATTTATTATCAAACGTATTTTTGATTGCCGTATTTAACCGATATTTCAGCTTTCCTGAAAACTGATCTAAAGCTGAGTTCAAGCAAAACGTGATCGGTTTTCATATTTTCGTATATAACTCTTAAACGATAACGAATATCAAAAAAAGTTTCATATAAAATATGCAGACAATCAAATTCTACTCATTTTTTATTTAAATGGTTTTTCTTCCAAACTTACCGGTGTGGAAGTTACGAACAGTTGAAACACCTAAAACTTATCAAAGGAAAGTTGCACTCTTGTCGATATTTTGCCAAAATTTATATAGCAATATTTTTTTAACAGAAACACGAAGTTGCATTATATTACATATTTCCTCTGTCTGGTATAAGCTATTTGATTTATCTTTCAAGTTTGTCCAACGGCTCGGTACGTACAGAAATATTTGATAAATTGCGATCAAAATTGCCATAACACGGGTCCTCTTTGATTTATTTCGCTATCTTCTGCAGTTTGTTCAACTATCTTTACGACTTGGTTTATTCTGGAAAAATTTTGGGGATCTCGCCTTGCGTTGGCTGGATATTTATAAATATATAAATCAATCAGAAGAGGCAATTCGCAATTTGAACAACGTGATCGGGATGCAAGATTAAGGGTGACGACCTTGAAATGGAGCTAATCGTGAAATTTCTTGGCTGGAATTGTTAAATTGGATTTCAAATTTATCAGCTCTCACATGAGGGTGCTATCGAAGATGCATGCATCACCGGTTTAATAGAATATATTAGGTAATTCCTCTATTATTATAAACATTTTGTACATCCGAAAGTTTATCTTGCTCAACCTAATTTAAATTAAATTAGTTTATTAAATATTTATCGTTTGTCAGGATCTTTAAAAGTGGGTCAATTAAGTCTTAAAATGTAATTAGATAAACCTTGGAGTTAGTTTTACAAAAACATCGCATAAAATAAGCACTGGAATGGAAAAAAAGCAAAACAGAATTCCAGAAACTAAAGCGATTCTCTCCGTTTTGTATTTTGATGCTGACTTACTTTTGATGAGTTTCATATATTTTTGAAAACTTTTTAATTAACTTCTCTTGAAATCGATCAAATCTTATATTTGTGTTAGCAATACATTTTATTGGATAATTTTTGTGTTATGATTGTGTTTTTGTTTTATCTGTTTGTATTTGGAGTAGATTAACAAAGGTGAATCGATAATTTGAACATAGAACTTGTCGCATTAATATTTTATTTGTTATAATTATCTATGCCATACTTAACTGAAGTGACTTCATAACTATTTTAAAATTCACTTTGTCAGGATTTTACAAAACGTAAACTGAAATTGCATTAGTCACTCCTAGCAATATACAAACGTAATCATAAGTTTTGCATTTGAAACTAACAGTTTGCTGTTGATACAAAACAATTCATTTCTAGCAAATTATGCAGGTATATTAAATAGACTACATGCAGTTACTCGCAAAAGTATTCGGACGCTCCAATGTTAGCGATGTAAATTATTTCGTATAAAGACTTTTTTGTCATATAAAAATCTACTTTACAGCAATACTTTTCAGACATTTTTTGTTTTAAATTTCATGCTCTTCAATTTTGTTCATATAAATTTTTCTATTTTATCACACCGTTTCCGAGATATAGTGACATAAAGATGTCACTAATAATTTCAATATTTTGAAAAGTCGCTATATCTCGGAAACGGTGCTACAAGATAAAAAAATGTATATAAACAAAATTAAAGGGCATGCAATTTGCAACAAAAAATGTCTAACAAGTATTGCTGTAAAAACGATATTTATATAACATAGGAACGTCCGAATAATTTTATTAAAAATTATGTACTGAAGAATTATTTGTTTACAAAGTTACAATCCAGGAAGTTTTATAAATATTCTACCTAAATTTAATTTCTTCGATTACATCGATAGGTTATCCAAGGAAAATTATTCCTGCACTTGCAAAATCTTACCCAATAAAAGTTCCAGACTGAAAGTTTGTTGATGCAGTTGTTTAAGTCTTCTAACCTTTCCTCGGCGTTCTTCAAACAGTTGCGTTTTTATCATTTCAATTGAGCTTGTTTTCAAATACTTAGAAATTTTACGTTTTTCAATTGTTTCAAAAGAAAAAATTTCTGGTGTTTTCAATGGGTAACTGCTTAAATTTTACTGCATCGCAATATATTATATTCTACCTAACTAACAAACTTTATTTACAATTAATTAGGTAAATATTGCTTAAACAAATACAATTTAATTATGTAAATACAAACTCAATTTATTACACATTTAATAATTTCCATATATTTACCGTTTGGGGATTTTTCCTTGTTCTGTCTACATTACGCTATTACGTGCTGTTACCTCGGATTAAGTTACTTACTTTATATACAACTTTTCAATAAAATTTATATCATTTATACTTATTTTAATTAATTCAAAAAAGATAGGTTAATGAAGACGAACTGTTCAGGCAAAATAATTGTAATGTTTTGCACTTAACTCTTATTATATAATTGACGATGACTTTAAATTACTTATAGGCGACGCGTTTCAGTTTTATTTAGGCCATTTTTTTAAATGTTTAAAAATAAGTGTTTTAATTAATAATAATTATTAAAATTACTAGTACCAATTAAAACAATTATAAAATAACTATTTTATTTGCAAGATATTCTCGAAACCGAAATTTAAAAACTTTTGGCTTACAGTGTTTCAAATATTGAAAAGTAAATTATGTAAAAATAAAACGTGCAAACGAAATTTGTTCAATGGCATAATTGTAAATGTGATAAAATAACCAAAATGAGGTTTAAGTGATTAATTGATTATATTGCATACTAGATAGTGGGTAATTTACTAAATTAAGATAGAACAGCAATAATAATTAATCAAAGAATTTGATCATAAATCTACTTACACATCTTTTTTTTTCAAATAACCCTTTTTTGAATTGATAATAATTTATTCGTATTTCAGCAAACTTGTATTTATTTTTAATTAAAAAAAAAAAAAAAAATGAGAAACAATCAAGTGTAATTATTTATTAATTCTTTCGGATATAATTTCCCCGATTGGTTAAATAATAACAAAGGTAGATTTATATTTCAATACAAGATTAGACCGATTTTCTCGAGTCACATATATTGTTGTGATCTTTCCCTAAATACTGAGGTTGAAAACGAATATCCAACAAAAATTTTAATATATTAATATTAGTGGTAATTTCTTATTTTGTTTTTTCTATAAATTAAATTTTTCAATTTTTTGTCGTAAATTTAACTTGACATTTTTTACATTTATAAAGTAATTAATATTTTTTTGAAAGGAGCAAAGATTAAAATTAATATCAAAATAATATTTAGAGTTAGAATTAATAACAATGTTTTTAAAATTCAATATTTTGTTAATTTCTTCCCCTCTCCCCTCTTAGAACGTTTAATATTATTATATCACAAGGCAAAGTTTGCTCCCCACTGCTAGCTTATACGAAAAAACTAAAGAAGTAGGAATAAGAAAGAAATTTTTCGGGATTTTCTTTTGATTTCTGCTTCGGGAAAACTGACTAAGTAAGAATAAACAAGCATTTCTCGGAAGTTCCTTAAACTTTCTTTGCTTTAGTGCCCCACTCGTCCTGTTTTAATTACGTTGCTTATTCAGAGCATATTTAAAAATTGCAATAAATATATTCCATACAATTAATTGGATTCCAGACTCTTTTTTATTCATTATTTGTTCCCAAACAATGAAAATCATCATCATCATGTATCATGCACACAAACCATTGGTTTACAACTGGGGTATAGAATATCCCTCAGTACTCCAGTAATTATGTTCAAAAGAAAAACTCTTATTAATTCTACCAAGGAGCCTGAATTATATTAATTAATCATGGCAGATAACCGGTCAGTTTACACCATGAACTGAAATAGTAAAGTAGCAAATGTAAGGGTGAAGTAAAGAATAATTCTTCTTTTCCTTTTAATTTAGGACTTTGTCCTGTTACTGCACAGGAGTAATATTTTAGTCTTCTTTTTCTTCTTCAGCCTTTATTTGTCCACTTCTGAGCATAGGCCTTTCCTTTTATCCCTTCATTAAGAGTTTTTAAAGAAAGATTTGGCAGTTAAAACGCCACGCTTGCCGAGCGTATTGCAGAGTTTATAGCCAATAGATCGAACTTGGACTTTAGATCAGAACAGTGCAGTTACGCGATCAAGCATTGAACCGCAGTCTCCCGCTCCGTAGCATGTCATTGTAAGTCTTGTGTAAGCGGTGTAGTCGGTGGAACCAAGCATGAAACCGCAGTTTTCCATTTTGTTGTTGATTTAAGCTTTACACTAAATTACTAGATTTTTTATAAATAATGAATAAAAAATGTAATTATTATACTGAGATGACCCGAACTATTCATATCTATAAAATTTACTCAATCTAAAAATTTTTCTTTGCTCGGTGTACATCCATTATTTTATAGCTATGAGCTCTTGTAGTTGAAGTTAAAATTGTAAATTAAAAATGCTCAAATTTGTTATTTTTCATGTGGTCTTGTAATCTTCACGTGCACACTCCGCATGTGGTATTGCAGCTGGCGTCTGGTCAAACAAATTTTCTGCGACGTAATTTTAATGCATCGACTAAATTTTATCACAAATTCTTCAACTTTTCCTTTCATTTTATTTGCACTGCACTTTATTAATTACATAAAAAAACAACTTTTATTAAAATTAAATTTAACTTTTTCATTTTTAATCATTTACAAAATCAATATCATCAATTGCGGGAATAACGAACTTCCGTTCGTCTATTCGACACGAAGGTCTCAGCCCAAGTGTCTTTTATATCCTTCAAGCCCCACTCTCTTACTTTTTATTTCTCCCACCTTATTTACAGCTAAAATTCAACTATTTTACACAATATGATACAAATAAACAATAAAACAAATTCAAACTTTAAAATTATTTTACAAAACAATAAAATTAATGTTGTTATGGTTTTCGAAACACGACAATACATTATTAAGGTTTAATAGTGAATTTTGCTACTGTTCTCCCCCCCCCCCCCGGATTTGAAGGTAATGATATTTATTAATTTAAAATTTAATAATAATTTTGACTAGCGTCGAGAACCAAAATATAGTACATTTCTTTATTTAGATCATTGTTTCAGGAAACTAAAAATAAAATGCTGATTTTATTGGGCGCTAGGTGAAATTAATAAGACAAAAGAATATATAAAAAACTACTTTAGTATGGCATCAAAAGTAATAAAATGAAGCAAATACAAATCAATTAGCACAATTAAAGTAAAATTATTATAACAATAAAAGCTTTATAATAAAATTCATTATAAAAAATATAAATTCAATTTTCTTTATTTTAATAAAATTTTGGGATATGTAAAAATTAATTTTAATACCCATAATGAGGTACATTATTTTCACCTACTGCTGAAAAATTAAAAAGCTTTTGTGTGGGTACTAAAATCAATATATTTTAAATTAAAAAGTTTTTACATTGAACAAGTTAATTAAATATTAATAATATTTAATATTGTTATCAAGCTTTCAGCGAAGGTTATCATTTATACAATAATATTGTATAAATAAATTCTGATCAAAGTGATATCCTTTGCTGAAAGATTAATAAAAATATTAAATATTATTAATGTTTAATTAAAATAGTTCATAAGTTAATAATTTATAACAATGTTTTGTTTCAAAATTAAAAATAAAATTAAAATAAAAAATTAAGCAAACATTTCGTTTTTTATATACAGGGTTGGGAAAGACTGATTTATAATATAGTATTAGTAATATAATAATAAAATCAACATAATTGTTAATCAATTTATCTTCGATGGATTGCTAAATTTGTCTTTGCGCTCTGATTTCGTGTCTTGGTCAGCAAAACTGAGTTTTTTACCATCTTCTAAAACTAGATTTGTAATAATTATGCATATTAGCAAAAGATAATTTAGTTGGTCTATGCTTTCCATCAAAGAAATGAAAAACAAAGGTGTATTTTCTTCTCGACGCGGGTTGCCGACCTTATATTTAGATAGAAAAACGTCATTATGCCTTTACTTCCTCAGTAAACAATATACTATTTTAATAAAATATTAAAATTATTATATTTGACTTTATAAACGTAATTAAAAATGCAAACGTAAAATGTTTTTTAAATTCATTTATCGATCACTCAGAATGATACTGCAAAAATTAGCTTGATGTACGAGGAAAGTTCAAATTTGACCAGAACTTTAGTTTTTCAGCTCTTAAATAAAACTTATTGTTTAATTTTTGCAAAAATATCGTTTAAATATAAAAGAAGTGCTTTGAAGTTTGAGATATCATCTTTTGGTGTGTTTCCAACACCGAATTGCGGTATTTTGAAAAATGATTTTCCTTTTATTTTTATTGTTAATTTTCATGCCCTAGTGCGGTTGATTCGATTTTTCTTTATTTATATTATTTCAAGCCGTTCGTTCCGCTTTTTAATCTTTTCTGTAGTTTTTCACCATTACCGTTTTTCTCATTTTAATGACGGTCGTAACCGGAAGTAAAGGAACTATGCGGGATCAAACCTACTTTTAAGGCATAATATTTTCACAAATTATTGGTATGGATCCGGTATAGCCCTTTTACTAATGGATGGAAAAGGAAAACAAAGAAAACTTTTAAGAGCATGTACGGCTCACATTTAATTAGAGAAAAACTGCGTTGTAGGGTAAAAATGAAAGCAATTACTGAATTTTTATTTTTATCGATACCTTGACATCTGAATGAAAAATCGAGGAGAATTAATAAATCGAAAATCCATCACGTACCTATGCATGACAAGAGCTGACGAAAAGTAATCGTGAATCAACTCCAACCACGTTAAATTTCAAGTTGTCAAAATTTACGTTTAATAATATCTGCATAGAGCAACCAATTCGGTAAATATATCGATAAAAACGTAAAAAACAAATTAAATCTGAAACAAAAATAATATAATATTCTAAATAAAGAAAGTTTTTCGTGGTCGTTTTAATAGCGTCTTAATAGATCAGTGCGAAATTTATGGGTAGTTTATTATGATATGAGGTTATAACCAAGCGAAAACGTTATTTTAAAATTTATTGTGAGATAATAATATAATTTTATGTTGTGCTGTATGATAATTTTATTTAAGAGGCATTGCATTTTTATCGGTATCGCATTTAAATATAGATAGTACAGTTTATTCCGAAAGTATTTGCAGTTTTTAAAATTTATTATTTCTAATATACTCACCAAGCTTGGTTGGGAACGTAATTTGTTACGTAGCAGTTTCTGGGTGCGATAAACCTAAGCTAACTTACTAATTGCATAAGTATTTCAAACTTAAAGTTATTATTTTCATAGTTCACAATTATCTAACCGGAAATAAATAGGTAATTACACTTGTACGCCCCCTCGCGGTTATAAATAAACAGCGCCTTTGGATCGCACCCTTAATAATAATAACATCTTCTTGATAACCCAGAGACATACAAATTTCTAAACCGATCGACGTATTGAAAATCCCTTTTAGTGAGAATGTTTTCCAAGTTCCAACAAGTTATTATCGTCGTATTGATTATTTTGCTGTAGAAATGCAATAACAATGTGTATTTAATGATTGTTCTTTATTTCTTGGAAGTCTTCTCTAGTTTATCGTTTTTCATTATTTTTAGCTGACTGCTAAACAACCGTAAAAAGATGACGTACGGACGGGCATCTATTTGAGTAAATTTATTGTAAAATTCGATTTTAAACATTTACAAAAATGATAATTTATTTAAAATTGGCTGTCAATTCTTTTTCATTTCAGCAACAAACGAACCGGTTTTTGTAATTGTTTGATATTATCCATGTTTTTATAAACATCAAATGATAAAAAAAATCTTTATTTCCTGGCTGGCGTATGTACTGTTTTGAATGGCTGTAAATGCTGTTGAGGATTATCAGGTTATAACATTTTATCTTTATATTTTACCATTATACAACGTTTATTTCTTTATCCAGTCGCGTTATTGTTCTCGTGTCGTCAATATCAACTGGGAATAATATTGAGTCGAGCATATTATCCAGTTTATTTATTCGCAATATATTTCTTCGTCCTCCTTGTAAATGTTATCCTGATTTTGGTTTGATGTCAAATTTAAACAACTGTTTATCTAGAATGAATTTCATTTTATTGAAGCGGCCAAAAATTGCCCACCATTGAGATAAATTTTCTGTTCGACCATTCAATTCAAATTGATCCTAACCTCAATTTTGAAAATGTCAAACAGTTGCTGTAATTTAACGTAATGCCAAAAACAAAATTAGCACATTAAACATTTCCCTGTGATCTCTTAAACTAAATAATGGAAATATGGAGACACGAAGTTATAAGTAACCAAATTTTTTAAAATTAGTTTCATGTTCACGAAATTTTATTAGCGGATAACTCGATAGAAAGCTCTTAACAAAATGGCTTTTTCAAGTTTTAGAATATTTAGCTTGCACAAAAGTTTTAACATTGCTGTCTCATACGGTGACTAATAGTGATGAATCTAAATATCGAAAACCTCAAGTGTACAAAGTTCGAATCGAAAGTGACAGTCAATTTTTATTTTTTTTGCTGATTCGTCTTCTGTAGGTAATTGAATTCATAATCGATTGCTTTGCAATACAATGGCGTATTAAATTATTTAGAACGCGTTATGTTTGAATTTAATCATCGTAAACCGATTCTGTTACGATGAAATCATTATTCGATAGTTGAACCGAACAATATGTCATTTTTTATTTGTCACGTCTTATCCGGTACATACTTTTAGAAGAATCAAACACAGAATTGTTTACAAAATCTCTCGTAGTTTTCTGGAATCCTGAATGACGTTATCGTCCTATGTTTGTAGGCTAATTGAATTCTTAAAATTGTACATTAATTAATCACCATTGAACATTGGAGTGAATCTTACTAATTGAATTTGTTTCAGGTACCAATAAAAATGTCTAACGTGATTAAAACTTAATCAGCAAATTAAACGACCAACAATGAACGATACGTCCTGGAACTCTTCGTATGTGTTTGGAATTGATAATGAAAGTGGATGGGGCGATAGATTCTTTTTTACCTACTTTAGTGAATTCGGCGAACGAATGCTTGCATCGATTATTGCAGAAGTTACCATCCTCGGCATCATATTTTTTATATCGGTGTTTGCTAATGTCACCATTGCAGTTTGCGTCTTCAGGTGAGTCAAATCAAAACTTGTTTCGTTTATCTAATTATAAATAACGTAAGTATCGCTCATAAATCAATCGAAAGTAAAGTTTTTTAATTCCCATGGTATAGTTTTGAAAGTGCAACCGCCATTAAAATATAAAAAGGTGGGCATTTTTATTCTACTAGGGTGTCTATGATACATTAATTAATCATGGTGAATAAACGTCAAATTTAGTTTTCCATATTAATGAAGTGTATATAAACTTTCTTTTATTAACTCCAACACTGTGTTAAATTCTACCGAACTTTCCTTTTACGAAATTAAAGTAAAATTATTAATTCCAACTAAATTTAAGTTAAAAGTCTGAGGATTGAAAACGTTTTAAACGTCTAGGTTCATCGCGCCAAGATCCTGCCAAGTTTTGCAATTCATATGTAACTTTAAGTAAATATTTAACTTGATTGGCAGTTGTTTAATGTAACAGGGGCAGTTATAAGTGTTCATTGTTAAGGTTACGTGAACAGATTTAAAGCTAGGGTTTTGCAGTGTTTCATTACAAAATACTCATCTTATTATGTAAATACCAATAGATTAGTTTAGAATTTTGAGAGCATATCTAACGTATTAGAGAATACAATAAGCTAATATTTCTATATTTTAAAATACATTAAAAATGTACTATATATCAACGTTTGGTATAAGTATCGAATATCAATTTAAAACTTTGTTAAAGTTTCAAGTATTTTACACCACTTAATATTTCGACTTTTTTTTGAAGAAGAAAACTCTCACTTTCCTATCTGCATGAGAATGAGGTAGGCTGATAATACAAGGAGCATACAAAACAAACTTCAAAACAACCATGAAATGCTACACGAAGTAAATGGTAAAAATCGTGAACAATATTGTAACATGCCATTCGATAAGCTGGTATATAATATTTAGCTCCAATAATAATATGTATTGCAATGCTTTGTTTTCAATAGTTAAAGATAGCACACAGTGTAAACTGTCACAGACTGGGGGATCTGGGAGGTATGGAATAACCTCAATTATTATATAATAAAAAAATAACCTAAAAAATGAATTTTTAAGTCGATAGTGTGGTAGTTAGTAGTATGTAATGTTAAAATAAACAAACTAAACAAAATATTAAAATAATAAATTTTAACTGTTAGGTAAAGAATACATACTTACATAGAAAAATAATATTTGAATAAACAAGAAAATGAAATATGAAAAAATTGCGTTATAAAAATTATGAAAATTTAAAATAAAAAACTTTGTATTACTAAGTCCAAACCTGTTAAATGTTAATTATTGTTGTTAATATTTTGTTTAGTTTGTTTATTTTTTTCAATTATTATAGTTTACTTTACGCGAATTATTTGCAACTAATATTAATGCTGTAAGACATACCCTAACATACCACGATCTGTGACAGTTTGAATATTTATATTATTGAGGGTATTCCATACCCCCCCTTTTTTTTGTGTGTGCGTTGGGAGTGGGGAAATCTTCAAAAGACACCACTCAGATGTTTTGGGTGGTAGTGTCGGATTTTTACCGACTAAAATCCCACTCCGTGAAGTTGCCGGGAACCGCTCTCGCATTTCTTGCGTACAATCTTCTGCGTACTCTTGTCTATGCCTTTTCGGGACTTTGCTCTTCTTGTTCGTCCTGAAGTTTACTCTTGTTGGAGATAATTTCCACCATCATCTTCTCGATAAGGTTCTAGGCTTCCTCGCTACCCAGCATCAGCTTTACGATGTTGGATTGAGTAAGTTCTTGCCCCAACTGCGTTTGGGCGGTTTGTCTGCAGTCGCCCCATTTTATGCACTTAAAGATGGTGTGCTCGGCATCGTCTTCCTCACCACAGAAGAGGCAGTTGGAGGTATTCGTTCTCTTAAAGCGGTGCAGGTAACTTCGGAAGCATCCATGGCCGCTCAGAGCTTGGGTGGTCTCGTATTTAAGGTCGCTGTGACTCTTATTGATCCACGGTTTAATGTCCGGAATCAGGCGATGTGTCCATTTCTCCGTCGGAGACGCCGTCCACGAGGCCTGCCACCGCCGCTGGATTTCAGCTTGTTTTTCTTCGTGCAGGTCTTTATTTTTTGTGCGGTATTTGCACTCCCTCAGCTCGGCCTTTAGGTGGATCGGCGTAATTGCAGCCAGCACCAGAACCGCTGCGGTAGACATCGTTCTGTAGGCCCTGCAAGTCCGCAGCGCGCACTGCCTCTGGGTCGCTTCCATCAAGCGTCTGTATGACACTTTTTCCAGGGCTGGGGCCCAAATCGGCGCCGCGTACAGTAGGACCGACTCCGCCACTGAGCACAGGAATCTCCTCTTCATCTGCAGCGGCCCGCCCATGTCTAGCATAATCCTGCCGATGGCCTTCATTGTTGTTGAGGCTCTGGTTGCAACCCTCATGATATGCGGCCTGAATGTGAGGGCCTTGTCGATATCCACACCCAGCACCCTAACCTGGTCGCACGTTGGAATGTCGTGCCCCCCCCCCCCAGCGAGAACTTCACCGGCTTGATGCGCCTCTTCCCCGAGACCACCACCGCCTCCGACTTCTCCGGAACGAGGTTCAGTCCTCTGGCGGACATCCAGTTGAATATGCTGGCAACCGCGCCGTTGGTTAGTTCTTCTAGTTCGTCTTCAGTCCTGGCCTCCACTACGACCCTGATGTCGTCTACAAAACATGTTGTACTCACCCCTGATGGTGTGGGGAGCCTGAGGACGCCGTTGTACATCACGTTTCATAGCAGAGGGCTAAGCACCGAACCCTGCGGGACCACACTGGACACCACGATGCGGACACCCGCATCGTGTGCATCCAGAGCTTCTCTTCAATCATGAGCGTTCTACCGTGGAAGTAACTTGCCTTTATGTTCAGAAGGTACGGTGGTATATTTCTTCTGGTTAGTTCTGCCATGATCAGCTCCCAACGCGCTGAGTTGAACGCATTTTTAACGTCGAGAGTGACCAGGGCCACAAACCGTCTCCGAATTCCCTTTCCACTTCTCGCTGCTCTGATCTTCTGCACCATGCAGTCGAGAGCGTCTATGGTGGACCTGCCCCTTCGGAAGCCAAATTGCTTGTCCGAGAGACCCCCGCTCTTCTCGATTTCATCTTGTAACCTTTGTAGTAGCAGTCTTTCCAGAAGTTTTCTTGCATGGTCTAGCAGGCAGATGGGCCTGTAGGAGCTCGGCTCTCGGAGCTCGGTTCATACCCCTCAGACCCTCCGATCTATGACAGTTTACTTAGGTGATGTTTTTAGTTTTAATTTTGTTTTATAATCATTTGAAGAAAATACTAAGGATATGGCTGTGATTACTAAGAATTAGTACATTGTAGTAAGATTAGATTAGCTAAAAACGCTATTAAACAAAATGATAGAGGGCGCCACTAAACTATTTTGGCGGTGCTCGTCGCCGGCAGTAAAGCAAAACAATTGCTTTCACAAGGCTTAATAAGACTTAATAAGAAAGGAGTATATTTCACAAAAAAAACATGGGGAGAGAGTTTCAATGGGAGAATTTTGGCTTTAGAGTGACCAAGATATTTTTAGTCTCCCAAGTTTTCTCTCGAAAACAAAAATCGGTGAGAGGGAAATCAATCGGAAAGAAAAATAGAAGGTTAGATAACACAGCCTCTTCCTTCCAATTGAGTGGGATAAAACATTTCACGATCGACCTATTTCGTCATCGGAAATTGAGTATTTAATTTTTTAATGTAAAAATTAGCATTTAGAGTACTTTCAAGAGGTAGTAAGCAAAATCTACGTTTGTTCAACATACAGTACAGTACAATATATGATTTAAATTTAAAAATTAACGGATTAAATAAACAATAAAATACAAATTATTTTATTGTTGCAGCCAGAATAAGTTCATTTACGCGACATTAGCATTAATTAGCGATAGCGAAATAGTGATGCCGAAATAGCGACAAAAAAGAGGAAAAAAATTGTAAATCGTGTAATTTAGCTTTCTCCATCAAAGTGGAGTTCTGGTTGGGAGAGGGTAAAAATTTTCCAATTAATTCTTACGTAAGATAAATAAGAGGGGCTCAGCAAAATCTTACATATCCTCGAAAGGTCATTCTTAAATAATTAATAGAAGCTTTCCTCCTTCCCATCCATAAAATTTTCGGTAAAAAATTTATTTAAATCTGGGGTCGTGCAGAGGAGCTATCCGATAACTTAATTATTATCATACCGGCTCTTGGGGTAAGATTAAAAAATAAGAAAGAAGTGAACCCGGTGTTCAGTATCGGTAAGCGATTCGAACGGAGGAATCTGTGTGTCTGTCTGTTTTATTAATTTCTTTCGAAAAAATTTAAGTGCAAATGATAATTTATTAATAAATATTTTAGAAAAAATTGGACTGAATAGAAAAGGTAGCAGAATGTAAATCTGTATTAAAACCAATCATCTGATACAGCTACTGGAAGCTACTGGAAAGGACTAAATAAACTCAGAAAACTATTTTATGATCTACAGGTTGAAATTCTGTTGGATAAGAATTTTCATCACAAATATATCAAATGTATCACAAATTTTTAAATTTTATTAATATTTCGGTACTTTTACCATTACGTAAGTCTATCCTTTTCAGGACGCGGCATAATGTACCTAAACTAAAACTACAATTAGGAGGCCAATGTTCTTTAAAATGTAGCTTTATTGCAGAACGATGAGAATGCAGGGAACGGTTTAGGACATTTTGTTGTCGCCATTTCGCCGTCGTCCGTTTTACTATCTACATTTAGCAAAAAAAAATTAATAGGCGTGTCTTAAAATACAATGAATTCTTAAAACGTTAAAAATTTAAATTTGTCACTTGAGTTGTATTATTATGGTGTAATTAGAATGGAAATTTAATAAGGACTAAAAAAAATATAAAAATATAAAATTTAAAAAATTTTAAATGTTCAAGGAAAGTGAACAAGTTAGATGTGATTTACAGTTAGAGAATTAGAGAATTCAAATTTTTCAATTACTAACTATGATAAGGCGAAAGTCCAAAAGAATATTAAAACAACAGGCGGGAGGCAAAGATACAACCAAGAGGATATGGACAAAGTAATGCCGAAATCGAACAAATGAAAGCCCAGACGGAAGCCAAAAACGCGTTGATAACACACCTAGTCGAAGAGCAAGCAGCACAGGACCGGGACCAGGAACTACGGTCACCTAATCCTAACCAAAACCAACCAGGACCAAGGTCCCGGCACGATGCAACCACTGAACATCGAAAATCATTGCTGACCCAACGCGCCCAGCTAACGGCAACCATGGAAGCGATGATGTCAGAAGCAAGCGACCTGGACGAGAAATTCGCTAGCCTATAGAGCGGATCGATTCCCTCATCACCGGAGAGAGATAACACCAAACACGAGAGTATCTCCAACTCCGTCACAGACAAAGAAATGGAAGAAAAACCGTTCGTGCCAGTAAAAAGAAAACGAGCGAAGCGCATCACCCCAAGATCTCCAACTTCAACCAAAGAACTGCAAAAGGCCAATTGGTTCAAGATACTGACCGAAAAAACGGAGCAGCGCTCGGAAAAAGAAAAAAAGACCGAAGAGAAAACTGCTCGTGAAAGAACACCAATAGCCATGACAAGCTCAACTCCGGCAGCGACAAATTCAAGAAGCAACTAGGGGCGAAACCAAATCTCCCAAAGAGGATCTAAGGACCATTACGCTAAAAGACGTAGCGGAATGGTCCATCTATTAAAGAAGATAAAAAGCGATAGGGCAAAATACAGGGGCGTCAGGAGTACCTTGGAAGGACTCGCAATCTATCCCTTTTTCACTGAAGACCATAGGAACCTGGCGAAACTGCTAGAAGCAACCTAGCAACTGACAGCGACGGATTCTTCACGTTCAGACTAAAAAAAGAAAAACAAAGTGGCCAGGATGTTCAGAGGCCGGAACCGAAAGCTCCTACCTCTACTACTAGTGACCCTTCCCAAAACCGAGTGGAACAAACGAATCTTCGATGTTGAGAAAATTCTAGAGGTCGATGTGGCGATAGAGTCGCCAAATAGAAAACTCCAATTGGGTCAGTGCCACAGGTGCCAGACATTTGGACACTCACAATGGCTAGTGCAGGTCCGTGGGCAGATGCGTGAAGTGCGCAGAACCTCACTTAACCAGCGCATGCATAAAAACGAAAGAGACGTCAACCACCTGAGCAAACCGAGATGGCCTCCACTCCACCAGTTACAAGGGGTATAACAAATTCTCTAAAGCACAAATGGGAATAAAACGTGCAGAAGCAACCGATAAAAACGCCAGGACTAATATGAAACACTATTGGTCTTCCTCAAACATAGAACCAATAGAGACATCAAACGAGGTTACCCCCAGAATACCGATAATGATAATGGCTCAACTAACCATACCCGAGATAAACCCGGACGTCATAACCGCGATAGTTAGTAACCGAAAACCAAGGCACAAACAAACTAGCTCAACATATGAAAAAAAATGAATAGCTGGGACTCTTTAGAGAAGGCCCAGCAATTTCTTCTTTCCCACACGGTTGAAAATCCAAATTTCCAACCTTTTATTTGGTGAGGATTCCCAAGGTGGAAAAAACTAGCTCTTTTCTTTGCTGAAGCCAGAGATGAATCCGGCGTAACTGCAATAAGTTTGCACTCTCTCTCGTACCGGAAAAAAAAGTATCTACTGTGGGAAGCGAACTAGGACTCAATGTTCGCGATGACAGACGCTCGAAACATTCATCCAAGAACTGTTAACTAAAGTACTTCCAATAATTGGAATATTTAAAAGGGTGCTTGAGTTCAAAACTAGATCAAAAAAATATTCGAAGTGAGCGTTGGCTAAATTAACGAACGCAGCTAGTAATTATCAAAAATATATATATATTAATTTATCGGTGTTGTACAACTTTGAAGATAAAAGAAACGAAAAGAAGTAATGATAAAATAATAAAAAACTTATCTTATTAATGCTGTTGAGTAGTCGCTATCGCTTGATCCTTCGGGTGTCCAAGAAATCCAAAGATGAAAAAAATTAAAAAAACACAATTTCTTTGAAATTGGCGTAAATCCGCAATAAGGAGCGGCGGTAATTCCAGTAATTTTCACTACACGAAAATCAAAGGTATAAACTAATTTTTTCGCTCACAAAATCTGGCTCTCTTTTCTAATCACCCCGCACCTTTCTCTCTTTTATCTCCCGTCATGCAGCTAAAACGTCTTGGCTCCCAATATTTTCGTATTATTAAAAATACAAATTTACAAACACAGAAAAGAACGGAAGAAAACTCATCACTACAACAACGTCGAATGAATCAAGCTAAAAGTAAAAAAGGGGGCGATTTCTTTCGCGGCCCAACGGCCGCGGTACAAGCTACGAAAACGTTAAAACTTCAAATCAGCGGGTTCAGCGGAACCTGAAAAGCTAAGGCTAATTTAACACACAGATGAAAGATCTTAAGGGAGCCGTAATTCATGTTTATTATTAAGTAACCCTAGTAAATATTTAATTTGGTACTTTTTAAAACAATAGTAAATTTTGTTTTTTTTAGCTCATCAATAAAAATAATATAAATAATAACGGTAAAAATTGTAGTTATTCATCAGATTTATTATTTGATTTTTTAAATTTTGTATTAACCTGATTGCGGTAATAAACTGGAATTTCGCTGGAAGCTAATCTTTCATTTTCAAAGATATTACATACTAAATGAAGATGGTCACTATGCTTATGTATTATCCTCATGCTTATGTGCGTCAACTGCTAAGCCGAGAACCTCTGTTCGATACCGAGCGAAGTTAAAACTTCTAATCGTCTTCCCTCGGCAAGCAATGGCAAACCACCGAGGTATCTTATTTAAAAGAGAACCCTTCTAAATAAGAAGTGGTACCAAGCCCTCATCAGGACAAAAGGATCCAGAACGATGACATCATATTTAATAACAATAAATTAAAATAAAACTACATAACTGTTGAAATTTGTTTTTTATTTGGCAATCTGGTTATCGCAGTATGCAATGAATATAAAACTTTATTTATACAGATAATAAAATATTTTTATTTAGAAAATACCAAAATTAAGGAATTCAAAATAGTTTAAAATTTAAGCAGGATGTTTAAATTTTTATGCATTTTTTCTAACATCGATAATATTATAATTTGTAAAAATAGTGGATACATTCGTAATCTGCAAAATTAAGATTCAAATTTAATACTAAATTAACGTTATGAATTTTTGATTGAAAAAATATCTAATATAAGAAATAATTGTTGGTTTTAATTTGGCGGTTAATATAATACAAAATAAAATATAAAGCAAAATAAACCGTTGTCTAATATAATGTTTAGTCTTTTAATGAAAACATGAGCATCTATGAAAACTTTAGCACCAGTAAAAAAATAAGGTGTTTTTGACGTATTAATCTTTTTCAGTACCATATACATACACATGAAAACAATTAAATCAATATTTAAAAGCAATTATTTTAAAAATGATCTTATTTACCAGGGCCGTATTTAGACTAGATTTTCGGGGGTGGGGGGTTAAAAATATTAAAAAATAAATAGCTAATTTATTAAAATACAAAGGGAACTAAAATTCAAAACAAAAAATAAAAGTATAAAGTACAACATATTTAAAAAATAAAAAAAAAACTACAATAAAAAACAAATATAAAATAAAAAATAGAAGAACCTCGATAAATAAATAAATACCTAAATAAAAAAATTTAAGTTCCAACTTAAACTGTCAGTCATGCTAAAATCGGCAAAATAAATGCAATTTTGGTAATTTTTTTAAATTTAAATTTTGTTATATTAATTTTTGAAATGTAATGTTTGCAGAAAAATTAGTAGAGGGAGGTTTTTTTGCCAAGATGGCGGAAACGATGGAGGTCTAGATTTTGCTCCGCTGATTTTTTGCGTATAATTTTGTGGAAGTATTTTTGCAATTAAGATTTTATTTTTGAGTATTGTTATTGGAAAATTTTGTTTAAAAGTATTTTGGTCGAAAGTGACCGCAAAAAAGTTAAAATTTTGTGAGAAGATTGTTTTTATTTAATTAAAGTAATTATTTTTTTGAGCGATTTTTTTTTATTTAAGTTCGATATTCAAAGAAAATTTTGATTTTTGTGAAATTTATTTAATGGTTGAAAATAATTTGTCGAGGGAGCGACAAATTTTGATTACAGGCTGACTTCTGGGAGGCATCGCGGATAAAATTTTGTTTGTGCCATTTTAAAAGTTTTGTTTACTACGATATTTTTAATAAGTTTAAACTTATTCATATTTTAATTTTAAACTCTTTTGTAAAAAACCGTCTTTAAATGAAATTTTTTAATTTAATAAAAATCACAAACTAAATTCTTATTTTACGGATGGTAAATAATGTTGTCAGAACGAAGAACTAAATTACACCAAAATATAAGACAATTTATGGGTTTGCAATGCCCACTCTAATTTATTGCGGAAGTGTTATTTTAAGCTATGTTGCCCATGATGGTCATAAAATTTATTTTTTGTTTAAAATTTTTGGTTCAAACAATTTATAGCAATTTAAAATTTTTACCATCATAGTAAGAAAATTAAGATAAAATATCTATTTCATTTATTTCAATATAATTATTTTTCAAAAAATCTAAAATTAATTAATAAGAGTAATAACTAACAATATAAATTAAGGGGCCGCAGACTTTTACACAGTACTTTAAATATATAGGACTTTTTTTATATTCTTCATCGTCAGTTTTTATATTTTTGCAATTTAGTAGTACCCAGTATCGCCAATCGCCGGATATTAATACGAATTTCCGATTTTTTAATTTGGGATTTAGTTTATTAGAAATATCTTTAGTTTTAATTTTTTTAAATACTTCAAGTTTAATGTTTTTGTTATTAGTTGTAAAAATTTTTTTTTGTTTTTTCTGATTTTTTTACGATTGCAGGTGGACTTTCAGTACTTGATAAATAATTTCGGGGGGGGGGGGGGTTCTAACCCCTAAAACCCACCCCGTAAATACGGCACTGCTATTTACTCTTGCAAAGTTAGGCATCAAAATCTTTATTGGTAAAATTCTAATTTAAAAATTATTATCTTCAAAAATACCCTATAAAATGTTTATGTAAAGTCAACAAATAAATAAGTAGGTACTACCTTGGAGCGTAAACGATGCACATACTTACAAGTTCTTATTTTAAAATGAAGCGTTCGTTTTATTTAGTTATTTATGTTTTAGTAGCTCTAATATTTCACGTTCGTCGTAATTTCATATTACCTCGACATATCTTGGAGGTGTTTATAAGGGTTAATTGCTATTGAAGTCGTAAAAGTGACGGCATAGTTTAACCGCTTATAATAGACAAGAAAATGTGTTTGATATTGACATTTAATTTATCTGTTTTCGTAACGCCCATACCGCACTCAAAAAATAAATAGCTATCACCTAGTTACTTTACGAAGACATCCTGTATGTTATGTTTCTTAATTAAACCTTGAGGTTATATCGCATTGATTATAATTTCCACTTCGGAATAATAATTTCTTCAAAGTGCTGCTACTTTGATAGACAAAGAGATTATTGTAGAAGTTTATTTTTGTCTATTGTAAACAAACGCGTATAAAAAAAAATTGTTTGAACTTCTGAAATTGATGTGGCATTGACAACGAAAATTGGCTGAGCGGTAGCCAAATAAATTATGAAAATGTTGTATCCGAGGGCAAACTTTTTAATAAGAAAAATATTTATATATCAAGTGCAACGACTCCCAATATTTGTTTGTTCCCTTATGCGAATATGTGATAAATTTTTTCCCAACCAAGTTGACGTTTAGCACATTTACTTTGCATTTATGAAATCTCACTTTTCGGTTTGGTTTGGATTATTAACAACCCACTGAAAAATTGATTCTGCATATCTGCGCCGTGCTAAAAAAGTATTAAATTTTTTTATATACTATCAGAAGTTGGAACGGGCAGAAAAAATCTGCCTGCTGTTGGTAGTATAATATTTAATAAAATATTCATGTTTTTCCAACAGCAAAATCATTCGATACAGGTTCGATGGAACGCATCTATTGATTTCCATCGAGAACTTTGGTTACTTTGGAATTTGGTTACTTATTCAGGCAATTATGCACAGGTTCGGTGGGCTCTAGTAATCCTAGGCTTTTTATGCTTTGTCTCATGCTCTCATGAGATCAAAATTATATTATATAAACGAACTATTAGTTTACATAGAGATTGAACCGTTGTCAGTTCAGCAATATTCAGCAGGCGTGAATAATGAAATACATGCTGCTATGTTAGCATTGGGTTTTATTATTAATTCCATTAATTGGACAAATTTAAAGTGCACAATTTGTAATTGGATCTGACATTTTCCTCCAAAACGTTGATCCTAATTTAAATGATATTCATACGTCACTCCATCGCTTTTTGCAGAACCAAAAAAAAAAACTAATTAATTATCCAATTATTATAGAATACTAAGTTTCTCATGCTAGTTTTGAATTTATTAGATTTTCATGCCATGTTAATTTTGTGAGGACTTTCAGCAAGCTTATATATTTACTTAATCTACATTAGTGGTTGATTGCACAACTTAAAATTTAACAGCTATCTCAACTTTATAACCAACTTTGGAAAGATTTGGAAGTGTTAAGTAAAAGTTTCCGTAAATCAATACCTTTTTGTAATATAATTTCCTCTAAGATTTTTTTCGTCCTTTCGACGGAAAACCCTTGTGCCTGCAACCCCAAAACCCTGCATATTTATTTTCAAAATTGTACGTATTAGAATTACTGTTTTGGTATCACTGGAATCCAAAAATTGTTATCTCTTTTCATCATGATTAACTGCATGGTCGTTCGAAAATTATTTTAGAAAGGTAACATCCTTGGCATTTGCCATTTTACGTGTACATAAAGAACGCGGAGTCGACTGCCAAGTCAAGTTAAGAACAAGGGAACATTTAAACTATTGAGTTGGAAGGTGAAGAGGGACAATAAAAACAGAATAAAAATAATCGGACGACAGATGAAAATGGCGTAAACCAGCTGAAAATTAAATTGTTCAGGAACGAAATATTTGACAAAACCTGTTAAATTATAAATTGTAATTTTAAATTGCTATTCTACGTTCGAAGTGCAGACTACACGGAATTTCTCAGCTCAGTCTTCGGGTGAACATTGACACATTACTGTAAATTTAAGCTGTAAAATGAAAGGGAAAAAAGTCTTTACATGGAATGCAAAGACTTTACAACGAAGCAAAGTAGCTATAATGCGAAGGAATGAAAGCTTGTAATCAATACAAGTTTTTCAGTATCTTACTGGAAGGAATGTAGTCTAAATACAATTACATTCAATTTGTTTCTATAGTTGAAATTTTGACAGAGTGGAAAATAAATTTTTAGAATTGTTAAATATATTCGAGACTTGTTCGCAATTACTTTTAACCAAATTATAAAAGTTTGTCTTGTTTAATTTATAATAATCACAAATTTCAAAGCATATTTTATTAAAAAGTTAAAGTGGAAATTACTGAAAGATAAAAATTTCTAAATTCGTCCTTAGTTGTTATATTGTTATAACAACAATATAAAAACTTCCTAAGGATGCCATTTATTTTTAACAAGTTTCTTCAGTTTTTAGAAAAAACTGTTGGATTATGTGATAAAGATTGAATTTGTGTAAAATTGAAAATTTGACAATTTATATAAAAACAAATGTGATCAATACTTTTTAGTTGCTGAATAAAAATTTATGAATTTTACTGCGCAAGCAAAATTGTAAATGCAACTTACCTCACCAGATTAACAGTTTTATTAAAATTACTACTTTATTGAAATTATTGATGTTACTAACAGAAGTAAACGGATTTGATGCTAGTTTATTTTAGAATAAAATACAAAATTTGGTCTACGTACAAAATATACTAATTACGTGAGTTTCACAAAAGATGTTTAAAATTTTACTTGTTAACTTGTTGCATTCTCTTCAGATGTTTGCCCGAAGACTTCAGATATTATCATTTTGTCATTTTTATGACACCTTAAAAGTCATACAGGAAGTTAACTTTGACCCACATGAGCTACACTCGAACTCGAAATATAAAGGATTTGATTTTGTCGATTTGAATTGTGCTTAAAAGCTATAAAACAAAATTGACTACTCTTCAGTTAAAGTACTTTACTTGGAAAAATATAAAATTTAAATACAAAGTAAAAATAGAAAATGAAGTCTATAGTGTGGTAGTTAGTAGTATGTAATTTTAAATAAACAAACTAAACAAAATCTTAAAATTATAAATTTTAACGGTTAAGTAAAGAATACATACTTACATAGAAAAATAATATTTAAAAAAACAATAAAAACAACAAATTAACATTTAACAGGCTTAGATTAAGAATATTTGAATAAACAAGAAATTAATTACGTTATAAAAATGATGAAAATTTAAAATATAAAATAAAAACTTTGCAATACGATATAAAGGCACCTAGTTTACAATTATTATTGATCATCAGTCGTATTTAACATGAGAAACCAAGAAATTTAAAAATTACTTAAAATGAATGTGAAACATTCGATTAACTACTCTTCAATTACAGTACTTTACTTGGAAAGATATAAAATTCAAATACAAAATAAAAATAGAAAATAAAAATAGAAAATTAACCTAAAAAATTAATTTTTTAAGTCTATACTGTGGTAGTTAGTAGTATGTAATTTGAACACATTCATTTTAAATAATTTTTAAATATCTTGGTTTCTCATGTTAAATACGACTTATGATCAATAATAATTGTGAAATAAGGGCCTTTATATCGTATTATAAAGTTTTTATTTTATATTTTAAATTTTTATCATTTTTATAACGTAATTTTTTCAAAATTCATTTCTTGTTTATTCAAATATTCTTAGTCCAAACCCGTTAAATTTTAATTTGTTGTTTTCATTGTTTTTTTAAATATTATTTTTTTATGTAAGTATGTATTCTTTACTTAACAGTTAAAATTCATTATTTTAACATTTTGTTTAGTTTGTTTATTAAACAAAATAAAAAATTATACATACAAAAGCAAAATTTCATAGAGGGCATCAATTCAATAATTCAATATCTAGCTGTTTACAAGAAAAAAATTAGAATTACGATCTCTAACTTGACAAATACGCATCGATCACTATAACTAGTGAAAACATCTTTTAAAAAATAAATCGTTTAACATCAAATAATGCAAGCGGGGATGATACAATTACCTTCACGCATTGAGACCCATTGAGAGCAAGAAATGCGTGTTAACCCTGTTCAATCACTTCGATAAAATGCGTCGTACAAACACTCACCTAGCTTTTAAACGAAATCTTAATAACTGAAAATTGACGAAAAAAAAATAAAGTAATACATATTTCTTTACAGTTAACAGGTTTTTGCATTCCTGTTCGCATTATAATTTTGATAAATTTTTTTTTTAAGAACTCTCTTTACTTTCGTAAAACTAACGACAGTGTAAACGCCAAGACTAAAAATTAAATTGACTGTTAAAATTTTGTTTTAAACGAAAGTGTTAGCCAAAATATCAGGTTACTTAACGCTTCGCTGGCGGAGATGAGGCATTTCGCTGTCGATCGATTCACTTAGTAAAGAAAATCTTAAGTATGCTCATAATTACATTAAAAAATTACATACTAAATTTTGCCGTCGCCGGCAAAACGGCGACGGCGAAATGTCCTAGACCGGTGCGGATAGAAATGTTTAATGCCTCATTTACTGTTGAAAAGTATTTTCAAAAAGTAAATTTTATCTATTCACCAACTTTTTCAGTGGTAAATAAAAGTCCAGTGTAAATCTCCATCCTGGTTGGCTTTCCATGTGTGGTAGATGGGACAATTAATTGAATACATCAATATTATACATCACTTGCAAAAGTGTAACTTTTAACCATAACTAAAGTAGCAAGTGATTATCGTCGTTTGGAAATGAAGAAGGAAATCTAAATTTACCAATGTCAATGTCATACACAAAAACAATCTGTTCTAAAATTAAACTTGTACACTTGTTTCAGTATATCCATAGGTTATCATTATAGCTGAAACATAGATCATTTACTTAAACAACAGGAAAATAATTTAACTTATTAATTAAACAAATTAATTTAATTTGATTTTATTAAATCTATAAAATTTTAATTTTAATTAATTTATAGAGAAATATAATTTATACTTTTCAACACTTTTGGTTTTAATTACGTTACCCCCCCCCCTCCCCCGGTTTCTATAATCACAAACTAAATGATGGAAATCAACTTTATTAATATTTCTAAAGAGGTTGTAATTGAATTCAAGAGGTTTTAAAGTGAAATTTGATATTTAATATAATAATATACAATATTAATATAATATAATAATGTTTAGAAGTGGACAAATACGAACTAAGAAAAATAAGAAAAATTCTCAAATTAAAAATTTTAAAAATAGATATAGCTTTTGTTTTTTCTTTAATTGAAGATTAAGTTTTGCTCATCAATTTATAAAGAGATTATAGCAATCCTTTTAAATAAAAATGATTTTTATATTTTGTTTCTCCTTTGCTGAAATTAAAAAAATTCTCGAGAACTAGGGTTATTCAATAGTAATCAAATTATTTTTATATCAATAATTTTTCAAAATCTATATATTTTTAAAATTAGATCTTGTTATCGCAAACACTTATTTTTAGAGAACGAAAGGCAAGAAGAAATTAAAAATAGATAAATTTAGGAGTTACTGGTATGTGAGTGAATTAGGTGCAATAAATTCTAGACCAAATTTAAGGATTAACGCTATACGCATCTTAATTGTTTGAAATACACCTATTACAACACCCGGTATTTCAATTATATTTTTTTAAGTTTTACTGAAATTATTCTAATTAATATTTAATTTTTGAAATATAAACTAAAATATTAAATTTTACCATTGTGAAAATGCGCAACTTTTTCTCAAAACCTATTTAGGTTATAATGCAACTCTGATTGGTTGAATAAAAAACAAACGAAGATTTTTATTTTAATTTATTTGAGTGTCTGTTCGCCACTGTTTGGTCCAACAAAATTTAAAGTTAGAAACATTAAAATTTAATATTTTATTTTAAAAACAAAGATATTTTGCAACTTATTGTAAAAAAACCTATTAAGCAAAATGACTTGTAAGTTTTTTCAATTATCCTATTTAATGTGACTCGGCGGCGACGTATGAATATATTATTTTTAAGCACATATTTAATTTCAAAATTTTTCAAACATGTTTTACATTTTTTGATCATTTATCTTGTCTTTATATTATGGTACGTAACTTCCGGAAAGTTTTGGGCAAATATTTAATAAAATTAACAAAAAATCTTAATTGTTGTTAAAAAAATTAATAAATTGCGCCGTTCCTCTATTTATATTTTTAGAACGAAATGACTACTTTATAGTGCGTCCTTTGACTCGGTCACATTAGGATGATTTGATTGGGTGTTATCTAATTTAAAAAGATTAATTTCAGTGGAAAACCACACAATAATATCAATTTTATCTTTTTCTTTCGTGTCAATAAAATGACCGACAATAGTAATTTTTATGTTTTCTTTATTTTGTAAAAAAAAATAATAGCGTTTTTCTATCGAGGTGAACAACCTTGCCAATGCATTTATAAATATAATGGTTCGAATAAAGTTCCAAAAGAAAATCGTTAATGATTCTACAGCTCAGTGATCATTAAAAAATAATTTGATAAAATATGGTTAAGTTGGAGTTGGGTCGGTTTTTATGGTTTCCAAAATATTTATAGCGACATATTGACGCTTTTAGAGGAAATAAATTTCGATTTTCACATAATATTATGTACATTTGGATTTAAATATTGCGCTGATATTATTTTTGGTTGTAGCTGTCAAACTATATAAGCATTCGAAAATATCGAAATTGAGTGACGTGGATAAATAGTAATTTTGTATTTTATCTCTTGGGATAAAAATTTGAAAAATCGAATCCATTTCCCGACGATGACGTCTTGCGATGTTTGGAATGAATGGCTCCGAGAGTTTCCTTTGTTTCTCTTGAAGTTTTCCGAAGAGTTTTTATGTTCACATGTTAGCGTTGCCGGAATGACGGTTATTAATTACAAAAACAGTGCACGACATTCATTATTCTTTCTTATTGTTAATCGTAATTACTGTTTATAAGTAATATGTTATTAATCAAACTAGGATTACAAGATGGATGATATTTATTTACTCTTCGAATATGATGAAATGTTGCAATCCTTTTTGTCCTTGCTTGCTTACAAACTTCATTAGTCTTCCAAGATTTTCAATTTAATTACCTTAACTGCATTCAATCGTTAATTATTAAGTCTCCTTTTAATGGTTTTAGAAACTTACGAAATTTAAACTTTCGGTTTTTATAAAGCTTCTGTAAGTCTCCCCAGTCACCGAAAGAGCTTTATCACGTAAACCTTGTTCATTTTGTCCTACAATAGAAATGCATTTTATTACAATGGAAATAAGTTTTCTTCCAAACTGGGTTAACTTAAAGTTTCGTGGTGATTGTAACTTTGAGGCTCAACAAAGAAATTTTATAGCTTTATAGCGCTAGTTTACAACTGTCATCGTAGCATTATAGAACGTAAGATTAATTAACCAGAAGTTAATGGATATATCGCTTTTAAACCCAAAAATTTTGAAATTAATCCTCAAACACAATTTTGAAATTCCAGAACGAGACCGAATACGATTACAAGTATTTACCTGGATAATAAATCATAGAGGTAAATTGGACAAACTTCCGTAATTATAATTATAGCAGTTATCGAACTCAAATAAATATTAAATTAAGATACACAAACATAATAGTACGTACTTAATCAAACCCCTTGTATCTTTCAAAGCCGGAACCGAACCACCCACCTTCTGTAGAACCTTAGTTTATAAATAGATTCTATTATTTCTAGTTGTGATTATCATATAAAATAAAATCGATAATTTGAATTTGGCGGGTTTATTCTGACCTGGGCTCATAACCTTTTTAGATTTTTTAGGACATCGCAAGTTCTGTCGAGACTACTAGCAATATAAGTTTCTCCAATGACACATTTCTTGATCAGAATTCGACTCAAATCGATTTACATAATTTACGACGGTTTCGAACATCGTCTAGGCGCGTTGTGATTTCCATCGTAAATCTTATGTAGCATTTGCCACAATATCAATAAAAACAAGGTGGAATCCGCATTGTCTTTTTATGTTGATTTGTTATATATGCGGAATTCTTTGACAATACTAAAAATTTCACATCAAATATATAATTCTAAGCACGAAAGGAAAACGTTCTACTGCATAACCTAAAAGTTTTTAGTTTTCTATACGAAAAATGATAAAAAAAATTTGGCTCAAGTTTACAATTTAGTATTCTTTTCCCGCCGATTCTTAAAATATTGCTAAGATTCCTATTAATTTATAGCTGAATGTGATGATAACCGGAAGTAAAATTTTTTGCAAACAAAATTCAGGAAGCAATTTAAAAGCTATCAATTTAATCTTTTGGCTACATCACTTTCACTTTTTTCGCATTTTGGGTTTATAGTCCTCGAGCGTATAACATATTTTGATGTCAGAAAGGAAAAGCGCCATGGGCAAGTTTTGTATAAATTTCAAAAGCAAACATATGACGGTGCCAAATTATAACAAAACAGTGAATCTTAACTGTTTCGTTATAATTTGTCATCTAATGGGAGCAGTGTCATATCTTTATATTTCGATATGTTCGTCTTATCACAAATTAAAAACAAGGATATTGTTTAGAAACAATTGAACACCGATAATTCGTTTATTTAAAGTTTTATCTCAGTATTTGACATTTTCATTTTAGTATTCGGGTTTAACCGAACACACAAAAACTAGCTCTAGAAAATATTGAAAAGATTTTATACGATTGTTCGACTATAAAAAAAAACACTAGAAAATTAAGACACTACTAAACAATTTGAGCCCCACGTTGGGCGCCAAATGTTGTAGCGTCACATTTACTACACCCAAAATTGATTAACAGAAGGATTTATGAAAAAATGGAGTACATACTTTATAAAAATTATTATGTTGTAGTATAGTAAGAAACAATACTAAGCCCATGCAGAGAATATTAGTCATAAAATCAAATTTTGATGGCTACTTTAAATCGCTATCGTAATTGGTTAACAAAATGTAATCTTTTAATGGGTCGTTTTCACTCCCTACATGAATTGGCACCATTAAATTAAAATTAAATTTAATTAAAATTAAGATTTTGTTAAGATTTCAGGTGGTTTAAAAATTCGAATGCGTTTTTTGTAAATTATTGAAAGACATAAAAAGCCAGGCAAACAATTACAAAAAATAACAGTTGAAATATTGTTTATTTATTTTGAATTTATTAAATAAACTATTAAAATTATTAAATTATTGCAACTTTTAATATTCCAGGCTAATTATTTCCAAAAAAAACTCGGCAAGATTTTTTGAAAAGTACATTTTTCTCACGAAATCACCTAAAATCTGCACAGAAGCTATGGTATTAGCTTCGTGGACCTTCCAATGAGCTGATCGACGCCGTTGTGGTAGGGAGTGGAAATTATACCTATTGATAATAATAAATGACGTCACGCCAGATCACCAGTACAACTATAAAATAATTGCAATGTAATAATTAAAAAAAAACTAATGCGTGGGATTATCTGCAAAACATCCAAATAAACAATTTATAATTTAAAAATATTTTAAATTAATCCTAGCTCATGTTCTACAGCCCTTTAAAAAATTTTAACAAAGCAATTATAATAAATTCTGTTTTTGTTTATTTTGTAAATTATTTTAAAGTTTGTTTTGATTTAAAGTTTTGTGACGTCTTGTATATCAAAATTTTGTAAATAAAATTATGTTGGTAACCGTGCTGTACAGGAGAGAGCGCTTCATGCTGATGCGGTGAATGCAGCCGGTCGCAAAATTGTGTTTGCTGCAAATTAATTTAATTATTTTGATATTTTGATTATTAAAGCAGATTTTTTAAAGTTAAAAGTTGTTTTTATTAATGCAAAGTGCTGCACGATTAAAATTTTGGAAATTGCTTACATCAAAATTGGAAGTTAAATCAAAACGAATTTATGATAAGCCGGACGGCTGTGAACACGACGTTGGGTTCACGCGCAAGACAATTGCGATACCAACATAAGGTAAATTTTAATACGAACAAATTTATTAACCATATTAAAAATAAAATTAAAACTGAAAATTAATTATAAAAACGAAAAATTTTAAAACGATAAAATTAAAAATTTTGAACATTAAAATTAAGAGTCTCATGCTCACAATATTTGCATGTCTTTCACACAAACCCACAATAAAAATAAAAAATTAAACATATTTTTACAAAAAAAAAATACAGGAGTCATCGCGATATGTAATACCTAGTACGTCCGAATTTCTAGACCTTAATGATTCTGGTCGATTGAGTTACAGAACGGAAATTCACAATTTTTTTTATAATTATTTCATACAAAAATTATATTTTATATAATTAATGAGATACTACTACTTCCCCCCCCCCCCGAATATTGCGTACTTCTATAAATACATATTTTCATGGATTTCAAGAGATGTGAATTATTTCAAAATTTTTACATCATTTTTCATATTTTGTTTTAATATCATAGCAGATCTGCAATTAATTAAAATTAAAAAAGTTCAATTTGCGGTTATTTCGAGTTCAAATTTAAAATTTTAAGTCATTTACGAAACAAACTAATGAACTATTGAGAAGCAATCAAAACAAAACTAATTTTTTGAATAATTACAGTTTTATAAACTTTTTGTCTACTTGCACAAGAACTTTAAAACCAAATCAAAGTTAGTTTTGAATCACGTGCTACGCAATCTTTACTTACTTGCAACAAGAAGATTGCGATTTTGTAGAATTGTTGACATTGTTTGTTTCACGAATGATAAATTTTATATCAGTAAGCTATATTATTATAATTTTACCGTTAATTCACTTAAGGTTGAATTTAATTCAATACAAAATTTGATCTTGATTCTGTCTTACTGTGAGTCTCATGCAAATTCATTACTGGATTAGATAAAAAGTAAGTGTAGTAAATAATTTAAAAAATTTTAAAATCTTTTTTTAAATTATAGAGCTATAAAATTACACTTCAATGCAGATATTTGTTTTAATAGAGCGTAAGTTCCTGTTTAATAAAATAAACAACAAAATATACGCAGAAGCCTGGGAGGTATGGAAATAACCAAAAATAATACTTATGCAATATTTTTGCTTGCAGAAATATTTCTGCAAAATAAATTGTAAGAACTGCTGTAGCTTAACGAGAGATTACACCAAGTCACAATTAAAATTAGTTTGTTTAATGAATCACTAGAAATTTTAAAATGCTCTCTTTGTATAAGAAAGCATAAATTGATTACGTAGTGAATATAAAATAAGCAGACGTCTTCCTTGTAGGTGTATTATATTATATTTACCCATCAAATTTTTTATCCTTCTGAGATACTCACAGGCATGCTTCGCATATTTACTTGGTCTATTAAAGGTTAAATTTATAATGCTGGGATTATTCATTCTCTACCAAATCCTGTTTCTAAGACTATTTGCAATAAATTTTAATTAAATGTATAATATGGGGTTTTACACTTTATACCCATCGATCTATAAACGGTTATTCCCTTTAATCTCTTCAAGAGTCCATTTGATTGTTAGTTGCAGTAAACAATCGTTCTCCATCATCACAAATTATTATATGGATACTTTTTTTTCTGACAAAATCGTCACAAATCCAAAAATAAATTCCAATTACTTGGAAAGGAATAAATTTGCAATCTTCCTTATTCATCGTGTTCTATTAAATTAACGGCCAACACCTATGAAGGACACTTGTAAAACATCCTTTTATAGGAAAATCTCTAAAGCAGTTTATTACGGACGTCTGAACTAACTATCATCATTTATTAGATTTCCCTGCTTTAAAATTTAGTATTTTCAAAGGTTCTTGTGCTGTTGACTAACGTCACGATAAATTGTTGCCATTATTCGATCCCTGAAATCTTGATCATAATAATTATTTTCAGGTTTGAAGTTATAATAAATTGACTCTGAAAAATTTGCATTCAATGCTTACATTTTTCTTTATAAAAATGTTTTATAAGTCGCTCTCATAGAACGTACTCTACGAAATAAATTTTTATCACAAAAAGGCTAACTGAAAATTATGTTTTCATCCTTGCTTGATATTTTTTATTTCAATTTTTCTCGATCCCTTATATTAGAAGAGATTTAGAGCAGAAAACTTATTAACTTTAATAAAACCTTTTCCTTTTATGTGTATCCCACAATACCGAAGAGGTGTAGGTGCTATACCTATATATTTAAATTATTAAATTAATATTATTCAATATTCATTTTAAAATATTTTTGAAAATTAATTTATTCAAAAAGTTATCTAATTAACGCGCAGTCCGCCTAATAATACGTCAACGAAAATTAACTACGCAGTATCTACACCTTAAGTTACCGAACAAAAATTTAACTTTTAATCAATTAATAAATTTTTTAAATAAATCCTGAAGCGTTAAGATTATGTAAATCGTTTGAAATATTTACACGATGGCAATGCCCAAAGCATTTTTTAATGGAATCGTTTTAACTCGTGTTTATTTAAATCGGAACTTTAATTTTCTTTTTTAATTACTTTTATGTAATAAACTGCACTTGTACGTTGAAAAGTATAAGATTTACGATTATTTAAATTAGTTTGTAAAACTTTCGAAGAAGGTATTTATTCTCAATACAAGTTTATTTCATCAAATTATATTCTAGTTTAATGCGATGCTGTCTGGATTTATTTATTTGGCAACGATATTTTACGATATTATTAGATTATTAATTTTTACGTCGGCTTCATTTCCTAGTGGTTTCAATTTTCAATGCAGATTTCTTGTTTTCTTATGTAAAAATAGCCATTAATTTTTAACGTTAAATTTTTGTCACGTAAAATTTTATTTACTCCACTAGATTTTTTTTATATACCTGCAATATCAGAACCAAAAAGATACAGAGTTGCTCATTAGAACCAAGTAATATTAACTAAAAATTCGTCAGATTTACGTAAGCCTGCCGAAGATATTAGGATGAAGCTTGAAGGAAACTTACAGTTTGTATTCAATTTTATTTAAAATTTATAAAATTTAAAGGTCTATTGAGAAATGAAATATTTCAATTATTTTAATTGCGTTTGTATCTAATAGCAAAGAGTTTGTTTAAAATTAAAAAAAGGGGGGGATCTGCTGAATGTGATTATCACTATTTAATTTAAATACATTAAATATAAATTAATTGACCGTACCATCCGGTCGTGATTTTGAAGTGATTTTGGCCGTTTCTGTAGTATTTTGCAAATTTTTGAATTTTTAAAGTTTGGATTTGTGAGTAGAAAAGTTAAAGTTGGCAAAAAGGAGAGCATAGTGGGGCATTTTGCCAAATATGCCCGCCGGAGCGGTTGTTTAATTTTTAACTCCGTAAAATTTTGATTATTTAGAAGAAATTATTTTTTGATATTGCGATTTGAATTGATCAATTGTTGAAAAGTGTTTTTGGTCAAAAGTGACTTCCGCCGGGATTGTTTTCTTGTAAGTTTTCTTTAATTTTTTTTTTTTGATTATTAAAGAAGATATTTTTTTGATGGCCGATGTTTTGTTTTAATGCAATTTTAATATTGGAGTTGATTTTAATTTGAATTAAGTATTGGAAAATAAAGTTACATTTGAAAGAACCGAACATGTAGCGTGGCTGATATTGCTTTGAATTGATAATTTGAAATCATAAGTTCAATCCTCAAGTAAAGTATAAAACTTTTTAAAGTTTAAAATAATTTTGATTGAAAGTTTATAAAACTGAATTTTGGTAATTATTATTTTTTTAATAAACATCCCTCAATAAGTCCGACTGATCCCACACAACGGAGCTACAGCTACCCCGAGCAAGCAACAGTGTTTGGTATGTTTTTTACAAAAATCCACATCAATACATATTTTATTAATTGTTGAAGTTTTCTAAGTAAATACAATAAATAAATTATTTAAGTAGTATAAACATACATTAGTTATCTATAAATACTAGGTTCAACTATGTAAAAATAGAGCTCTGATATTGCAATAGCACTACAACCCACAGTATGGGTTTTGGCTGACCACTTCTTTTTATGAAGGACTTTTAAGGCAGATTACCTCGGTGGTTTGCCATTGCTCGCCAAGAGAAAACGGTTAGAATAAAGTTCTTACTCCACTCGGAACTCGGGCTCGAAGCAAGCATCACCGCTTGGTAGTCGAAGCACTTAAGCATCAAACTGTAATTGTAAGATTAGCTCTGATATAATTATATTAAAATTTATAATAATAATATGAATTATTTGTGAAAATATAATTCTTAGAACTTTGCTTGAACTACAGCAACGGTTTGTAATTTGTTATAATAGAGGCGGGGGGAGAGGGGCACAAGTGAAATTTTGACATCGAATTGAAAATAATTTGTCGAAGGAACGCCAAATTTTGATTACAGGTTGACTTCTGGGGGGGGGGGGCGTTATCGCCCGTCTGTACCATTTTAAAAGTTTTGTTTACGATATTTTTAAGAAATTTAAACTTATTCATATTTTAATTTTAAAATTTGAATAAAAATCTCAAACTAAATTCTTATTTTAGCAATGGCGATAGTAAAATAATTTTGTCAAAACGAAGAACTAAATTAGATTATCTTAAGCAAATGTACACTTACATACAAATGTACAAAATATAAAACAATTTATGGATTTACAATGCCCACTCTAATTTATTGCGGAAGTGTTATTTTTAGCTACGCTGCCCATGATGGTCATAAAATTTATGTTCCTTTTAAAATTTTTGGTTTAAACAATTTATAGCAATTTAAAATTTTTACCATAATAGTAAGAATTAATATAAAATACCTATTTCATTAATTTCAATATAATTATTTTTCAAAAATTCAAAAATTAATTAATAGGAGTAATAACTAACAATTAATTTAGTAGTCGCAGACTTTTACACAGTACTGTAAATATTTAGGGCATTTTTATATTCTTCATCTTCGGTTTTTATATTTTTGCAATTTAGTTATTTAATAGTAGATGTATACAATCCAGTGTCGCCAATCGCCGGATTATAATAATACCAATTTCCGATTTTTTAATTTGGGATTTAATTTATTAGAAATATCTCTTTAGTTTTAATTTTTATTTAAACACTTCAAGTTTAATGTTTTTGTTATAGTTGTAAAAGTTGTTTTTGTTTTTTCTGGTTTTTTTACGATTGCAGTCAAACTTTCAGTACTTTATTAATTGATAAATAATTGGGGGGCGGGGGTTGTAACCCTTAACCCCCCCCCCTTAAATACGGCTCTGGTACTGTCACAGTCTATAATTTGTACTTTGTTCTAATACCAATCAAAAGGCGTTCACACAAACTTACTATTTCTGGGCTCGGAAGATTTGGGGTTACATCAGTAATTTATTACACTAAATTATCTTGTTAGCGCTTAGGGCTAACTAAATGAATTTAAGATAGATTTAAGAAAATAACAAAAGTTGAGTTAAATTAAAATCTAAACCCACTCATTTGGTAAAAACATCTCTAAAGACCGCACAAACTTGAAAACCACGAATCCCTAATTCAACGCTCTCATTAAAAACCTCTCCGAAGTCATCAAAATTTAAAAATTTAACTATAATTAACGAAATCTAATTTAAAAGTAATTTATACTAGTATGATGTTCACTGTTGCACGCTTAGCGCTTGCGGTCAGCTCCGCCCACTAAAACACTGCTGCACCGTTTTACGTCGAACACACGAACTGTCAACAGAATGAGCAAAAGCAGACTTATGCAAAAAATTAAAACTTTAAAACAGATTATCTTTGAAATTTTACAATAATTTTAACGATAACTATCAAAACCTATGGGGCAGGTGATCCTACTATACTCCTAACCCGCAAGTACGAGTCGGAATTTATGTTAGCAAATTCGAATTAAATTATAAAATTTTCTTGTACGATTTTTTATAAAATTTTATGTTTTTTTGCCGATTTGAAGAAGTTATTTGAAACCAAGTAAAAGTTAAAATAGGTTGTTAAAAATTTATCGACGTACTATAAATTGTAGATTGTGCTTATTTTTGAATTGTTGAATGTTGAATATTAAATTTACAACAGATTTATTTTCAGAATATTCATTAAATGCAGTCTTATATATAGTTACTGAATTAATTACATTAAAATAATAACAGCGTTCTTATGCATAACTACCTGAAACGCAGAGATAATATTATTTAAATTTTTACTTGTTATAAAAATTTATACATTCGTAATAAAAAATTTGATTTAATTATTATTTAATTAAATGTAATAAAAAATTTAAAAACACTTTAAAATATTACTATGATCTTCTTATTAAAATTAAGGTAATAGAAATAAACTTAAAAAATAAATTTCTTTCGAGTAGATTGGTAGCATGTAGGTAAAATTAAAGTAGGCAAGTCTTTCAAAATTAAATCATTACATTGCAAATGTAAGTTTTTAATTCGATATTATAGCTTTATTTTTAAATTATTAGTTACAGGACAGTGATAGATTAATGCGGCGTTCAGGCCGCACAACCTAGACAATTTAATACTATATGTATAAAGCCAATAAACCAAAATGGATTGTATTTATGAATATTTTATAAACAAGTTCATCGGTTGCAAATATTTGCAAAGGACATTTTGAGTATGGTATCTAATATCTAAAGTTTAAAGTTATGTTAGATTTGAGCTAGGTTAGGTTTGGGTTAGGATATGTTAATTTTTTTTTAAATTTACATTGTAATAACGTTAAATACATAATATAATGATTGCTATCTAAAGTAATCTATTTATAAAAATTAACTTAACTGAACGTTGAAGTTTGAATTTTTATTTTGAATATTATACGATTAAATTAATCCAATATTCTGAATCGTATCTTTGTTGTTATATTTTTAAATTTGATTAAATATATATTGATAATATATATTGTTATAAATATTGTTATATAAATAAATATTGTTAAATTTGAAAATGGCTAAAAACCATGACCTACGGCCTCGGGATTTAAACACATACCTTACAAACAAACTTTTCATTGATTAAATTTCAAATTGATTAGAATTTTAATCAAACTTTGATTTAAAGTTCGGTGAATGAAATGGAGTTCATGAATGGCAACTAAATATGTACATTAATTACCTCGACGAGTTTAATTGCGTCAAACTGTCAGTAAAAAATTTGCGCTTGAGTGGATTACCGAGAAATCTAAATACGATCTTCCATTGAAAAAACTACGAAACGCGATTTATAGGTCATGCTAGTCAATCGGTTATACGGATGTACCATGGACTTCCCCAACTGTCGAGATAGGTTTGAAACATTGCCATTGTTGAGGAAAATTAATTTAACTTAAATTAAACGAGCGTGACAAGAAATTAACTTCAGGTCTTATATTATGTTGAACAAAGCACAATTATTAATTAATTAACAAAATTTATATTTAATTAAACACACATGGAAATAAAATACTAAAACATTATCCTGTTAGTTTACTTGAATGATACAAAAGATCAAGTAATTTAATTTCAACATAGAAATTTATAATATATTTTTTACATAAAAATTTTGGTAAACGAAATATTTGCTGAATAACAATGAGAGAATTCATCAGCATCAGCTTGTATAATCTACTAAGCTTTAAAAGGACGGAAACACTATGCAGATTCAAAAAGCACCTCAAAGCGTCGACATCGGGTTTTCCTCTTAAGCTTCAGGACAAATTCATCAAGTAATTAAACCTTTACATATTAAATCTTGTCTTTCAATTCGAGAAAATTGGCGTGTTTTTGTACATCGAAAAGTTTTTTTTTTTAAATAAAGCTTTTCGCTTTGCCAAATGTCGGAACTTTATTTACA